>CM039676.1:175995799-177195799 GCA_022496015.1 Hordeum marinum
GCGTATGTCATCATCGCCCATGACCCCAACAAAGAACTCGGCATACTCGGCACGGGTTGGAAACCCAAAGGCCGAGGGAGAGGGAGCAGGCGGGAGGGGATCATCATCATCGCTCACCGGACTTCCACAAGCACGGAGACGCTAGTTGAGCCGGTTCTTGGAGAGGATGAGGCTCTGCTGGACATCATGATTCTACTGACAGTTGAAAGTGATAGCTTTCATGATAGCATACTGGGTTTTTCCCATGAAGGAAGCAAGGCGGCCAAAAGGGTCCCTCGAAGAGGAAGATGAAGTACCAGAAGCCCTCTGGGACTAAGCAAGAGCCTTGCCTAGGGCCGCATGAGTCCTCCTGGACTGGGAAGGAGAAGAAGGCTGAGCAGAGACAGACTCGAACATATTATCAACAATATTCCACTTGGCATGCACAACCGTCTTGGCCACCGCAAAGGGAGCGGTGTTTTCAATCAGAGCCTGAATGTATGGAGCATATGGGTACTGACGCGTGTGCTGGAAACTGGTTAGGCGGATCTCATGCCATATGAAGTGAGCAGTGTCAAGGGGCTCCGTGGGGTGAGAATGCGTGTGCACCATGAGGTCAATGCAATAGCTGCGTGCCCGCGAGCAATCTCCCTTCTTGGGGTAAAGAGTGCGAAGCACACACTGATAGAGAATGTAGTAGGGAGGTCGAAAGATAGAGACCTCATTGGGGGGATATTTGATCTTCACCTCGGTGAGCTGGCGAGCAGGCTTGATAAGCGGCATACAGTCACTAATCACCATGTGGGTATAATGAGGATCCTCACTATGAATTCGATGACCATCACAAGAAAGACCCAAAATCTGGACAAATCGGGCGTAAGAGATACTCAACCGTGCATCATTAGTCATCTAGGTGAGGGTGTTGTTAGGCCCAAAGAAACAGGTGGCGTAGAACTAAAGAATAGCACCTTCATTCCAGTCACACTTGAAAGTCATGGCCGGACCAAGATCCATGTCCTCAATGATCTTGACAGTGTTGTCCAGAAATGCAAAGGATGCTTGCGAAGAAAAGGCAAGTCCACGTACGCTTGAGGAGCAAGGCCACACCCATGAGCCACACTAGCATAGATATCATGCTGCATGCGAGTGCAAAACCGATGGTCTTCAGCATCAGCAGCCATCACAAATTGATTGATGTCACGTCGGAACTCGAGATATTGGACCATCCCCATGGTCTTGAAGTTGTGAACAAGGCAATTTCCACAGACAGACATATCCATGGAGATGGGGCAACCATTAGTCATGGGCAGAGGCTTTCTCGGGATGGGAGGTTCAGGTGCCTCTAGAGCTCGGCATGTCCCCGACTTAGACTGACCAACAGGACGCCTGGGGGGCAAAGTCTTCGTCTTCTTCCACATTGTAGTCCTCATCATCCGGATCAGAGTCAGGGGATGGTCGGGACTTGCAGTTGCGACTAGGGCCAGAAGAGCACTTCTTAGTGGCCGTCTTCTTCTTCTTAGGGCAAACATTCTCCTCGGAATCGGTGGAGCCCTGCCGGCTAGCGCTTGAAAGTAACAGAACACCAATGAGAGGGAATGTAAGGTGGGAGAGGCCACAAAAACATTGATAGCGGGAGCATGGTTGTGAGGGCAAGACGAGCCATGGTAGAAATAAGAAATTCAATAAACATGTATGGAGGCATATACCACGGCATAACAAGGATTGAAAAAGAGATCGATAGGAACATGGGAGAGCATACCATGGGAGAGAGCCCCCATGGCAGGACCTGGGGTAGCATTCTTGGTCCGAGCCATCATGGAGCAGTGGAGAACGGCCGACACCAATAGATCCTCCTTCCGAACAAACCGGGCCTCCAACGCACCTACGGAGAGGGTGAGGAGGTAGATTCGAGGGAGGAGGACGTGGAACAAAGAGATCGGGGGCCGGGAGGGACGAGGGAGGCCGGGGCAAGGGTGGAGGAACGCGGCGGCCCCCGGTGGCCGAGCGGGCTGGGGAGGGGCGAGTGAGGGATTTGGGAAAGAAATGCCCCGACCCCACAGGAGTCGTTCTATATGCGTACTCGGAGGGCCGGACATCCAGGATAGGTCCCAGACATCCGGGGTCGAGACCCGCCGATTCGAGCCAATCGGGGAGCAGGGGGTCGGAAATCCGGCGGAACCAGCTGGATATACGGGGGCTAGAGACTGGACAAGAAACAAGATGCCGTGGGATGTGTGGCGACTACGCCGGATGTTTGGCGCCTGTGGTTGGTATTTTGGGCTCTCTGGTTCCGGCAATGGGACCAGATGTCTGGGGCCTGTGGTCATTCTTCAATATAAGAAGATGTATATAGGGAGGCCTATATGATGAAGATTCCGCCAAGGAGATTAATACGTGAGATATATATGAAAATGTAAAACACTGATATATAATAATGCACATGACTTAAAACACTGAGGACAATCTCTACTCCGCAAGATGATAATGATCATTGTTGCCATGTGTGAGCATAAGTGAATTGGCACCGAGAGGATTTGAACCTTGGGCCCAAGAACACTACTCCATCATTTAAATTACTAAGACACATAGAATGAGCAAAGAAACTCTAAGAGTGTTGGGTTTATTTGCACACCATACAACGTGAGAGTACTCATGAGTTGAATGTCTCCCCTGAATACATGCCTACACCTAGACAAGACATGAAATAAATGTATACAGGTGTGCAAAGATTTCACATAACATTCTCAAGCTCCAAGATACCAAGTTCAGGCCTAAGCTGACAAAACCTTGCTTCATCCAATTGTTTGGTGAAAATGTCAGCGAGTTGCATATCCATACCAATATGAGCAATATCAATGTCACCTTTTTGCACATGATCTCTCAAGAAGTGATACCTAATATCGATATGCTTTGTTTGAGGGTGGTTACTAGGGTTCTCAGCAATCTTGATGGCACTTTCATTATCACAGAGAAGAGGCACTTGTTTGTAAGTGATACCATAATACTTCAAAGTTTGCCTCATCCACAGCAATTGAGTGGCACAAACAGCGATTACAATGTATTCTGCTTCGGTGCTGGAAAGAGAGACACAATTCTACTTCTTCGAGGACCAACTTACCAAGGAGCGTCCAAGAAATTGACATGTACCGAAGGTAGACTTCCTTCCCACTTTGTCTCCGGCCGAATCCGCATCCGTGTACCCAATGAGATCAAACTTGGCATCCTTGGGGTACCACAGACCAAACTTTGGGGTGTGAACAAGGTATCTAAGAATATGCTTAACCGCCTTATGATGAATTTCCCTAGGGGAAGCTTGAAATCTTGCACATATGCCTACACTTAACATGATGTCTGGTCCAGATGCACAAAGCTAAAGCAATGAACCGATCATAGAGCGGTAAATAGATGAGTCAAAAGGGATACCATTTGTGTCTTCATCAAGAATTTTTTTGGTTGCCATGGGCGTTTTGACCGGGCTGGCATCAGTCATTCTGAACTTCACAAGAATGTCCTTGAGATACTTGGTTTGGGATAAGAAAACTCCTTCTTGAAATTGTTGATTTTGAAAACCAAGAAAGAACTTCAAATCCACATTGCGTGATGTCTCAAAGGTCTTGGTCATGGATCTGCAAACTTCTTGCATAAATGAATGTTAGGAGAACCAAAAATGATATCATCTACGTAAATTTGGCATAAGATCAAATCACTCTTTTCCCTTTTTGTAAAAAGGGTAGGGTCAATTATTCCTCTCACAAAACCATCACCGAGTAAAAACTTCTTAAGATGATCGTACAAAGCATGAGGTGCTTGTTTGAGGCCATACAAAGCCTTGTGAAGTTTGTACACATAATATTTGTGATCGGGGTCAACGAATCCAGGAGGTTGTGCAACATAAACCTCTGCTTGTAGAGGATCATTAAGAAATGCACTGTTCACATCCATTGGATGTAAAGTTGTCGTGGTTTTGTCACAGCAGATGCCATAGGTAGGCTTATCGAGAGGGGTCAAAGGACGCCGGCAGGCTCCGGGAGCGGGATTAGGTACAAGCGGTGGCGGACACACGATGTACCCAGGTTCGGGGCCCTCCATGGGAGGTAACACCCCTAGTCCTGCTCGGTTTAGTTGAGACAATGGTCGGGTTACAGTGGTGCTCCTTGAGCTGTATGGAACGAGGAGGAAGAAGGAGTTAGCCTATTCTTCCGCCCCTCTACGTGCGAATGTGTGGAGTGGATGTGGTGAGAACTCTCCGAGAGCAGCTTATCGACCCCCCTTTGCATGGGGCGGCCCGGGGGGGTTTATAGGCCAACCCCTCGGAATACAATACAAGTAGAAAGCCAAAGGGGGCCCCAGCCGGCAACCTCTCTGGCCGGCTGCGTGGGCCCGGCCGGGGGGCTTATCACCGGTAGGCCCTGCCGGCTGAAGAGTCCCGTCAGGAACCGGCGGGGCCCGTGAGGCGGGCCCTGACGCCGGTCACATCACGGCACGGGCCGCGCCTTGTGGCATCGTCTTGCGGCGGCGACCGAGGTTAGCGGTACGGCCGGCCACCCTGTAGCCATGCCAGGGCAGGTAACGGAGTGGTTGAAGGTGTGCCGACACTATTGGAAGCCCGGTCGCCATCCGCCAGTGTCAGAGGCCCTGACGTCTTCGTTGTAGCCATATCGGTGCTGAGCCTCGACAGGATGGGGGCCACTATTTCCATGCATGCGCTGCAGACGGTATCCAATGCCCAGCCGGCTGGGCGCAGCCGGCGGGCCACCTCCGACAGGGCATAGCCGGACTGCAGGGGGAGGCGGCCCGCCCTTTAGTCGTGTTAGGAGGCGGGGGAAAAGGGGCGCTTGAGGCTACCCCGGGGTCGTCTCCCCATCAAAAGTAAAACCATTGAAAGCATCATAAGCAAGTAAGACACGAATTGATTCAAGACGAGCAATGGGAACAAAGGTCTCATCAAAGTCCCAACCTTCAACTTGTGAGTACCCTTGTCCCACTAACTGTAACAGCCCAAGTGCACCCCTTGCCATTTTGCTTCATGTCATTCTTGCATCATGGCATCATAAGCATTCATCATCATGTTGTTGTGTGTGCCCAAGGTTGTGGTGGTGGTGTAAGTGTATGTGTTTGGGGAGTGTATGCATGTGTGCTTGAAGTGTTGCTTGGTTTAAGTGTTGCTCTCCTCCCATTTCTAATTCCCATCACCTCTTCCCTCTCACTCAAATTTTCCTCATGAGATAAATTGCTTGTTGTTTTCTCTCTTACAAAATGTTGGTCATCTTCCAAATATTCTACTAGGATTTTTAAAAGTAATCCTTCTGTTATGGTTGGAGCTTTTCCCCTTTCAAATAATTTTGCAACTATGCCTACTTAAATTTTAGGCAAAATATTTTCTTTCTATAAACATGCCCTAACCATTTTTTATTAAATTGCTTGCATTTTTGTGAGCCCAAAAAGGTTTTTCTATTTATTTTAAACCTCTCTCTCTCTAAGCTTTGCTTAGTTTTGTTCTCTGGTTTCTAAAATAAAAGAATTGTGTTTGTTTTCTGTTTTTGCGTGAGAGAGAGATAGAAGTGGGCTTCCTGGCCCAACTTGCTGGCAAGGCCCAGCCCACCCCCGCGCAGACGCCTACCTGCCCCGTCTCCCACCTTCTGTCAGTCAGTGTGCGCAACAGAGAGAGAGCGCGCCCGTCGTGAGCTCACGGACGTCAAGGAACGTTCCCCTGTGGCCTATTTAATCCCCTCAGCATGCGTGCCCCTTCCCCTAGGGTTCCGCGTCCCCTCCAGCTGCCGCCATCTCCCTCTTCCCTCCTTCCTCTCCCTCCTCGCGGTAAGATTCAGAGAGGATTCGGGGTCATAGTAAGCACACAACAAGAGCGCCATCGTCCCCGCCTTCTCTATCGCTGCCAGTGACCCCTTCGTGGTGTCCGGGATGCCCGGTGGGTCCCTAGTGCTGCCCGCGCTCCGTTCCCGGTGCTAGGGAGGTCCGAGCACCTCCATGGCATCGGCTCCGTCATTGCCTCCCATCGGCAAGCCGTGCGGGTGGAGTTTTGCTTCATCCGGTTGCGCCAACCCATCGCCCCTGCCTCACCACGACCTCGTGTAGCCCCACGATGAGAAGCACACGCCTTCCGTCTTCTCTGATTGTGCATCACCTCGCTTTGTCACCGTAGCACCGCCGCCGCCGCCATGCCCGAGCGAGCGCAAGCTCGAGCTTGAGCCGCGTAGAGTCCTTCCCCTTGGAGTGCGGGAACGGGCTCCCCTAGGACCCCGCAAGCCCTCACCAGTCCCCTCTGTAGCCAAATTTCATCGCCTTGCCGAAATCGCGTCGCCTCCATGCCCTGTCGCCGGTGTCTTTTTCTTCATTTTCGTCAGACTGTCGGCCTTCGTCAGTTAGTAGTAGATGTGCGGGTTCCTCCCTCTGTTAGTTGTGGTAGCATAGCGCAGTGGTGCGCGCCGGGGGAATCAACCGAGAGGTCGCGGGTTGGAATCCCCCCGGCCCCTTTTTCTTTTTCGATTATGTTCTTGTGTGTGTGTTGGATCTGGATCCCGTGTGGCTGCGGCCCGGATCGTGTGTGTGCGCGTCTGTGTGTGAGTGTGCCTGCGTGTGTGTGGGGGGGTGGATCTCGTGTGGCTAGGGGGATTTGCGTGTGCCTGTGTGTGTGCATGGTGTGGCCTTGTGTGTGTTCTCTGTGTGTGTGTGTGGGCATGACAAGTGGGCCCTGGCCCCACTTGTCATCCTCAGAGGGGGCCTGGTGAGACTGACTAGTGGGACCCCCTCCTGTTTTATTATTTTGTTTTAAATTGTTTTGCTTGTTTTATCTTGGTTATAGTAATAAATTCCATTTTTGAAATAGGTCCAGATCTGGACATATGCATTTTTGGCAATGCCCAAATAGGAAACTTTTCACTTATAAGTCATATAGGTTTTGTGCCTTTTTCTTTCAAGCTAGGTTGTGTGTGTTTTTCCTATGCAAAGATATAAGTGTGACATATGGATTTGGGGTAGAAAAATCCCAGGAATCCATTGTTGTGATTTGTTTTAGATTTTGAGCAAGTTTTGCAAGATGTCATTTTGTTCCAATATGTCATTTTGGCATTTTTGTAAGAATTAATCCATGCATGCTATGATAAGTGTGTCAACATGTAAGTGGTAGGGTTTTGTGAGTATTGTGCGATGGTATTTTCTTTTGACATGATAAGCTTGCATGTAAGTGGGTTTCTTGCTCCAAAGTAGCTAAAAAATTGTTGCTGATTTAAACATGCTAAATAATTCTAACTGTGGGAATCTGTCATTATTTTTATGCCATGTTGAGTGGATGCTACGAAGTGTTCCGTTGAGTTTTAGTTCAAGCTTAGTGCTAGTGTTTTGTAGTAGATGTTGTCCTATACCATCATGTTAATTTTCATGCCATGAGGTGGTGTCTATCATCATTGTTTTTTACTGTCAATTTGCTATCATCTTAACTCAGATTCCAGAAAAACTGTGATCTTCACTAAGTCCCTAGATTCTGTTTCATTATGCCATCTTGTGAGCTTCATGATTAGTGATCTATGCTTCCTTTCAATTTTGTGTAGTTTGATTATTTGTCAACCATGTTATGTAGTTTTTGTACATGCTTTGTTTGAGGTTGGAAACATGCTGTAGCTCTAAATAATTGCTCTGCAAGTTGCTATGTTGCTGTTTTGGGCAAAATGTGTGTGGTGTTGTTTTGTGACTTGTGGGGGCTATGCTCCATTGTTTTGCTTGATCTTTTTCTCTATTGTGATGGGTTTTTCATTTCCTAACCAGTCGCTACCTTGGAATACCAAGGAATAGTCCACGACCTTCCTTGTCTTGTATTTTGTCTTCGTACCTTGCCGGGAGCATAGCATGAGAACCGTTACTTCGTTTCCTATGTTTTACATATGCATTTGCATCGATTTTGCATGAAGCATCCATATTTGCCATGATCATGCATGTTCAAACAACTTAACATGAGGTTCTGTCCAGAATTGTAAACAACTTAACTATTGCACGAGAAACATGACTAGCTTAGGGTTGCCATGTTAAATACTTCAAATGAATCATGCATCATCTTGTTTGTGCGTTGCACCTCGGTTGTTTGCTTATTGTTTCTGTTTCTCTTTGGGTACACGCGGGTGTTGAACCTGAGTACAAGGATCCAAGAGAGTACAACTACGAGGACCAAGCTCTTTGTCCCTCTGAAGAACCAACATGCAAGATGATCGTACCCGGATCCCGACACTATTTTTGCTTAGCTAGATGTCTCGCTCTTATCGTTACATTCGCATTACCTACCACTTGAATGTCAAGCCTCCTACATTGCCATGATAGCCTCTAACCCCTCCACTACCTAGCAAACATT
This sequence comes from Hordeum marinum, assembly GCA_022496015.1. NCBI lineage: Eukaryota > Viridiplantae > Streptophyta > Magnoliopsida > Poales > Poaceae > Hordeum > Hordeum marinum. Next base: position 176,004,135 of record CM039676.1, read on the forward strand.
GTTTGGCTAAGTTTCCGTTGCTCAGCCCCTCTTATAGCGTTCTTAGATGCAGGTGTAGGTTGTTTGCATGTGATAACATGAATATCTTGATATATCACAATATTTTCTGCTATTTAATTTAATGCACATATATATCTTGGTAAGGTGGAAGGCTTGGCCTTTTGCTCGGTGTTTTGTTCCACTTTTACCGTCATAGTTACTTGTTACCGGTGTTATGTTCCATAATTTGCACTCCTAACATGCTCGGGGTTGTTATGTGGACCCCCTTGATTATTCGTTTGAGATTAAAGCTTGTCTAGCAAGGCCCAACTTTGGTACTATATTGGCTTAACAACCTAATAAAATTTCATAGGGCTTAGCTACGCCGTGTATTAATCAACAACTCGGGCTAGTGCTCTGCATGAGTGTTGGTCCAAAATGGCAGTAGTCGGGGCCACCAACGGGTGTGCCAGCCGGAAACTTAGCCAATCCGTCGTGTCCTGAGAATGAGATACATGGTCTTATCGGGTTCGTCGACACGACGGGCGGTCTTTCTAGACTTGTTTCACCTTTCTCGAATCTCTTGTGTGAGGAACCAACAGCTCGCGAGTCTCGGGAAGCAGAGGAATTCACGGCATGGCAGAGGGAACCCGAATCGAGAAACCTCATAAAAGGGGAAATAAAACCCCATAGGCCCTCCACGCTCTCCATTCGACTTCTCCGCCTCCTACTCCCCTGCGCCTCCAGAGCATAGATCTAGGTTTCTTCCATCTCCGCTTCCGAGCTCAGTAATGGCGGGCTCCAATAGTCAGTGGGAAGTTTCCACGGTCACCAACCAAGACATCATCGACCTCAACAAGGCCGGCTATCTCCCCGTCGATATCCCTCATCGCACGACGGAGAAGGGACAAGTAATCCCCACCCCCAAGCTAGGCCAACGGGTGGTGTTCATCCCGCACTTCATTAGGGGGTTGAGCTTTCTGCTACACCCCTTTGCCAGGGGCCTAATGTTCTTCTATGGCCTCGATTTCCATGACCTTCCGCCGAACTCCATCATGCATCTTTCCGCCTTCATACTCCTCTGTGAGGCATTCCTGCACGTCAAGTCGCACTTGAGGCTCTGGCTGCAGGTTTTTAACATCAAGCCAAAATGTGTCGACGGCAAGCATGCCGACTTCGGTGGTGCCGTCATCAGCAAACTCACACGCATCGACTGGACGGCGGGGACCCTCATCGACACCATCAAGGTGTGGCATAAGGAGTGGTTCTACATCACCGAACCACAGGAACAAGGTTTGCACCTTGCCACCACATTCAGATCTAGTCCTCCGACCAGACTAGCCTCATGGATCGAGAAGGGTCTCATCTGGGGGTCGAGCAAGGAGGTGGCCGATCTACAAAAGCGGATCTGCTCCTTGGTCGAGAACGGTACCAAGCTGGCCGATGTGGTCCAGGTAACGTTCCGAAGACACATCCTCCCCTGCCAGTGCCGAGACAGCCCCCTGTGGGCTCGGGAAATCGATGCTGAGCCTACAGTCCAGAAACTCTTCCGCACTATGCGGGAGAAGCTGTGGAAGGCTTTCTTCAAATCCATAAAGAGCTGGCCAGCTGAGGAGGAGGACAAGGGCCTACACGCCGCCAAGATGGACTCCGAGGTATGCCACATCCTAGCCTGATTGGTTTTATTACATAGAAGGTCCATAACCCTGTATCTGATATGCTTGTGCAGAGGTGGCTGAAGAAGGCCAACAACATGAACAGTCCGACCCCTCAGCCCGAGGACGGGAGGACCGGGCTGTTAGACAAGATGCTCGTGGAGAGGCCTTACGAGCCTCCCATGAATAAGGAGAAGAAGAAGAAACCAGGTCAGGCTGGTATCCGTATCAGGGATCAGCCTGACGCTGCTTCCGAAGACATGCCCGCCTCCTCAAATCAGGAGGAGGCCGAAGAAGAAGAAGAGGAGAAGGTTGAGAGCGAGGGGGAGGCGATTCCCCCATACCAAGAAGAGAGCGGCGTCTTCGGACGCCCCGGGGCAGGCAGCCTCTCCTGCCAAAAAGAAGGCGCGGCAAGTGCGGATGGTCCTGTCCGATGAAAGTTCGGACTCGAGCTCTGCGTCCAAAGATGCTGAGGAGGTTCTCCGAAGGAGCCTCAGGGTCAAGCCCCCTCCATCTAGGTTAGGATCCGAAGAACCTTCTTTCTGTTGCCCATAGGCTCAGAGTTTGCTAACACGCAAATTGTTGGTCCAACAGCCCTCCACGTGTCATCCCCACCAAGGTTATATCGGATGGGGAGACCCTGCCTGCCGAACTGGCAGAGAGCAGGGACACCTCGCACCCCCACTCCAGGCGCTACAAAGGACGTCGTGGAGGTGTCGTCCCACCACACTCCAATGGAGGCGGACACAAGGGGCGCGGAGGATACACCCATGGCCGAAGCTAACGCTTCGGCTACCGAAGAACAAGGGACGATCCCCTGCCCAGACATCGAGAAGACCGGACGGGGAATGTTGCATGGGAAACAAAAATTTCCTATGCACACGCAAGATCTATCCATGGTGACGAGCATCTACGAGAGGGAGAGTGGATCTACATACCCTTGTAGGTCGCTAAGCGGGAAGCGTTAAGAAACACGGTTGGTGTAGTCGAACATCTTCGCGATCCAAATCGCCGAGCGTCCCGCGATCTCATCACGATCCGTCCCGCAATCCAATCATGATCCTTCCCGCAAACTCATCATAATCCGTCCCGCGATCTCATCATGATCCATCTCGCAATCTTGATCACGGTCCTTCCGATCTAGCGCTGAACGGACGACACCTCCCCGTTCAACACACGTAAAGCTCGATGACGATATTCGCCCGCTTGATCCAGCAAGAGGGAGCGGAGAGGTAGAAGAGTTCTCCAGCAACACGACGGCGTTGCGGCGATGGTGGTGGAGCTATGCCGGCAGGGCTTCGCCTAAGCACTGCAGAAAACCAATCTAGAGGAGAAACTATGCACTAGAGGAGAGGGTAGCACGTGGCTGAAAATCTAGTGCAATAACCCTAAAACCTCTAGTATATATAAGAGGAATAGAGGAGGAGGCTTGGCCAAAGTGGATAGGAGAGGAGGAATCCTCCTTCAATCCTAGTAGGACTAGGACTCCTTCCTTTTTTTGCCTTTTTTTTGCCTTTTTCCACCTTTTTCTCTTTGGGATTTTCTTTCCCAGCCACATGGGACTTTGTGGGACTTCCACCAGACCACTATTCATCCTCCCACAGCCCATGTAGCCTCTTGGGTCGAAATACCCCTCCCAATGGTCCCCCGGTACACTACTGGCACCCCCGATACATTACCGATGAGCCCGAAACTTTTCCGATGACCAAAACATGACTTCCTATATATCAATCTTTACCTCCGGACCATTCTGGAGCTCCTCGTGATGTCCGGGATCTCATCAGGGACCCCAAACAACCTTCGGTCACCACCATGCATAACTCCATACTACCGAAATGTCACCAAACCTTAAGTGTGCAGACCCTGCGGGTTCGAGAACTATGTAGACATGACCGAGACATGTCTACGGTCAATAACCAATAGCGGGACTTGGATGACCATTTGGTTCCTACATATTCTGCAAAGATCTTTATCGGTCAAACTCTGTGTCAAGGATTCAGTTAATCCCATATGATGTTCCCTTTGTTCTTCGGTATGTTACTTGCCCGAGATTCGATCATCGGTATCTCCATACCTAGTTCAACCTCATTACCGACAAGTCTCTTTACTCGTTACGTAATACAAGATCCCGTGACTAACACTTAGTCACATTTCTTGCAAGGCTTATTGTGATGTTCTATTACCGAGTGGGCCCTGAGATACCTCTCCTTCACACGAAGTAACAAATCCCAGTGTTGATCCATGCCAACCCAACAGACACCCTCAGAGATACCTGTAGAGTAACTTTATAGTCAGCCAGTTATGTTGAGACGTTTGATACACACAAGGAACTCCTCCGGTGTCAGTGATTTGCATGATCTCATGGTCATAGGAACAGATACTTGATATGCAGAAAACAATAGCAATAAACTGACATGATCATATGCTACGTTTGTAGTTTGGGTCTTGTCCATCACACCATTCTCCTAATGATGTGATCTCATTATCAAATGACATCTCATGTCCATGGCTAGGAAACCTTAACCATCTTTGATCAACGAGCTAGTCTATTAGAGGCATACTAGGGACATGGTCTTGTCTATGTATCCACACATGCATCTAAGTCTCCGATCAATACAATTATAGCTTGGATAATAAACGATTATCATGAACAAGGAAATATGATAATAACTAATTTATTATTGCCTCTAGGGCATATTTCCAACAGTCTCCCACTTGCACTAGAGTCAATAATTTAGTTCACATGACCATGTGATTCGCATTTTTATGAATCTAACACCCAATGAGTTCTGGGGCTCGATCATGCTTTGCATGTGAGAGAGGTCTTATAGTCAACGGTTCTGCGACATTCAGATCCGTGTGTACTTTGCAAATATCTATGTCAAACTGTAAACACTGCTACCACACTCCACTTGGTACTATTCCAAATGGCTGCTCCACTATACGTTTCCAGATTGCTACTACGAGTCATCCCGATTGGTGTTAAAGCTTGCATCGACGTAACTCTTTACGACGAATCCTTTATCACCTCCATAATCGAGAAAAATCTCCTTAGTCATTTAGTTACTAAGGATAATCTTGACCACTGTCTAGTGATCCACTCCTGGATCACTCTTGTACCCCTTGACGGACTCATGGCAAGGCACACAGAGGTGCGGTACACAGCATGGCATACTATATAGAGCCTATGTCTAAGGCATAGGAGACGACGTTCGTCCTTTCTCTTTCTTCTGCCATTGTCGAGCTTTGAGTCTCACTCAACTTCACACCTTACAAATTGGGGGAGAATTCTTTCTCTAACTGATCCATTTTGAACTCTTTCAAAATCTTGTCAAGGTATATACTCATTGAAAGTATGATCAAGCATCTTGATCTATCTTTATAGATCTTGATGCTCAACAATTAGCTAGCTTTATCTAGGTCTTCCTTTGAAAATCACTTTTCAAACAATTGTTTATGCTTTCATGAAATTCTACATTATTTCCGATCAACAATATGTCATCCACATATACTTATCAGAAATTCTATAGTGCTCTCACTCACTTTATTGTAAATACAAGTTTCTCGTAAACTTTGTATAAACTACAAAACTTTGATCACCTCATCAGAGTGTATATTCCAACTCTGAGATGCTTGCTCCAGCCCTTCAAAGGATTGCTGGAGCTCGCACACCTTTTAGCATCCTTAGGACAGACAAAACCTTCTGGTTGTATCACATACAACCTTTCCTCAAGTAAACTGTTAAGGAAACAATGTTTTGTCAACCATCTGCCAGATTTCATAATTGAAAAATGCAGCAACTGCTAACATAATTCCAACAGACTTTAGCATCGCTACGAGTGAGAAAGTCTCATCGCAGTCAACTCTTTGAACTTGTCGGAAACTTCTTTGTGACAAGTCAAGCTTTATAAGTGGTGACATTTACCATCAGCGTCTGTCTTCAACTCAAAGGTCCATTTGTACTTGACGACCTACCATCCAATGAGCAAGTCTACAAAAGTCTATACTTGGTTTTCATACATGGATCCTTTCTCGGATTTCATGGTCTCTACCAATTTGTCAGAATCCGGGCCCATCATCGCTTCTCCATATCTCGTAGGTTCATCGTTGTCCAACAACGTGACCTCCAAGACAGGGTTGTCATACCACTCAGGAGCAGTATGCATCCTTGTCAACCTACGAGGTTTGATAGTAACTTGATCTGAAGCTTCATGATCATCATCATTTACTTCCTCTGCAACTGACGTAGGTTCCATAGAAACATCTTTCTGCACTGCGCTACTCTCTGGTTGAAACAAAGGTTCAACAACCACATCAAGTTCTATCTTCCTCCCACTCAATTCTTTCGAGAGAAACTTTTTCTCGGGAAAGGACCCGTTTTAGCAACAAACACTTTTCACTTGGATCTGAGATAGAAGGTATACCCAACTGTTCTTAGGGTATTCTCTAAAGATGCATTTGTCCGCTTTGGGTTCGAGCTCATTAGGTGAAAACCTTTTTTCACATAAGCGTCATGGCCCCAAACAATAAGAAATGACAGCTTAGGTTTCTATCAAACCATAGTTTAGACGGGTGTCATCTCAACGGATTTAGATGGTTCCCTATTTAAAGTGAATGTAGTTGTCTCTAACGCATAACCCCAAAACTACAGTAGCAAACCGATATAGGACATCATAGCATGCACCATATCCAATAGAGCACGACTATGACGTTCGGACACACCATCACACTATGGTGTTCCAGGTGGCGTCAGTTGTGGAACAATTTTCACATTGTCTAAAGTTCTATGCCAAACTCGTAACTCAGATATTCATCTCCACGATCATATCGTAGACATTTTTATCTTCTTGTCACGATGATCTTAAACTTCACAATGAATTTGCTTGAACTTTTCAAACGATTCAGACTTGTGTTTAATTAAGTAAATATACTCGTATATACTCAAATCATCAGTGAAGGCAAGAAAATAACGATATCCACTTCACGCTACAAATCTCATTGGCCGTATACATCAACATGTATCATTTCCAATAAGTCAATTGCCCGTTCCGGAAAACGGGGTTTTAGTCATCTTGTCCAAGAGGCATGGTCCGCATGTCTCAACTGATTCAAAATTGAATGAGTCCAAAGATCCATCAGCATGGAGTTTCTTCATGTGATTTATACCAATATGACATTTAGCGGTAGTGCCACAAGTATGTGGTACTATCATTATTAACTTTGTATCTTTTGGCATCAATATTATGAACATGTGTCTTACTACGATCAAGATTCAACAAACCATTCTCACTGGGTGCATGACCATTGAAGGTATTATTCATGTAAATAGAATAACCATTATTCTCCAACTTAAATGAATAACCGTGTTGCAATAAACACAATGTAATCACGTTCATGCTCAATGCAAAACACCAAATAACATTTATTTAGGTTTGTCACTAATCCCGAAGGTAGAGAGAGCGTGCGATGTTGATCACATCAACTTTGGAAACATTTCCAACACACATCGTCACCTCACACTTAGCTAGTCTCCGTTTATTCCGTAGCTTTTACTTCGAGTTACTAACATTTAGCAACCGAACCGGTATCCAATACCCAGGTGCTACTAGGAGTACTAGCAAGGTACACATCAATAACACATATATAAAATATACTTCTGTCGATGTTGCCAGCCTTCTTATCTACCAAGTATCTAGGGTTGTTCCACTTCAGCGACCGCTCTCCTCATCATAGAAGCACTTAGTCTCGGGTTTGGGTTCAACTTTGGGTTGCTTCACTGGAGCAGCAACTGACTTGCCATCCATGAAGTTTCCCTCCTTGCCCTTGCCCTTCTCGAAACTAGTGGTTTTACTAACCATCAACACTTGATGCTCCTTCTTGATTTCTACCTTCACGGTGTCAAACATCGCGAACAGCTCAGGGATCATCATTTCCATCCCTGACATAATTATAGTTCATCGCAAAGTTCTAGTAACTTAGTGATAGTGACTCAGAGAACTATATCAATCACTATCATATCTAGAAGATCAACTCCCACTCGATTCAAGCGATTGTAGCACCCAGACAATCTGAGCACATGCTCAACGATTGAGCTATTCTCCTTCATCTTCCAGGCAAAGAATCTTGTTGGAGATCTCATATCTCACAACACGGGCACGAGCCTAAGATCCCAATTTCAGCTCTTAGAACATCTCATATGTTTCGTGACATTCAAAATGTTTTGGAGCCTCAATTCTAAGCCATAATGCATGACTCACATAACTATCAAGTAGTCATCGGAATGTGCCTGTGAGATGTTCACAACATCTACAGATGACACTAGAGGGGGTGGCGCACCGAGCAATGCATTAAGGACATAAGCCTTCTGTGCAACAATGAGGACAATCCTTAGATCACGGACCCAGTCCGCAATATTGCTAATATCATCTTTCAACTCTATTTCTCTAGGAACATATAAAAATTCAAGGGAGCTATAGCGTGAGCTAGTAATCTACAACATAATTTGCAAAGACACTACTGACTATGTTCATCATAATAAGTTCAATTAATCATATTACTTAAGAACTCCCACTCAAATTGACATCACTCCGGTCATTCGAGTGATACATGATCCAAATTCACCAACTCAAGTCCAATCATCACGTGAGTTGAGGTGGTTTCAATGGTGAACATCATCATGTTCATCATACCTACTATATGACTCATGTTTGACCTTTCGGTCTCTTGTGTTCCGAGGCCATGTCTATACATGCTAGGCTCGTCAAGTTTAACCCGAGTGTTCTGCATGTGCAACACTGGCTTGCACCCGTTGTATGTTAATGTAGAGTCTATCATACCCAATCATCACGTGGTGTCTCGACACGACGAACTTTCGCAACGGTGCACACTCGGGCAGAACACAATTGATCTTGAAATTTTAGTGAGGGATCACCTTATAATGCTACCGTCGTCCTAAGAAAAACAAGGTGCATAAAAGGATTAACATCACATGCAAATCATAAGTGACATGATATTGCCATGAACTTGTGCTTTTGATCTCCATCTTGAAAGCACTAGCATGATCTCCATCGTCACCGGCACGACACCATGATCTCCATCAACGTGTCGCCATCGGGGTTGTCACGCCCACCATGCTTATACTACTATTGCTACTGTTTGGCGATAAAGTAAAGCATTACATAGCACTTAATGATTGACATGCAGGTCATACAATGATTAAAGACAACCCTATGGCTCCTGCCCGTTGCCGTACTCATCGACATGCAAGTCATGATATTCTATACAACACATGATCATCTCATACATCACATATATCTCATCAAGTAATTGGCCATATCACATCACAACATACCCTGCAAAAACAAGTTAGACGTCCTCTAATTGTTATTGCATGTTTTACGTGGATGCTACGAGTATCTAGCAAGAACAATTCTCACCTATGCATAAACCACAACGGGGATACATAAGTTGCTTTTCAACCTTCTCAAGGACCGCCTTGTCGAATCCGATCCAACTAAAGTAGGAGAAACAGGCATCCGCCAGCCATTTTTGTGCAACGAGGTTACATATCAGTTATGGAACTGGTCTCTCGTAAGCGTACGAGTAAGGTTGGTTCAGGCCGCTTCATCCCACAAAACCGCTAAACCAAAACACGACCAAGGGAGGAAGTAGTCTAAGCAACAACGCCCACAAACTCTTTGTGTTCTACTCGAGATCTCATCTACACATAGACCTAGCTCATGATGCCACTGTTGGGGAATGTTGCATGGGAAACAAAAAAATTCCAACGCACACGCAAGATCTATCCATGGTGATGAGCATCTATGAGAGGGAGAGTGGATCTACATACCCTTGTAGATCGCTAAGCGGGAAGCGTTAAGAAGCGCGGTTGGTGTAGTCGAACATCTTCGCGATCCAAATCACCGAGCATCCCGCGATCTAATCATGATCCGTCCCACAATCCAATCACGATCCATCTCGCGAACTCATCGCGGTCCGTCCCATGATCTCATCACAATCCGTCTCACAATCTTGATCACGGTCCTTCCGATCTAGCGCCGAACGGGCGACACCCTTGCGTTCAGCACACGTATAGTTTGATGACGATCTCCGCCTTCTTGATCCAGCAAGAGGGAGCGGAGAGGTAAAGGATTTCTCTAGCAGCGTAACGGCGTTGCGGCGATGGTGGTGGAGCTATTCCGGCAGGGCTTCGCCTAAGCACTGTAGAAAACCGATCTAGAGGAGAAACTATGCACTAGAGGAGAGGGTAGCACGTGGCTGAAAATCTAGTGCAAAAACCCTAAAACCTCTAGTATATATAAGAGTAAGAGAGGAGGAGGCTTGGACGAAGTGGATAGGAGAGGAGGAATCCACCTCCAATCCTAGTAGGACTAGGACTCCTTCCTTTTTTGCCCTTTTCCACCTTTTTCTCTTTGGAATTTTCTTTCCCAGCCGCATGGTCCTTTCTGGGACTTCCACCAGCCCACTAAGGGCTGGTATTCATCCTCCCACAGCCCATGTAGCCTCTTGGGTCGAAATATCCCTCCCGATGGTCCCCGGGTACACTACCGGCACTCCCGGTATACTACCGATGAGCCCAAAACTTTTCCGGCGACCAAAATAGGACTTCCTATATATATCAATCTTTACATACGGACCATTCTGGAGCTCCTCGTGATGTCCGGGATCTCATCCGGGACTCCGAACAACCTTCAGTCACCACCATGCATAACTCTATACTACTGAAACGTCACCAAACCTTAAGTGTGCAGATCCTGCGGGTTTGAGAACTATGTAGACATGACCGAGACACCTCTACTGTCAATAACCAATAGCGGGATCTGGATGCCCATATTGGTTCCTACATATTCTACTAAGATCTTTATCGGTTGAACCTCTATGTCAAGGATTCAGTTAATCCCGTATGATGTTCCCTTTGTTCTTCGATATGATACTTGCCCGAGATTCGATCGTCGGTATCTCCATACCTAGTTCAACCTTGTTACCGGCAAGTCTCTTTACTCGTTCTGTAGTACAAGATCCCATGACTAACACTTAGTCGCATTGCTTGCAAGGTTTATTGTGAAATTGTATTACCGAGTGGGCCCTGAGATACCTCTCCGTCACATGGAGTACCAAATCCCAGTCTTGATCCATGTCAACCCAACAGACACCCTCAGTGATACCTGTAGAGTACCTCTATAGTCACCCAGTTACGTTGCAACATTTGATACACAAAAGGCACTCCTCCGGTGTCAGTGAGTTTCATGATCTCATGGTCATAGGAACAGATACTTCACATGCAAAAAACAGTAGCAATAAACTGACACGATCATATGCTACGTATTTAGTTTGGGTCTTGTCCATCACACCATTCTCCTAATGATGTGATCTCGTTATCAAATGACATATCATGTCCATGGCTAGGAAACCTTAACCATCTTTGATCAACGAGCTAGTCTATTAGAGGCATACTAGGGACATGGTTTTGTCTATGTATCCACACATGCATCTAAGTCTCCGATCAATACAATTATAGCTTGGATAATAAACAATTATCATGAACAAGGAAATATGATAATAACTAATTTATTATTGCCTCTAGGGCATATTTCCAACAGTCTCCCACTTGCACTAGAGTCAATAATCTAGTTCAGATCACCATGTGATTCGCATTGTTATGAATCTAACACCCAATGAGTTCTGGGGCTTTGCATGTGAGAGAGGTCTTATAGTCCACGAATGTGCGACATTCAAATCCGTGTGTACTTTGCAAATCTCTATGTCAAACTGTAAACACTGCTACCACACTCCACTTGGTACTATTCCAAATGGCTGCTCCACTATACGTATCCAGATTGCTACTACGAGTCATCCGGATTGGTGTTAAAGCTTGCATCAACGTAACTCTTTATGACGAACCCTTTATCACCTCCATAATCGAGAAACATCTCCTTAGTCATTTAGTTACTAAGCATAATCTTGATGGCTGTCCAGTGATCCACTCCTGGATCACTCTTGTACCCGTTATCAAATGACATCTCATGTCCATGGATAGGAAACCTTAACCATCTTTGATCAACGAGCTAGTCTATTAGAGGCATACTAGGGACATGGTTTTGCCTATGTATCCACACATGCATCTAAGTCTCCGATCAATACAATTATAGCATGGATAATAAACGATTATCATGAACAAGGAAATATGATAATAACTAATTTATTATTGCCTCTAGGGCATATTTCCAACAAGAATGTCTCCAGAGCGCATGGTGCCTCCGGAGGCATCGGTCCAAACCCCGGTGGGTGATCAGAAAATCTGGTCATCCTCGGTACCGCCGACCAATGAGTGGTTGGCCACGAGGGAGGTTCTAACAAGCGCCTCCATCCCCAAGGACCACCGCACCCTTATGGGTGCGGTATTGCAAAGCGTCCAGTCCGTTGACAATGGACTGAAGGAGGCCTTCAAAGGTCTCCTTGCAGGCTTTCAAGTAAGTTGCTCCGTCGTTTTTTCTGAGAGTTCATTTAGTCGTATTGTATACATGGCAGCCCCCGAGCCCTAGGTGAGTTGAATAAACTCGCCTAGGGGTCATCTCTACAGTTTGGAAAGTAAGTGTCGATGTAATGTATGCATTATGTGCGGTGTAGGCCTCGTCATCGGCGGCGACCAAAAACGGCGCCGAAGTGGACGAGCTAAATCGGAAGCTCCAGCGCGCCAAGGATGAGGTGGAAGCCCTCAACAGGTGGTTCGATGATTTACAAGGTAAGTTTGATTTGAATATTACTATTCCCTCGAATTCTGTCAATGCGGATTTCATTTATCTAAGGTTTCAATCGTGTTGCAGCCTCGTTGAAAGAGATCATAAATCTCAAGGCCGAGCTTCAACATGCCAAAGATGAAGCAACCATGGAGAAGGCGGCGGCCAAAGAGGCAGTCACCACTCTCTCCGCCCTACGAGCCACCAGTGATAAACACCAGGCTCGTGTGGTGGAGATACAGGACGAGCTCAAGGACGCTAGCGATAAGTGTGAGTCCTTGGAGCAGAAGAACAAGGCGGTCATGGCCGAACTGTCCTCCCTGAGGTCCGATCTCCAAAAGGAGCGGATAGACAGACGTTTCTTCAAGGAACAAGTTCGGCAGGCTAAAGAGATAGCCGATGGTAAGCCATACTCCCTAAAGTGCATATTTGGGAATAGAAAATTCGAATTGCTGACCCGGTTGTGGCGATCCTCAGGCGCGGCCGCTGATCTCTAGAAGAGCGTCATGGACGCCAATCAGTTGCTTGCTACGCGGGGAGAGGAAGACGAAGCTCGGATGTTGTGGGCGTAGTTCAGAGCCCCCGGGCGTCCTACTTTTCTGGTGGAGCAGCTGAAGCAGCTGATGGAGATGCACTGGATGGCGGAGCCGGTCATCAAGGATCTCTGCAACCGCTTATGGCCCGATGGGCAACTCCCAAGTAGCTACTTCGGCCTGGTGCAACGTCTGATCGATGTTGTGCCCCGCCTCAACGCCGTCAAGCGCTCCTCCTGCATCGAAGGAGCCGGATGGCCCTTGCCAAGGCCAAAGTGCATTGGCCAGAGCTCAATCCGATGAAGGTCACCACCGACCTGCCGCCGCCCAGAAAGTCGCACCGATGCCCCAAGCTGTACTTCAATGGGGTCATGGAGAGTGCGCGAGTGATCGTTTAAAGTGTTCGGGCGAAAGAATTTTTGAATGAGATTGTAATGTGTCTGAAGACCTTTGATAACTTTTTAATGATAATAGTATCCACTCTCATATGTTTTTGCCTTCCTTTATAACTCATGTATGGTTGCTTAATACTGAAAGATGCGAGTCGTCGGCTTTAGCCCCCACGTAGATACTACATGGGGTGTCTATACCAATGCACTATGTTCCTTACCCGAAGTATAGGAACCCGAAGGTGATTTAGTGCGGCAGACTAGGCAATCAGACTATTATGCTTTATTTCGTTCACTTGGGCGAAAAGGACTGCAGGAAGCATATAATTAGCCACCGGAGTTTCAGGGATGTTCTGATGGTCCAAGGACGAATCCGTCATCATAGTATTTGCACAAAGGGAAACTTCCTCGTATAACACAAAATGACCGTTTACGAGGGTTAAAGAGTAATACTTCTAACTTGGGTTTCACAGATTCGATCGCGCATACTATGATAGTCCGTTATCGGCTTTCTCCCCTGAGGCGCTTGACCAGACTATCCGGAAGCACAATCGCAGGGGTGCTCCCTTTGCCCTTTTAGCCGAATGAGCGGAACGTAAAGGGGCAAGCACAGGAGCCGTCAACCCAACTTAATGACCAAAGACATTGTTCGGGACCGATGCATATAAAGAAAATGCCAAGACGCCGAACACACAATGGTTAAGGCGATTTGTGTTTGGAATCAAGCCCCCGACCTGTTAGCCGGTGACCTCGAGTCACACTGAACAGATTCATGAGAAGAGGGAGGAAATAAAAAAGGTATGTGCCAAAAAAAGGACAAATAAGGCGTACGTGCGCAAGGCGTCTTCACATTTTCTCAACCACTCTTATAACTCGGTTTGCCGAAGCAGTTGTTTACAAATATGCGAAATAAAAGTAAAAAGTCATACAGGAGTTGTTGTACCAGGGGTCTTCGATTGGTGACCGGACATCTTCGATATGCCCTGTTGCTAGTTGACTCCTGTTTGCGAGTGCACCTTAATGGGTGTTATTGCGGACGGATCTTGCGAGCAAAATCTTGAGAGGCCGTCGAGTTTAAATATGAGATTTACACCATGGGCAGGCTCTTTTAGGAGTGCCTATATCCGGTCCAAAGATGTATGGATGGTAACAGTTTGGGCAACCGAACCCCATTGGAAGTGCCCCCCACCGTCCATGGAATCTTGAGTGTGAAGTTGTGCCTTCTTGGCATGTGCTTTGCTAGTCCTGAGGTTGTGCGGTGGGGGCGAGTCCCTATTGAGGGGAGGAAGGAGGGACGGAGTTTTCGGTCCGAATTCGAACTCGCTTCCCAGCCTTTCGTGCCTTTATGGCCAATGTCGAAGTTTGCCGATCGTCTTTATAGCTGAATTCAGCCACCAGCACCAATGCATGTTCCTCTATTCTAAGGGACCGCTCCATATTGCCATTGACAATAATGACCCCCTTGGGGCCCGACATCTTGAGCTTGAGGTATGCGTAATGCGGGACGGCGTTGAACCTAGCGAATGTGGTTTGGTCGAGCAGCACGTGGTAGCCGCTACGGAAGGGCACAATGTCGAAGATCATGTCTTCGTTGCGGAAGTTATCGGTGAGCCGAACACAACTTCCAGGGTTAAGGAGCCCGTACATAGGGCCTCAAACCCTAGGATCACCCCCTTGAAGGTAGTGCTGCTGGGCTTGATCCTTGACGGATCTATACCCATCTTCTTCATCGTGTCTGAGTAGATCAGATTGAGACTGCTTCCTCTGTCCATCAGTACTTTGGTGAGGTGATACCCATCTATAATGGGACTAGGACAATGGCAGCCGAGCCCCCATGACGGATACTGGTCGGATGGTCGCGCTGGTCAAAGGTGATTGGATATGCTGACCATGGGTTATACTTTAGAGCTATGGGCTCCACGGCATAGACCTCCCGAAGGGCCCGCTTCCTCTCTTTCTTAGGTATGTGGGTGGCATATATCATATTCATCGTTTTGACTTTGGAGGGAATTTCTTTTGACCACCGCCCATTGGGCCACGAGGCTCATCGTCATCCTTGCTGTGCAAACTTTTGCCCTGGTCTTCGGGTTGTATCTTGCCAGCCTGTTTAAACACCCATCAATTGCGGTGTGTGTGGTTGGCTTGCTTTTCCAAAGTTCCATGGATTTGGCAAGTCTTGTCCATGATCTTCTCGAGATGGGTGGGTCTGTCACGGTTGCCTTTAGGGGGCTTCTTCCGCTGCCCAGGTCGAGAGTTGCAGAATCCGGAATTAACCGTCGTGCCATCGGCATCGTTACTATTGTGCCGGCGTTTGTTCTTATTGCGCTTCGGATTTGAGTTTCAATCCCGAGCTTCAGGTGCCACAAGATCTTCAGAATTGTGGCTGTGTCTTGCCAGCCAGTTATATTTGCCCGCACAAAAGCGGGTCATGAGGGAGGTAAGGGCGGACATAGTCCGAGGTTTGTCCTAGCCTAGCTGGCGGGCCAGCCATTCGTCCCGAATATTGTGTCGGAAAGAGGCGATAACCTCGACATCCAGACAGTCGAAAATATGGTTCTTCTTAGTCAAGAACTGATTCAAGAATGTCCGGGCAGACTCGCTGGGCTTCTGGACGACGTTGCCGAGGTCGGAAGAGTCCGGCGGGCGAACATAGGTCCCCTAGAAGTTAGAGCGAGACGCATCTTCCAAGTCTTCCCAGCATGCTATGGAGTTTTCGGGGAGGCCGTTTAACCAGTGCCGAGCTGGCCCCTTAAGCTTAAGAGGTAGGTATCTCCACGTGCCATATGGATATGGAGGAGGAAGTCCTCGATCCAGACGGTTGGGTCAGTGGTCCTGACATACTTTTCTATATTGACTGGTTTAAACCCTTCAGGGAACTTATGCCGCATTACCTCATCCGTGAAGCATAGTGGGTGAGCGGCGCCCCTGACTCGAGCTATGTCACGCCTGTAGTCGGCATTTGTATGGAGCCGGATGTGCTTCCAGGCTCTGTGGTTTTGGTCGAACCATGGTCTATATGCTCCCCATCTATTCGGTGAGTAATCCCTAGATCCATGGATGGATTTAGTACGGCTTGCTCTGTGATCTAAGTCATCGTGCATGTCGAACTTGTCATTGGTTTTGAAGGCTCCTTACCCCGTCTTTGGGGCATTGCTGGTATGTAACCGGTGTCATTGGCCGCTCTATCACACCCAGGCGAGGGGCGGTATGGCTCGTCGTATGCGGTACGATGCGGAGACGGAGTGTCCGTGAGCTCATCGTCAAATTGTGGCAGCAGCCGCCTCCGAGGGTAGCTTTTGGGCTGGTTTGACAAACCAGTGTTGTATGCTTCTTCGACTGACAGGACTTTCGTCCATCAATCAGTGAAGTCATCATGTTCGGCTTTCAGTTGCTGCTCTTTGGCCTTTAGGCTGCGAGCCGTTGCTATGAGCCGCTGCCTAATTTCTTCCTGATCCTCAAGGTTACCAGGGATGTACAAGTCATCGGCTTTTGGTAGGTCTTTCTCGTAAACTTTATATATACCCCAAAACTTTGATCACCTTATCAAAGCGTATATTCCAACTCCGAAATGCCTTCTCCAACCCATAGAAGGATCACTAGAGCTTGCATACCTTTTAGCATCCTTAGGACTAACAAAACCTTTTGGTTGTATCACATACAACCTTTCCTCAAGGAAACCCTTAAGGAAACGACATTTTGATATTGTAACATCCCAAATCTTGGAATGTTATAATAAATATTAGAATGAGTGTTTGTTTGCTTGAGTGATTGAATTGAGTGAAATTTGAAACTTTTTGAAAACTTTTGAATGAGAGGGAATAAAATGACTTTCCCCTTTGTGTTTGATTTAAAATTCAATTCCATTTCAAATCAGTGAGAGAAGATAACATGACTTCTTCATAAACAAGGAATTTGAAAAGTAGATTTGAAAATCTCTGAATTATTCTTGTTGGAATTCATTTCATATTTGGTTCCATTTTTTGAAAGAATTCAAACCCTTGACAAATCTTGAGTAGAGGAACATGACCCTCCAAACCAGGGGTATTTTTGAGAAATATTTGAACCCTAAAACCCATGGGGTTATTTGAAAATTATTTCCAAAAGGAATTAAATTAGATTTAGGCATTTTCTGAAAATATTGTTTTTTAAAAGTATTTATTTTGGCCGTGGAAAAATGTTCATTAAATTGCATTTATTCCCCTAGTCAATATAATGTATAAGTCTTCAGTTTTTAGAAATGTTTTGATTCCCATAAAGTAGTTTCCTTTCTCTGTAAATTAGAAAAAGGAAAAAAATCGCGTATTACGAAAGTCCATCGGCCCACCGACACCCACGCCAGATCCAAAATTAATTCGGATCGGCCACTGACGCCGCAAACCCCTCTCCCCTCTCTCTGTCGCGTGGGACCCACCCACCGACCGCGTGATCCCCGTGGTCATCCCCTTCGCCCCCCCTTACCTCGCCGATGACCATCGGATCCGCCGCGATCTCCCTCTTCCTTTCCTTTCGGATGACCACGAGGCCGCCTATAAAACCCTAGCCCCTCCTCGACCCATTTCCCCCCTGAAGCCCCAACGCCGTGCCCTTTGCCTCGCCAAATTGCTTGCCGGAGTTACCCATGGCCGCCGCACCATTACCGACCCCGTGCTCGCCCTAGCCACTCCCCTCGCTACCCGAGCACACCATCCGCTCCACCACCCTTGCCCGCACCTCCCTGTGCACTCGCCCGTGCTCCAGACCCACCGGAGCTCCCTTCCCCATCGACACTCGAGCGCCATCGCCGCCTCGAAGCTCGCCGTCGTCGCCACCGTCATCCCCGAGCTCCTCCACGGCCATCAGAAGCTTTGCCGCTCTCGTCCGCATCTCCTGGTGCCTTCGCCGTTGCCGGAGAACCACCGGAGATGTCTTCCCAGCGATCTTGCCGTCCCTGACTCGCCGTTGACATTGCCGGAGCGCCGCCATCTCCCTGTGAGCACCCTCTCCCCCTCTCCCCTCCGTTCGATCTTATTCCAACGGCCAGGATTAGAACGTAGGTTTTATTATAAACGCCGAAACATTCTCTGTTAGGAGTCGGCCATCCGCTCGAAACGTTGGAACACTCACACCTCTAAACCAATCACAGAGCACCACGTGTACCCCATTCCGCTTAGAATCGTTTTTCTTTTTCTGTTTTAGTTTTGTTTTACAGAATTAGTTCTGTTTTTCTTTTCTTTATATCTTTTATGTTTTAAATTGTTTTTCAATGACTCTTTTTTGCATTGTGTCAAAAATTTGTTCTAGTTTCTGTAGACATAAAGTTTGACCATATTTGAATAATTTAAAATTGAATTCAACCAGATTTGACTCAAATCTTATTTTCTGAATATCTTGAGTTTAAAAATAGATTTTAAGTTGATTCTTTTTGCAACTTGTCACTAGTGACTTTATTTAACAGTAGGTAGAATTTGAGAATTTTTATAATATTTTGAGTTAGTATTTTTAACAAAACAGATCATGTTTCAGTTCTTTTTAGGTTTATTTCTACTTCTTTTGTTTTAAATTGTTTTAATTTATTTTTATTATATATTAGTTGACACATTTTACTTTGTTTTCTGTTAGTTAGCAATAGTATTTCAACCAAGTTTATTTTTATGTCATTTTTTATAGCATGAAATCAATTCTAGTTTCATAATAACTTGCAAATTGATTTTCCTTGCTAGTTTGATGTCTTACTTGAAAGTAATTTTTAAATATGTTTTTACAAGTTTTACTTTGTGTTAACTTAGTTGTTTTATAATTTTTTTTATCTTATTTAATTATTTCATTTGTTTTTAAGTTTGTTAGGCAAAAACTTATGTTGTTTAGAGTATTGTTCTCTTAATTCTTAGTTGTTCTTTACAAGTAATTCTTTTGCTAGTAAAATATTTATAAAAAATACTTTTGTTATATTTTACTTTCTTTTTGTGTTTTTACTTTTGAAAATAGGATTTAATTGTAGAGAAAACCAACTTTAGTTGTTTCGATGAAACTTTGTTGTTTTGAGTTTTGTCTTAAGTATTTCCTTCATCACAACCTTGTTGCTTTTGGTCTCGTGTTATTCTTGTGTGTTAGAATTGAATTGCTAGTATGATTGATTATATGAATGCAATGTTTGACTATATAGATTTTTATCGGAGAGTGACGCATAGTCTATCAAGTAAATTTCTGAGAGTGATTCTAGGTTCAGCAACCTTACCAGGCAAGTTCACATTGACCATGTTATTACCTATGTTTTTCAAGTTGCATTAGTTCAACCTTCCACCCATTGCATGAAAAGTAGGTAATTTGGAAATTTGGTTACTTGATGTAGTATCATGTGGTAGGCACCCCTCAACCCTTTGACACCTTGGCCTCGGGAAACGTTGATTTAATTTTGCTATGATATTAGTAGACGGGGTTGGTTGTGTGATTCATGAGAGTTGTGAGATAATAATTACAAGACCTACATGATGATCAAGACTACAAGACTCCAAGTTTTCAACATACCTCTGGGTGGATGATGGTTGAACGGCGCCCTGGAGAAGCCAGTGGTTAGCCTAGGTGTTGCTGGAGAAGTGCCAGTATTCACGCGGAAAGGTCCACCCAGGAACAAAGAGATGGATGGATGCTTCAAGACCCAAGGCTTACCTACATAGCCACAAGCCATTATGGGCTCTGGCTTGGTTGTATATTGTGGTGACCCTGGACAGGCGGTGCTACGAGATGTAGAACAACGGTAGGAAAGGATGGGCACCGACAAAGTATTAGAGGAACCTCTTAGAAGACCACGTTTTGATCATCCGTTCCTCAAACACCCGGAAGTGCGAGGAATCCAATGGAGGCGATCAAATCTTGTGGGGAACGTGTGCAAAACTCTGTAGAGTACTCAAACCTAATCGATTAGCCGTGTCCACGGTCATGGACAACTTGAGCCAAATGAACTAAAACTATCTAGAATTCTCAACACAAATAATTATAATGATGAGGGTATTATTGTTAACTTGGGTATGAGAATTGGTTGGTGGAACCATCTCATTAATCAACCAACTTTGTAGTAATAATTTCTACATTACCCCTCTCTTGTTGTAGGAAAAATTTGCTTTATGCAAAACTTGAACTTATAGCCCCACCTGCCATATATATATAGTATAGATGATTATTGTTCACCCCCTCTTTTGTGACTTGCCGGCATATTCAAAATGCTGACCTACACGGCCGCAACGTCTCATGTTGCAGATACTCTTCTTCGACGAGTAAGAGTACGATTCAGGGTTATGGTCTACACTCAACCTGCCGTTGGTATTTATCGGGACTCCACTCCCGTTGACTGTTTCCGCTGAGATTTTAAGGTATATATCAGTTTTACGTTAATTACATGTGATTGCACTTTGATATATACATTGATGTACTGTGTGTGCCAGCATACTGATCCATGGATGGCACACAACACACAGAGGCTTGACCTTTCCAGGTCGGGTCGCTACAGATATCCATCTGCTAGATTTCATAATTGAAAAATGCAGCAATTGCTAACATAATTCCAACAGACTTTAGCATCTCTACGGGTAAGAAAGTCTCATCGTAGTCAAGTCCTTGAACTTGTTAGAAACTTTTTTGTGACAAGTCGAGCTTTATAAATGGTGACATTCACCATCAGCGTTCGTCTTCTTCTTAAATGTCCATTTGTACTCAATGACCCGCCGTTCAACAGGCAAGTCTACCAAAGTCCATACTCGGTTTTCATACAATGACCCTTTCTCGGATTTCATGGCTCCTAGCCATTTGTTGGAATCTGGTCCCACCATCGCTTCTTCATAGCTCATAGGTTCACTGTTGTGTAATAACATGACCTCCAAGACAAGATTGACGCTCCACTCAAGGGCGGTATGAGTCCTTGTCGAACCACGAGGTTCGGTGGTGACTTCATCCGAAGCTTCATGATCATCATCATTTGCTTCCTCTTCACTTGGTGTAGGCGTCATAGAAACATCTTTCTGCGTCGTGCTACTATCCAACTGAAGTGACGGTTCAACAACTCATCAAGTTCCACTTTCCTCCCACTCAATTCTTTTGAGAGAAACACTTTCTTGAGAAAGGACCCATTTATAGAAGCAAATACTTTGCCCTTGGATCTAAGATAGAAGAGATACCCAACTAATTTCCTTAGGGTATGCTATTATGATGCATTATTCCATTTTGGATTCGAGCTTATCACACATAAGTATCACATTCCCAAAATCTAAGAAATGACACCTTAGGTTTATGCCAAACCATAATTCATATGGTGTTATCTCAACAGATTTTAGATGGTGCCCTATATAAAGTGAATGTTGTTGTATCTAATGCATAACCCCAACATGATAGTGGCAAAACGACAAGAGACATCATAGTTCGCACCATATCCAATAGAGCATGACTACGATGTTCGGGCACACCATCACACTATGGTGTTCCAAGTGGCATGAGTTGTGAAAAAACTTCCATATTATCTTAACTTGTATACCAAACTCGCAAATCAGATATTCACCACCACAATCCTATCGTAGACATTTTATCTTCTTGTCACGATGATCTCAAACTTCACTCTGAATTTGCTTGAACTTTTCAAACGTTTCAGACTTGTGTTTCATTAAGTAAATATACCCATATATACTCAAATAATCAGTGAAGGTAAGAAAATAACGATATCCACTGCACGCTACAACACTCATTAGACCGCATATATCAACATGTATCATTTCCAATAAGTCACTTGCCCGCTCCATCATACCAAAAAACGGGATCTTAGTCATCTTGCCCAAGAGGCATGGTCCGCATGTCTCAACCGATCCGAAATCAAATGAGTTCAAAGATCCATCAGCATGGAGTTGCTTCATGCGTATTACACCAATATGACATTTAGCGGTAGTGCCACAAGTATGTGGTACTTTCATTATTAACTTTTCATTTTTTGGCATCAATAATATGAACATGTGTATCACTACGATCGAGATTCAATAAACCATTCATATTGGGTGTATGATCATTGAAGGTATTATTCATGTAGGCAGAATAATCATTATTCTCTGACTAAAATGAATAAGCGTATTTCAATAAACGTGATCTAATCATGTTCATGGTCAACGCAAAACACCAAATAACATTTATTCAGGTTTAACACTAATCCCGAAGATAGAGGGAGTGTGCGATGGTGATCACATCAACCTTGGAAACACTTCCAACACACATCGTCACCTCGCCCTTAGCTAGTCTCCATTATACCGTAGCTTTTATTTTGAGTTACTAACATTTAGCAACTAGACCAGTATATAATACCCAAGTGCTACAGTACTAGTAAGGTACACATCAATAACAAGTATATCAAATATACTTCTATTGACGTTGCCAGCCTTCTTATCTTACCAACCTTCCACCCATTGCATGCAAAGTAGGTAATTTGGAAATTTGGTTACTTGATGTAGTATCATGTGGTAGGCACCCCTCAACCCTTTGACACCTTGGCCCCGGGAAACGTTCATCTAATTTTACTATGCTATTAGTAGACGGGGTTGGTTGTGTGATTCATGAGAGTTGTGAGATAATAATTACAAGACCTACATGATGATCAAAACTACAAGACTCCAAGTTTTCAACATACCTCTGGGTGGATGATGGTTGAACGGCGCCCTGGAGAAGCCAGTGGTTAGCCTAGGTGTTGCTGGAGAAGTGCCAGTATTCACCCGGAAAGTCCACCCAGGAACAAAGAGATGGATGGATGCTTCAAGACCCAAGGCTTACCTGCACAGCCACAAGCCATTATGGGCTCTGGCTTGGTTGGATATTGTGGTGACCCTGGACAGGCGGTGCTACGAGATGTAGAAGAATGGTAGGAAAGGATGGGCACCGACAGAGTCTTAGAGGAACCCCTTAGAAGACCATGTTTTCATCATCCGTTCCTCAAACACCCGGAAGTGCGAGGAATCCAACGGAGGCGATCAAATCTTGTGGGGAACGTGTGCAAAACTCTGTAGAGTACTCAAACCTAATCGATTAGCCGTGTCCATGGTCATGGACAACTTGAGCCAAAGGAATTGAAACTATCTGGAATTCTCAACACAAATAATTATAATGATGAGGGTATTATTGTTAACTTGGGTATGATAATTGGTTGGTGGAACCATCTCATTAATCAACCAACTTTATAGTAATAATTTCTACATTACCCCTCTCTTGTTGTAGGAAAATTTTGCTTTATGCAAAACTTGAACTTATAGCCCCACCTGCCATATATACATATAGTATAGATGATTGTTGCTCACCCCCTATTTTGTGACTTGCCAGCATATTCAAAATGCTGACCTACACGGCTGCAACGTCTCATGTTGCAGATACTCTTCTTCGGCGAGTAAGAGTACGATTCAGGGTTACGGTCTACACTCAACCTACCGTTGGTGTTTATTGGGACTCCTGTCCCGTTGACTGTTTCCGCTGAGATTTTAAGGTATATATCAATTTTACGTTAATTACATGTGATTGCACTTTGATATATACATTGATGTACTGTGTATGCCAGCATACTGATCCATGGATGGCACAGAACACACAGAGGCTTGACCTTTCCAGGTCGGGTCGCTACAGAAATGGTATCAGAGCACATGTTGACTGTAGGACATGACCCTAGAAACTGGAAAGCCCTTAGGAAACGATTTCTCGAAAAACTTTGTTTTCAAAAGACCCTTTACTTCTCATCTTATTTGAGCTTTATCAAATGATCTCTCTTACCTCAAATAGTTAGAAATACCCTTTCCCCTTTGACCACACTAAGGATCAACTGAGAGCACTTCGAGAAGGACAAGACATTGAAACAATTGATGGCCACTTCAAAGTAAAGAGGATTTCACCATGCATTAGAAGAATTTAAGCTACACGAGTTGAAGACTGTGAAGACCCGAAGAATTCGAAGACCCTAAAGAATTACAAGATTTATATGACCCCATAGAAGACCAAAACCCCTGTTGTATAATCACGTTAGACACGATGATTTGTGAGCTATCATTTGTGTTTTTTTTTGACAGCCACAAATAAAATCTATTTTCAAAACCATTGTTTGTATTGTGTGTATCCCCTCCTTTCTCTCTCTCTTATGTCTCATCCCAAACCCTTTGACCCAATAGATGATGAATGAAGCTGGACTTGAATCCTCTGGACCAATGACCCAACTGGAGGTAGAAGTATGGATTCAAAACATGGATGAAAATGAGTTGTTGATGCATAAACTGGGATTTTGCTAAAGTACAAGGATATAATAGAATATGGTAAATGGATTAGAAGCTTGGTTTGGATGATATGGATGCTTACCCAAGAAGAAACATATGTTAATTTTGAGTACCCTTTTTCTGACACCTGCAGATGACCACCCTTTATGAGTCTTTCCTCAAGGGCCCGGAGACGACCCTGACCCTGACTAGTGAACATGATAACCCAAGGATCCTGAAGGATATGATGAAGCACATCCATCTTGAAGGAGATGCAGTCTACAAAGGCTACCCATTCATGGAAAATGGAGTGGAACTCTGGTATGTGGAGGTACACCTCCACCGTGTGAAAGGAGTTTGCCCAAAGACTATGGGACAATACTTTTACATATCTCGTGTACGACGAGCAACTTTCTTTGATGTTGTTCGTGAAGCTGCCATGGAAGCCAAACGTCAGATTGGAGAAATACTTGAAGCAAGACTCCGTCATACTCAGGAATACCTGCATGAGGTGCATACGAAGATGATGGAGATGAAGCTCATGTCCACCCTGATCAAGCAAAATATGGATGATTTCAAGGAGCACATCACAAAGTTCCAATGGTACTAAAATATCTCCAAGGAGGGATAAATGAATAAAGTTGGGAGTGATGCTGGACCATGCCAAACTATGTGGATGGCAACATTTGTAATAAAGTACTTTTAGGAGTTTTAAGAAGTGATTGAGGATGTAACAAAGGATTGAATATGAGAATAAAGCTAGAATGGAGTAGTTAAGATGGCAATAACTGTATCATGAAGCACTCTTGTTTTCATGAGATTATTTTGTAACGGAAGTCAGAGTTTGTAATAAATTCATGAGTCAATGGAATTTCTGGTCTCATGATTCTCCTATGTTGAATTATATGAGTGGTTACTCTATGAACAAAGATCTCTGACCATTTTTGAGGATATGAGAAAATATGGTCTATGTAGGCATGTGTACATTTGATTTTAAGTGTGGTAGTAACCACAGGGACCAATGAATAAAGAAAGTACCATTCTTGTTAAGGAGTTTGGATAAGTGAATACAAGTGAAGAGAATGTGGAAACATATCCAGCTTTGTGGATGGCAACACCTGAAATAGTATACCTTGGATTTGAATATGATGAACCAAAACTTCTATTGGTAAACAGACCAATGGAAAGGAAAAACATATTCAAGGAATAGAACGTGTATCAAGGATGGATCTCATGGTTTCATGAAGGTTACCCCAAGATCATGAAGCAAGAAGTTGTGATTGGATCAACAAACATTTTCTTAGGAGTATACAACAACCTGAGAGTTGTGAAGGAACGCTAGATCTTTTGTTTAGCTTGCAGAATCAATGGATTTGTCCGAACTTCATTCGTTGATAAGAGAAATTTTTGCAACGCTTGTGAGGAAGCCCAAGTGTTAGAATACGAGATTCACTAAACGTTATACAAGGTAATGATTTCAGTGCGACATGGCTTGGCCACCATGATGACTTACTCTTATCATTCTCTTGCTATTCAGAATGGTAAATCTGAGTGACTTACCCATAGTAAAGATGACGACGTTCTTTGAAGCTTTTGTTTAAGCCTTAGAATGGTATGATGAAAACCCCTTGTGCATGATAGTTGCTGTCACACGTAGGAATTTTATGGAGAGGAATAATGCCAAGACCCATTTCACTGCAGGATAACCACAAATGATAGACCACCATGAGATCATCGATAGGTTACTTAGAATGAACGCGAGACTTATCAGTTAAGAAGACCCAGTATCGGAGGAAATACAATTTGTTATGAGAACACAAGATTTTTGATTTAAACGGAAGAGCATCACCGAACGAGCTATCATGAAGAATGTGAACACACAGATGCACCCATAGGATCGCCATGACTTTTGAAGGACCAGTAACTCTCATTTTAAGTGTGGTAGACCCAACACTTCCAGGACAATGGACTTGTCAGAAGACCCCAAACCCTAACCTATTCTTTCATGCCCTTTCGAATCTCGAGGACGAGATTCATTTTAAGTGTGGTAGGTTTGTAACATCCCAAATCTTGGAATGTTATAATAAATATTAGAATGAGTGTTTGTTTGCTTGAGTGATTGAATTGAGTGAAATTTGAAACTTTTTGAAAAATTTTGAATGAGAGGGAATAAAATGACTTTCCCCTTTGTGTTTGATTTCAAATTCAATTCCATTTCAAATTAGTGAGAGAAGATAACATGACTTCTTAATAAACAAGGAATTTGAAAAGTAGATTTGAAAATCTCTGAATTATTCTTTTTGGAATTCATTTCGTATTTGGTTCCATTTTTTGAAAGAATTCAAACCCTTGACAAATCTTTAGTAGAGGAACATGACCCTCCAAACCAGGGGTATTTTTGTGAAATATTTGAACCCTAAAACCCATGGGGTTATTTGAAAATTATTTGCAAAAGGAATTAAATTCAATTTAGGCATTTTTTGATAATATTATTTTTAAAAGTATTTATGTTGGCCGTGGAAAAATGTTCATTACATTGCATTTATTCCCCTGGTGAATTTAATATATAAATCTTCATTTTTTGGAAAAGTTTTGATTGCCATAAAGTAGTTTCCTTTCTTTGTAAATTAGAAAAAGGAAAAAATCACGTATTAGGAAAGTCTACCGGCCCACCGACATCCACGCCAGATTCGAAATTAATTCGTATCGGCCACCGATGCCGCAAACCCCTCTCCCCTCTCTCTGTCGTGTGGGACCCACCGACCGACCGCCCGATCACCGCGGTCATCCCCTTCACCCCCTTACCTAGCCGACGACCATCGGATCCGCCACGATCTCCCTCTTCCTTTCCTTTCGGACAACCACGAGGCCGCCTATAAAACCCCAACCCCTCCTCGACCCGTTTCCCCCCTGAAACCCCAACGTTGTGCCCTCTGCCTCGCCAAATTGCTTGTCGGAGTTACCCATGGCTGTCGCGCCATTACCGACCCCGTGCTCGCCCTAGCCACTCTCCTCACTACCCGAGCACAGCATCCGCTCCACCACCCTCGCCCGCACCTCCCCATACACTCGCCCGTGCTCCAGACCCACCGGAGCTCCCTTCCCGGTCGACACCTGAGCGCCATCGCCGCCTCGAAGCTCGCCGTCATCACCACCGTCATCCCCGAGCTCCTCCACGGCCAGCAGAATCTTTTCCACGCTCGTCCGCATCGCCTGGTGCCTTCGCCCTCGCCGGAGAACCACCAGAGACGTCTACCCAACGACCTCGCCGTCCCTGCCTTGCCGTTGACATCGCTGGAGCGCCGCCATCTCCCTGTGAGCACCCTCTCCCCCTCTCCCCTCAGCTCGATCTTATTCCAACGCCCAAGATTAGAACGTAGGTTTTATTATAAACGCCGAAATGTTTTCTGTTAGGATTCGGCCGTCCGCCCGAAACATTGGAACACTCACACCTCTAAACCAATCACAGAGCGCCACGTGAACCCCTGTCTGCTTATAATTGTTTTTGTTTTTCTGTTTTAGTTTTGTTTTACAGAATTAATTCTGTTTTTGTTTTCTTTATATCTTTAATGTTTTAAATTGTTTTTCAATGATTCTTTTTTGCATTGTGTCAAAAATTTGTTCTAGTTTTTGTAGACATAAAGTTTGACCATATTTGAATAATTTAAAATTGAATTCAAACAGATTTGATTCAAATTTTATTTTCTGAATATCTTGAGTTTAAAAATAGATTTTAAGTTGATTCTTTTTGCTACTTGTCACTAGTGACTTTATTTAACAGTAGGTAGAATTTGAGAATTTTTAGGATAATTTGAGTTAGTATTTTTAACAAAACAGATCCTGTTTTAGTTCTTTTTAGGTTTATTTCTACTTCTTTTGTTTTAAATTGTTTTAATTTAGTTTTATTTTATATTAGTTGACACATTTTACTTTGTTTTCTGTTAGTTAGCAGTAGTATTTCAACCAAGTTTATTTTTCCGTCATTTTTTATTTTTATAGCATGAAAACAATTCTAGTTTCATAATAACTTGCAAATTGATTTTCCTTGCTAGTTTGATGTCTTACTTGAAAATAATTTTTAAATATGTTTTTACAAGTTTTACTTTATGTTAACTTAGTTGTTTTATATATTTTTATCTTATTTAATTATTTCATTTGTTTTTAAGTTTGTTAGGCAAAAACTTATGTTGTTTAGAGTATTGTTCTCTTAGTTCTTAGTTGTTCTTTACAAGTAATCCTTTTGCTAGTAAAATATTTATAAAAAATAATTTTTTATATTTTATTTGTTTTTGTGTTTTTACTTTTGAAAATAGGATTTAATTGTAGAGAAAACCAACTTTAGTTGTATTGATGAAACTTTGTTGTTTTGAGTTTTGTCTTAAGTATTTCCTTCATCACAACCTTGTTGCTTTTGGTCTCGTGTTATTCTTGTGTGTTAGAATTGAATTGCTAGTATGATTGCTTATATGAATGCAATGTTTGACTATATAGATTTTTATCAAAGAGTGACGAATAGTCTATCAATTAAATTTCTGAGAGCGATTCTATCTTCATCAACCTTACCAGGCAAGTTCACATTGACCATGTTATTACCTATGTTTTTCAAGTTGCATTAGTTCAACCTTCCACCCATTGCATGAAAATTAGGTAATTTGGAAATTTGGTTACTTGATGTAGTATCATGTGGTAGGCACCCCTCAACCCTTTGACACCTTGGCCCCGGGAAACGTTGAGTTAATTTTGCTATGTTATTAGTAGACGGGGTTGGTTGTGTGATTCATGAGAGTTGTGAGATAATAATTACAAGACCTACATGATGATCAAGACTTCAAGACTCCAAGTTTTAAACATACCTCTGGGTGGATGATGGTTGAACGGTGCCCTGGAGAAGCCAGTGGTTAGCCTAGGTGTTGCTGGAGAAGTGCCAGTATTCACGCGGAAAGGTCCACCCAGGAACAAAGAGATGGATGGATGCTTCAAGACCCAAGGCTTACCTGCACAGCCACAAGCCATTATGGGCTCTGGCTTGGTTGGATATTGTGGTGACCCTGGACAGGCGGTGCTACGAGATGTAGAAGAACGGTAGGAAAGGATGGGCACCGATAGAGCCTTAGAGGAACCCCTTAGAAGACCATGTTTTGATCATCCGTTCCTCAACCACCCGGAAGTGCGAGGAATCCAATGGAGGCGATCAAATCTTGTGGGGAACGTGTGCAAAACTCTGTAGAGTACTCAAACCTAATCGATTAGCCGTGTCCACGGTCATGGACAACTTGAGCCAAATGAACTAAAACTATCTAGAATTCTCAACACAAATAATTATAATGATGAGGGTATTATTGTTAACTTGGGTATGAGAATTGGTTGGTGGAACCATCTCATTAATCAACCAACTTTGTAGTAATAATTTCTACATTACCCCTCTCTTGTTGTAGGAAAAATTTGCTTTATGCAAAACTTGAACTTATAGCCCCACCTGCCATATATATATAGTATAGATGATTATTGTTCACCCCCTCTTTTGTGACTTGCCGGCATATTCAAAATGCTGACCTACACGGCCGCAACGTCTCATGTTGCAGATACTCTTCTTCGACGAGTAAGAGTACGATTCAGGGTTATGGTCTACACTCAACCTGCCGTTGGTATTTATCGGGACTCCACTCCCGTTGACTGTTTCTGCTGAGATTTAAAGGTATATATCAGTTTTACGTTAATTACATGTGATTGCACTTTGATATATACATTGATGTACTGTGTGTGCCAGCATACTGATCCATGGATGGCACACAACACACAGAGGCTTGACCTTTCCAGGTCGGGTCGCTACAGATATCCATCTGCTAGATTTCATAATTGAAAAATGCAGCAATTGCTAACATAATTCCAACAGACTTTAGCATCTCTACGGGTAAGAAAGTCTCATCGTAGTCAAGTCCTTGAACTTGTTAGAAACTTTTTTGTGACAAGTCGAGCTTTATAAATGGTGACATTCACCATCAGCGTTCGTCTTCTTCTTAAATGTCCATTTGTACTCAATGACCCGCCGTTCAACAGGCAAGTCTACCAAAGTCCATACTCGGTTTTCATACAATGACCCTTTCTCGGATTTCATGGCTCCTAGCCATTTGTTGGAATCTGGTCCCACCATCGCTTCTTCATAGCTCATAGGTTCACTGTTGTGTAATAACATGACCTCCAAGACAAGATTGACGCTCCACTCAAGGGCGGTATGAGTCCTTGTCGAACCACGAGGTTCGGTGGTGACTTCATCCGAAGCTTCATGATCATCATCATTTGCTTCCTCTTCACTTGGTGTAGGCGTCATAGAAACATCTTTCTGCGTCGTGCTACTATCCAACTGAAGTGACGGTTCAACAACTCATCAAGTTCCACTTTCCTCCCACTCAATTCTTTTGAGAGAAACACTTTCTTGAGAAAGGACCCATTTATAGAAGCAAATACTTTGCCCTTGGATCTAAGATAGAAGAGATACCCAACTAATTTCCTTAGGGTATGCTATTATGATGCATTATTCCATTTTGGATTCGAGCTTATCACACATAAGTATCACATTCCCAAAATCTAAGAAATGACACCTTAGGTTTATGCCAAACCATAATTCATATGGTGTTATCTCAACAGATTTTAGATGGTGCCCTATATAAAGTGAATGTTGTTGTATCTAATGCATAACCCCAACATGATAGTGGCAAAACGACAAGAGACATCATAGTTCGCACCATATCCAATAGAGCATGACTACGATGTTCGGGCACACCATCACACTATGGTGTTCCAAGTGGCATGAGTTGTGAAAAAACTTCCATATTATCTTAACTTGTATACCAAACTCGCAAATCAGATATTCACCACCACAATCCTATCGTAGACATTTTATCTTCTTGTCATGATGATCTCAAACTTCACTCTGAATTTGCTTGAACTTTTCAAACGTTTCAGACTTGTGTTTCATTAAGTAAATATACCCATATATACTCAAATAATCAGTGAAGGTAAGAAAATAACGATATCCACTGCACGCTACAACACTCATTAGACCGCATATATCAACATGTATCATTTCCAATAAGTCACTTGCCCGCTCCATCATACCAAAAAACGGGATCTTAGTCATCTTGCCCAAGAGGCATGGTCCGCATGTCTCAACCGATCCGAAATCAAATGAGTTCAAAGATCCATCAGCATGGAGTTGCTTCATGCGTATTACACCAATATGACATTTAGCGGTAGTGCCACAAGTATGTGGTACTTTCATTATTAACTTTTCATTTTTTGGCATCAATAATATGAACATGTATATCACTACGATCGAGATTCAATAAACCATTCATATTGGGTGTATGATCATTGAAGGTATTATTCATGTAGGCAGAATAATCATTATTCTCTGACTAAAATGAATAAGCGTATTTCAATAAACGTGATCTAATCATGTTCATGGTCAACGCAAAACACCAAATAACATTTATTCAGGTTTAACACTAATCCCGAAGATAGAGGGAGTGTGCGATGGTGATCACATCAACCTTGGAAACACTTCCAACACACATCGTCACCTCGCCCTTAGCTAGTCTCCATTATACCGTAGCTTTTATTTTGAGTTACTAACATTTAGCAACTAGACCAGTATATAATACCCAAGTGCTACAGTACTAGTAAGGTACACATCAATAACAAGTATATCAAATATACTTCTATTGACGTTGCCAGCCTTCTTGTCTTACCAACTTAAGTGACGGTTCAACAACTCATCAAGTTCTACTTTCCTCCCACTCAATTATTTTGAGAGAAACACTTTCTTGCGAAAGGACCCATTTATAGCAGCAAATACTTTGCCCTTGGATCTAAGATAGAAGAGATACCCAACTAATTTCCTTAGGGTATGCTATTACGATGCATTATTCTGCTTTGGGTTCGAGCTTATCACACATAAGTATCACATTCCCAAAATCTAAGAAATGACACCTTAGGTTTCTGCCAAACCATAATTCATATGGTGTTATCTCAACAGATTTTAGATGGTGCCCTATATAAAGTGAATGTAGTTGTATCTAATGCATAACCCCAACATGATAGTGGCAAAACGATAAGAGACATCATAGTTCGCACCATATCCAATAGAGCATGACTACGACGTTCGGGCACACCATCACACTATGGTGTTCCAAGTGGCATGAGTTGTGGAAAAACTTCCACATTATCTTAACTTGTATACCAAACTCGCAAATCAGATATTCACCTCCATGATCCTATCGTAGACATGTTATCTTCTTGTCACAATGATCTCAAACTTCACTCTGAGTTTGCTTGAACTTTTCAAACATTTCAGACTTGTGTTTCATTAAGTAAATATACCCATATCTACTCAAATCATCAGTGAAGGTAAGAAAATAACGATATCCAGCGCACGCTACAACACTCATTAGTCCACATATATCAACATGTATCATTTCCAATAAGTCACTTGCCCGCTCCATCATACCCAAAAACGGGGTCTTAGTCATCTTGCCCAAGAGGCATGGTCCGCATGTCTCAACCGATCCGAAATCAAATGAGTTCAAAGATCCATAAGCATGGAGTTGCTTCATGCGTATTACACCAATATGACATTTAGCGGTAGTGCCACAAGTATGTGGTACTTTCATTATTAACTTTTCATTTTTTTGGCATTAATAATATGAACATGTGTATCACTACGATCGAGATTCAATAAACCATTCACATTGGGTGTATGATCATTGAAGGTATTATTCATGTAGGCAGAATAATCATTATTCTCTGACTAAAATGAATAAGCGTATTGCAATAAACGTGATCTAATCATGTTCATGGTCAACGCAAAACACCAAATAACATTTATTTAGGTTTAACACTAATCCCAAAGATAGAGGGAGCGTGCGATGGTGATCACATCAACCTTGGAAACACTTCCAACACACATCGTCACCTCGCCCTTAGCTAGTCTCCATTATACCCTAGCTTTTATTTTGAGTTACTAACATTTAGCAACTGGACCGGTATATAATACCCAAGTGCTACTAGGAGTACTAGTAAGGTACACATCAATAACACGTATATCAAATATACTTCTGTTGACGTTGCCAGCCTTCTTATCTACCACGTACTAGGGTTGTTACGCTTCAGCGACCGTTCTCGTCATAATAGAAGCACTTAGTCTCGGGTTTGGGTTCAACCATGGGTTTCTTCACTAGAGTGGCAACTGTCTTGTCATTCTTGAAGTTTCCCTTCTTGCCCTTGCCCTTCTCGAAACTAGTGGTTTTACTAACCATCAACACTTGATGCTCCTTCTTGATTTCTACCTTCTCGGTGTCAAACATCGTGAATAGCTCAGGGATCATCTTTTCCACCCCTTGCATGTTTATAGTTCATCACGAAGCTCTAGTAGCTTAGTTGTAGTGACACGGAGAACTATATCAATATCTATCTTGCTTGGAAGATCAACTCCCACTTGATTCAAGTGATTGTAGCACCCAGACAATCTGAGCACATGTTCACGGATTGAGCTATTCTCCTACATCTTGCAGGCAAAGAATCTTGTTGGAGGTCTCATACCTCTCAACACGGGCACGAGCATGAAATCTAATTTGAGCTCCGGGAACATCACATATCGACGTTCAAAACGTATTTGGAGCCTGAATTCTAAGCCGTAACGCAAGACGCACTGAACTATCAAGTAGTCATCAGAATGTGACTGTTAGATGTTCACAACATCCACAGTCGCCACTTGAGGGGGTGGCGCACCGAGCGGTGCATTAAGGACATAAGCCTTCAGTGCAGCAACTGAGGACAATCTTCTGATCACGGACCTAGAACGTATAATTGCTACCATCATCTTTCAACTCTATTTTCTCTAGGAATGTATCAAAAATTCAGGGGAGCTACAGCGTGAGCCATTGATCTACAACAGAAATTTGCAAATATTACTAAGACTATTGTTCAAGATAATGAGTTTAGTTAATCATATTACTTAAAAACTCCCACTCAAATTGACATCCCTTCGGTCATCTGAGTGATACATGATCCAAATTCACCAACCCAAGTCCGATGATCATGTGAGATGAGGTGATTTCAATGGCGAACATCTCCATGTTGGTCGTATCTACTATATGACTCATGTTCAACCTTTCGGTCTTTTGTGTTCTGAGGCATGTTTGTACATGCTAGGCTCGTCAAGTTTAACCCGAGTGTTCCGCATGTGCAACACTGGCTTGCACCCGTTGTATGCAAACATAAGTCTATCACACCCGATCATCACGTGGTGTCTCGAAATGACGAACTTTTGCAATGGTGCACACTTGGCGAGAACACAATTTTATCTTGAAATTACAGTGAGGGATAACCTTATAATTCTATCATCGTCCTAAGCATAATACGATGCATAAAAGGACTAACATCACATGCAAATCACAAGTGACATGATATGGCCATGAATTTGTGCTTTTGATCTCCATCTTTCAAGCACTGGCATGATCTCCATCATCACCGGCATGACACCATGATCTCCATCATCACCGGCATGACACCATGATCTCCATCAACGTGTCGCCATCGGGGTTGTCACGTCCACCATGCTTCTACTACTATTGCTACCGTTTAGCGATAAAGTAAAGCATTACATAGCGCTTAATGATTGACTCATGGGTCATACAATAAATAAAGACAACCCTATGGCTCCTGCCGGTTACCATATTCATCAGCACGCAAGTCGTTATATTCTATACAAAACATGATCATCACATACATCACATATATCTCATCATGTAATTGGCCATATCATATCACACCATACCCTGTAAAAACAAGTTAGATGTCCTCTAATTGTTGTTGCATGTTTTACGTGGATGCTATGACTATCTAGCAAGAACGATTCTTACCTAAAACCACAACAGTGATACAAAAATTGCTATTCAACCTTCTCAAAGACCGCCTTTGTCGAATCCGATCCAATTAGAGTAGGAGAGACAGACACCTGCCAGCCATCTTTATGCAACACAATCACATGGGAGTCGATGGAACCGGTGTCTTGTACATGGAAGAGTAAGGTTGGTCCGGGACGCTTCATCCCACAATACCGCTGAATTAAGGAAAGACCAAGGGAGGAAGCAATCTAAGCATCAACACCCACAAACTCATTTCTGTTCTACTCGTGATCTCATCTATGTATAGACCTAGCTCATGATGCCAATATTGGGGAATGTTGCATGGGAAACAAAAAAATCCTATGCACACGCATGATCCGTCCATGGTGATGAGCATCTATGAGATGGAGAGTGGATCTACATACCCTTGTAGATCGCTAAGGGGGATGCATTAAGAAACGCGGTTGATGTAGTCGAACATCTTCGTGATCCGAATTGCTAGCCGTCCCGTGATCCAATCATGATCCGTCCCGATATAGCGCCGAACGGATGACACCTCTTCGTTCAGCTCACGTACAGCTCGATGACGATCTCCGCCTTCTTGATCCAGCAAGAGGGAGCGGAGAGGTAAATGGGAACTCCGGCAGCGCGAGGATGGTGGTGGAGCTATGATGACCCACAAGTATAGGGGATCTATCATAGTCCTTTTGATAAGTAAGAGTGTCGAACCCAATGAGGAGTAGAAGGAAATGACAAGCGGTTCTGAGTAAGGTATTCTCTGCAAGCACTGAAATTATCGATAACAAATAGTTTTGTGATAAGATAATTTGTAATGAGTAACAAGTAACAAGTGTAGAAAAGGTGCAGAAAGGTAGCCCAATTCTTTTTGTAGCAAAGGATAGGTCTGGACAAACTCTTATATAAACAAAGGTGCTCCCGAGGACACATGA
Organism: Hordeum marinum; assembly: GCA_022496015.1. Lineage (NCBI taxonomy): Eukaryota > Viridiplantae > Streptophyta > Magnoliopsida > Poales > Poaceae > Hordeum > Hordeum marinum. The sequence goes on from CM039676.1 coordinate 176,040,533, forward strand.
GAATTTCTGTCAAGCTAGCTTTCATCATGCTCATTTGATTTGTGTTCGTTACTTTGATAATTTGATATGTGGGTGGACCGATGCTTGGGTGTTGTCCTTACTTGGACAAACCTCCCACTTATGATGAACCCCTCTCGCAAGCATCCACAACTACGAAAGAAGAATTAAGATAAATCTAACCATAGTGTCGTGGTTTTGTCACGGCAGATGTCTGAAGGCTTGGGTTCGAGGCCATCGCTAAGGTGATGGACTCAAAGGGGTTGGTTAAGACGAGGGACACGAGTTTACCCAGGTTTGGCCCCTCAAGAAGAGGTAAAATCCTACGTCCTTCTTGTGTTGTATTGATTGGAGTATCGATTACAAGGGAGCGGATTCGCTTGACCTAGTTCTCGATTCGTTGGTTTCTGTCCAAGACGCCCTGGGGTCTCGCCTCTATATAAGAGGTCAATGCCCCGGGTTACACGAGTCGTATGCCGACTCTTACAACATAGACTACCCTGTCTCTAAGTTGCCTTGCCATCTTGGGCAAGCCATCTCCGGGCGGCTTAACCACCCGGGTCTTCATACCATCTTCTGTCCGGGCCTCTGTCTTGGCCCATCTTGGCAAGCCCTCATATAACCAGGCCTATGTCTTTCAACCCACTTCTCTGGTGAAGATTATGAGCCGCCAGGTATGACCCGGCCCCACCTGGGCGGGTCTTACCACGAGGTTATATCCCCAACATTAGGCCCCAGGTTGATTTGAGCCTGCTCAGGTCAATCTTCAAACTCACTTGGCGACGAGTCTCACACTCCATCACTTGAAAGAAAATATATAACCTGCCATGACGTCACATCGGATATGCCAAAAAGATTCCATGACGTTCACAATAGATCTTTTTATTAAACCGCTGGTCCGAAAATCGAGGTGTCTGTCTTAGTCAGTCAGTTTCTGCCGCCTTGATTCCTGCGCCCGTTCGGCTTTGCAGCCTCTTAAATAGGACCGCGAAGGGTCCTTGTCATTTCCTCTGCCGCCTCCACTTCTTCTTCTTCCTCTCGACGCCATTGCCCCCGAGCTCCGTCGCTGCTATGTAGCTCCATCGCCATTGTCAATCCAGGCCGCTGCATCAACCTGAACGGACCAGAATCTCGCTCGCATTCGTCGCGTCACTTCTGGTATGTCTTTCTTCATCCCCTAGATCCGTAGCTTAGTGCTTCAAATCCATCGAGTTCATCGGCCCCACTAGAGCGCGAGTTTCTCACGCAATGCCAAACGATAAACAGCTCTGTGGATCTTGCGGTGTTCATCTTCCCGTTGCGGTAGGTCGTGTAGAATCATCAACGGCCTAGTGTGGATCCGTAGATGTTCTCCCTTACTACGCTTAATCTTGTTAGTCTCCCTCAGTTTGTCGCTAGGGCTAAAATAAACTTGATTTTCCTCTGCCCGTAGATCTTGCAGCTTCCATTTACTATGTGAAACCTGTTATAGGTCCTTAGCAATTTTTGCATCACGACTTCCTCCTCCTTAACCCGCCGCCAAGCTTCTGGCTCGTAGTAATAAACTGTACTGTCGGCTTAGCTTCGTAGTGCTTAAATTCATCCGCCGCCCTTAGTTGTCTGTCACTTTCTAACACGCGGCATACTGCTACTTTTCATAGTCTTAAACCGCCATTATGTCTCGTGCGTCCTCTTCTTGCAATTGGGTTGGCTCTGTGGTCTCTGAAGAATTCTTGCAAGACTTTGTAGACATAGGAACTTTGCCGGCCAAAGATGTCATCCATTGGCGGGTTCTGGGCAACAAGAAGGAACCCATCCCCCAAGAGCACGAAATAGTTATTTTTGCTGACCACCTTGCGCACAGTTTCAGCCCGCCTGGCTCTAAATTTTTACGAGACGTCCTCCATTTCTTCAAAATGCATCCTCTGGATATTGCGCCTAATTCTATCTCAAATACGTGCAACTTCCAAATCCTCTGCGAAGCTTACTTACAAGAAGAGTCATTAGTTGACCTCTTCTGAGAGTATTTTTACATAAACCGCTAGACGGAAGTGACGGCCGGCCCAAGCTTAGAACTTGGCAGAGTCTCTATTCAAAGAAGATGGGATATGGCCTTCCCGGCTATTCAAATGCCAAGTCACCCAAGGACTGGAATAAAACTTGGTTTTACTGCAAAGACACGTCTCCAGAGGGACAACATCCACTGTCGGATTATCGTCCTACCCGTCTCCGCACCACAACTGAACTCCCAGATCGGATGTCAACTTCTACACGAGAAAATTATGCTCCGGCCTTCGCCAAGATTAGAGCCCTACTGGACAACGGTCTGATAGGAATCGACCTGACGTGCTGTTGGATCTCTTGGAACGTCATGCGTTTGAGCCGGCGGGACCGGATTATGTGTGAATATACAGGTGACGCCAATGACCCCCTCTGCTTCAATCATACCACCTTGACAGAAGAGAATATTGTTGCTGCCATCAAGGGACTTGTCCGTGAGTCCCAAGAAGCCTACCGCTCCGTCGGGTTACAGCCTTTCTGTGCTTCTAACCCGGCCCCAGTAAGAACAGCTTCCAAATCTCTTTATCCTTGGGTTAATTACGTATGTTGCGACCTTTAACCTATTTCGGCAGCCCTTGCTTTCAGGCCAACTTTGGGTTCTGGAAGACAAAATATACTCCTCCTACAAAGAAGTCTAAGGAGAAGACCGGTGCCCGTAAGAAGAAAAGTGCTATTCCAGAGCAGCATGAAGTGGATGACTCGGAGACAAGCCACGTCAACGTTCCTGAGGTAACCTATGTTTCATCTAACTCAGAATACCTTCCACCAAAGAAGATATGGCGGGTCGTCCGAAAAGTCCCATTTTCTCATCCTCTTGCTCGCTTAGACCCCGATTTTCTTTTGAAAAAGCAACAACACACTTCCCGATGCCAAAGCCGGAGCACCGGCTCTGAAGATATTGTGGCCGGGTTATCCAACTCTCCAGCTCGGCGGAAACCGCCAGCTGAGGTAATCTTTTAACTAAGTTCAGCTTTTGTCAACTCTGTATTATAAACTTACTCTGCTTTATATTGCTTTAACTGTCTTTAGGAAACGCCCCCATCATCAAGTGACTCTACAACCACTAAGCTGCCGCCTCTAAAGATCAACCCAAACGTGCTTTTATGTCTGCATCATATCCTTTGTCATCCTTGAACTTTATATAATAACCTTCTATGCTTTCTAGGGCTCAAGCAAAACGAAGGAAGACTGACAGGTCTACTTCTGCCCCCACTGCCCAAGAGCCGGAGACTGCCAAGCCGGACTCTCCTGCAGCACACGCCAAGCCCTCTACAGCCACAAAGGATGCGCCTGAAGAGGTTCGTCGGTCCTCCGAGCTGGCGGCCTAGGAGATGGCAACTGACAATCCTCCAAGGACCAGCTCTAAGCCGCCCAGCCCTTCAACAGTCATCGAAGATCCCATTCTTCCGGACGTCATCATTACTGGTACTGGCTTTCAGTCTCCCAAGCCCCATGTACGGACAAAGCACACCGAGAAGGCTGAAGCTTCTGACAACCTGAATTTTGAGTTCCCCATGCTGGAAAAATTAACCACTGATGAATTACATGCTGGTTATATGAACCGCGTGTCCACAAGCCGGAACATGGAGCTCAAACTTGTCGGCTTAATGAAACAAAAATATGAGGTACTCCTTCCTTTCCTTATACCCTTATGTAGCCCCCAAGAGCTGGTTTAATATTGCAAATGGTAAACCGGGTCTTCCACTCCATGTCATAAGTAGAACAACTTAGCCTCTAGCCCCCAAATATCAGCTTAACATGTATATGTTGAACCGGTACTCAGTGTTGATGAATTGATCAATGGTAGCCCCCAAGTGCCAGCTTAACTTTAGGAAGATGATCCGGAACTTACTTGAATGAAGAGCCATATGTAGCCTCCAAGTGCCGGCTTAACTTTAGGAAGATGAGCCGGAACTTACTTGAATGAAGAGCCATATGTAGCCCCCAAGTGCCGGCTTAACTTTAGGAAGATAAGCCGGAACTTACTTGTAGTCTTGGAGAGCAAATAGACATTAGCCCCCAAGTGTCGAGTATATTACTTGTAATCTATTGAGACTTGCATTATATTCCCTTAGCTGATCATTTGGTAATATTGTATCCTGGCGACTTACCCCTCCTTTGCTTTTGTATGTCACGGGAAGCTTTGAGCAATGCCGAGTCTGATCTGACCGGCTTAAAGGGCTATCTTGCTTCCCAGCAAGCCGCCCAGAGTGAAGCAGAGGAGAAGTGCCGACTTATCACCGAAGAGCTTGCAAAGGTTAAATCTGACTTTGCTGCTTTCAAGAAGACCGCTGAAGCAGAGCAAACTGCCCTGGCCAAACGTGCAGTTGACACTGACCAGCGGCTCAAGCTTGTATCAGACGAGTTACAAACCTTGAAGCGCCATATCACAAGGATGATTGGTGCTATATTCGGTAAGTAATGAACACTCTGCCAATTTCCGTGCTTAAAAACTGCACAGGCGGCTAATAAAATGAAACCCGTCGTTGCAGGTCAAAGAAGCCACCAGCTTGGTGCCGACAGCCTGTTCCAGCTCAAAGCCGTCTATACTTTGTCAGAGAAGTTGTACACCGGGACTCTTTGCACTATCAAAGCCATGCTAAATAAAGAAAGCATCCCAAAGTTCATGAAAGGAGTCATAGAACTCTTATCGACCTCGCCAAACCAAATCCAAGAGCTCAAACGATTAGCCGCCCGAAAGGGAGCAATTGCTGCAGTAAGCCGGGCTTTGGCCTTTGCCTCGGAGATGACCGCTAAAGAAATGATGGATGGCTTCCCGTCCAAGAAAGAAGATGGCTCAGAATTTACAAATGCTAACTACGCCTGTTGTATGAAGGCCTGTGTAGCGACCCGACCTGAAAGGTCGAATCTTCGGTGTTTCCGTACCATCCCAAGATCATGCTGGTACACACACGGTACATCAATGTATATATCAAAGGGAAATCACACAACATTATATTAACGAAATCTCATATCGAGTCCTTTATTACAATAATCATTACAATAAAGTGGCCGAAGGCCAACTCATGAGAATAACTAAGTCTTGTAGAAGCGTTGAAGGTAGATGAGTCCATCTGACTCCAAGGGCATCTCACCGAGCGTAGAACGTGTCCTCACTCCTGGTCGGAAAAGTACTCTACAACATGATACGTTCCAGCCGTGTAGGCCAGCATATGGAATATGCCGGCGAAGTCACAAGAGGGGGTGAAAAGAAAAAACATCTAATCTATATGCATATATGGCAGGTGGAGTAGTAAGTTTTGCGTAAAGCCAATTTTCCTTCAACAAGAGAGGGCTAAGCAAAATTATTACTAAGTTGGTTGATTAATGAGATGGTTCCACCAACCAATTCTCATTCCCAAGTCATTAATACCCACATCATCATATTAATTGTGTTGAGAGTTCCGGAGGTTTCAGTTCCTTTGGCTCAACTCGTCCATGACCGTGGACACGGCTAATCGATTAGGTTTGAGTACTCTGCAGAATTTTGCACACGTTCCCCACAAGATTTGGTCGCCTACGTTTGATTTCTCGCACTTCAGGGTGTTTGAGAAACGGATGACCAAAACATGGTCTTCCAAAGGGTTTCCCTGCGACTCTGTCGGTGCCCATCCTTTCCTACCGTTCTTCTACCTCTCGTAGCACCGCCTGTCTAGGGTCACCACGATATCCAACCAAGCCGGAGCCCATAATGACTTGTGGCTGTGCAGGTAAGCCTTGGGTTTTGAAGCATCCATCCATCTCTTTGTGCCTGGGTGGACCTTTTCGCGTGAATACTGGCCATCTCCAGCAACACCTAGGCAAATCCACTGGTTTCTCCAGGGTGCCGTTCAACCATCATCCACCCAGAGGTAAGTTGAAAACTCGGAGTCTTGAAGTCTTGATCATTATGTAGGTCTTGAAATTATTAACTCTCTCAACTCTCATGAATCACACAACCAACCCCGTCTACTAATAGCATAGCAAAAAGTAAAACAACGTTTCCCGGGGCCAATGTTGTCAAAGGGGTTGAGAAGGTACCTACCACATGATACTACAACAATGTAACCAAGTTTCCAACTAACCTATCTTGCATGCAATTGGGGTGATGGAAGAACTAATGCAATAAAAACATGGGTAAAGATGATCAAAGTGACTTGCCTGATTGATGATCTTCGTACGTGAGTGACTCTAAGTAACAAGCTTCGCACTCCGGATAATCTAACGAAGCAAACAAGCACTCAATAAGCATACAACAAAATATTGCAACTCACAAACATCAACAATGAACTAGTACACAGTCAAGACAAAACAATGCACAAATCACAAGCAAGAAAACACACAAGGTTTTGTTTTCAAAAAGGTGATGGGTAAACCACTACTAACGTAACAAAACTGTTTTGTAATAACAAAACAATAGTTAACAGCAAGGAACAATAAAATATTTTATTAATAACAGAATTGAATTTCATTAAAGTTTGTTGGGAAAAACTTTAGTAAAGTTTTTAAAAGTTTTGATAAACACTATATGAAACAATTATATTTTTACTAACAAAAGAGCAAAACAAAACTTATTATTTATTAACAAAACATGTTCTTAACAGAAAAGAATGTACAATTAAACTTGTCTTAGAAAACAGAATTAAATTATATAAAACTTTGTTGAAAGAAAAACTATTACTAACTAGTTGTTTTAATCAAATTAAACCTATTTGAAAAGAAATTGTGATTCCTATATTAACAAAGAAATAAACTAAACCATTTTATATTTTTATTAGCAGTAAGTAAAACACCTAAAGTTTAACTAACAGAACCTACTACATCAAATAAATTAAATCTAATTTAAACCAACTAAAACTAAGTTAACTAAAACTATACTAACTAATAGGCAGAATCTGTTTATAGCTAAAACACTAAGAAAAATCATCCTAAAAATTCTCAAACTAAACATGAGGGTATTCCTAACTAATACCAAGCAGTAGCAAAAAGATTCATATCAAAATCTAATTTCAAACTCTAGTTATTCAGATTTGAATGTTTTGAGCAAATTTGATTAAATTCAAATTTTATAGGTCAAATTTGAAATTTAAAAGTACAGGGTGAAATTACATGAAAAATGTGAGCTATTGCAAAAAGAATCAACTCAAAACATTAAACAGATTAAAAGTTATAAGCAAAACAAATTGCTAAAACACTCTGTTAACTAAAACAAAATAGAAAAAGAAAAAGAAAATCTACCGGACGGCTAGGGTGACGTGGCAGGTTCCTATTGGCTGGTTAGCACATGCGCGTGGGAGATACGGGCGGGCGACCGATCGGAAGAGAAAAATGGTTCGGGAATAACCCGATCTAATCTTGGCCGTTGAGTGAAGATCCGAGGGTTGGGAGGGCTCAAAGTGTAAAGGTCGCCGGCGTTGGAGCTCCGACGAGTCCGAAAGCGGCGAAGACGATGGCGAGGAGCTTCGGTGGTCGAGGGAGGCAGTGGAGGGGTTTAGACGACGGCGGGCGAGGTCCAGCGTCGAACGGAGGGGTCGGAGGGGCGAGTGGACAACCGAGGCGACGGGGACGAGCGGGGAAAGGTTCGGTGGTCGGAGTAACTCCAGCGAGCTCTCCTGCGACGGTCTGGCGACGGGAGAGAGGGGATTCGGGGGGAAATGGAGAGAGGAGGGGCAGCTCTACTTATAGGATGCTCGGGGGGTGCGGGGGAGGAGAGAGGAGGGAGATCCAGGGAGAGAAGAAACTGCCGGCGAGGGTGGCGCGCGCGGGAGGAAGAAGGCGACCGCGCGGGGCGAACGGTCGGTCGGGGTGGGACCCGGTGTCAGAGAGAGAAGAAACGGCGAACGCGCGTCGGTCGACCGGTCGGTAATCAATTCACTAATAAATGCCCGTGGGCCGGCCCGTTTAATTACAAAACCGTTACTGTTTTTAATAACCAGAGCAGTAAAACGTCTTTAAAAACATTCAAAACATTTCTAAATATAGGAGTATTATATATCAAAATTAACAGAATAATAAATGCCATTTATTGAACATTTTTATTCTGTCATTTGAACACATTGAAAAAAAAAATATTTTTAGAAATGGCCTATTTGCTTTTAAATCCTTTTGCAAATATTTTCAAAACAACCCCTGGTTTTTATTGTTCAAATAAATCACCAAGATGACCCTGGTGTGGAGTTTCATGTTACTCCCCTCTTATTTTGAACATTTTACCAAGATTTACAAATAGGTGAAAGCAACTTAGGGGAAGTAGAAAGGGGCTTCAGAAATTCAGAGAAGGCATTTCAACTAATATATACATTCAAGCAATGATGATGATAGATGCATAGCTATATTTCATAACATTCCAAAATGAAATTTTGGGATGTTACAGCCTCTAGGATACTTGCATCAGTGTTGGTGGAGGAAGTCGACCTATCAACGTACCAGGCGGCTTACAATGCTGAGAACAAACGAGTGCGCTGCCCAACCTTCGAAGCTAGAGACTTAACTCCTGCATGCCGTAAGCACCTTTTTTCCCCTGAAATTGACCCATCTCCCCTCTTTGACGAGGCCCAGTTTGAAGCATTAACCAACTGCATCTGGGACGTGGACAATCTTCAGATCGAGGAGGTCGAAGACCCGCCACAGGATGACCCACCATCAAGCTGAGCAAGTTGATACTTGAGCGGTATAACCCGGCTCCTTGACCCGCCAAATAATGAGTTGTGTACAAAAGTTTAAGTCTTGCTTCCGGGGTTCTATGGAGAGCTTTTGTAATAGGCTTAGAAAAACCTTCATTGTCTGAACTTTCCCATCGTGCATGTAGGACGTCACACAACTTAGTGTATTTTATCTGCCTTGTGCTTCACTCATATCAGATTCCTTGGCGACTTATCTTAAGAGATAAAGCCTGCAAAAACAAACAGCAGAATATATTCTGCATTACTGTGAGGGTGGCTTGAAAAAGCACAACCTGGAGATCTTTACTGACCTTACTTTTTCAATAACTCATATGCCGGTTCTTCTGGGTGGACTCGCTACTAGAACTCTTTCACAATACAGGGTCTCTGTCGAGATTGACCGTCAATTTCTTTGAACAGCTTAGGGTCTCTAGGAGAGATTAACTAATAAGAGCATAACGAACCAGAAAGAGACACAATAGGGCATGAGTACCCTGATAGCCCATAAAATGCCTCTCATGTGACATAAATCCGTCGTTTTAACCTTAAACAGTGTAGGGTCTTTAGAAGAGTAACTATTTAAGAGTACGAAATGGGCCACATAGGGGAGAGTCGGTAGCAGATAGGTGAGTTTATCCTCGCTTTCCGTAAGCCGGCCCTCACGTGACAAGAGCCGCTGGTTTAACCTTGACCAGTATAGGGTCTCTGGCGAGATTGGCTGCCAAATATGTTTGAGCAGCTCAGGGTCTCTAATCGAGATTAACTGGTAAGAGTTCGGCGGGTCACATAGCGGAGCAGCATCAGCATACAGGCAGGTTTAACTCAAACTTGCAGCGGCTTAAGAGCCGATTAAGAGGGTATGTAAGCTAAACGCGGTCGGTTGGAAGCCCCCAAATGACCTTGTTGGCGGAGTCAACTTTTGGGTATATAACTCGTCTGACTGTGGCTTAAGAGCAGATCAAAAGGGTGTGTAAGCTAAACCCGGTGGGTTGGAAGCCCCCAGATGACCTTGTTAACGGAGTCAACCTTTGGGTATATAACCCACCTGACTATGGCTTAAGAGCCGATTCGAGAGGGTTGAAGCTTAACCCAGAAGATTGAGAGCCCCCAAACGATCTTGTTGACAAAGTCAACTTTTGCACAAACTGAGATACGTGAAATGGCAGAGGCCCCGGCTTGCGGGGATGCCAATTTTATTATATATATATATATATATGTGTGTGTGTGTGTGTGTGATATGTACAATGATGGTGTACAAAGTCGAGTGTTGCTGACTCAAGTATAATAAGGCCATAGATGAGCTATGTTCCACGGCCAGTGGGTCTCCTGCACAGAAGTGCTTGACTCATCTCGTATATCAATGAGATAATACAACCCATTGTTGAGATTTCTGCTGACCACAGAAGGTCCTTCCCATGAAGGGGATAACTTGTGCGCATCCGTCTGATCTTGAATCAAATGCAACACCAAGTCCCCTTCTTGAAACGTCCAAGTCTTAACTCTGCGCTATGATAGCGACGCAGGTCTTGTTGATAAATCGCCGATCGAGCCGCCGCCAGATCACACTCTTCATCCAAAGCATCCAACGCGTCTTGACGCACTATCTCATTATCTGCCTCAACATAAGCCGCCACCCGTGGTGAGTCATGACGTAGATCGCTTGGTAACACGGCTTCTGCACCATAAACCATGAATAAAGGCGTATAGCCTGTTGATCTGTTGGGAGTAGTTCTGATGCTCCATAAGACTGATGGCAACTCCTCTACCCAACAACCCGGCGTTCGCTATAAAGGGACCATAAGCCGGGGTTTGATGCCTCTCAAGATTTCCTGGTTAGCACGCTCTGCCTGACCATTGGATTGTGGATGAGCAACCGCAGAAACGTCAAGTCAGATGTGATCACTTTCACAGAACGCTTCATAGCCCCCTTGGATAGGTTCGTACCATTATCTGTGATGATACTATGAGGATAACCAAAACGGTAAATCAGCTTTTTGATAAACTGAACCGCCGTAGCCGCGTCACACTTGCTGACCGGCTTAGCCTCTACCCACTTGGTAAACTTGTCCACCGCCACCAAGAGCTGGGTCTTCTTGTCCTTGGATCTCTTAAAGGGCCCGACCATATCAAGCCCCCAGACTATAAAAGGCCAGGTGATTGGAATCATTTGTAACTCCTGAGCTAGCACATGAGCACGCCGGCCGAAGTTCTGACATCCATCACACTTGAGAACCAAGTCTTCTGCATCTTTATGAGCCGTCAGCCAGAAGAAACCATGTCGAAAAGCTTTGGCCACCAGAGATTTTGAGCCAGCATGATGACCACAATCGCCAGCGTGAATTTCATTCAAGATTTCTTTGCGTTCTTCAGGTGAAACACAATGCTTAAAAACGCTGGTAACACTGCACTTATGTAACTCACCATTGATGACTGTCATAGACTTAGACCGCCCTATGATCTGTCTTGCCAGGACATCGTCCTCAGGTAACTTGCCGCGAGTCAAATATGCTAGATAAGGCAGTCTCCAGTCAGGGATGGCATGCAAAGCCGCCACCAGCTGCCCCTCCGGGTCAGGTATAGCCAAGTCTTCCTTTGAAGGTAACTTAACTAATGGGTGATGTAGTACGTCCAAGAAAACATTAGGCGGCACCGGCTTTTGCTGGGAGCCCAGCCTTGACAATGCATCAACCACCTTGTTTCTACGACGATCAATATGATCCACTTGATACCCCTTGAAGTGACCAGCAATGATATCCACCGCCTGACGATAAGCCGCCATCCGCGGGTCCTTGGAATCCCACGTGCCTGAAACTTGCTGGGCCACGAGACCTGAGTCGCCGAGACATCGAACCTAGCTTAGGTTTATCTCTTTAGCCACCCGGAGGCCATGGAGTGAAGCTTCATACTCAGTTGCATTGTTAGTACAAGGAAACATCAACCTTAACACATAACATAACTTGTCAACTTTAGGGGAGGTTAAAACAACCCCATCCCCTGATCCTTTCAACTGCCTGGATCCGTCAAAGTGAATCATCCAGTATGTGTTATCTGGCTTCTCCTCGGGTGCCTAACACACTATCCAGTCATTTATGAAATCTACCAAAGCTTGAGACTTGACCGCCGTGCGAGGCACGTACTTCAAATTAAGAGGTCCAAGCTCCAATGCCCACTTAGCAATCCTGTCGGTGGCTTCTCTGTTTTGAATTATGTCTCCCAATGGGGTAGAGCTAACCACTGTGATCTGGTGTCCCAGGAAGTAATGCTCCAGCTTACGATTCGCCATGAACACCCCATACATTAGCTTCTGCCAATGTGGGTACCTCTGCTTGGACTCTGTCAGGACTTCACTGATGTAGCAAACTGGCCTCTGAACCGGATATTCCTTCCCCACCTCTTTACGCTCAATAATGATCATGGTGCTAACTACTCTGTTATTTGCTGCCATGTACATGAGCAAAGGTTCCTTCTCAGCCGGAGCAGCTAAGACCGGCGGCTCAGTGAGTTGCTTCTTAAGTGCGTCAAACGCCTCACCCGCCACTGTACTCCAGACAAAGTTGTATGTCTTCTTCATCATCTGGTATAAAGGAATAGCCTTCTCCCCTAGGCGGCTTATAAACTGGCTTAACGCAGCGATTCGACCCGCTAGGCGCTAAACATCATTGATGCATGCCGGCTTAGACAGGGAAGTAATAGCCTTTATCTTGTCCGGATTAGCCTCAATGCCACGCTTCGACACCAGAAAACCCAAGAGCTTGCCTACAGGAACTCCAAAAACACACTTAGTCGGGTTAAGCATCACCTTGTAGACACGTAAGTTATCGAAAGTTTCCTTTAGATCGTCAAGTAGAGTCTCTTTCTTCCTTGACTTGACCACAATATCATCCACATATGCATGAACAGTGTGTCCAATTTGACTGTGAAGACAATTCTGCACACAATGCTGATAAGTTGCTTGGGCACTCTTGAGCCCAAAAGGCATTGACACATAGAAAAAAGCACCAAAAGGCATGATGAAAGCCGTCTTCTCTTGGTCCTTGACTGCCATCTTTATGTGATGATAACCAGAGTAAGCGTCCAGGAAGCATAAGCTCTCACAACCCGCCGTTACATCAATAATTTGGTAGATACGGGGGAGAGCAAACAGGTCAATCAGACAAGCTTTGTTAAGATCCATGTAATCCACACACATACGCCACATGTCTTTCTTCTTAAGCACTAGCACCGGGTTAGCAAGCCACTCTAGATGAAACACTTCAACGATGAACCCCACCGCCAGAAGCCGGGCCACCTCTTCTCTAATAGCCTTGTGTCTTTCTTCATTGAACCGCCGGAGGAACTGCCTAACCAGCTTAAACTTAGGATCCACATTAAAGTGGTGCTCAGCGAACTCCCTCGGTACACCCGACATGTTAGAAGGTTTCCATGCGAAGATGTCCCGATTCTCAAGGATGAATTCGATGAGCACGCCTTCCTATTTCAGATCCATATTGGCCCCAATAGTGAACTGTTGTGATGAGTCGCCCAGAGTTAAATCCACCAGCTTGGTATCATCTGCCACAAACTTGAGAGGCGGCTCAGATTCCGTGGTAGGCTTTTTGAGTGGAGTCATGTCCTCCGGGTCAACATTCTCCTTATAGAACTTAAGCTCTGCTTCAGAGCAACTTGACTCTGCATAGGCTGCGTCTTCTTCCTCACACTCAATGGCCGTCTTCCGATCACCATGCACGGTAATCGTTCCATTCAACCCAGGCATCTTGAGGTGTAAGTTGACATAACAAGGCCTAGCCATGAACTTGGCGTAAGCCGGACGTCCAAACAGAGCATGATATGGACTTTTGATTTTGACTACCTCAAACCACAAGGACTCCACCCTGTAGTTGTATTCATCACCAAAGGCAACCTCCAAGGAGATCTTACCCACCGGATAAGCCGACTTTCTGGGTACCACGCCATGGAAGACCGTCGAAGAAGGCCTAAGGTCCTTATGAAGCAACTTCATCCTACGGAAAGTGTTGTAATACAGGATATTAATGTTGTTGCCACCATCCATAAGTACCTTAGTAAACACATAGCCTCCCACTTGGGGGGCAACTACCAAAGCCAGCTGCCCCAGGTCGTCAACACGCGGCGGGTGATCCTCTCTACTCCAAGTTATGTCGTACTCATACCACTTCAAGTATTGCGGGAGAGCTGGCGTCACCGCATTAACCACCCGCTTGTGTACCTTCTAGTCATGCTTGTCAAGGCAGGTCATAAAAACATGATATTGACCCGTGTTGAGCTGCTTCGCATTACTTTGATACCCAAACTGGTTATTCTGCTGCTGATTACTACCACCAGATTACTGATGATGACCTCCTTGATTTCCTTAACCCTGATAGCCGGATCCTGAGCTGCCGGCGCCAAGATCGGCTCCTGACCCGCCTGGCCCTGAGCCGCCTGGCGGGCCACCACCATTGTTATGATGCTGCCGCAAGCTGTAATCCCGAAACTGCGACATGATGTGGCAATTCCTCCATGTATCGCCTGCTGCCCTATCGGGCCAGCTGTGCTCCGGACAAGGTTTGTTGAGCATCTCTTCTAGGTTGAACGGAGTTTTACCCTTATTAAAGAGCTGCTTGAAGTTCTCGTTTCCCTTAGCACGATTGTTCCTGGCGCTGGTGTTTGCCACCAATTCTGACTCGCCGTTTAGATTCTTCCTTTTGCCATGGCTGCCGCTGCCAGCCGCACCCTTGCCATTGTTACTCTTCTTACCCTGACCTATTTTCTGTTCATCAGAGCCTGGGTCTTTTGTATTGTCAGAGTCGACATACTTGGTGAGAGCCGCCATGAGTTCCACCATGTCTTGACATGAGCGCTTGAGCCGGCCAAGCTTCTGCTTTAGAGGCGTAAAATGGCAATTCTTTTCCAGAATCAAAACCGCTTGAGCCACCGTGATCTGTTTAGACGAGTGGATGATGGTTGAGACCCGCCGGACCCAATGATGAGCCGATTCGTCCTCCTGTTGCACATAGTGATCTAAATCCACAATCGTCATGGGCTGCTTGCACGTTCCTCAGAAATTTTTGATGAACTTCGCCTTGAGATTGGCCCAGGAATTAATGGTGTTGGGAGGCAGACCCTTCAACCACGTGCAAGCCGGCCCTTCCAGCATCATGATGAAATATTTGGCACATACTGCGTCACTGACGTCTAACATCTTCATGGCCAGCTCAAAGGTTTCAATCCAAGCCTCCGGAGGTAGGTCAGCAGTATAATTTGGGACCTTGCGGGGGCCCTTGAAATCCTTTGGCGGGCGTTCACTCCATAGAGCCGGCGCTAAGCACGACACCCCCATAGCCCTGGAGGTTACTCCTGCGCCTTCCGAGATGGAAGGTGCATCTGTGGGTTCGTGATGAGCCGCCGCCGCCGCCAGAGCCGCCGCTCCTCACTGTGCTCTCGCCCGATCCACTAGTGCCTGGGCATCCAAAGCCGCCCAATCAACTCGCAGCCAGTTCTGGTGTTCATCACTGCTAGAAACCGCCAGTGACTCATAATGCCGGCTGTAGCTATGGTTGGGGATGGGGGTTGAGTGCACGTGACTCCGGCTGTAAGTGTACTTCTCCTGCTGGGCCATCACCGTCTGCATGTACCCGATAGCATTCCGCACCTCCTCTGTGAAAGGCACGTTGTCCGGGATAGGGATTGTGCCAACCTGGGTTGCCGCCGCAACCATGTTCTTTGCTAGGTTGGAATAATGACCCGTCGGTGTTGGGAAAGACATTGGTGAGGCCTGGTTCCGTCGTGGCGGGTTAAGTTGTTGACCCGCCGGCCGGCTTCCACGTACTTCCGCTGTCCGTCCTGTTCCTGGCGTGTTGAAAAGGTTCCAGGCCTCGTACTGATCCAACAAATGGGACTGATGCCTCATCCGCTGAACTGCCGCCACAGACTGCTGCTCTAGCTCTAGGCAGAAAGCATCTGCCCTAAGGTGCTCCACCTCTCCTTCTATCTGATCCTTCAACACATTGATCTCTTGTTGGACCTCGGTCATCTGGTCTTTCAGCCTCACGATCACCATGTTCCGTGCCACTTGATTTTCAGCTGTGACCTCGGTGGCCATCAGGGTTGTACGCTCATTCATCAGATCCTAAAGAACTTGAGCCGGCGGCCTACCAGCCTTCGATCCTGCTACACCGACGGTTGTGCTTCTCAGGGCCGATGCTGATCCCGCCATATAGACGGCAGTATGGCTCAGCGGCTCATAATCCTCTGGCTCATGATATTCTGACTCGAGGTAAGGCTTGGTGTCGCCCCTGAGCCTACCACTGTGAAGATGGTGCATTGATTCTGTCTCTCCGCTCGAAGATCCATCCTCCGAGCAGATCAGAGTTTCCTGTGGCATAGAACCTTCAAGATCCATGCCCTGAGTAAAGCCGAAGAAGACATGCTTCTTGCCTGGGTCAGCACGTGCCGATTGCATGTGTCTGGCGGGCTGCGCGTGCTGGGCCGGCTCGACAATGTCGGTGCAGATGTCCGGCCCGGGTTTAGATCCGCCGATCTTGCCAATGAAGACGTGGATTCCGCCGAAGGGGATCCAGAAACCATACTCAACTGAGTTGGCCTCGGGGCCCCAGCCGGCCTCATTGATGTAGAGCCGGCCACGGCGACTCTTGTTCATCCTACCAACAGCGTACCCCTCGATCCTCGGGAGAGAGACCTTTGAGAACTCAACACCACCGTGCGCTAGCCCCACGGTGGGCGCCAACTGTCATGGTTTTGTCACGGCAGATGTCCGAAGACTTGGGTTCGAGGCCATCGCTAAGGTGATGGACACAAAGCGGTTGGTTGAGATGAGGGACACGAGTTTACCCAGGTTCGGCCCCTAAAGAAGAGGTAAAATCCTATGCCCTACTTGTGTTGTATTGATTGGAGTATCGATTACAAGGGAGCGGATTCGCTTGACCTAGTTCTCGATTTGTTGGTTTCTGTCCAAGCCGCCCTGAGTTCTCGCCTTTATATAAGAGGTCGAGGCCCCAGGTTCCACGAGTCCTATGCCGACTCTTACAACGTCGACTATCCTGTCTCTAAGTTGCCTTGCCATCTTAGGCAAGCCGTCTCCGGGCGGCTTAATCGCCCGGGTCTTCATACCATCTTCTGTCCGGGCCTCCGTCTTGGCACATCTTGGGAAGCCGTCATATAACCAGGCCTATGTCTTTGAGCCCGCTTCTCTGGTGAAGATTATGAGCCGCCAGGTATGACCCGGCCCCACTTGGGTGGGTCTTACTACGGGGTTATATCCCCAACACATAGCATGAAACATATAGATCCAAATCAGCACCTTATGAAGCAACGCATAAACTAGGGTTTAAGCTTCTGTCACTCTAGCAACCCATCATCTACTTATTACTTGCCAATGCCTTCTCCTAGGCCCAAATAATGGTCAAGTGTTATGTAGTCGATGTTCACATAAGACCACTAGATAAGAGACAACATACATCTCATAAAAAATCGAACGAATACCAAATTCACATGATTACTTATAACAAGACTTATCCCATCTCCTCAGGAACGAACGTAACTACTCACAAAGCATGTTCATGTTCATAATTGTAGGAGTATTAATTATCATAAAGGATTTGAACATATGATCTTACACCAATTAAACCAACTAGAATCAACTACACGGAGTAATCAACACTACTAGCAACCAAAAGGTACCAATCTGAGGTTTGAGACACAGATTGGATACAAGAGATGAACTAGGGTTTGGAGAGGAGATGGTGCTGGTGAAGATGTTGATGGAGATTGACCCCCTCTCGATGAGAGGATTGTTGGTGATGACGATGGTTTCAATTTCCCCCTTCGGGAGGGAAGTTTCCCAGGCAGAACAGCCCTGCTAGAGCTCTAGATTGGTTCTGTCCAAGTTCCGCCTCGAGACGTCGGTGCTTCGCCACGAAAGCTTCCTTTTGATTTTTTCGAGGTCAAAACCCTTCATATAGCAGAAGATGGGCCCCGGGGACCTGCCAGGTGGGTCACAAGCGTGCTAGGCGCGACTAGGGGTGGCCGCGCCTGGCAGGCTTGCCACCTCCTGGTGGGCCCCTCTGGTGTCTGTTTTGTCGAATATTTTTTATATATTCCAAAACAATTCTCTGTAAATTTTCATGACTTTTGGAGTTGTGCAGAATAGGTATCTCATATTTGCTCCTTTTCTAGTCCAGAATTCCAACTACCAGCATTCTCCCTCTTTATGTAAACCTTGTAAAATAAGAGAGAAAATGCTAAGTATTGTACCATAACGTGTAATAACAGTCGATAATGCAATAAATATCAATATAAAAGCATGATGCAAAATGGATGTATCAACTCCCCCAAGCTTAGAGCTCGCTTGCCCTCAAGCGAAAGCCGAGATTGATAAGTATGTCCACATGTTTAAAGATAGAGGTGTCGATAAAATAAAATACGGACATGAGGGCATCATGGACATCTTTAGAACATCAGTACTTATTGTATAAGATCTCTTATGCTAGAGTAAAAATTCATTCAAAATATAAAGTATGAACCAAGAACTCTATTGACAACCAATAAACTATGCACTCAGTCATTGAAGCAATTAGCAATTTATCATAACATCAGAAAGAGTCAATATAAGAGCTTGTAAAGCAAATCCACATACTCAATCATCTTTTAGTGTTTCATAATTGCTAACGCTCACGCAGTACTCATGAGATCAAAGCTTCAATCGGACAGAGAGAAAGATAGGGGCTTATAGTTTTGCCTCCCAACTATTCACCTCAAGGGTAATGTCAACAATAATGACTCATGCTCACCCACATCTGAATGGGTATATGTTCCTAGATCATTCCCCAACACATAATGCTTGCCAAGAGAGAGGAAAAATATAGGAAGTGGTGAAGATCACCATGACTCTTGCATAAAGGTAAGTATTTAGAAAGTAAAAGTAATAGATAGGCCCTTCGTAGAGGGAAGCAGAGGTTGTCATGCGCTTCTTGTTTTGGGATGCACAAACCCTTAGTGCAAAGGAACATCGCATTGTATTGCCCTTTGTGATAGCAACCTTTATTATGCGGTTTGTCCCTTTTTTTTATTTACTATCACAAGTTTGTACTACACTTATTTCCCTTACAATAAAAGATCACGCATATTTAGGAGCAATTCTTATTGCTTTTTGCACCGATGACAACTTACTTGAAGGATCTTACTCAATCCATAGGTAGCTATGGTGTACTCTCATGGCAAAACTGGGTTGAGGTGTTTGGATGCACAAGTAGTATCTCTACTTGGTGCGGAAGTCTTGGCTAGTATGAGGTGTAAGCAAGCACTATATGTTGGAGGATCTAAAAACATCTAACTTCTATTCGGAAGCAAGCAAACATAACCCATTATTTTGTCTTCCTTGTCCAACATGAACTTATTAGCATGTAATATTTTAATGAGTGGTCACAATCATAAAAGATGTCCAAGATGATATATTTATATGTGAATCTCTCTTTCTTTGTCACTTCCTTTTTCATTGCACCAATGACCAATCACTATGTTTGTCAACTCCCAAAAAATTTGAATCGACATACTTCTTATATGTGAAGTCATCACTCCCCATAGGATCATTATGTTTACTCTTTGCTTTCTATTTTCCTTTTTTTATTACTCTCAAGAGCATAGAAAGCTAGGAAAGCCCTCACATAAAAAACTACTTTTTATTATATAACTCTCGGACTTGCTTACATAAGGGGAGCAAAAAACAAAAACTCAAAGCTAGATCATACTAAAAATTTATTCTACTAGATCAAGATAAAAATAAAAAAGGATCGAGCTAAGGAAAACAAGAAAAGGAAAAAGGTGTGATGGTGATACGATACCGGGGCACCTCCCCCAAGTTTGGCACAAGCCAAGGGGAATGCCCATATCCATGTGCTTAGTTGTCCTTCTTTGGAGGTGATGGTTGTGGAGTTGTTGATGATATTGGAAGCTTATCCTCCGTCTTCCAAGGCATAGGCTCACCATCGTAAAAATATGAACAAGTCTCCGGAATCCTCAAATCTGTAGCCAAATTCATTCTCTTAAATCTATATTCATACTCACAATTTTGGTTTTGCAGATCATAGATTTGGGCTTGGAGATGCTTGATTTTCTCATAAAGCTTGAAGATGTGCTCCCCGATGTCCTTTGTGTCTAGCTTGTGCTTATGGGTAAACTCCAAGATCATTATATGATTGGCATTGAGTCCATGTCCCACCATACCTTGGCACTTGAAAACTTGTTGCTCCATAGCTTCGAGCCTCGTTTCCACGCTTCCGGTCTTCTTTTGCCCCTCAATGTCACAGATGTGCAGCACCCCCTCACGCATCTCAATGGTTTGAGGGTGTCGCAGCACCTCCGCAAGGTAGGGGTTTATCACCTTCTCGAAAAACTTGTCCTTTGAAGCACTTGGTGATGCCATGACGATCTAAATCTGTAGCAAAAATAGCTCAAAATGAAAACATGAGGTATTGTCATGACATGAAAGTCTAGGCCTTTGGGAGATTATATAATGAATTTTTGCTGACCTAAAGGAGTGTACCACAAGAAAACAGAGTCTAGAGGGCGCACGAGGTGGTGGCAAGCCCCCTAGGGGCGGCTAATACGTCTCCAACATATCTATAATTTATGAAGTATTCATGCTGTTATTTTATCATTCTTGGATGTTTAGAATCATTCTATAGCAACTTTATATCATTTTTTGGGACTAACCTATTGACCCAGTGCCTAGTGCCAGTTGCTGTTATTTGCTTGTTTTTACATCGCAGGAAATCAATATCAAACAAAGTCCAAATACCTTAAAACTTTTTGGAGATTTTTTTGGACCAGAAGGAACCCAATGCGCCAGAGTTGCACCTCGGGGGTGCCTCGAGGGGGGCACAACCCACCAGGGCACGCCTAGGTGGGTTGTTCCCACCTTGGTGGCCTCCCGCACCCCCTCTTTGCACTATAAATTCCCAAATATTCTGAAACCCTTTGGGGTAGTCCTAGATTGAAAGTTCCACCGCCACAAGCCTCTGTAGCCACCGAAAACCAATCGGGAGCCTGTTCCGGCACCCTGCCGGAGGGGGAGATCATCACTGGTGGCCATCTTCATCATCTCGGGGCTGAGGGTTTGTACCAGTAGCTATGTGTTTAATATCCCTCTCTCGTGATCTGGAGATGTCACGATCTTGATATATCATGCGCTTTGTTAACATAGATGGATCATACGATGTTTCTCCCCTCTATACTCTTCTTGTGTTGAATTGAGTTTTCCCTTTGAGATTTCGTTGTTATCAGATTGAATACTTTAATGGATTTGAGAACACTTGATATATGTCTTGCAATTGAATACTCGTGGTGACAATGGGGTATCGTATTGATTCACTTGATATGTATTTTGGCATTCAACTTGCGGATTCCCGCGGTGACATTGGGGTAATCTATGCATAGGGGTTGATGCACGTTCTTGTCTTTGTTTCTCCGGCAGAAATCTTGGGGCACTCCTTGAAGTTCTTTGTGTTGGATTGAGTATTATGAATCTGAAATTATTTGGTGTTGTTTCAGTATGAACTCTTGATTAGATCGATCGGAAAGAATAGCTTCTGTTATTTTAGTACGAACTCTAGGATAGATCAAATGGAAAGAATAGCTTTGAGGTGGTTTCGTACCCTACAAACAATTTCTTCTTATGTTCTCCGCTAGATAGGAACTTTGGAGTGATTCTTCGTTGCATGTTGAGGGATGGTTATATGATCCAACTATGTTAGCATTGTTGAGAGATTGTACTAGCAAAAGTACGAACCCTAGGCCTCATTTTCAATCATTGCAATATCGTTTGTGCTCACTTTTGTTATTTGCTACCTTACTGTTTATATTTATTCAGATTATAAATATATATTTCTACCATCCATATTACACTTTGCCGAACTAGTGCACCTATACAATTTGCCATTGTATTGGCTGTGTTGGGGACACAACAGATTTCTTGGATTTGGTTGCAGGGTCATTTGAGAGAGACCATGTTCATCCTACACCTCTCATGGATTGATAAACCTTAGGTCATCCACTTGAGGGAAAATTGCTATTGTCCTACAAAACTCTGCGCTTGGAGGCCCAACACGTGTCTACAAGAATAAAGTTGCATAGTAGACATCAAGCTCTTTTTTGGCACCGTTGCCGGGGAGGTGAGTGCATGAAGGTACATCTTTAGATCTTGCAATCGAATCTTTTAGTTTCTTGTTTTATCACTAGTTTGGTTTATTAAAGAAAACTACAAAAAAATGGAATAAAGGTTGCATCATATTATTGATCATCTTTATAATATCTTTCTTCAAAATAATGGATCGGAAAATTGTGCTCAATTGTTAGAAGAAGAAGTCAATAAAATGTTTGGCACAAAATATTTGAATGATGAGCATGATGCAATGTTGTTAGTATGAATTCTTTGATTATCCAAAATGTTAATGATGATTGCACAAGTCATGACAAAAAAATTCTTATAAGCATGACAATTTTTATGGAGTGAATTGGGAGTGAAAATGCACACCAAAAAGGGAAGATAGATTTGTAAGAAGCATAAATATTTAGAAACGAAAAAGTTGCAAGAGAGGCTAGATGATTGTGCTGAAAGATGTAATTTATTTCGCCATCCTTGTGAACTTTGCAATGAACGTGGTCATTTAAATCTCCAATGAAAATTATTTCATGATCAAATA
Source organism: Hordeum marinum (assembly GCA_022496015.1). Taxonomy (NCBI): domain Eukaryota; kingdom Viridiplantae; phylum Streptophyta; class Magnoliopsida; order Poales; family Poaceae; genus Hordeum; species Hordeum marinum. The sequence goes on from CM039676.1 coordinate 176,062,926, forward strand.
GTGTCCAAAAATTATGACAACTTGATTACCCTTGAGCATTATAAAGAGCTTAGTCTTCTTTTGGGGTATGAAGAAATGAAACGTATAAGTAAGGGTTTTCCAAATCCTGAGAGATTTCTTAATTTTGATCTAGAGGAAATTTATATGTTTTGTGCGGTAAATTGCATTGAGAATCCTTATATTGCCAACTATATTAAGACAATAAAACAAATAGAATATGAAGAGAGTACTGATGAAAGGGAAAATATTTCCCAATATCCTCCTAGTGTTTATTATGATGAATCAGGTAACGAGGAGGAGCTTCCAATCCAATCAATCTCTTCAACAATATGCTTGAAATTTCTTATTAAACCCACACATGATGTGGTGAATAAGAAAAGAAGAAAAAATAGAGGTAAAAAGGTATCTCTCGCAAATAATGTTGCTCCTATCACCATTGTGCCTCATGAAAGTGAATCAAATATGTCGATGGAGGATGATGATATTTAATATGATTTTGTGATACCTACTACTTGTTGTAATGATTATGATTGGGAAGGCAATGATCTCCCTTATGATCTTGATATTCTTTTTAGCACTTGCTTGGAAGATTATGATAATAATGTTTGCTATACGATAGGTGTGATTCATGCTATTGATAAGAATGATTGTGATGATATGCAAAACCACAAGCTTGGGGATGCTATGTTTAATGAGTATGATATGTTTGAAGATTTATTTTCTGGAAATAATGCTTGTACTAAGCTTGGGGATGATTTGCTTAATGAATATGATCCTTTGATTCCTTCTACTTTTGATAAGAAAATTTATTATGATGATAGCATGCCTCCTATTTATGATGATTACATTGATGAAAGTGGGTTTGCAAGAGTGTCAACTCTAGGTAGTAGTGATGCAACTATTTCTGAGGATTTTGAATCTTATTAAAATATTGATGAAAGTGGATTTGGAGAGGTGATGACTTTATTTAGTGATACATCCACTATTTTGGAAGAGGTTTCAATTGACTATGACAATAAAGTTGCTATCTATGATGATTATTATATGACATGTATGCCATAAAGAGTAATAAATTTTCTATGCTTGTGCATCATGAAAAGAGTGCTCTATGTGATAGTTATATTGTTGAATCCATTCATGATGCCTCTGAAAATTATTATGAGAGAGTAACTTATGCTATTACATATCTCAATAATATCAAGTTTATTCTCTATGTGTTGATTGTTTTGAAGTTCTACTTGTTTTGCCTTCCTATGATAGTTGGTTCTTGTTTTCATGGGTTTCTTGCTCAAAAAATCCCTATGCATAGGAAGTGGGTTAAACTTAAATGTGCTTGACATGTGTTTCATGACGCTCTCTTCATGTTTCAATTCTTTTCTTTTATGCGAGCATCATTGAAATCATCATGCCTAGCTAAAAGGCATTACAGAAAAGCGCTTGTTAGGAGACAACCCAACACTTTTACCTACTTTTTTTTGTGTTCACATAATTAGGCTACCGTGGTAATCATGTTTAATAGTTTTTGTTTCAATAAAGTGCCAAGTAAAGCCTTTGGGATAGTGTGGATGATATTTGACTTGATTCTGTCCAAAAACAGAAACTTTTGCACCTAGTCTAGGACTTTCTATAATTCACTGGAACGTGATTTTGACCTGAGATTTTTAAAAATTATTGATACACAAATTACCTATGCTTTCCTAATTTTTCAGAAGTTTTAGAGTTGAATAAGTATGAGAACAATTCAGATCTTTACACACTGTTCTGTTTTTGACAGATTCTATTTTCAATGCATAGTTTGCCTGTTATCTAGTTTCTATGGCTTATATTACTCAATATAAATTGTGGAAATGATATGCTATAGTAGTCATTGTGTGAGAACAATTATGGATCTGTTCTTGACAGTACCAAAGTGAATGGTTTGCTCTTTATCATACTAACTCATCACACGAAGTTCCGTTAAGTTTTGTGTGATTGAAGTTTTCAAGTTTTGGGTGAGATATCGACATGAGTAGACTAAGGAGGTACAAGTCCCTAATCTTGGGCACTCCCAAGGCAACCCCATGGTAAAATTCAAGGAATATCCAAGCAACTAAGCTTGGGGATGCCCCGAAAGGCATCCCCTCTTTCGTCTCCAACATTATCGGTAACCTCACTTGGAGCTATATTTTCATTCGTCACATGATATGTGTTTTTCTTGGAGCATCATTTTACTTTAATAGGATTTTCTTTCTGTTATTTATAATAATGTTTTTCATCCTTATTTTCAATAAAAATTTCAAGGATATCCTTTACCATACTTATTTTGCAAGTCTACATGTTGCTGTTTGAAAACAGAAAGTTTATCGCTGTTGCAAAAATTCCCTAGAAAAGTAAGAATGTGATAAATTGTTGAATTTTTTGCAAAATAAGGTCTGATAAATTTTATACAGTTTGTTAAATTTTCATAATTTTTAAAGTTGAATAAGTATGGATAATCTTGCATTCTTTACAGACTGTACTGTTTTGGCAGATTCCTGTTATGTTTGCATTGTTTGCATATGTTTGCTTGTTTAATGATTCTATTTGAGGATAGGAGTATTAAATATGCATAGGTATTTAGTATGAAATGTTGAATAATAATTTTAGTGATTTGCTACAGTAGATAATGATAAGGTTTTTGCATTAGTTTATACTAACTTATCTCACGAGTTCTTGTTGAGTTTTGTGTGGATGAAGTTTTCAGTATTAGGTAAACCGTGATAGTAAAGGAATTAAGGAGACACAAAAGCTCAATATTGGGGATTAACAAGGCATCAAAATATAATATTTCAAGAAGTATCAAGAATCTAAGCTTTGGGATGCCCCAGTAGGCATCCCACCTTTCATCATCAACAATTATCGGTTAGTATCGGTTGATCCTAAGTTTTTGCTGCTTCACATGATGTGTGCTATTATTGAAATGGTATTTTTTTTTGTTTTGCTTGATGTTTTAATAAAATAATTAGATCTTAAAGTTTTTTAAATAAATGGCGTCCTCAAGTAATTGCCAGGGAGGCTAAGTAAGTGGCATTCACATCCCGTCAACGAAGTTGTTTTCTATGTCATTTACTCTTGTGCTTCACTTATATCCTATGAGTAAATTGTTGAATAAATTGAATGTCATGAAGTTGAAACCATATCATGCTTAGTGGTAGCTTCACATTGGGTTTAGAAAGTGAAATATTTTGAGGCTTGACAATCACAATATTGGTCATACAAGCAATTCACGAATAATTAGTATAAGGAAGAGAACTTTCACATGCAGATACACTATCGTGGAAATCTTTTGTGATTTTGAGCCCCCATAAAATAATTGTATGCCAAAAATTTTGACGTTGGACAAGGAAGACAATGTAATGACTTATGTTTGTTCATATTCACATAGAAGTTATATTGTCATAGATCCTTTAACATGTGGTGCTTGCCCCCCCCCCCATCTTTGCTAGCCAAAAATTCCGCACCAAGTAGAGATACTACTTGTGCGTCCAAAAACCCTTAAACCCAAATCTTATTTTCAATATTCAACCATACCTACCTAAGTATTGAGCAAGATCCTTCAAGTAAGTTGTCATCGGTGCAATAAGGCAATAAAAATTGCTTCTAAAAGTGTTAGATCATTTAGTGTAAGAGAAAATTGAGCGTTGTACGAACTTGTGATGGCAAAGTAATAAAAGCGATGGACTGCATAATAAAGATAGCTACCATAAAGGGCAATATAATGTGACATTCTTTTCCACTAAGGGGTTGAGCATACAAACAAATAAGCTCATGGCAACCTCTACTTCCCCTGCGAAGGGCCTATTTTTTACTTTTCAGTATTTACTTTTATGCAAGGAGTCAAAGTTTTCTCTCTATTCCTTTTTATTTTTATCCTTTGGCAAGCATCATGTGGTGAGGAAAGATCTAGGCACATATGTCCAGTTGAATATGGGTAGCATGAGTTATTATTGTTGACATCACCCTTGAGGTGAATACGTTGAGAGGCAAAACATAAGCCCCTATCTTTCTATGTGTCCGGTTGAAACATTTTGCTCATGTGTACGCGGTGAGTGTTAGCAATCAAAAACTACTATATGATGGTTGAGTATGTGGAGCTCTTACTTAAACTCTGTCGAATAAATTGAATTGCAATTGCTTGGTGACTGAGAACATAGGTTGTTGAGTTTCAAGAGAATTCATGGTTTGAACCTTAACATGTGAATTGGTTGCTACTTTAACATGAGAAGTTTTATAAGAAAGAATTGCTATTATGATGCTAGGAAAAGTGATTGAAATTATCATTGATCAAACTTATGCACTTTGCTAGCATTCACACTTCATAAATTATTTCTTTTACCATTTACCTACTCGAAGACGAGTAGGAATTAAGCTTGGGGATCTGATACGTCTCCGACGTATCTATAATTTATGAACTATTCATGCTGTTATTTTATCATTCTTCGATGTTTTACAATCATTTTATAACAACTTTATATCATCTTTTGGGACTAAACTATTGACCCAGTGCCTAGTGCGAGTTGCTGTTTTTTGCTTGTTTTTACATCGCAGGAAATCAATATCAAACGGAGTCCAAACACCACGAAACTTTTTGGAGATTTTTTTGGACCAGAAGGAACCCAATGGGCCAGAGCTGCACCTGGGGGTGCCGCGAGGGGGCACAACCGACGAGGGCATGCCAGGCCCCCTGGCGTGCCCGGGTGGGTTGTGCCCACCTCGGTGGCCTCCTACACCCCCTCTTTGCACTATAAATTCCCAAATATTCTGAAACCCTTCTGGGTAGCCCTAGATCGGAAGTTCCATTGCGGCAAGCCTCTGTAGCCACCAAAAACCAATCGGGAGCCCGTTCCGGCACCCTGCCGGAGGGGGAGATCATCACTGGTGGCCATCTTCATCATCCCGGCGGCCACCATGATGAGGAGGGAGTAGTCCACCCTCGGGGCTAAGGGTTTGTACCAGTAGCTATGTGTTTAATCTCTCTCTCTCTCGTGATCTTGAGATGTCACGATCTTGATATATCATGGGCTTTGTTAACATAGATGGATCATATGATGTTTCTCCCCTCTATACTCTTCTGGTGATGAATTGAGTTTTCCCTTTGAGATTTCGTTGTTATCAGATTGAATACTTTAATGGATTTGAGAACACTTGATATATGTCTTGTGATTGAATACTCGTGGTGACAATGGGGTATCGTATTGATTCACTTGATATGTATTTTGGCATTCAACATGCGGATTCCCGCGGTAACATTGGGGTAATCTATGCATAGGGGTTGATGCACGTTCTTGTCTTTGTTTCTTAGGTAGAAATCTTGGGGCACTCCTTTAAGTTCTTTGTGTTGGATTGAGTATTATGAATGTGAAATTAGTTGGTGGTGTTTTAGTACGAACTCTTGATTAGATCAATCGGAAAGAATAGCTTCTGTTATTTTAGTACGAACTCTAGGATAGATCGAATGAAAAGAATAGCTTTGAGGTGGTTTCGTACCCTACAAACAATTTCTTCTTATGTTCTGCGCTAGATAGGAACTTTGGCGTGATTCTTCGTTGCACGTTGAGGGATGGTTATATGATCCAACTATGTTAGCATTGTTGAGAGATTGCACTAGCGAAAGTATGGACCCTAGTCCTCATTTTCAATCATTACAATATCGTTTGTGCTCACGTTTGTTAGTTTCTACCTTGCTATTTTTATTTATTCAGATTATAAAACTATATTTCTACCATGCATATTACACCTTGCCAAACTAGTGCACCTATACAATTTGCCATTGTATTGGGTGTGTTGGGGACACAAGAGATTTCTTGTATTTGGTTGCAGGGTCGTTTGAGAGAGAATATCTTCATCGTACACCTCTCACAGATTGATAAACCTTAAGTCATCCACTTGACGGGAAATTGCTATTGTCCTACAAAACTCTGCGCTTGGAGGCCCAACACGTCTCTACAAGAATAAAGTTGCGTAGTAGACATCAGCGGACAGGGGGGTGGCCGCGCCTGGCAGGCTTGTCACGGCCTCGTGCGTCTTTCATACTACTTTTGATTTTCCTAATTTTCTAAATATTCTAGAATGGAGACAAATAGCTACTGGGAAAGTTTTGGAGTTGGTTTACTTATCGTACCACGTACCTATTCCTTTTCGGAGTCTTAAACGTTTCGGTAGGTCTCCCTAATATACTCCTCCGGAGTTATGGTATTAATAATATTGGTTTCCACATTTATGGGAGTACCTGAGATATAATGTTTGATTCTTTGCCCCTTTACCACCTTCGTATTTCTCCCTTCATCGTTGTTGATCTTGATGGCACCGGAACAATATACTTCCTCGATGATGTAAGGCCCTTCCCATTTAGAGAGAAGTTTTCCTGCAAAAAATCTTAAACGATGATAGTATAGCAAGACATGGTCACCTACATTGAATTCACGCTTTTGTATCCTTTTATCATGCCATCTCTTAACTTTTTGTTTAAACAATTTGGCATTCTCATAGGCCTGGGTTCTCCATTCATCAAGTGAGATAATATCAAACAACCTCTATTCGCCAGCAAGTTTGAAATCATAGTTGAGCTCTTTGATTGCCCAATAAGCTTTATGCTCTAGCTCTAGAGGTAAGTGACATGCTTTACCATAAACCATTTTATACGGAGATATACCCATAGGGTTCTTGTAAGCAGTTCTATAGGCCCATAATGCATCGTCAAGTTTCTTAGAAAATTTCTTTCTAGATCTATTAACCGTCTTTTGCAAGATCAATTTAATTTCTCTATTTCTTAACTCTACTTGACCACTAGACTGAGGATGATAAGGATATGCAATTAAATGGTTAACATCATACTTAGCAAGCAACTTACGGAATGCACCATGAATAAAGTGTGAACCACCATCGGTCATTAAATATCTAGGGACTCCAAATATAGGGAAAGTAACTTCTTTAAGCATCTTAATAGAGATGTTATGATCAGCACTACTAGTTGGAATAGCTTCACCCACTTAGTAACATAATCAACAGCAACTAGAATATGAGTATACCCGTTGGACGTTGGAAAAGGTCTCATATAATCAAAACCCCAAACATCAAATGGTTCAATAACAAGAGAGTAATTCATAGGCATTTCCTGATGTCTACTAATATTGCCAATTCTTTGACATTTATCACCAGACAAGACAAACTGACGAGCATCCTTGAAGAGAGTAGGCCAATAAAACCCATATTGTAATACCTTATGTGCAGTTCTATCTCCAGCGTGGTGTCCTCCGTAGGCCTCGGAATGACACTTGTGTAGGATCTATTCCTATTCATGCTCAGGTACGCAACGTCTAATAACACCATCTACTCATTTATAAAGGTATGTGTCATGCCAAAAGTAATGTCTTAAATCATAGAAGAACTTTTTCTTTTGTTGGTATGTGACACTTGGCGGTATAAATTTAGCGAGAATGTAATTAGCATAATCAGCATACCAATGAGCATTACGTGAAGCATTTATGACAGCTAATTGTTCATCGGGAAAGCTATCATCAATAGGTAGTGGGTCATAAAGAACATTCTCTAACCTAGACAGGTTATCTGCTACAGGGTCATCAGCACCCTTTCTAACAACAATATGCAAATCAAATTCTTGTAGCAGAAGAACCCACCTGATAAGTCTAGGTTTAGCATTTCTTTTCATAAGATATTTAATAGCAGCATGATCAGTGTGAACAGTTACTTTAGAATCAACAATATAAGGTCTGAACTTATCACAAACAAAAACAACTGCTAAAAATTCCTTTTCAGTGGCAGCATAGTTTCTTTGAGCACTGTCTAGAGTTTTGCTAGCATAATGAATAATATTTAATTTCTTATCAACTATCTATCCTAGAATAGTACCAACGACATAATCACTAGCATCACACATAATTTCAAAGGGTAGGTTCTAATCAGGTGGTTGAACAACAGGCAGTAGTCATGGCATTCTTAAGAATTTCAAATGCTTCTACACAATCATCATCAAAAACGAATGGAACATATTTTTGCAAAAGATTAGTGAGAGGTCTAGAAATCTTACAGAAGTTTTTAATAAACCTCCTATAGAAACCGGCATGACCAGGGAAACTTCTTATACCTCTGATATTCGTAGAACACGGCTTTTTTCAATAGCATCAACTTTAGCTTTGTCAACTTCAATACCTCTTTCGAAGATTTTATGTCCCAAAAAAACCTTCATTCACCATAAAGTGGCACTTCTCCCAATTCAAGACAAGATTAGTTTCTTCACATCTCTACAAAACTCGATCAAGGTTTCTCAAACAATCATCAAAAGAAGTTCCGTAAACGGAAAAATCATCCATGAAAACCTCAACAATCCTTTCACAAAAATCAAAGAATATAGAAGTCATACATCTTTGAAAGGTAGTAGGTGCATTGCATAAACCAAAAGGCATGCATTTATAAGCAAAGGTACCGAAAGGGCAGGTAAAAGTAGTCTTCTCTTGGTCCTCTTTTAACACAGGTATTTGTGAGAAGCGAGAATAACCATCTAGAAAGAAAAATGTGTGTGTTTGGATAGTCTTTCTAGCATTTGATCAATAAAAGGTAGAGGGTAATGATCTTTTCTAGTAGCTTTATTCAATTTCCTAAAATCAATTACCATTCTATATCTTGTAACAATTCTTTGTGAGATCAATTCATTTTTATCATTACGAACTACGGTAATACCTACTTTCTTAGGGACACAATGGACGGGACTAACCCATCTACTATCAGCAATAGGATAAATAATACATGCCTCCAGAATCTTTAATATTTCGTTTCTTACCACCTCTTTCATTTTAGGATTCAACATCGTTGGTGATCAACAACTGGTTTAGCATCGGGCTTCATATTAATTTTAAGCTGACATAGAGTGGGACTAATGCCCTTAAGATCATCAAGAGTATATCCAATAGCAGTACGGTGCTTCCTCAGAGTTTCCAATAATCTCTGTTCTTCATGCTTTGAAAGGTTAGCACTAATAATAACAGGATATATCTTCTTTTCATCAAGATAAGCATATTTCAGAGTATTCGGTAATTGTTCAAGCTGAAACACGGGATCACCCTTGGGTGGAGGAGGATCCCCAAGTATTTCAACATGCAAGTTGTGTTTCAAAATAGGATGCTAATCAAAGAAAATCTTATCTATTTCATTCCTTTCATTCATATGCATATCATTTTCATGGTCTATCAAATATTGTTCTAAAGGATCAGTAGGAGGCACGACAATAGAAGCAAGACCAATAATTTCATCCTTACTAGACTATTCTTTATCATGAGGTTGTCTATGAAATTTAGAGAAATTAAACTCATGAGACTTATCCCCAAAACTTACAGTAACAGTTTCCTTCTCACAATCTATCCTAGCATTAACAGTATTCAAGAAGGGTGTACGAAATATAATGGGACAAAAATCATCTTGTGGGGAGCCACGAACAAGAAAATCAGTAGGATATTTTATTTACCCACACGAGACTTCAACATCTCTAATGATCCCAACTCGTGATATAGTATCTATATTAGCAAGCATAATTGTCACATCAATTTCCTCTAACTCAGCTGGTGCAATATCATTCATAATTTCTTTATATAAAGTAAAGGGAATTGCACTCACACTAGCACCCATATCACATAAGCCATGATAAAAATGATCTCCTATTTTAATAGAAACAACAGGCGTGCCAACAATGGGTCTATGTTTATCTTTAGCATCAGGTTTAGCAATTCTAGCAGCTTCATCACAAAATTGAATAACATGCCCATCAATATTATCAACCAAGAGATCTTTAACCATAGCAATAATAGGCTCAGCTTTAATTTGCTCAGGGGGTGTAGGTGTTCTAGCATAGCTCTTACGAACCACAATTGAAGCTTTAGCATATTTCTTAATTCTAACAGGGAATGGTGGTTTGTCAATATAAGCAACAGGAATAATAGGATCAACATTATAGGTAATAGTCTCCTCTTCAAATTTAATATGTTCAACTACTTTCACTTCAATGGGAGGATGATATTTAAACCACTTATATTTAGGGAGATCAACATGAGTAGCAAAAGATTCACAGAAAGAAGCTACTATCTCAGAGTCAAGTCCATATTTAGTGCTAAATTCACGAAAAGCATCGGTGTCTATGAAGGATTTAACACAATCAAACTTAAGGTTCATACCTGACTCCTTACCTTCGTCAAGTTCCCAATCATCAGAGTTGCATTTAATTCTTTCTAATAAACCCCATTTGAATCAATATCTTTCTTCATATAGGAACCAACACAAGAAGTGTTGAGCATGGATTGATCGTTACGAGAAAGCCGAGCATAAAAATTCCAAATAATGATTTCTCTCGAGAGCTCATGATTGGGGCATGAATATAACATTGACTTAATCCTCCCCCATGCTTGAGCGATTCTTTCTCCTTCACGAGGCCAAAAATTATAGATATAATTCCGATCACGATGAACTAGATGCATAGGATAGAACTTCTGATGGAATTCCATCTTCAATCGGTTGTATCTCCATGATCCAATATCATCACATAGCCTATACCATGTCAATGCCTCATCCTTCCAAGATAAAAGAAATAACTTCTTCTTGCTGTGATCCTCGGGCAGACCGGTAAGCTTAAATAATCCATAAACTTCATCCACACAGATTAGATGCAAATTAGGATGTAGTGTTCCATCTCCTGCATAAGGATTAGCCAACAGGTTGAGGGACAACTCCCTGGCAATGTTAAGAATTAGCCAACAGGGGAGGATTAAGTCAATGTTATCATACCCGAAGGAATTACATAATAAATATTTTCAGTAGGTTCAGTAGGTTGAGGGACAACTCTTTGTGTTTCGAGTCAAGGTGAAGATACCCCGAACAAGCCCCTCAAAGGATTACTTTCCATAGTAACAAGTGACAGTAAATTTCAGCACACTATATAAATTTTTCGTTACCAAAGGCGCTTCACTCCCTGGCAACGGCACCAGAAAAGAGTCTTGATGACCCACAAGTATAGGTGGTCTATTGTAGTCCTTTTTATAAATAAGAGTGTCGAACCCATCCAGGAGCAGAAGGAAATGACAAGCGGTTCCCAGTAAGGTATTCTCTGCAAGCACTGCAACTATCGGTAAAGATAGTTTTGTGATAAGGTAATTTGTAACGAGTAACAAATAACAAGTGTATCAAAGGTGCATCAAGGTAGCCCAATACTTTTTGTAGCAAAGGACGGGCCTGGACAAACTCTTATATAAAGCAAGGTGCTCCCGAGGACACATGGGAATTTCTGTCAAGCTAGTTTTCATCATGCTCATTTGATTCACGTTCGTTACTTTGATAATTTGATATGTGGGTGGACCGGTGCTTGGGTTCTCTCCTTACTTGGACAAACCTCCCACTTATGATTAACCCCTCTTGCAAGCATCCGCAACTACGAAACAAGAATTAAGATAAATCTAACCATAGCATGAAACATATGGATCCAAATCAGCCCCTTATGAAGCAACACATAAACTAGGTTTTAAGCTTCTGTCACTCTAGCAACCCATCATCTACTTATTACTTCCCAATGCCTTCCCCTAGGCCCAAATAATGGTGAAGTGTTATGTAGTCGACGTTCACATAACACCACTAGAGGAGAGATAACATACATCTCATCAAAATATTGAACGAATACCAAATTCACAAGATTACTTATAACAAGACTTATTCCATGTCTTGAGGTAGAAATGTAACTACTCACAAAGCATGTTCATGTTCATAATCATAGGAGTATTAATTATCATAAAGGATTTGAACATATGATCTTCCACCAAGTAAACGAACTAGCATCAACTACACGGAGTAATCAACACTACTAGCAACCCACAGGTACCAATCTGAGGTTTGAGACAAAGATCGGGTACAAGAGATGAACTAGGGTTTGGAGAGGAGATGGTGCTGGTGAAGATGTTGATGGAGATTGACCCCCTCTCGATGAGAGGATCGTTGGTGATAACGATGGCTTCGATTTCCCCCTCCGGGAGGGAAGTTTCCCTGACAGAACAGCCCTGCCAGAGCTCTAGATTGGTCATGTCCAAGTTCCGCCTCGAGATGGCGGCGCTTCATCCCAAAAGCATCCTTCTGATTTTTTCCAGGTCAAAACCCTTCATATAGCAGAAGATGGGCATCGGGGACCTGCCAGGTGGGTCACAAGCCGGCTAGGCGCAGCCAGGGGGGTGGTCGCGTCTGACAGGCTTGCCACCTCCTGGTGGGCCCCCTTTGGTATCTGTTTTACCCAGTATTTTTTATATATTCCAAAATAATTCTCCATAAATTTTCAGGACTTTTGGAGTTGTGTAGAATAGGTATCTCAGATTTGTTCCTTTTCCTGTCCAGAATTCCAGCTGCCGGCATTCTCCCTCTTTATGTAAACCTTGTAAAATAAGAGAGAAAAGGCATAAGTAATGTACCATAACGTGTAATAACAGCCCATAATGCAATAAACATCAATATAAAAGCATGATGCAAAATGGACGTATCAAGCTACTACGGCAGGGCTTCGCCTAAGCACCGCGAAGACTAGGGGAGACGATCTAGTGAGGAAAGAGGGCTGCACCGTGGCTTAGGGCTGGATGGTCTGCCCTCTCTCCCCTCCAATATATATAGGAGGGAGGGGAGGGCCCGACGACATAGGGTTTCAACTAGGCATTCAGCTAAGGGAGGTCGAGTCCAAGCCTCCCTCATATCCTACTCCAAGTAGGATTCATCTCCTACTTGGATTTCCTTCCCCACTTTGGGGTTCCCTTTTCCCACACCCTAGATGGATGGCCCCTTTGGGTCTGGTTTTCCCAGCCCACTAAGGGCTGGTGCGCCACCCCTAAGGCATGTGTGCCCCCTGATACGTCTCCAACGTATCTACAATTTTTGATTATTCCATGCCATTATATTATCTATTTTGGATGTTTTATATGCATTAATATGCTATTTTATATTATTTTTGGGACTAACCTAACAACCTAGAGCCTAGTATCAGTTTTTTCCTTGTTTTTCAGTATTGTAGATAAGGAATATTAAATAGAGTCCAAACGGAATAAAATCTTCGCGATGATTTTTCTTGGACCAGAAGACATCTACCAGACTTGGAGAGGAAGGCAGGAGACCCGGGAGGAGGTCACAAGCCACCCTAGCGCGACCAGGGGGCGCCCTGGCTTGTGGCCCCCCAGCAGGTCCTCTAACCCTAATCTTCGGCCTATAAATTCCCAAATATTCCCGTAATACCAAAAAGATCCAAGATAATACTTTTCCGCCGCCAGAAGCCTCCGTTCCCGAGAGATCCAATCTTGGAGCCTTTTCCGTTAATCTGTCGGAGGGGGGTTCCATCATAGAGAGCATCTACATTAACTCCATTGCCCCTCCGATGATGCATGAGTAGTCCACCACAGACCTATGGGTCCATAGCTAGTAGCTAGATGGCTTCTTTTCTCTCTTTGTGCTTCAATACCATGTTATCCATGATCTTCATGGGGATCTATCCTATGTAATAATCTTTTGCGGTGTGTTTGTTGAGATCCGATGAATTGCGGGTTTATGATCAGCTTATCTTTGAATATTATTTGGTTCTTCTCTCAATTATTATATGCATGATTTCATATCTTTGCAAGTCTCTTTCGAGTTATTGGTTTGGTTTGGCCAACTATATTGGTAATTCTTGCAATGGGAGAAGTGCTTAGTTTTGGGTTCGATCTTGTCGTGTCCTCACCCAGTGACAAAGTAGGAGTAGCGAAGCACGTATTGTATTGTTGCCATCAAGGGTAAAAAGATGGGTTTTTTGTCATATTGCTTGAGTTTATCCCTCTGCATCACGTCATCTTACTTAATGCGTTACTCTGTTCTTCATGAACATAATACTCTAGATGCAGGCAGGATTCGGTCGATGTGTGGAGTAATAGTAGTAGATGCAAAATTGTTTCAGTCTACTTGACACAGACATGATGCCTATATGCATTATCATTGCCTTGGATATTTTCATAACTATGCACTTTTCTATCAATTGCTCGGCAGTAATTTGTTCACCCACCGTGTTATTTTCCTTCAAGAGAGAAAGCTCTAGTGAAACCTATGGCCCCCGGGTCTACTTTCCATATTATATTTTCAGATATATATATACCCAAAATACCAAAAACACCTTCCTGTAATTTATTTACCTTTTTAACTTCTCGCAATCTTTCCCATCTATCTCTATGAGATCTAATCCTTGCAAGTAACCGTGAAGGGATTGACAACCCCTTTATAGCGTTGGGTGCAAGTGTTTGATTGTTTGTCTAGGTGCATCTATTGGTGACTTGCTTGTTCCTCCTCCTGGATTGATACCTTGGTTCTAAACAACTAAGGTAAATACTTATCAACTTTGCTGCATCACCCTTTCCTCTTCGAGGGAAAACCAACGCAAGCTCAAGAAGTAGCAAGAAGGATTTCTGGCACCGTTGCCGAGGAGCATACACATCAAGCCTACCAAGTACCCATCACAAACTCATCTCTTTCATTTCCATTATTTGACATTTGCCTCTTGTTTTCCTCTCCCCCACTTCTAAAATGATTTTCATAAAAAACCAAAAAGATTTGCCTTTTATCCACCCTTCTTCCGTTTGCCTTTTCGTTTGCTTTTTGTTTGCCTGTGTGCTAGATTGCTTGCTTTGTCACAATGGTTAAGAATACCAAATTGTGTGACTTCTCCAATAGTAATAATAATGATTTTGTTAGTACTCTGATTGCTCCCGCCACTAGTGCGGACTCTTAGGAAATGAATGCCGCTTTGCTCAATCTTGTTATGAAAGTACATTTTTTGGCCTTCCTAGTGAAGATGTCACATCCCATCTAAATACTTTCATTGAGTTGTGTGACATGCAAAATAAGAAAGATGTGGATAATGATATTGTTAAATTGAAGCTGTTTCCGTTCTCACTACGAGATCGTGCTAAAACTTGGTTTTCATCTTTTCCTAAAAATAGTATTGATTCTTGGAATAAGTGTAAAGATGCTTTTATTTCCAAATACTTTCCGCCCGCTAAGATCATCTCCCTTAGGAATGATATAATGAATTTTAAGCAACTTGATCATGAGCATGTTGCACAATCTTGGGAGAGGATGAAATTAATGATTAGAAATTGCCCTGTGCATGGTTTGAGTTTATGGATGATTTTTTTATGCGGGATTGAATTTTGCATCTAGGAATCTTCTAGATTCCACCACGAGTGGTACTTTTATGGAAATCACACTAGGAGAAGCTACTAAACTCCTAGATAACATTATGGCAAATTACACTCAATGGCATACCGAAAGATCTCCTAATAGTAAAAAAGTGCATGCTATTGAAGAAATAAATACTTTGAGTGAAAAGATGGATGAATTAGTGAAATTGTTTGATAGTAAGAGTGCTCTATTGATCCTGATGATATGCCTTTGTCCTCTTTTATTGGCAATGATAATGAATCTATGGATGTGAATTTTGTTGGTAGGAACAATTTTGGTAATAACGCGTATAGAGGTAATTTCAACCCTAGGCCGTTTCCTAGCAATTCCTCTAATAGTTATGGTAATTCCTACAAAAAGTCTTATGGAAATTATAATAAGATGCCCTCTGATCTTGAGAACAATATTAAAGAATTTATTAGTTCGCAAAAGGTTTTCAATGCTTCTATTGAAGAAAAATTGCTCAAGATTGATGATTTGGCTAGGAACATTGATAGAATTTTGCTTGAGATTGATTATTTGAAAATTAGATCTAATCCACCCAATCAGGATATTAATGAGTCTTTAAAATCTATTAGAATTTCTATTGATGAGTGTAAGGAAAGAACCGCTAGAATACGTGCTAAGCGTGAATGGCTTGAAAAGGTGCGTTCTCGTGATAATAATGATGAAGATCTCAAAGTGATTGATGCGACTCCTATTGAATATTTGTTTTCTAATTCAAATATTTATGAATATGGGACTGAATATAAGTTAACTTTAGTTAAATTCATCCCAATGAGTCGGAGTTTATAGATCTCAATGTGAAAATTGATAAAAGTGGGATTGAAAAGATCAAAACTTTAAATAGCAATGAACCCACTCTTTTGGATTTCAAGTACTTATATTATGATATATGTTCTTTGATTGATTCTATTTCCTTGTTACAATCCATGTTGAATTCTCCGCATGCTTATAATCAAAACAAGGCTTTTACTAAACATATGATTGATGCTATGATGAAATCTTTTGAAGAAAAACTTGAGTTGGAAGTTTCTATCCCTAGAAAGCTTCATGATGAGTGGGAACCTAGAATTATGATTAAAATTAAAGATTATGAGTGCCATGCTTTGTGTGATTTGGGTTCTAGTGTTTCGACGATTCCGAAAACTTTAGGTGATGTGCTAGGTTTCCATGAACTCGATGATTGCTCATTGAATTTGTATCTAGCGGATTCCACTATTAAGAAACCTATGGGAAAGATTAATGATGTTCTTATTGTTGCAAATAGGAATTATGTGCCCATAGTTTTCATTGTTCTTGATATAGATTGCAATCCTACATGTCCTATTATTCTTGGTAGACCTTTCCTTAGAACGATTATGCAATTATTGATATGAAGGAAGGAAATATTAGATTCCAACTTCCATTATGGAAAAGCACAAAACACTTTACTAGAAAGAAAATAATATTGCCTTATGAATCTATTATGATAGCTACTTTTATATTGCATACCAAATATGACAATACCTACATCTATTGTGTTATGCCTAGCTAGGGGCGTTAAACAATAGCGCTTGTTGGGAGGCAACCCAAATTTTATTTTTATGTTCTGTTTTTTGCACCTGTTTTTGAGTGTTTCACATATTATTACCTATGTATTAATTGTGTTTTGGTGTTTTAATTAGTGTTTGAGCCAAATAAGACCTTTGGGATGGTCTATGGTGATTGTTGATTTGATCTTGCTGAAAAACAGAAACTTTTGCGCCCAGTCCAGGAATTTTATAACTTTATCAAAGCATCGAATGCATCTGAAATTATTAAAAACGATTGGAATACAAATTTTCCAGGTTGCCCTAATTTTTCAGAATTATTGGACTTACGTAAGTATACGAAGTTTCCAGATTACTACAGACAGTTTTGTTTTTGACACATTTTGTTTGCTTTGTGTTGTTTACCTATTTTGATGTATCTATGGGTCGTATCGGGGGGTATGAACCATGGAGAAGTTGTAATAAAGTATATATTACACCAATATAAATAAAGAATGAGTTCACAACAGTACCTAAAGTGGTGATTTATTTTCTTATACTAACGGATCTCACGAGTTTTCTGTTAAGTTTTGTGTTGTGAAGTTTTCAAGTTTTGGGTAAAGATTTGATGGACTATGGAATAAGGAGTGGCAAGAGCCTAAGCATGGGAATGCCCAAGGCACCCCAAGGAATCAAGGATGCCAAAAAGCCTAATCTTGTGAATTCCCCAGAATGCATCCCCTCTTTCGTCTTCAATCCATCAGTAAATTTATTTGAGGCTATATTTTTATTCACCACACGATATGTGTTTTACTTGAAGCGTCTTGTATGATATGATTCTTTGATTTTTAGAATGCGACAATCATCCTTGCTAAACACATCTTATGAGAGAGACACACATGAATTGTGAATTAATTAGAATACTCTAGCTGCTTCACTTATATCTTTTGAGCTATGCAATTTTGCTCTAGTGCTTCACTTATATCTTTTTAGAGCACGGTGGTGTTTTGTTTTATAGAATTAATTGAAATCTCCTACCTCACTTATATTATTTTGAGAGTCTTTAACGAGCATGGTAATTGGTTTAGGTTATGAATTTAGTCCTAATATAATCGGCATCCATAGCCCGTTGATACGCCTAGTTGATGTGAGACTATCTTCTCCTTTTTCTTCACAACCTCCACCATATTCTATTCCACCTATAGGTCTATATCCATGGCTCACGCTCATGTATTGCGTGAGAGCTAAAAAAGTTTTAGAACATAAAAGGTGTGAAAAAATTGCTTGACTTGTCATCGGGGTTGTGTATGATATAAATACTTTGTGTGGGGAAGACAGAGCATAGCCAGACTATATGATTTTATAGGGATAACTTTCTTTTGCCATTATATTTTGAAAAGACACAATTGCTTTGTTAGTATACTTGAAATATTATTGTTTTTATGTCAACATTAAGCTCTTGTTTTGAGTGTTATGGATCTGAACATTCATACCACAATAAAGGATATTACATGGATATATATGTTAGGTAGCATTGCACATCAAAAATTATGTTTTTATCATTTACCTAATTGAGGACGAGCAGGAATTAAGCTTGGGGATGCTGATACGTCTCCAACGTATCTATAATTTTTTATTGTTCCATGCTATTATAGTATCTGTTTTGGATGTTTTATATGCATTAATATGTTATTTTATATTATTTTTGGGACTAACCTATTAACCTAGAGCCTAGTGCCATTTTCTGTATTTTCCTTGTTTTTGAGTATTGTAGATAAGGAATATTAAACGGAGTCCAAACGGAATAAAATATTCATGATGATTTTTCTTGGACCAGAAGACATATACCAGACTTGGAGAGGAAGGCGGGAGACTTGCCAGGAGGTCACAAGCCACCCTCGCGCAGCCAGTGGGGCGCCCCCTGGTTTGTGTCCCCCCACAAGGTCCTCTAACCCTAATCTCCGGCCTATAAATTCCCAAATATTCCCCCAATACAAAAAGAGCCACAAGAATACTTTTCCACCGCCGAAAGCCTCCATTCCTGAGAGATCCAATCTTGGAGCCTTTTCTAGCAATCTGTCGGAGAGGGATTCGATTACGGAGGGCATCTACATCAACTCCATTGCCCCTCCGATGATGCGCGAGTAGTCCACCATAGATCTATGGGTCCATAGCTAGTACCTAGATGGCTTCCTATCTCTCTCTCTCTCTCTTTGTTCTTCAATACCATGTTCTCCATGATCTTCATGGGGATCTATCCGATGTAGTAATCTTTTGCGGTGTGCTTGTCGAGATCGGATGAATTGTGGGTTTATAATCAGCTTCTATAAATATTATTTGGTTCTTCTCTGAATTCTTATATGCATGATTTCATATCTTTGCAAGTCTCTTAGAGTTCTTGGTTTGGTTTGGTCAACTAGATTGGTAATTCTTGCAATGGGAGAAGTGCTTAGTTTTGGGTTCAATCTTGCGGTGTCCTCACCTAGGGACAAAGTAGGGGTAGCGAGGCACGTATTGCATTGTTTCCATCAAGGGTAAAAAGATGGAGTTTTCTGTTGGAAATATGCCCTAGAGGCAATAAATAAAGTGTTTATTATTGTATTTCCTTGTTCATGATAATCGTTTATTATCCATGCTATAATTGTATTAATTGGAAACATGGATACGTGTGTGGATACATAGAAAAACACAATGTCCCTAGTATGCCTCTAGTGAACTAGCTCGTTGATCGAAAGATGGTTAAGGTTTCCTAGCCATGGACATGAGATGTCATTTGATAACGGGATCACATCATTAGGAGAATGATGTGATGGACAAGACCCAAACTACAAACGTAGCTTATGATCGTGTCAGTTTATTGCTACTGTTTTCTGCATGTCAAGTATATGTTCCTATGACCATGAGATCATGCAACTCACAGATATCGGAGGAGTACCTTGTGTGTATCAAACGTCGCAACGTAACTGGGTGACTATAAAGGTGCTCTACAGGTGTCTCCGAGGGTGTGTGTTGAGTTGGCATGGATCAAAACTGGGATTTGTTACTCCGTGTGACGGAGAGGTATCTCAGGGCCTACTCGGTAATACAACATCACAATAAGGCTTCCAAGCAATGTGAATAAGTGTTAGTTATAGGATCTTGTATTATGGAACGAGTAAAGAGACTTGCCAGTAACGAGGCTGAACTAGGTATGGAGATACCGACGATCAAATCTCGGGCAAGTAACATACCGAAGAACAAAGGGACCATCATATGGGATTAACTGAATCCTTGACATAGAGATTCGACCGAAAAAGATCTTCCTAGAATATGTAGGAACCAATGTGGACATCCAAGTCCCCCCATTGGTTATTGACCGTAGAGGTGTCTCAGTCATGTCTACATAGTTCTCGAACCCGCAGGGTCTGCACACTTAAGGTTTGGTGACATTTCAGTAGTATAGAGTTATGTATGGTGGTGACCGGAGTTTATTCGGAGTCCCGGATGAGATCCCGGACGTCACGAGGAGCTCCGGAATGGTCTGGAGGTAAAGATTCATATATAGGAAGTCCCGTTTTGGTCGCCGAAAAAGTTTCGGGCTCATCGGTAGTGTACCGGGAGTGCCGGTAGTGTACCGGGAGGCCTCCGGGAGGGGTATTTCGACCCAAGAGGCTTCATGGGCATTGGGAGAGTGAATATCAGCCCTTAGTGGGCTGGTGGAAACTCCCACACAAGGCCCATGTGGCGGGAGGAAAAAAACCAATAGGAAAAGGTGGAAAAGGCAAAAAGGAGCAATCCTAGTCCTACTAGGATTGGAGGAGGAGAGTCCTCCTCCACCTCCCACTTCGGCCGAACCCTCCAAGGCTTGGAGGCCAAGTTTGCCACTCCTCCTCCTTCCCTCCTATATATACTAGTGGATTTCTAGGTTTTTGCACTAGAATTTTCATCCACGTGCTAGTCGTTCCTCCAGTGCATAGTTTCTCCTCTAGATCAGTTTTCTGCAGTGCTTAGGCGAAGCCCTGCCGGAATTGCTCCACCACCATCGCCGGAGCGCCGTCAGGCTGCTGGAGAACTCTTCTTCCTCTCCGCTCCTTCTTGCTGGAACAAGATGGTGGAGATCATCATCAAGTTGTACGTGTGCTGAATGCGGAGGTGCCGTCCGTTCGGTGCTAGATCGGAAGGATCGTGATCAAGTTCGTGAGACGGATCGTGATCAAGTTCGTGGGATGGATCATGATCGGATCGCAGGAAGGATCGTAATTGGATCACGAGACGGATCATGATTGTATCGCGGGACGCACGGCGATTTGGATCGCGAAGACGTTCGACTACACCAACCGCGTTTCTTAACGCTTCCCGCTTAGCGATCTACAAGGGTATGTAGATCCACTCTCCCTCTCCTAGGTGCTCATCACCATGGATAGATCTGTGTGTGCGTAGGAATTTTTTTTGTTTCCCATGCAACGTTCCCCAACAGTTGCATCATGAGCTAGGTCTATGTGTTGATGAGATCTCGAGTAGAACATAAAAGGTTTGTGGGCGTTGATGCTTAGATTGCTTCCTCCCTTGGTCAGATTTTGGTTCAGCGGTATTGTCAGATGAAGCAGCCCGGACCAACATTACTCGTACGCTTACGAGAGACCAGTTCCCTCGACGCAACTTGTTGCCTAGATGGCTTGCAGGTGGCAGTTTCTCTCACTTTAGTTGGATCGGATTCGACAAAGGCGGTCCTTGAGAAGGTTGAAAAGCAAATTATGTATCACCGTTGTGGTTTATGCGTAGGTGAGAATCTTTCTTGCTAGAAACCCGTAGCAGCCACGTAAAACATGCAACAACAATTAGAGGACGTCTAACTTGTTTTTGCAGGGTATGTTGTGATGTGATATGGCCAATTACATGATGTGATATATGTGATGTATGAGATGATCATGTGATGTATAGAATTTCACGACTTGCATGTCGATGAGTACGGCAACCAACAGGAGCCATAGGGTTATCTTTAATTATTTTATGACCTGTGTGTCAACCATTAAGCGCTATGTAATGCTTTACTTTATCGCTAAACGGTAGCAATAGTAGTAGAAGCATGCAGGGCGTGACAACCTCGATGGCGACACGTTGATGGAGATCAAGATGATGGAGATCATGGTGTCGTGCCGGTGACGATGAAGATCATGCCAGTGCTTTCAAGATGGAGATCTAAATCACAAGTTCATGGCCATATCATGTCACTTATGAATTGCATGTGATGTTAATCCTTTTATGCACCTTGTTTTTCGTAGTATGACGGTAACATTATAAGGTGATCCCTCACTTAAATTTCAAGATAAAATTGTGTTCTCCCCGAGTGTGCATCGTTGCGAAAGTTCATCGTGTTAAGACACCACGTGATGATCGGGTGTGATAGACTCTACGTTCACATACAACGGGTGCAAGCCAGTGTTGCATGCGCAGAACACTCGGGTTAAACTTGACGAGCCTAGCATTTTCATACATGGCCTCAGAACACAAGAGACCGAAAGGTCGAACATCAGTCATATAGTAGATATGATCAACATAATGATGTTCACCATTGAAGCCACCTCAACTCACGTGATGATCGGACTTGAGTTGGTGGATTTGGATCATGTGACACTCAGATGACCTGAGGGATGTCAATTTGAGTGGGATCTTTAGTAATTTTCTTAACTAAACTCATTATCTTGAACAATAGTCTAAGTGAACTTTGCATATTTATGTTGTAGATCAATGGCTCGCACAGTAGCACCCGTGAATTTTAATGCGTTCCTAGAGAAAGCTAAACTGAAAGATGATGGAAGTAACTTTGTTGACTGGGCCCGTAATCTGAGGATTATCCTCATGGCTTCCCAGAAATCATATGTCCTTGATGCACTGCTTGGTGACCAACCATAAGACATGACCTCCGAAGACATTAAGAATGCTTGGGAGGCACGTACTGGAGATTACTCAATAGTTCAGTGTGCAATATTGTATGGCTTAGAACCGGGACTTCAAAGACGTTTTGAACGTCATGGAGCATATGAGATGTTCCAGGAGTTGAAGTTTATCTTTCAGAAGAACGCACGGATCGAGAGGTCTGAAACCTCTGATAAATTCTATGCTTGCAAGATGGAGGAGAACGGGTCTATCAGTGAACATATACTCAGAATGTCTGGGTATTCGACTCGTCTAGCAGAGTTGGGAATTGTGCTTCCGCCAGAGGCGATCACTGACAGAGTTCTTCAATCACTGCCACCTAGTTACAAGAGCTTTGTGATGAACAATAACATGCATGGGATGAACAAGTCAGTCGCCGAGCTGTTTGCAATGCTAAAAGTCGCTGAGTCTGAAATCCAGAAAGAACATCAAGTGTTGATGGTCAATAAAACCACTAGTTTCAAGAAAAATGGCAAAGTCAAGGGCAAGGGCAAGAAGGGTAAAACCAAGAAGGATGGCAAAGTAGTTGCTACTCCTGCAAAGAAGTCCAAGCATGGACCCAAGCCAGAAACTGAGTGCTTTCATTGCAAGGGAACTGGTCACTGGAAGCGGAACTGCCCCAAGTACCTGGCTGACAAGAAGGCGGCCAACAACAAACAAGGTATATATGATATACATGTTATTGATGTGTACCTTACTAGCTCTCGTAGTAGTGCCTGGGTATTTGATACCGGTTTGGTTGCTCACATTTGCAACTCAAAGCAGGAACTACGAAATAAATGAAGGCTAGCAAAGGACGAAGTGATGATGCGCGTGGGAAATGGTTCCAAGATTGATGTGATCGCCGTCGGCACGCTCTCTCTTCTATTACCATCGCGATTAGTGATGAACCTGAATAATTGTTATTTAGTGTCTGCGTTAAGCATGAACATTATATCTAGATCTTGTTTATTGCGAGACGGTTACTCATTTAAATCAGAGAATAAAGGTTGTTCTATTTATATGAGTAGTATCTTTTATGGTCATGCACCCATTATGAGGGGTTTATTCATATTGAATCTTGATAGTGATGATACACATGTTCATAACATTGATGCCAAAAGATGTAGAGTTGATAACGATAGTACCACTTTCTTGTGGCACTGCCGTTTAGGTCATATTGGTGTAAAACGCATGAGGAAGCTCCATGCTGATGGACTTTTGGAGTCACTTGACACATGTGAACCATGCCTCATGGGCAAGATGACTGGAACGCCGTTCTCTGGAACAATGGAATGGGCAATTGACTTATTGGAAATCATACATACTGATGTATGAGGTCCAATGCATGTTACAGCACGTGGTGGATATCGTTATTTTCTCACCTTCACTCATGACTTAAGTAGATATGGGTATATTTACTTGATGAAACACAAGTCTGAAACGTTTGAAAAGTTCAAGCAATTTCAGAGTGAAGTTGAGAATCATCGTAACAAGAAGATTAAGTTCCTGCAATCTGATCAAGGAGGTGAATATCTGAGTTATGAGTTTGGCAGACACTTAAGACAATGTGGAATTGTTTCACAGTTGACACCGCCCGGAACACCACAGTGTAATGGTGTATCCGAACATCGTAATCGAACCTTATTAGATATGGTGCGTTCTATGATGTCTCTTGCTGATTTGCCACTATCGTTTTGGGGTTATGCATTAGAGACAGCTGCATTCACTTTAAATAGGGCACCATCAAATCCGTTGAGACGACGCCATATGAACTATGTTTTGGAAAGAAGCCAAAGTTGTTGTTTCTTAAAGTTTTGGGATGTGATGCTTATGTCAAAAAGCTTCAGCCTGAAAAGCTGGAACCCAAAGCAAAGAAATGCGTCTTCATAGGATACCCGAAAGAGACAGCCGGGTATACCTTCTATCTCAGATCCGAAAGCAAAGTGTTTGTCACTAAGAACGGAACATTTCTTGAGAAAGAGTTTCTCTCAAAAGAATAGAGTGGGAGGAAAATAGAGCTTGATGAGGTTATTGAACCTTTACTTCAACCAGAAAGTAGCGTAGCACAGGAAGATGTTTATGTGGAACCTACGACGGTAGAAGAGGAAGTTAATGATGATGATCATGAAGCTTCGGATCAAGCTGCTATTGAACCTCGTAGGTCGACAAGGCCGCGTACTACCCCTGAGTGGTACGGCAACCCTATCTTGGAGGTTATGTTGTTGGAGAACAATGAACCTACGAGCTATGGAGGAGCAGTGATGGGCCCGGATTCCGAGAAATGGTTAGAGGCCATGAAATCCGAGATGGGATCCATGTATGAAAACAAAGTATGGACTTTGGAAGTATTACCTGAAGGGCGACAGACCATTCAGAAGAAATGGATCTTTAAGAAGAAGACAGACGCGGACGGTAATGTTACCGTCTATAAAGCTCGACTTGTGGCAAAGGGTTTTTCACAAGTTCAAGGAGTTGACTACGATGAGACTTTCTCACCCGTAGCGATGCTTAAGTCTGTCAGAATCATGTTAGCAATAGCTACTTATTCCGACTATGAAATTTGGCAGATGGATGTCAAAACAGCGTTCCTCAACGGTTTCTTGAGGAAGAGTTGTATATGATGCAACCCGAAGGTTTTGTCGATCCAGAGAATGCTGACAAAGTTTGCAAACTCCAGCGATCCATTTATGGACTGGTGCAAGCATCTCGAAGTTGGAATAAGCGCCTTGATGAGGTGATCAAAGCATTTGAGTTTATACAAGTTTACGAAGAAGCTTGTATTTACAAGAAAGTGAGTGGGAACTCTATAGCGTTTCTAGTATTATATGTGGATGACATATTGCTGATTGGAAACAATATAGAAATGCTGGAAAGCGTGAAGGAATATTTGAACAAGAGTTTTTCAATGAAGTACCTAGGAGAAGCTGCTTTCATATTAGGCATTAAGATCTATAGAGATAGATCGAGACGCTTAATAGCACTTTCACAGAGCACATACCTTGATAAAGTTTTGAAGAAGTTCAAAATGGAACAGTCCAAGAAGGGGTTCTTGCCTGTGTTACAAGGTGTGAAGTTGAGTAAGACTCAATGCCCAGTAACTGCAGAAGATAGAGAAAAGATGAGTGTCAGCCCCTATGCTTCAGCCATAGGCTCTATCATGTATGCAATGCTATGCACAAGACCCGATGTCAGCCTTGCCATAAGTATGGCCGAAAGGTTTCGAATGATCCTGGAATGGAGCACTGGCAAGCAGTCAAGAATATCCTTAAGTGCCTAAAAAGGACTAAGGAAATGTTTCTCGTTTATGAAGGTAAAAATGAAGAGCTCGTCGTAAAGGGTGACGTTTCGGTAGTATAGAGTTATGTATGGTGGTGACCGAAGTTTGATTGGTGTCCGGATGAGATCCCAGATGTCACGAGGAGCTCCAGAATGGTCCAGAGGTAAAGATTCATATATAGGAAGTCCCGTTTTGGTCGCCGAAAAAGTTTCGTGCTCATCGGTAGTGTACTGGGAGTGCCGGTAGTGTACCGGGAGGCCTCCGGGAGGGGTATTTCGACCCAAGAGGCTTCATGGGCTGTGGGAGAGTGAATATGAGCCCTTAGTGGGCTGGTGGAAACTCCCACACAAGGCCCATGTGGCTGGAGGAAAAAAAACCAATAGGAAAAGGTGGAAAAAAAGGCAAAAAGGAGCAATCCTAGTCCTACTAGGATTGGAGGAGGAGAGTCCTCCTCCACCTCCTACTTCGGCCGAAGCCTCCAAGGCTTGGAGGCAAAGGCTGCCTATCCTCCTCCTTCCCTCTTATATATATACTAGTGGATTTCTAGGGTTTTGCACTAGATTTTTCAGCCACGTGCTACCCGTTCCTCTAGTGCATAGTTTCTCCTCTAGATCGGTTTTCTACAGTCCTTAGGCGAAGCCCTGCCAGAATTGCTCCACCACCATCGCCGGAGCGCCGTCAGGCTGCCGGAGAACTCTTCTCCCTCTCCACTCCTTCTTGCTGTATCAAGACGGTGGAGATCGTCATCAAGCTATACGTGTGCTGAACGCGGAGGTGCCGTCCATTCGGTGCTATCGGAAGGATCGTGATCAAGTTCGTGGGACGGATCGTGATCAGATCGCGGGACGGATCGTGATTGGATCGCGGGATGGATCATGATTGGATCGCGGGACGCATGGCGATTTGGATCGTGAAGACGTTCGAGTACACCAACCGCGTTTCTTAACGCTTCCCGCTTAGCGATCTACAAGGGTATGTAGATCCACTCTCCCTCTGTAGGAGCTCATCACCATGGATAGATCTGCGTGTGTGTAGGAATTTTTTTTGTTTCCCATGCAATGTTCCCCAACATTTTCATCATATTGCTTGAGTTTATCCCTCTACATCATGGCATCTTACTTATGTGTTACTTTGTTCTTCATGAACTTAATACTCTATATGCAGCCATGAGTCGGTCGATGTGTGGATTAATAATAGTAGATGTAGAGTCTACTTGACACGGACATGATTCCTATATGCATAATCATTTCCTTGGATATCGTAATAACTATGTGGTTTTCTATCAATTGCTTGACGGTAATTTGTTCACCCACCGTGTTATTTTCCTTCAAGAGAGAAGGGATTGGCAAGTAACCGTGAGGAAGCGCAACCTTCAGCCTACCTTGCTGCAATTTATTTACCTTTTTACATCTCGCAATCTTTCCCATCTGTCTCTATCAGATCTAATCCTTGCAAGTAACCGTGAAGGGATTGACAACCTCTTTATAGCCTTGGGTGCAAGTGTTTGATTGTTTGTGTAGGTGCATCTATTGGTGACTTCTTGTTCCTCCTACTAGATTGATACCTTGGTTCTCAACAACTGAGGGAAATACTTATCTACTTTGTTGCATAATCCTTTCCTCTTCAAGGGAAAACTAACGCAAGCTCAAGAAGTAGCACCCCCAGCGTGGGTGGCCCCTCCCGATGCCCCCACAGAACCCTCTCGGCACCCCAGTACACTACCGGAAATACCCAAAACTTTTCTGGTGACCAAAACGGGACTTCCTATATATAAATTTTTAACTCCGGAGCTCCTCGTGATGTCTAGGATCTCATTCGAGACTCCGAACAACCTTCGGTCACCACCATACATAACTCAATACTACCGAAACGTCACCGAACATTAAGTGTGCAGACCCTACGGGTTCGAGAACTATGTAGACATGCCCGAGACACCTCTGCGGTCAATAACCAATAGCAGGACCTGGATGCCTATATTGGTTCCTACATATTCTATGAAAATCTTTATCGATTGAACCTCTATGTCAAGGATTCAGTTAATCCCGTATGCAGTTCCCTTTTTTCTTCGGTATGTTACTTGCCCGAGATTCGATCGTCGGTATCTCTATACCTACTCCAATATCGTTACTGGCAAGTCTCTTTTCTCGTTCTATAATACAAGATCTTGTGTCTAACTCTTTAGTCACTTTGCTTGCAAGGCTCATTGTGATGCTATATTACTGAGTGAGCCCTGAGATACCTCTCCGTCACACGGAGTAACAAAGCCCAGTCTTGATCCATGCCCACTCAACAAACCCCCTCAGAGATACCTGTAGAGAACCTTTATAGTCACCCAGTTACGTTGTGATGTTTGATACACACAAGGTACTCCTCCGGTGTCAGTGAGTTGCATGATCTCATGGTCATAGGAACATATACTTGACATGCAGAAAACTATAGCAATAAACTGACAAGATCATATGCTATGTTTATAGTTTGGGTCTTGTTCATTAAATCATTCTCCTAATGATGTGATCACGTTATCAAATGACATCTCATGTCTATGGCTAGGAAACCTTGACCATCTTTGATCAACGAGCTAGTCTATTAGAGGCATACTAGGGACATGGTGTTGTCTATGTATCCATACATGTATCTGAGTTTCCGATCAATACAATTCTAGCATGGATAATAAACGATTATCATGAATAGGGAAATATGATAGTAACTAATTTATTATTGTCTCTAGGGAATATTTCTAACATGATGGCCATATGAAGCACCGAATCCTAGCTATGTGGCTATAAAGAAAGCACTACGTGGGATGTAACCCGAAAGTCCGTAGGTGTCTTTCTTAGTTTTGTGTCTTGAGTCTAGATGCATTGGAACTTTTGTATTTTTGCTTTGAGTAGTTACTATTTGAGTTGGTTGCAATAGTTTTAATTGATAAAATTTATAACATGTCAGTAGCCTATATTTTGTTGCATGCCTCCTATCATTTTTACTGCAATATTGCTATGTGCCTAACTTTAGGAGGAAGCGTAATTTTTTTCATTAAGTTGTGCAACTCTAGGAGAAAAGGCGACACTCCATGTGATCATCCCAGTCGTTTGAGCGCCCATATGAGCTCATGGTTGCAAGAGAGCAGAGAACCAGAGCAAAAGACGGACTACCACACGAGCGCTAGCTCTCGTATGAGCGGTCATTTCACCTAACATCCACAATGAGCATCTCCACAGAGTGAACGACGACGTTCCATACGACCACTGCCGGTTGTTTGAGCACTCGTATGAAGTGAATAACACCTCCATTTGATTCCTTTTCGATGTCTGAGGTAGAACAGGTGTTTTCTAACCGACCATTTGCTTTCTAATTAGTATTAATTACATATAAAACTCAGTAGCCAATAATTCTCTTTAGCCACTATTTTTTCATTTATTTCTTTTTGTCGGTTGGGTATACGAACTCCATCCGTATACCGAATCGATGTTTTTTATTTATGTGTTCTTTTCGTAGGGGTCTAGACCTTATGTGGTGACGTGTACGATGTGGTGACAACCGTATAAAAACCCATACAAGCCACTTGGTTGCTTTATCAAGATGAACTTCAACAACAAGTTCCTGGTATAGTTTTCCAGTACGAACCTTGCTCAAATAAATTTGCTTAGTAGTGAGCTTCTCACCAAAAGTGAGGATCTCTCTTTTTAAATAAGCACCTAGGAGCTGCACACTTCTGTCTTTTGTTTCACACACACTTCATTCCAAACCTAGGAGACTTCGAATATCTTAGATTTAGTTTGTCAACTTAAGTGTGGTGATGAGGTAGATGAAGTGATCATTGTGGGGCATATTTCTTATCACATGTGTTGCGAATCTTTTGTGCTACAAAAAACAATGAAAAACCCGAAAAGCACAAAAATATTTTTTTCATTTTTAGCCTGTTCTAGCAGGTTCTATCGTTGGGCAGCCGTCAGACCACAACAACGAGATCAGTTGAAGCAAGGTACATGCCCATTAGAAGAGAGGTTATATGTGCCTCAATAGTAGAAGTGTCTAACCCTTTGCTTAATTAAGCCAATGGGTGGTAACCACTTCTCACTCTCTCTTTTAATAACTCCATCTTTTTTCCACTTTCATAGTCTTCTCTAGCTTAGTATGTAAGGTTCTAAGTGTGGGTAGATTACTTTTGCATGTGTAGTGTCTTGTGTAATGCTCTTTATCATAAGGTATTCATGCAATAGTGTGTTCCACTGTTTTGACATGCTTGCTTTGCATTTGTTTAACTTAGCTTGTGGAAATCTTGCTATCTTCTGAAAAACATTGCCATGTTCTTTCATCAAAAACCTAATAAAGGAGTCCTTTGAACTGTTGTCTTTATCTCACCTAATCTCATAAGTTGCGGACTCTAGTGGTGTCTTGATTAGCGATTGAATGATTGTAGAGGCGTTTTGCGGATGAACCTATTATGTTTGGTTGATCCGGGATGCGTAACGGGGTTTACCACCTTATCCCCTTGGGGTACCTACCTTTTGAGTCTTATGCAACATGACACCTCAATACTCTTATGTAGTGTTGAGTTCTTTATGACTAAAGCAATTTCGAAGCCTTTGCACTTCCGTTCATGTTTTATTGCTTGCTTCTACGATACTGTGCACTTCCCACTCTCACGCTAAGACTTGGCATATACTTCGCAGGAACATCCAAACACGTGGGATAACTTTCTCTTGTTCTCTTACACATAAAACACCCCATCTCCACCAAACAGCCACCATACCTACCTACATGGCATTTTCATAGCCATTTCGAGCATATCGCCATGCACTACCATCATATTATATTACATGACTAGAGACATGTCTTTCATTTGCCTTCCATGATCATAGTATGGCTAGCTCGACGTTTTCATGGCTTGTCCGTTTTTTATGTCTATGCTATGCCGGATCATTGCACATACTGGTAGACTGCCAAAGGCATTCATCATATAGAGTTCCTCTCATGTATTTAGATTTGAATTATGATTGCATTCAGTTCAAGTGAGTAATTGTAAATTGTATCATTCGTCATTGCAAGGTGTTGCTTCTAAAAAAGGAGAGAGACCAAATAAAAGATGCACCATGGAGGTGCCACAAAAATAGAAACAAATAAAATAAAAGAATGAGGATGAGATAAGGAAAAACACCATTATCCTTTTTATTATACACTTGTGCTTGAAAGTAGAACCACTTCATGCATTCAAGAGTAGAAAGTTTCATGAGCTTCATATATTTCATACTAGTTGGGAACTTACATTAAAGAACTTGACTTCTATATTCCGATGACGAGCTTTGTCAAAAGCTCGAGGTCTTCATGAGAAAGCAAGTTGGATGCACTCCCACTTAGTCCATATGAGATCTTTCACATATTCATAGCTATGTATGTAGCCTAGTTGCATGGCGATCACTACTCTTTGCATTAACATAGATCATAAGGCCTTTTCCATAGCCTGGTGGTCATCTGCGTTGATGCAAGACTTTCTTTGTTTTTGACTTCTCTAAACCCCAACCATTTTCTATATTTCCCTTAAGTGCGAGGCATAGGCTTGCGCTTAGTGCTACATCGGTAGCTGAGTGGTTTAATAAGGCACACACATGATCTTGCTATTGTACCTGGTATGCCTCGGGTTGGTGTTTTCGAAGCGATCGCTAATGCTTGATTTCTTTTATCTATGATATTTATTGTTGTGTTCCTAACATAATAACCTTTGGCAATGGGTTGGGCTCCACAAAAAATATTTTCCTCTCTCTCAACCTCCATGACAATGGAACTAATGGGATAGCTTGTATTACTCCCTTGCTGGTTAACTTTTGCATGTTGGCCCACTAAACATGGATATCACTTTTGGGGTTTGGTTCAATATAAGCTTTAGAGTTGGTAAGAACAAGCTTTTGGTAGTAAACCTTCTTACTTGAGGACGAGCAAGGTTTAAGTGTGGATAGGTTGATGGCTCTATATTTTATGCATTTTTAGAGCTCATTGTTGCATGCTCTGTCTATATATTATGTCCCATTGAACCAAATATGTGTCCATTATGCATGCTTATCGATTTTTTTTCACTTATCATTGTGAGCATTGCACATTTAGTGTGTTATTTAGTTTCTATTAGTTTTATTTGTTTTCTTGTGTCTACAGGTGTATTGGAGTAACCTAGGACCAAGCACGATGAAAGAATCAAGGATGGGTTCAATACGAAGACACCCAGGGGCCAGACTTAGCCATTCCAGAGGTCGGAAAAAGTCATTTTTCCCAAATTGCTCCAAATCAATACCAAGATCAGGAACAGATGGCGTCTTTCATATGAATCCAACGAGCCCAAGAACGTCAAATTCTGAGTTCTGATGAAGAAATGGCGGCTGTTTTATCGAAGGAAGACATAACAGAAGATGACCTTTCATGTGATTGCACACGGTCATTTTGGCAGCCGTTTGACGTGCAAATAGCTCCAAAAGTTGCCTCTGGAGTCAAGATTCTTTATGGATTTCGTCCCCAATTGTTCCCACGGTATGCTTGTCTTATAATGAAGGGATTGGGAGAAGATAAGGCTCATATTCAGCCCTTGGATGACCACATCAATGGAGGAGATATCAGGAGGCCTTCATATAAGCACGATCAACCCTAGACGCCACAATCTCATCATTCATTTATTTCATACGTAGTCGTCATCCATCTCCATTACTGCTCCAAGACTAGCTCCATAGGGAATAGAAGGGCCAAGACAAGACGAATAAGAAGGGGGACCTCCATCGTGTGCATCAGCGTTCGGGCCGGTGTGGTCTTCATCACTAGCGTCGCCACCATCACCATCTCCACCACGGACGCCACCGCCATCGCCACCACCACCATGCTCCTCTCTTCCACTAGCCTCGCGTCAGCTTGTAACTTGCCTTCTCCCTATCC
Source organism: Hordeum marinum (assembly GCA_022496015.1). Classification (NCBI taxonomy): domain Eukaryota; kingdom Viridiplantae; phylum Streptophyta; class Magnoliopsida; order Poales; family Poaceae; genus Hordeum; species Hordeum marinum. The sequence goes on from CM039676.1 coordinate 176,095,770, forward strand.
TATGTTTGAGTAGTTGTGTTAGTTCTTGAGGAATTGGGTGAACCCATGCATGATTGTTACTTAGTTGAATAAGCGGTCCAATATTCTCTTTATATGTATTGCGTTGATTGTCTCATGGTGTTGTGAAGGGAGCCCACACAACATTATCCACTTATGGACTTGAGGTGATTTATGTTGGTGAGAAGGGTAGTTGTGGAGGGTAGGTGTTGACATGACCTATTCTCGCTTCATATCTTATCATTGCAATAGGGATTAGTGGAGAACCCTAGAACTTAATGTCGTGACCACAAGAAGTTCACTCCCCTTAATCATCGTTGTGATAATCGGAGTGGGGAAGCACGATGGTGGCACAAGTGTACGTGATCACCTGAGTGGGGATGCGTATTTTTTTGGCTCCGCCCACGTGATATCATATACACGTGACTTAGTGATACATCTAGAAAGCCATGTCTATCATGTGTTGCCAGCATCATACTTGTGGCGATGACTCCAATGTCCTCGAGAACATTTACTACTTAAGCATCGTTTCACGTACTTTAGCCTCTTTAATTTTCTGTCTTTTATTTCTTGTTTGTAGTTTAGATAAACACCATCCTTTTATTTGTCTTCCTAGCAACTTAGTAAGGTAGGCTATTTTCAAACTACGATTTGGGTACGTACGTAACTACTTAAGTGATAGCGTGGTTGCGGGGTTTGTAATTCCTTCGGATTTGCTTTTTGTGGTTTCGACACTTCATTTATCACGAAAGTGCTACAGCAACCCTATGCACTTGCAGGTCATCATGTCATCACTACGAATCTTGTAGTGTTGTCACATCAAAATTTGTTGCGTGTTGTCAGATTTCCCCTTGATTTGTCTGTGAGAGAGGACTCCTTGGCCTTTGTGATCCGACTGACAGAAGACATGAGATAGTGGGTTTTATATGTTAACCGCATGGATTCTCGCACGCGTGATTGGCGTCTCGACTCCCCGTAATGATACATGTCACATGAGTTTCTCACGGTTCCGGCCCTCCCTGCTATAAATAGCAAAGGTGAGAGAGAGGTTTTCACATTCTCTTCGCTCTTCCATCTCCCCCACTGCGCCATCGAAGCAACCACCCACGAGAAGTTTCTTAGATCTTTGCGTCTCCAACCACCACGCCAACGTCGATGTCGACCACTGGAAAGTTGGATAAAGTGAAGGCGACGAGTTCCTTGGTTGTCGGCGAGGCATATGTTGCCGTATCCATCGCTACAGTCGCCACCGCATCTGTAGACGAGAGGGGCCGAGGCAACTGGCGTCCCTTCCTGGTGAACAAGTGGATCATATAGGCATACGTCTGCGATGTCTAGATCACACGGACCGACTGGTGGCTGCAAGCCCCCTATGAGCTAGAGCTTTCCCCACGGCCGAACGTCCCGGATGATTTTCACCAAGTTCCTTGAGCGGGTTGTGTCCCTACCGACCCATCCCTTCCTTTGTGACGTCCTTTTGTACTTCCGAGCCGAGCTCCGCCAATCTCGTGCTCAACGGTATGTCACACCTCTCATTCTTCGTCACCCCGTATGAGGGGTTTCTTGGCATTCCATCGAACTGGCCGCTCTTCAAGAACATTTTTATGCAACCCAGATAGTGTTGAAAGACATGATGCAAACTTACGAGGACTCGGAATCTACATGAAGAAGAGCTCTGGCTATTTTGAGATGAAGTGTCCCAACACGGTGAAGGATTGGCCAACGAGGTGGTTCTACCATGTCGAGCCCTTTACCATGGCCGGACCGGCTGTTTTGCCTCCTTGTTTGCCCTCGGCCGCCGACTAACACTCACGATGGTCGCTGAAGCTCACCGGGCGAAACAGGCCCAGGTGAAGATCTTGATCGAGAGGGTCGCTGCGTTTTAGGAGAGCGATCTTACCGCGCGTTGGGTCCCACGAAGCTCGCCGGCCACGGTCACGACGACGACAAGCCAGGGGACGGTGCCGATGAGGAGGTGCCGATGAGGAGCATGTCGGACGGCTGCGCAACAATCACCTTCAACTTGGACCGGTCGACTGGCACATAGTTTTTGATAGGTATGTTTGTACCACGGGAACATAAAAGTTGTGATGGGACGGTTGATACGAGTCACGGGAAGCGTGAGCGATCACAGCTCGTCTTTAGATTCAGATCGAACATTTGGAAATGTTTAACAAGAAAAGGGGAACCAATGCTAATCTGTCTGTTTCTAAATTAGTTAACTATAACATCCTCTTCCACGTGGTCTGCCGCTGGTCTTGGGGGATAGTCGATGATGCGGTGTCGGAGAATAGATGCTCCTGGCCTAGGACGGAAAAGAGACGGCACCGTCCTGTCCGGCGAGAAGATGAAGCCAGCCAGGCCAGCGCCACCAAACCCAACCCAGGCCAACAGGCGCTGTTGCCGAAAGCAGGGGGTTGGAGAGCGGGGGAGCGGCGGTGATGATGGACCGATTCCCTTTGTGGCATGGACCATGCTGTCGCTCATGTCATGTGGCGCATGTGGCAGGGCAACTGGCACAACGCACAAGGCCGATGCCATGCCAGAGCCGACACGCACCAACTGGAGTAGAATGCATGCGCATCATCATGGCTGCGGCACCCTGTTGCTGGATACTACTCCTAGTACCGGTAGGACTACTCTCCTCTTTTTGTTTGCCTTGTGGATCTGGCAGCCGAACCGTCATCTCGTCTCGTCTCGTCTCTCGAGAGCTCCTGCCGTTTCTTTCCCCGCGTGCCTGCCTTGGTTTGGTCTCCTTTCTTTCTCGAGGGGCTCAGCGAGGATCTTGCATGTCTTCCGCACTGGATGCCCGGAATCGTCTCAAGTTCCGACTACTCCTGCCGCCAATCTCTCAACAAAAAGGAAAGTTACAAGTACCGATGCAAATCCTGGTTTCCACGTTACTAGTAGTACACTATTCTACATCTTCTCACCAAGTTTTGCATTGTCGGTGTTTTTTTTAAGGATAACTGCTGCGGCTTTATTTAAGGGGGCTGCTACGCATCCACTAGCGGAAGTTCGTTCGATCTACGTATGCAACCGTCCGATCGTGTGCGCAGGGCTCTGGTTGGACACCCAATAATTCCTGAAACGACCGGTTGAGTTGCAGAAACAATCGCTTTGTTACAAAAAATAAATTTTGGACCCATTAATTCCTAAACGACCGAGTTTTAGAAACAATCGCTTTGTTATAGAATTTTTTTCTTCGTCTTTCTGCAACATAGGTATTGTTGCGAAAGAAATTTTTGCAACAAAGGTTATGTTTCAGAAACTCACTTGCGAATTCTGCTGGAGACGAACCCCTTCCATTTCTCCACGGGCAGGCCGGCGGCGGAGGGCGGCGGGGCCGCGAATGACGCAGGGCGACGAGCGGCTGGCCCCGTGGCCACGGGAGGCGGTGCTAGGCCGAGGTGGGCGATGTGGCCCATTCGGCTGGAGGGCGCGATGCGGGAGGAGCTCCTCCTCCTCCTGGCTCGTGCAGGAGGCCATGGCGGCTACGGGAGCTCGCCGACGGGGCCGGAGGAGGCCGGACGACGGCGCGGGACGAGACCGTGTGGCGGCTGCCGGATCCCGTCGGATCTGGGCGTCGACGGGGCCTCAAGGCGGCGACGAGGTGAAGCGGATCGGGGTGGACATGGCAACGGCTGCAGTTCCGGCGAGGGCTGCGCGGCACCAGGCAGACTACGGGCGAGGTCGTCGGGGCCGAGGCGGAGGCGCGGCGTGCGGCGTGGACAAGTGAGGAGACCCAGCTTCAGGACCGTTTCCCTGAAAACAACGATTCAGTTTCAGGAAACGGTTCGCGACTAGGTTGCTGCTCCGTTGGGCACGGGTAAGGTCTCGTCTGTTCAGATCGAGGCAAGATCAACGAACGAGCGGGCGGAGGATAGATCACGCGGATCAGCCAGCGGGAGGTAAGAGTTTTCCTTTATTTAAGTGTAAACAGAAATCTTGTCTGATACAATATCCAGAATACAATCTGGGGGAACATTGAGCCGGATTTTGCAAAGTTCATCTCCCATCCCCGTCTTAGCGAGCCTATCTACGGCAGTATTTGCACTACGCTTAACCCACGTAACCCTAACTTGCTCAAAGTTGTGCAACAGCGTCTTGATCTCTTCCACAAGCGGCCCGACAGCAGAGAGGATCCTATCCGGGTGATTGATCATGGATACCACACCCTGGTTGTCACACTCCAGATGTAGCATGCCGACATTTACTTCTACTGCAACCTGGATGGCCCTTTTACATGCAGGTAGCTCCACTGTTTCTGGGTCGACTACATCACACAACAAGTGGCAGGCCGCCGCCCGGAAGGCTCCCACATGTTCACGAACAATAACTCCACGACCTCCTTTCTCTCTGTGTTTGGACACGGCGCCGTCCGCATTGGCTTTTATCCAGCCCACTTCCGGTGCCTCCCATGGCTGCCAAGGTTGCGGGATCACTGGCTTCGCTTCCTTGTTGTGCACCTCCTTCCACTCCTCCACATAAGATACAACTTTCTGCATTATTTCATGTGGCTAAGCGATCCTCCGCCCATCTCTTGTCTCATTGCGCACCAACCAAAGCCCATAGACTGCCTGGACCATCATAGATCGCTCACTCTCCAGCGCGTCTGCAAACCATCCGAGAAGCCAGTTTGATAGCTTGCTCTGGGAAATAATGCTACACGGAGGGATCACCATCGTAATTCCCATTTCCGAGTCAAGCTTTTTCCAGAAACATACAACATGCGTGCATGTCCAGAATCTGTGCACATTTGTCTCCTCTCGACCGCAAGCAGGCCAGAAAACCCCCGCCTTGATTCGCCTCCGTAGTAATTCCGCTCCGACCGGCAACCCGTTCCTCATAAGTCTCCACATATGGATCTTAGCCTTCCCCGGGGCTGGTGTGTCCCAAAGCGATAACCACACTCTGTGTTTCTGAACCGACGAAGAAGCTTCAGGTCGGACAGTTTTCAACGCATTCATGGTCATTTTCAAGTGGTAGGCAGACCTCACAGAGAAGATCCCACTTTTAGTGTAATTCCATGCAATGTAATCTTGCACACCCGGCCCTCCCGCCGCAATTTCCCTTATGTCCCTTGCATCATCCTCGGAGAACATCACATTCAACTTGGTTCTGTCCCATGCCCTCCTTGTATGATCCAACAGGTGACAGACCTTGTTTACCCCAAGCACCTAGTCAGCGCCCAGTGGCAGCAAACTACCTTCTCTAGGAATCCATGGGTCGTGGTGAATGTTCAAAGTAGATACATCTCCAATGCGCCAAATGCACCCCTCCCGCAGCAGGTGCCGACCGTGTAATATGCTCCTGAAGGTATATGATCCCCTTGCTGGACAAGTAGCTCTCATAATTGTTCCCTCACTAAAGTATCTTGCCTTGAGTACTCTAGCACATAATGACGACTGCGTTTGCAAGATCCTCCATGCCTGCTTTGCTAGAAGTGCTTGATTGAAAGCTTCCGGATCTCGAAATCCCATGCCACCATTACGCTTGGACTGACACATTTTATCCCATGCAATCTAGTGTACCTTGTGTTCACCATTCATTGCACCCCACCAGAATTTAGACGAGATTGATGTCAGGTTCCGGCACATCTTCTTTGTGAGGTGGAAACAACTCATAGTGAAGGTCGGCATACCTTGGAGCACAGACTTAACAAGCACCTCTCTAGCGGCCTTAGAGAGACCCTGCCCCTTCCATCCAGTAACTTTTCCTTTCGAACACTCTGTTACATATCTAAAAGTGCCATCCTTAGATCTCCCACCCACTGTTGGCAGTCCTAAGTATCTATCTCTAAGTGCTTCATGACTAATCCCAACAGCTTGTTTAAGAACTCCCTTTTGCTCCCGGTGAGCAGCCCTTACCAAAGAAAACAGATGATTTTTGGAGATTCACCTTCTGTCCAGATGCCTTTTCATAACTGACTAGGATGTCCTTGAGCGAAAGAAAATTTTCCCAAGTCCCTTGCAAAAAGACTATGCTGTCGTCAGCAAAAAAGAGATGTGTCACTTGGGGGCCAGTGCGCCCAAAAGACACCCCTTGATAGAATTGTCACTTTGTGCTTTCTTTAAAAGGGCCGAGAATCCTTCCACACAGAAAAGGAACAAATTTGACAATGGGTCACCCTGCCTGAGGCCCCTTGAAGGAAGGAATCCCCTTGACAATCCACCATTAAGTCTCACCGAGAAGGTAGCTGACTTCACACACCTCATTATCATCTCTACCCATGCAGGTGCAAAGCCAAATTTTTCCATCATCTGCTCAAGGAAATTCCATTCTACCCGGTCATATGCCTTCATCATGTCGAGCTTCACCGCACACAAAGGCTTCTTGCGTTTCCTTGTACGTATTGCATGCACACATTCATATGCCACAAGAACATTATCTGTAATGAGCATGCCAGGAACAAAAGCACTTTGCTCCTCAGATATGAGAATAAGTAGGCTTGCTTTTAGCCTGTTAGCAAGAACCTTTGCAGCTATCTTGTACAACACGTTACATAGACTGATGGGTCTGAATTGCAAAAGTAATTTCAGTGAATTAACTTTCGGGATCATCATAATAACAGTTGCATTAAAGCTGTCCGGGGTTGGTACTCCCCCTAGAAAATCGTGGACAGCTATACACACATCCTCCTCCACCATTGACCAGTGTCTTTGGTAAAATAACACAGGCAGACCGTCCGGCCCGGGAGCCTTTGTAGGCCCCATTTGGAACAAGGCGCCCTCAATTTCTTCATGAGAGACATGGCTGGTTAGCTTGCTGTTCATGTCTTGTGTGACCAAAGGAGTAATATTACCCAGAATCGCATTAGCATCCGCGCATTAGCATCCGCCGAGCCCTCCGATCTGAACAGTTTCTTGTAAAAAGCTGCTGCCATTCCCGCATGTCGTCATCCACCATGCACTTTGATCCATCATCTCTCCTAAGAGCTCAGGCTGTGTTTTTCCGCTTATGATGGGAGGCTCGCCCCTAGAAATATTTGGTGTTTTGGTCACCTGTCAGCAACCAATCCACTCTGGACCTTTGGCAATAGAAGATTTCCTCCCACAAGTAAATATCCAGTGAGGATCCTGACCCTAGCGCCCTCACCTTCGCATCTTCCAGTTGAGATTTGAGTTTGGAAATCTGCCTTCTAATCGAACCGAAAACCGCTCGGCTCCACTGCTCCATGCTCATGGTCATACGTTGCAGCCTGTCCCATACCATATGTAGCCCACTCTCACCCGAGCATGCATCACTCCACGCTTCCCCACCATCCTTTGATAGTCTTCATGCCTCGTCTAGGCCTCTTCAAAATTGAAGTGTCTTGTCCCCTATTGTTGTCGTGGTGGAGCAGTCTCCAACACGCGCACAAGCAGTGCGAGATGATCTGATTCTTCTGTTATTAGGTGTTCAACATGTGTCTCCGGGTACATCTCAAGGAAAGCGTCGGCGCATGTCGCCCTATCCAGTCTGACCTGAACATTTTCTGCTCCTTCCCTTTTATTATCCCACGTGTATCTGTAGCCCGAGAAGCCCAAGTCAGCTAATCCACAGTTAGTCAAACAATCCTTAAAGTCCTCCATCCTAGAAAAGCTTCTCATATTTCCTCCTTGCTGGTCTGACTGGAACATAGCTTCGTTGAATCCCCAAGACATAGCCATGGAAGATTGTCATGTGCACGTAGATATCTAATGGCCTCCCAGGATTTATTCCTAAGCTCAGTATTTGGTTCACCATAGAATCCAGTGATTTTACAGGTCTTACCATCAACCACCACTAGTGCATCAAAAAATATTGGCTCCATGGTCTGATCGTTACTTGCACATGATCTCGCCACCTCATAGCTAGTCCACCACTTCTGCCCACACAACTAACAGCAACACCGTTTTTTAAATCAAGGCTCCATTTAAGCTTCTCCACCGCCCTTGAAAATTTCTTTGTCTCACACAATAATACCACCGCTGGGTTGTGACACCTAACCAGGTCACAGAGTTCGCCGACTGTCGAGTCCAACCCCAAGCCTCGATAGTTCCAGGCTAGCACATTCATTGCTCCCAGCGGCCCCGGGCTTCGAGGTCCGCCGATGTATCGTTATTCTCAGAGATGCGATCAAACACTGAGGTAGTTTTCTGCCTCGTATCGCGAATGAAAACATCCGTATTGTCACGCCTGCCCGGGTCGCCCTTTGGCACCCACACCTGTCGAGGTTTCCTTTTCCTCCCATCATACTCATCATTTTCACATCGATCCTCCTTTCGTACCCGATCATAATCTAGCCTGGGCTTTCAGACGTACTGTCTCTTCTGTCTGCCATGCATACCATGCATGCCGGCCTGCCCCAGTGGGATAGCCCGGCCCATGTCTACGGTCTGTCTCCCAAGGTGTGAGCCCGAGGCTTTATCCTTTCCTTTGTGGTCTCTTTCCCTATCCCAGTCTGTATCTTTTTGCCTAGCTAACTGCTGTTCCACCAGCTTCTGCCTGAGGTCATTTTCCCTCCTAGCTTCAAGTCCGTCACAAAGATCGCTCTCCCTGCCCGAGGCATGCCCATATTTCCCTTTGGACGGGCTGTTCACCTCACCTCCACTCTGCCTCAATCTCTCGCCAGTGCGAGTATCAGCAGACCTTGAAAATTCAGAACTTAAGTTTCTTTTTGTGGGCATGTCCCTCACTCTAGGATTCTCATAGTAACCATGCCCAGCATTGCCTGTATGAGAACTCCCCAAGCTATTATTGCTGCTCGCCGCACCGCTCACACACAGAGCCCTCTTTTCCTGAATGATTTCTTCTTGGCGACACCCGCAACCAGCCACCCCATTGAGCTACGGAATCAATTGGTGGATCACACTGACCCCCTCTCATGTACAAGACGTCTGTAGTCAAAGCAGAAGTGTGGAATTTTTTCATAAAAGAAGTCAAACCATGTCTTCTCCTCCTCCTCCTTAGATTTCCTTAGGAAGAACCCTCGGACCAAAGGTTCAAAAACAGAGATTTTGGCTCTAACGCGCAGCTGATTACCTCTGGCATATCCCTCTTTATCTACATCAACTCTGACAGCTTCTCCTATCCAATTTCCCAGCGCCTTTCCAAATGCCTCCGTCCTCTTGTCTGGCGGTAAAACTGTCACTCGTACCCATATGTCAATCTTATGAAAGATCATCTCTAAGGGCCTCTTATCTCCCTCATAATCCTTCATAATCAGCAGCGCGAAATCATACTGCCATGGTCCATTGTTTAGCACATGTTTCTAGTCTCCTTCGCTCCCAAACTAGACCGAGGTCACCTTGGGGCCAATCTCTCTGAATTTGGCTTCACGATGTAGTCCCCATGCCCTTGGCATTGTCTTCTCCAGCACAGACATCTTCAAAGGCCGGGGTGAACACACCTTGCGCACCGCCGCCCACCTATGGCGTCTCTGTCTGGCCGGAATTGGATCTTCAAATATTAGTCCCTCGACTTCCTTCTCCATCAGCACCATATCCCCAAGTCTTGCAGAGAGGCTCGACGACGGATCTAGGGTTTTGCTCTCCATGGGAGATTTTGATTCACCCCCACTAGCAGATCCCGCAGTCTTCCTCACCAGCAGCGTAGCTGCCGTTGCGACTCCGTCAGCCTTGCTCGCCTGCGAAGTTGCCGCCTTCTCCAGCGGAGTCGTCCTTGAGTTCCTTGGCGTGGCCGCCGTCGCCCTCCCGTCCCCTATCCAGTCTCCCCAACAAGTGACCCAAGGAGCGCTGTCGCTACCCTAGCCACTGCTGGAATCGAACCACCCCCATCACCGAAACCCTAACCCTAGAGTAGAAGCATGATTGCCCTCTACCGCCTTAGAGCCTCGAAACGCGGTGGACCCCTTCGGCAACCTTGAACCTACACCTTGCATTATCGGTGTTAGCTGGGGCAAACGAGTGTAGAAGCGGACACGGATAAACAATAAATTCAAAAAAAGGAATTTTTGGGTGATAAATGTTCTGAGAGTTTGAAAATTCCATCATGAAATCTTATTTATGGAAGTTGTGGCCAAAAAACAAATCAGTGCTCCAAAATGCTTGTGAAAGTAGCATTTTCAGAATATCAATTTTTATTTGCCATGCCTTACAGCAATGCAATTTCATGATGAAATTTTGCAAGCTTTAAGAACATCTGTCAATTTTGTCATAAAAATCAGTTTTTCTTATTTTATTCTTCACCCGAGCTCATTTGTGCTCAAGCTGAGAAGGTTACTTTCATGTAGAAGACTGCTAATATGAATGCCAGAGGGGAGATAGATCAACAGAAGGGTGTCATTTGATACTAATGGTTTCACAATAGGAATGAAAAAAATGCAAGTTATATTATCAATCAGTATTCCTCTCCTTTGTAGGAACAAATTCTCTAGCAGTTGAGCAATAAAATCTGTTTAACCCCACACAAAAAAGAGTTTTCTAGATAAACAAAATGAGTCAACGAGTGTTTAATATCTCTTCGTCCCAAAATAATTGTCGTTGATTTAATACTAAGTTAGTATAAATTTTATACTAGATCAGCGACACTTATTTGGGACGGAGGGAGTACAACATAGAAAAACAAAGAAATTGTAGCAAAATGTTTGAACAGAATTTACCTTCAAAAGAGAGTGCCAGCAGCAACACCAACACCAGCACTAGCAGTACCACCACCAGCAATAACAAAGCCTTTAGTCCCAAACAAATTGATGGTAGGATAGATGTGAAACCCATAAGATCTCAAGACCAACTCAAGGCTCTGTCACATGGATAGCAAACTTCCACACACACCTGTCAATGGCAATTTCTTTGGTGATACTCCAATCCTTTAGATCTCTCATAACAGACTCCTCTCATGCCAAGTTGATCTATCCTGGCCTCTTTTGATATGATCAACATGCTTTAGCCGTCCACTATGCATTGGGGCTTCTGAAGGCCTACGCAGAATATGCCCAAACATCTCAAACGATGTTGGACAAGTTTCTCTTCAATCGGTGCTACCCCATCCCTATCTCATATATCATCATTTTGGACTCGGTCCTTCCTTGTGTGGCCACACATTCATCTCAACATTCGCATCTCCGCCACACCTAACTGTTGCACATGTCGCCTTGTAATCGGTCAACACTCAGCACCATACAACATTGCAGATCGAACCGCCGTCTTATAGAACTTGCTTTTTAGCTTTTGTGGTACTCTCTTGTCACAGACAATGTCAGAAGATTGGCGCCATTTCATCCATGCGGCTTTAATTCGATGGTTCACATCTTTATTGATATCCCCATCCTTCTGCAACATTGACCCTAAATATAGAAAGGTGTCTTTCTAAGGCACCACCGACCCATCAAGGCTAGTGTCCTCCTCCTCATGTCTAGTAGTACTGAAACCGCATCTCATGTACTTGGTTTTAGTTCTACTAAGACTAAAACCTTCCAAGGTTTGTCTCCATAGCTCTAACTTCCCGTTGACCCCTGTACGACTAGCATCGACTAGCACTACATTGTCCGCAAAGGGCATACACCATGGGATATCTCCTTGTATATCCCTTGTGACCTCGTCCATCACCAATGCAAAAAAGATAAGGGCTCAAAGATGAACCCATGGTGCAGTCCTATTTTAATTGAGAAGTCATCAGTGTCGACATCACTAATTCGAACACTTGCCACAACTTTATCATACATGTCCTTTATGAGGGTAATGTACTTTGTTGGGACTTTGTGTTTCTCCAAGGCCCACCAGATGACATTCTGCAAGATCTTATCATAGGCCTTCTCCATGTTAATGAACACCATGTGAAGGTCCTTCTTCTGTTTCCTGTATCTCTCCACAAGTTGTCGTACCAAGAAAATAGCTTCCATGGTCGACCTCCCAGGCATGAAACCAAACCGATTTTTGAGCCCTTATCATAGTGCTAGTCACAAAATATATACTCCTTACCCATTCGAACACTTCCCCTTTTGTGATGTCAATGAGCTAGTCAATGTATGATAAAGTTGTGGGAGGGAGATACATGGGCTTTGGGCCCGTTCCTGCGTGCAGGCAGGCCGGTTGTACTGGAGTAAGGACCGGTTGTACCGGAAACTAGTTATCAACCGATACAACCGGGATAGTACCGGCCTTGAACTGGTCCATAATATATTAAGGGCCCCTATGGCCGCGGTTGTTGGACGTGGCGGGCCGGTTGTACCGGGCAGCGGTGCTTGGCTGGTGGTGCTCCGGTTGTACCCCCTAATTCCTGGGCAGACGCTTGACCTTCTCCTTGCTCTTGGTATTCCTCTTGCTCCCTTCCTCCTTGATACCTAAGAACACAAAGTGTCTCCGCTTGAGGTAGCATCCATGTTCTGAAAACATCAAAGGGAGAATCATAAAGGAGTGAGGTCACCTCGTTTGTAATTGCACGTGCACGGGCTCTCGTCAATGGTCCACTTGGAGCTTGAGGTTTTGGTGATGGGTCCATGGTGGTGCTCGTGGTATGCTCTGCATCATCTCCCCCCCTTGCGAGGGATCCGACGTCGGATCAAGATCTTCATCGCCATGGAAAGGGGAGAGGTCTGCGACGTTGAAGGTGTCGCCCACGTTGTACTTGTCATGCGGAATGTTGATCTTGTATGCATTATTGTTGTAGCGCGCCAATACCTTGAATGGTCCGTCGGCCCGAGGTAGCAGCTTGGACTTGCGCTCATTAGGAAAGTGTTCCTTCCTTAGATGTAACCACACGAGGTCGTCGGGTTCGAAGACCACGGGATGTTTGTTGGTATTACGCTTGGCGGTGGAGCGTTCCACTTGGCACTAGATGGTGTTCCTTGTATCTTGATGCATTTTCTTGATGTTGTTTGCCCTTTCACTTGCATCCATGTTGACGTGTTCTTCTAGAGGAAGACAAAGAATGTCCAATGGGGACAATGGGTTGAAGCCGTAGACCACTTCGAAGGGAGACTTGTTGGTGGTGACGTGTCTTGTGCGGTTGTAGGTGTACTCAGCGATGGGGAGGCAATCTTCCTATTCCTTGATGTTCTTCTTGATTGACACGCGTAGGAGAGTTCCAAGTGTCCGATTTTTCATCTCCGTTTGGCCATCAATTTGTGGATGGTAGGCCGAAGAGAAGAGTAACTTGATGCCGAGCTTGGCGCAAAGGGTCTTCCAAAAGTAGCTCAAGAACTTGATATCACGATCCGAGACAATGGTCTTTGGCACTCCGTGTAGGCGTAATAATTCCCTACAAAAGAGATTGGCAATATGTGAAGCATTGTCGATCTTGTGACAAGGGATGAAATGAGCCATTTTGGAAAAATGATCCACAACAACAAAGATGGAATCATGGCCACCTTTTGTTCGTGGCAATCCAAGACAAAGTCCATACTAACATCCTCCCAAGGTTGGAACCGAATAGGAAGAGGCATGTAAAGACCATGGGATTGAGCTTTTGACATAGCTTTGCGGCATGTAGAGCATCGGTTGGTGAAGCGGGCAACATGATGAAGCATCTTTGGCCAAAAGAACTTGTCGGAGAGGGTGGCATATGTCTTGTCCCGTCCAAAGTGACCCATTAGTCCTCCACCGTCGGCCTCTTGCAAAAGCAACAAACGAAGAGAAGACTTGGGAATGCAAAGTTTGTTAGCATGCATAAGATATCCGTCTTTCATGTAGTAGTTCTTCCAACAAGTTTTCACTTTGCAATTGGCATAAGGTGTAGCAAAAGAATCATCATTCTCATACAAATCTTTTATATGCTCAAAGCCAACAACATTCAATTCAAGTTGAGTAATGAGCATGCATTTGCGAAAAAGAGCATCCGCCACAACATTGTCTTTACCCTTAATGTATTTGATTACATAGGGAAAAGACTCAATAAATTCACTCCATTTAGCATGTCGTTTGTTTAACTTAGTTTGGCCCTTGAGGTACTTTAAAGTTTCATGATCGGTATGAATGACAAATTCATGCAGACGCAAATAATGTTCCCAAGCTTGTAAGACTCGCACCAAAGCATATAATTCCTTGTCATAGATAGGGTAATTGAGTTGAGCGCCGGAAAGTTCCTCACTAAAGTACGCAAATTGGGCGCTCTTCTTGCATAAGCACACCTCCGATGCCATTACCACAAGCGTTAAAATGCACTTCAAAACTTTTCTCAAAATTAGGCAATGCAAGCAAAGGTGCATGATTAAGTAAATTCTTAAGTTCATGGAAAGCGGTGTCTTGGGAAGGTCCCCAAACAAATGGTGCATTTTTCTTGCTCAAAGCGTGTAGATGGGTAGCAATAGTGCTAAAATCTTTCACAAAGCAGCGGTAAAAACCTGCTAGACCTAATAAGCTACGCACTTGTTGCAAATTGGTGGGTGTAGGCCAATTTTGAATTGCCACAATCTTAGACTCATCAACATGGACACCCTTTGAGGAAACCACAAATCCTAGGAAAACAACTTTGTCCACACCAAAAATGCATTTTTCCATGTTAGCATAAGTTTTTCATTGCGAAGAGTTTGCAAAACGTTTCTAACATGTGCGGCGTGTTGCTTTAGAGATTTGCTAAAAACAAGGATGTCATCAAAGTAGACCACAACACAATACCCAATGTAGGGGCACAACACATGATGCATCATGCGCATGAACGTACCTGGTGCTTCGGATAAGCCCATGGGCATCCCTAGCCATTCAAAGAGACCAAATTTGGTTTTGAAAGCGGTTTTCCACTCGTTACCCTCTTGTGTGCGAATTTGGCAGTAACCGCTTTTCAAGTCTATCTTGGAAAATATAGTGGCACCACTAAGTTCATCTAGCATGTCATCTAAGCGTGGGATCGGGTGATGGTAGCGAATGGTGATAGCATTTATGGGGCGGCAATCGGAACACATGTGCATACTACCAACATGTTTAGGTACTAGGATCACGAGAACCGCACAAGGAATTAAACGCTCACGGACATGCTCTTTATATAGGAGTTTTTGGACTTTACTTTGTATCTCCTTTGTTTTGTCGGGGTTGATGTGGTAGGGAGCCTTGTTGGGAAGCGATGCGTATGGGATGAGATCGATGCGGTGTTCGTTCCCTCGCTTTGGAGGTAGTCCCGAACGTAGCTCACCGGGGAACACATCTTGAAATTCCTGCAACAATTGAGATAACACAAGACGAAGATGTTGTCAAGGGTTAGGCCGGGTAACATCATCCTTGCACACTATCACATAGTGAAGGACGGTCTATGGGCTCTCACTCACATCCCTCAAATCTCTTTTGGTGGCAAATAGAACTAGGTCACTCATGTCCCTCATCGTGGAGTCGCTCAAGGTTGTCTTGTGGCGCTCACTCTCTTTGAGGTGGATCACTCTCTTACTGTTATCTCCACGATGGGACGAAGCTTGCTTGTCGACGATCACTTGACTAGGAGACATAGGTCGAAGCACATATTCGGTGCCCTTCATCTTGAAGCTATATTTATTGGTGCACCCATTGTGTATGGCGCTACGGTCGAATTGCCAAGGTCTCCCAAGGAGAAGGTGGCAAATGGACATGGGTACCACATCACACTCCAAGGTGTCTTCATAAGTGCCGATCTTGAAGGAAACTTGCACGGTGTGATCGACTTGTAATGTGTCGGAGTCGCTTAGCCATTGGACCTTATAGGGGCGAGGATCCTTTTTCTTGGTCAAGTGCAACTTGGAACAAAGTTCTTCACTTGCCAAATTATGGCAACTTCCTCCATCGATGATGACCTTGACGGATCTCCCTTGGATACCGGCCTTGGTGTGGAAGATGTGGCTTCGTTGGTCCTCGTCTTGTTGTTGTTGAAGAGTAAACACCTTTGAGACAACGAGAGCGGGGATCGGATCATTGTCACAAAAGACTTGAGAGTCATCATCTTCATTGACTTGTCGGTGCATGTCCACTTGTTCCAAGGCTTGTGGGGCACTCATGCATCTTGTGGGGCACTCAAGTCATCATCTCATCGTCACTCATGGAGTCATACGAGCCGTCATCTTGGAGTATCATGGTTCGCCTTGTGGGGCACTCATGCATCTTGTGGACTCAGCCTTGGCACGTGAAACACTTGATGGAGCTTGTTTTGACATCATCTGATGTTGGTGTAGAAGATGACACTCTTGTCTTGCTTGTAGGTGCGTTGCGCGAGGATGAAGATGACTTGTCCTTGTAGCTTGACTTGTCATCTTTTGTCGTGGAGGTTCTTGTAGAGGGGGTCGTCGTTGGAGTAGATTACGTAGTTGCACCATATGTCTTGTATGAGGTGTTGGAGTACTTGTAGTCTTCTTGAACTTGTCGTTCCGCCTTGGAGGCTTGATGCACTAGCTCTAGCAAGTTGGAATAGGGTTGGGAATCCACAATTTTCTTGATTTGGTAATTGAGACCATTCAAGAAATGTTCCATAGTTTGCTCATCGTCCTCCTTCACGTGTGCTCTTATCATGGCCATCTACATTTCTTGATAGTACTCTTTGGCCGACTTGGTGCCTTGCTTGAGTAATTGGAGTTTCTTGAAGAGGTCATGATTATAGTGTGTTGGGGCGAATCGTGCTCGCATGAGTTCTTTCATTTGTTCCCAAGTTGTGATTGGAGGGTCACCTCTTTCTCTTCGTCACGCGATCACTTGTTCCCACCAAATGAGCACGTAATCTTGGAACTCGAGGGAGGCCATGGCAATCTTCTTGTCTTCTTCATAGTTGTGTAACTGCAATATTTTGTCGACCTTGAGTTCCCAAGAGAGGTAGTCTTCGAGATCGTTGCTTTTGGAGAACTTGGGCATGGTGAACTTGAGCTTGCCAAAGTGGTTTTCCTCATTCTTGTTGTGATTTTGATGTCCTTGTCGTGGAGGAGCATAGTTGTCTTGGTGATGTTGCCCTTGCCTTGGCGCATGGTCATCCACGTGGTTAATGGGGTTTGCTTGAGGTTGTGCATCTTGTCGAGGAGGTGCATTGTTGGCATGTTGGCCTTGCTCTTTCCTATAGGCGAGCTCATCAATGTGTTGCTCCTCTTGCCTTTGGTGTTGTTGACGTCGTGGTCGCACCCGTTGTTGGCGTTCGATGTGCTCTTCTTGACATGCTTCTTCTTCTTGGCGTTCTCGACATAGAGATTCTTGTTCCTCACGAGATAGATGGTTGCGTTCTTTCATGGCATAGGTTGCATTGCGGAGCCCCGTTGTGCCTCTCATGCTTGTTCTTAACGTTGTCGGTCTTCTTCACGACGCTGACGTAGGTGATCTTGCTCGTGGTCGTCGTGTTCTTGTGGGCGACGGTGGTCACGCTCGCGATGTCGACCTTGAGGCTCGTCATGGAAGGGGTTGCTTGAATCTTGAGAGAGGTGACGCATGTCACATTGGTGTGGTCGAGGTTGAGGAGGAGGCCTTTTGCCGGAAGAGTCCTTGGAGGAGTGTCGACTAGCGGTGCACCGTCTAGTAGATGTAGAAGTGGACGATGCGCGATTCACCACCAAAGCACATATTTCGGCCATTTGCGTTGTCATGAAGTCCCGCGTCCGCTCCACGGATTCACGTATGTTGGTGGCGAGGTGCTCGATGCGGTCCATGAGGACATCATGTGCTTGGCGCATCCCCTTTTGTGCGGCGAAGAATTATAGTTTGTTGACGTAGGTGTTCGCGTCGCCGTCGTGCTCCTTGAATGTCGGGTTCGTCATAGTGTTCCTATCCATGATACTCCAGTAGATATAAGTGGAAGAATGGGGAACACAATACCAAATACCATTTCGAAGCTTGAAGTGAAGATCAATCACTCAATGTGAAATCGTGGAAACAGTAGAATTGTTACCGAGTTTGCTCTTCTCACACCTACAATTAATGCTTTTGGAGTATCTTGGTTAGGATGGTGGCACAAAATTTCAAGCAATTCGAGAATATGAGGCAATAAAGTTGAGAGAGATTCGCAAGTAAGCAAGTAAAAAAATGTGAATCAAGCAATGGGTGAACTCGGAAACACACACACGAAATAGAAAAGTGGGGTTGTGCAACCAAAAGTGAGCTCAAAATGTGGGATCCACAGAAAACGCTCTTGTTGCACAACTCTAGAGAAGCGGTAGCACGATTTCTCTAACGGGCATGATATGAACTTGTGCACAACCTATAAGAGACAAAAATGCGTCATCTTCCTATTCCCGACTTGCTATGTATGCGGCCGGAGTCACTCACTCAAGTAATCCAAAGCAATGATGTATGATATGCAAATGTTGCGATGCTATTGTTCTTTTGACCTTGCTTAAAAGCTTCACTTGTCTTTCCTTTTGCAATGATATTAGGATTGTCACTATGAAGGACGTGCACACCAAGATAGCAATTATGTATGCGGGTACTTTGCAACACAAGAGATGATACTAAGATGTATATGAATGCAATGGTAGCTATGCGGAGTATGTATCACTAATGTGCACAAGTAGCATGGCCCGGTAATACTCAATGGCTAGTCTCGATGCGTAAGTAACGCAAATAGGTTAGGGGAAACAATGCAATGGCAAGGATATGAGTCTAGAGTGTCGTCGCGGTTACCATCCTTGCTTGCGGTGAGTTGTCAATGAAGAGTTGGTTGACGATGTTGCGGGGCGATGATGAACGGCGATGTCGATGAAGAACCACTCCTAATTATCCAAAACACCTTTGGAAGTGGCGGGCTCGCGACTCAAAATCTCAAATGCAAATGGGTTGCGGAAGAAAGTGGGCAAAAGAGCAAATGAACAAAACTGAAAAAAACTGGGAGTTTGCGGTTGTACCGCTTGGCATAGACGGTGGTACGGCTCCTGGGAATTAGCGGTTGTACCGGTGGCAGGGGCGGTTGTACCGCTCCTGTCGATTACTGGTTGTACTGGTCGCCCGGACGGTTGTACTGCTCAAGGCAAAACTGCAGGTTTGAGATCGTGGGAAAAGTAAAATTCGTGCGATTTTGCGGAGGAAAATGATGGGGATGATGGGGGAAAGCTAGATCCACTTGTTCACTTCTGAATCCACGGATCACAAACAATAAAATCTTCTGAAATCCAACGAATCCAAGAAAATTTGGTATGGCTATTTTTGTGGGGATTTTTGAAATTAGGTCAAAACAAAGAAAAAATTGGCAAGAAAACCGTGGGGGAGACTCCAAATTAGTGATCAACATGGCTCATGATACCAATATGATACGGGGCAAGCCCGTGTGTGTCGAACATGCACAAATTGGAGGGGTTTCCACGAAGAACATGAAGAACACGGGGAAGAATGAGAGGAAAACACTAAGGGAAAACACGAGTACACATCCACTAGATTCATGAAAACACACGAGAAACGAGATCCACAAGTCAAACAATGATACAAGTAGTGGTACATGATCTCCAACTCCGGAGGAGGGGCCTTGAATCCACGAGGGATCTTCCCTCTAGCGGGGCCTTGGCATCACTTGGATCTTCTCCACAAGGAGGTCAAATCCTCAAGAGAGGGCAAGTAATGGAGCTAAGCTCTTGTGCAAATCTTAGCTAACCCTAAAAACGACGAGGGGAAGGAGTATATATATAGTTCTAGTCACAAAATGGTAAGTAAGAGGGAGATACACGGGCTTTGGGCCCATTCCTGCATGCAGGCAGGCCGGTTGTATCGGAGCAAGGACCGGTTGTACCGGAAACAAGGTATCAACCGATACAACCGGGATAGTAACGTCCTTGAACCGGTCCATAACAGATTCATGGGCCCTGTGGTCGTGGTTGTGGGCGATGGTGGACGGTTGTACCGGGCAATGGTGCTTGGCCAGTGGTACTGCGGTTTTACCCCTAATTCCTGGGCAGACGCTTGACCTTCTCCTTGCTCTTGGTGTTCCTCTTGCTCCCTTCCTCCTTCTTGATACCTATGCACACAAAGTGTTTCCGCTTGAGGTAGCATCCATGTTCAAAAACATCAAAGGGAGAATCATAAAGGAGTGGGGTCACCTCATTTGTAATTGCACGTGCACGGGCTTTCGTCAATGGTCCACTTGGAGCTTGAGGTGTTGGTGATGGGTCCATGGTGGTGCTCGTGGGATGCTCCGCATCAGCTTCTCTTCCCGCGGCCTGGCAAGGCCGACCTGGTTACCAAGGACGCCGAGAAGAAACAAAAGAAGGCATCCCCTTAATACGTCTCCAATGTATCTATATTTTTGATTGTTCCATGCTGATATATTATCATTCTAGGATACTTTTGGGCATTTATTTACCAATTTATATATTTTTAGCACTATCCTATTGACCAGGTACCTAGTGCAAGTTGTCATTTTCTGCATGTTTTTCACTTTTGAAGTTTACCATACCAAATGAAGTCCAATCGTCCTGAAAGTTTTTGGTGATCTTTTGGACCAAAAGAGGACCTAGAAGATTCGGAAGAAGGCCGGGAGCCACCCAAGGGCCCCACAAGCCAACACGATGTGGCTTGGGGGGCACGCTGTGATGGCTTGTGGGCCCCTCATGGCTCTTCCGACTCCATTCTCTTGCTTAGAAGTTCTCATATATCCTAAAAACACTAGAGGTAGTCTCGGAACACTTTTTACGCCACCGCAAGTCTTTGTTCCGACGGGAGGCCATTTGGAGCTCCGTTCCGACACCCTCCCAGAGGGGGGATCGATCATGGAGGGCCTGTTCATCAACCTTGCTTCCCTCATGATGATGTGTGAGTAGTTCACCACAGACCTATGGGTCCGTAGATAGTGTAGGGGAACGTTGTATGGGAAACAAAAAAAATCCTACACACATGCAAGATCTATCCATGGTGATGAGCATCTACGAGAGGGAGAGTGGATCTACATACCCTTGTAGATCACTAAGCAGGAAGCATTAAGAGACACGGTTGATGTAGTCGAATGTCTTCGCGATCCAAATCACCGAGCCTCCCACGATCCCATCATGATCCTTCTCGCGATCCAATCATGACCGGTCCCGCGCGATCCCATCATGATCCGTCCCGCGATCAAATCAAAAATCATTTCGCGATCCTGATGACAGTCCTTCTGATCTAGCGTCGAACGAACGACGCCTACGTATAGCTCGAGGACGATCTCCGCCTTCTTGATCCAGGAAGAGGGGGCAGAGAGGTAGCTGAGCTCCCCAGCAGCGCAACGGCGTGGCGACGATGGTGGTGGAACTATTCCGGCAGGGCTTCGCCTAAGCACCGCCGAACTAGACTAGAGGAAAAACGATCTAGATGAAGTAGAGGGAGCACGTGGCAATTAGGGTTAGCTCTCCCCTCTAAATCCTCTAGTATATATAGGAGGGAGGGAGTATAGGAGGAAGCCTCAAACCCTCAAGGGTTGGCCGAAATTTGAGGTGAAGGAGTCCTACTCCAATCCTACTAGGAGTAGGATTCTTCCTCTTCACTTGGAAACCCTTTCCACCTTTCCACCTTTGGGTTTTTCCAACCCCTAGCTGCATGAGCCTTAGTGGATGGTTCGGCCAGCCCACTAGGGGCTGGTTTGACTCCTCCCAGAGCCCATGAGGTCCTTTGGGTTGACACACCCTTCCCGATTGTTGGGGAACATTGCATGGGAAACAAAAAAATTCCTACGGACACGCAAGATCTATCCATGGTGATGAGAATCTACGAGAGGGAGAGCGGATCTACATACCCTTGTAGATCGCTAAAAGGGAAGCGTTAAGAAACGCGGTTGATGTAGTCGAACGTCTTCGCGGTCCAAACCGCTAGCCGTCCCACGATCCGTCCTGCGATCCAATCACGATCCATCCCGCGATCCAATCACGATCCTTCCGATCTATCGCCGAACGGACGACACCTCCGCGTTCAGCACACGTACATCTAGATGGCGATCTCCACCTCCTTGATACAGCAAGCAAGGGTGAAGAGGTAGATGAGTTCTTCGGAAGCACAATGGCATGGTGGCGGCAGTGGTGGAGCTGATTCCGCAGAGCTTCGCTAAGCTATACCGAACAGATCTAGAGGAGAACAGATCTAGAGGGAGAGAGAGGGCATCACGTGGCAATTAGGGTTAGGGGCTGCCCTCAAAATCCCTCAATATATATAGGATTAAGGGGAGAGGAGGCAGCCTTGGCCCCTGCTCCAAGTAGGTTTGGCCGAACCAAACAAGGGAGGAATCCACCTCTCACAAGGGAGGTTGGATCCCATTAGGACTCCTTCCTAATTTGGATTTTCCTTCCCTTCTTTGGGGTTTTTATTTTCCCACTCTTTCCTAGACGCATGGGCCTTGTAGGTTTGGTTTGCCCAGCGCACTAAGGTCTGGTGCAACACCCCTCAGGCTCACGTGGCCTCCTGGCATGGGTGGCTCCTCCCGATGGCCCTCCGGCACTCCCTGTACACTATCGGAAATACCCAAAACTTTTTAGGTGGCCAAAACGAGACTTCCTATATATCAATCTTTACCTCCGGACCATTCCGTAGCTCCTCGTGAGTTCCAGGATCTCATCTAGGACTCTAATCAACCTTCGCTCACCAACATACAAAACTCAACTATACCGAAACGTCACCGAACCTTAAGTGTGCAGACCCCGCGGGTTCGAGAACTATGCAAACATGACCGAGACACCTCTATGGTCAATAACCAATAGCGAGACCTGGATGCCCATATTGGTTCCTACATATCCTACGAAGATCTGTACCGGTCGAACCTCTATGTCAAGGATTCAGTTAATCCCGTATGTTGTTCCCTTTGTTCTTCGGTATGTTATTTGTCCGAGATTCGACCGCCGGTATCTCTATACCTAGTTCAATCTCGTTACTGGCAAGTCTGTTTACTCATTCCGTAATACAAGATCCTGTGGATAACACTTTGTCACATTGCTTATCAGGCTTATTGAGATGTTGTATTATCGAGTGGGCCCTGAGATACCTCTACGTCACATAGAGTAACAAATCCCAGTCTTGATCCATGCCAACTCAACAAACACCCCCGGATATACCTGTAGAGCAGCTTTATAGTCACCTAGTTACGTTGCAACGTTTGATACACACAAGGTACTCCTCTGGTGTCAGTGAGTTGCATGATCACATGGTCATAGGAACAAATACTTGACATGTTGAAAACTATAGAAATAAACTCACACGATCATATACTATGTTTATAGTTTGGGTCTTGTCCATCACATTATTCTCCTAATGATGCGATCCCGTTATCAAATGACATCTCATGCCCATGGCTAGGAAACCTTGACCATGTTTGATCAACGAGCTAGTCTACTAGAGGCATACTAGGGAAACAGTGTTGTGTATATACCCACACACATATTTAGTTTCCAATCAATACAATTATAGCATGGATAATAAACTATTATCATGGACAAGGAAATATAATAATAACCAATTTATTATTGCCTCTAGGGCATATTTCCATCAGTCTCCCACCTGCACTAGAGTCAATAATCGAGCTCACATCGCTATGTGATTTACTATGAACACACCGAATGAGTTCTAGGGTTCGATCATGTTTTTCATGTGATAAGAGGTTTTACTGAATGGGTCTACGACATTCAGATCCGTGTGTACTTTACAACTCTGTATGACATACTATAGACACTGCTACCACACTCCAATTGGAGCTCTTCCAAATGTATGCTCCACTGTACGTATCCGGATTGCTACTCAGAGTCATCCGGATTGGTGTTAAAGCTTGCATCGACTTAACCCTTTACGACAAACTCTTTATCCCCTCAATAATCGAGAAATATTTCCTCAGTCCTCTAGTTACTAAGGATAATCTTGACCGATGTCCGGTGATCCACTCCTGGATCACTCTTGTACCCCTTGACAGAGTAACTTCGTCATTTCTCTTTTTTCTGGCATGGTCGAGCTTTGAGTCTTACTCAACTTCACACCTTACAAATCAGGCAAGAACTCCTTCTTTGACTGATCCACATTGAACTCTTTCAAAATCTTTTCAAGGTATGTACTGATTGAAAGTCTCATCAAGCGTCTTGATCTATCTCTATAGATCTCGGTGCCCAACAATTAAGTAGCTTTATCCTGGTCTTCCTTTGAAAAACTATTTTCAAACAACCCTTTATGCTTTCTAGAAATTCTACATCATTTCCGATCAACAATATATCATCCACATATACTTATCAGAAATTCTATAATGCTCCCACTCACGTTCTTGTAAATACAAGTTTCTCATAAAATTTGTATAAACCCAAAAACTTTGATCACCTCATCAAAGCTTATATTCCAACTCCGAGATGCTTGCTCCAGCCCATAGAAGGATTGCTGGAGCTTGCTCACCTTTTAGCATCCTTCGGAGTGACAAAACCTTCTGGTTGTATCACATACAACCTTTCCTCACGGAAACCGTTAAGGAAACTATGTTTTGACATCCATCTGCCAAATTTCATAACCGAAAAATGCAGCAACTGCTAACATAATTTCAATAGACTTTTCGCATCGCTATGGGTGACAAAGTCTCATCCCAGTCAAGTCCTTGAACTTGGCAGAAACTTCTTTGCAACAAGTCAAGCTTTATAAATGGCGACATTCACCATCAGCGTCTGTCTTCATCTTAAAGGTCCATTTCTATTCAATGACCTCTCGTTCAACGGGCAAGTCTACCAAAGTCCATACTTGGTTTTCATACATGGATCCTTTCTCGAATTTCATGGCCTCTAACCATTTTTCGGAATCCAGGCCCATCATCGCTCCTTCATAAATTGCAGGTTCATTGTTGTCCAACATCATGACCTCCAAGACAGGGTTGCCGTACCACTCAAGAGTAGTACGCGTCCTTGTTGACCTACGAGGTTCGATAGTAACTTGATATGAAGCTTCATGATCATCATCATTGACTTCCTCTTCAACTGACATAGGCTCCACAGAAATAATTTTCTGCGCTGTGCTACTCTCTATTTGAAACAAAGGTTCAACAACCTCACCAAGTTCTATCTTCCTCCCACTCAATTCTTTCGAGAGAAACTCTTTCTCGAGAAAGGACCCATTTTTAGCAACAAACACTTTTGCCCTCGGATTTGAAATAGAAGGTATACCAAACTATTACCTTAGGGTATCCTATGAAGAAGTGCCTTTCTGCTTTGGGTTTGAGCTCATCAGACATAAGCATCGCATTCCCAAACTCTGAGAAATGACAGCTCAGGTTTCCGCTAAACCGTAATTCATACGGTGTCATCTCGGTGGATTTAGATGGTTCCCTATTTCAAGTGAATGTAGTTGTCTCTAATGCATAACCTCAAAATGATAGTGGCAAAACGATAAGAGACATCATAGTACACACCATATCTAGTAGAGCACGACTAGGACGTTCAAACATACCATCACACTATGATATTCCAGGTGGCATAAGTTGTGAAAAAACTTCCATATTGTCTTAAGTTGTATCCCAAACTCGTAACTCAGATATTCACCTCCACGATCATATCATAGACATTTTACCTTGTCACAATGATATCAAACTTCACTATGAATTTGCTTGAACTTTTCAAATGATTCCGACTTGTGTTTCATTAAGTAAATATACCCATATATATCCACTCAAATCATCAGTGAAGGTAAGAAAATAATGATGTCCACCGCACTCTACAAAACTCATTGGACTGTATATATCAACATGTATCATTTCCAATAAGTCACTTACCCGCTCCATCTTACCGGAAAACGGGGTCTCAGTCATCTTGCCTAAGAGGCATGGTATGCATGTCTCAAGTGATTCGAAATCGAGTGAGTCCAAAGATCCATCAGCATGGAGTTTCTTCATGCGCTTTACACCATTATGACCTTTAGCGACAGTGCCACAAGTATGTGGTACTATCATCATTAACTTTACATCTTTAAGCATCAATGTTATGAGCATGTGTATTACTATGATCGAGATTTCAATAAAACATTTTCATTGGGTGCATGACCATTGAAGGCATTATTCATGTAAAAAGAATAACCATTATTCCCTAACTTAAATGAATAACCGTATTGCAATAAACATGATCTAACCATGTTCATGCTCAACGCAAAACACCAAATAACATTTATTTAGGTTTATCACCAATCTCGAAGGTAGAGAGAGCGTGCGATGGTGATCACATCAACCTTGGAAACACTTCCAACACACATCGTCACCTCACCCTTAGCTAGCCTCTGTTTTTTCCATAGCTTTTATTTCGAGTTACTAACATTTAGCAACCGAACCGCTATCTAATACCTAGGTGCTAGTAGGAGTAATATCAACGTACACATCAATAACATGCATATCAAATATACTTTTATTGACATTGTCAGCCTTCTTATCTACCAAGTATCTAGGGTTGTTCCGCTTCAGCGACCGTTCTCCTCATAATAGAAGCACTTAGTCTCGGGTTGGAGTTCAACCTTGGGTTTCTTCACTAGAAAGGCAACTGGCTTGCCATTCCTGGAGTTTTTTCCCTTCCTGCCCTTGCCCTTCTTGAAACTAGTGGTTTCACTAACAATCAACACCTGATGCTCCTTCTTGATATCTACCTTCGCGGTGTCAAACATCGCGAATAGCTCAGGGATCATTATTTCCATCCCTGGCATTTTATAGTTCATCACGAAGCTCTAGTAGCTTAGTGACAGTGACTTGGAGAACTATATCAATCACTATCTTATTTGGAAGATCAACTCCCAGTCGATTCAAGCGATTGTAGTACCTCGATAATCTGAGCACATGCTCACTGATTGAGCCATTCTCCTTCATCTTGCAGGCAAATAATCTTGTTGGAGGTCTCATACCTCTCAACACTGGCACGAGCTTGAGATCCCAATTTCAGCTCTTAGAACATCTCATATGTTCCATGATGTTCGAAACGTTTTAGAGCCTCAATTATAAGCCGTAATGCATGACACACTGAACTATCAAGTAGTCATCAGAACGTGCCTATCAGATGTTCACAACATCTACGGATGACGCTTGAGGGGGTGGCGCACCGAGCTATGCATTAAGGACATAAGCCTTATGTGCAACAATGAGGACAATCCTCAAATCATGGACCTACTCCGCATAATTGCTACCATTATCTTTCAGCTCTATTTTTATCTAGGAACATATTGAAAACACAGGGGATCTACAACATGAGGTATCTACAACATAATTTGCAAAGACACTTCTGACTATGTTCATGATAATGAGTTCAATTAATCATATTACCTAAGAACTCCCACTCAAATTGACATCCCTCTAGTCATCCGAGTGAGGCATGATCCAAATTCACCAACTCAAGTCTGATCATCACGTGAGTTGAGGTGGTTTCAATGGTGAACATCATCATGTTGATTATATCTACTATATGACTCATGTTCGACCTTTCGGTATCTTGTGTTCTGAGGCCATGTCTGTACATGCTAGGCTCGTCAAGTTTAACCCGAGTGTTCTGCATGTGCAACACTGGCTTGCACCCATTGTATGTGAACGTAGAGTCTATCACACCCGATCATCACGTGGTGTCTCAAAACGGTGAACTATCGCAACGGTGCATACTCGGGGAGAACACAATTTTATCTTGGAATTTTTAGTGAGAGATCACCTTATAATGCTACTGCCGTCCTAAGCAAAACAAGGTGCATAAAGGATTAACATCACATGCAAATCATAAGTGACATGATATGGCCATGAACTTGTGCTTTTGATCACCATCTATAAAGCATCGTCATGATCTCCATCGTCACCGGCATGACACCATGATCTCCATCATCTTGATCTCCTTCAGGGTCACCATCAAGGTTCTCACACCCACCATGTTTCTATGACTATTGCTACCGCTTAGCGATAAAGTAAAGCATTACATAGTGCTTAATGATTGACACACAGGTCATACAATAATTAAAGACAACCCTATGGCTCCTACCGGTTGCCGTACTCATCGACATGCAAGTCATGATATTCTATACAAAACATGATCATCTCATACATCACATATATCTCATCATGTAATTGGACATATCACATCACAACATAGCCTCCAAAAACAAGTTAGACGTCCTCTAATTGTTGTTGCATGTTTTACGTGGCTACTATGAGTATCTAGCAAGAACAATTCTCACCTACGCAAAAACCACAACAGTGATACACAAATTGCTTTTCAACCTTATCAAGGACCGCCTTTGTCGAATCTGATCCAACTAGAGTAGAAGAGATAGACACCTGCCAGCCATCTTTATGCAACAAAGTCACATGTCAGTCGATGGAACCGGTCTCTCGTACGTGGACGAGCAAGGTTGGCCCAGGACGCTTCATCCCACAATACCGGTGAATCATGAAAAGACCAAGGGAGGGAGGAATCTGAGCATCAACGCCCAAAAACTCCTTTATGTTCTACTCGAGATCTCATCTACACATAGACCTAGCTCTTGATGCCACCGTTGGGGAACGTTGCATGGGAAACAAAAAAATTCCTATGCACACGCAAGATCTATACAGGGTGATGAGCATCTATGAGAGGGAGAGTGGGTCTTCATACCCTTGTAGATCGCTAGGCAAGAAGCGTTAAGAATTGCGGTTGATGTAGTCGCACATCTTCGCGACCCAAATCGCTAGCCTTCCCGTGATCCCATCACGATCTGTCCCGCGATCCAATCACGATTCGTCCCGCGATCCAATCACGATCCTTCCGATCTAGTGCCGAACAGACGGCACCTCCGCGTTCAGCACACATACAACTCGATGAAGATCTCCACCTCCTTGATCCAGCAAGCGAGGGTGGATAAGTAGATGAGTTCTCCAGCAGCACAATGACGTGGTGGTGGTGGTGGTCGAGCTGATCCGGCAGAGCATCGCTAAGCTATACCAAACATATCTAGAGGAGAACATATCTAGAGGGATAGAGAGGGCAACACGTGGCAATTAGGGTTAGGGGCTGCCCTCAAAATCCCTCAATATATATAGGAGGAAGGGGAGAGGAGGAAGCCTTGGCCCCTACTCCAAGTGGGTTTGTCCGAACCAAACAAGGGAAGAATCCACCTCCCACAAGGAAGGTAGGATCCCATTAGGACACCTTCCTAATTTGGATTTCCCTTCCCTTCTTTGGGGTTTTTCCTGTACCACTTTTTCCTAGCCGCAAGGGACTTGTAGGGATGGTTTTCCAAGCCCACTAAGGGCTGGTGAAACACCCCTCAGGCCCATGTGGCCTGCCGGCGTGGGTGGCTCCTCCCGATGGCCCTCCTGCACTCCTAGTACACTACAGGAAATACTCAAAACTTTTCCGGTGGACAAAATGGGACTTCCTATATATCAATCTTTACCTACAGACCATTCCGGAGTTCCTCGTGAGGTCCGTGATCTCATCTGGGACTCCGAACAACCTTCGACCACCAACATACATAACTCAACTACACCGCGACATCACCGAACCTTAAGTGTGCAGACCCTGCGGGTTCGAGAATTATGCAGACATGACCGAGACACCTATATGGTCAATAACCAATAGCAGGACTTGGATACCCATATTGGTTCCTACATATTCTACAAAGATCTTTATCGGTCAAACCTCTATGTCAAGGATTCAATTAATCCCGTATGTTGTTCCCTTTGTTATTTGGTATGTTACTTGCCCGAGATTCAATTGTCGGTATCTCTATAACCAGTTCAATATTGTTACCGGCAAGTCTATTTACTTGTTCCGTAATACAAGATCTCGTGGCTAACACTTAGTCACATTGCTTGCAAGGCTTATTGTGATGTTGTATTACCGACTGGGCCCTGAGATACCTCTCCGTCACACGGAGTAACAAGTCCCAGTCTTGATCCATGCCAACTCAACAGACACCCTCGTAGATACCTGTAGAGAACCTTTGTAGTCACCTAGTTACATTGCGATGTTTGATAGACACAAGGTACTCCTCCGGTGTCAGTGAGTTGCATGATCTCATGATCATAGGAACACATACTTGACATGCAGAAAACTATAGCAATAAGCTGACATGGTCATATGCCATGTTTATAGTTTGGGTCTTGTCCATCACATCATTCTCCTAATGATGTGATCCCGTTATCAAGTGACATCTAATGTCCATGGCCAGGAAACCTTGACCATCTTTGATCAACGAGCTAGTCTACTAGAGGCATACTAGGGACACAGTGTTGTCTATATACCCACACATGTATTTAGTTTCCAATCAATACAATTATAGCATGGATAATAAAATATTATCATTAACAAAGAAATATATTGATAAGAAATTTATTATTGCCTCTAGGTCATATTCCAATACCGATGGCCCCCAGTACCCTCCCGGCACTCCTGGTACACTACCCAAGTACCCGAAACTTTTCGGGTGACCAAAACAGGACTTCCTATATATCAATCTTTACCTCCGAACCATTCCGGAGATCCTCATGACATCCAGGATATCATCCGGGAATCCAAACAACCTTCGGTCAACACCATACATAACTCTACTATACTGAAACATCACCGAACCTTAAGTGTGCAGACCCTGTGGGTTCGAGAACTATGTAGACATGACCGAGACACCTCCATGGTCAATAACCAATAGTGCAACCTGGATTCCCATATTGGTTTCTACATTTTCTATCAAGATCTTTATCGGTTGAGCCTCTGTGTCAAGGATTCAGGTAATCCCATATGTTGTTGCCTTTGTCTTCGGTATGTTACTTGCCGGAGATTTGATCGTCGGTATCTCTATACCAACTTCAATATCGTTACCGGCAAGTCCCTTTACTAGTTTCGTAATACAAGATCCCATGGCTAACACTTAGTCACATTTCTTGCAAGGCTTATTGTGATGTTTGTATTACCGAGTGGGCCCTGAGATACCTCTCTGTGACACGGAGTAACAAATCCCAGTCTTTATCCATGCCCACTCAACAGACACCCGCGGACATACCTTTGGAGCATCTTTATAGTCACCCATTTACGTTGTTACGTTTGATACACACAAGGTATTCCTTCGGTGTCAGTGAGTTGCATGATCTCATGGTCACAGGAACAAATACTTGACATGTAGAAAACTATAGCAATAAACTGACACGATCATATGCTGTGTTTATAGTTTGGGTCTTGTCCATAACATCATTCTCCTAATGATGTGACCTATAAAATGACATCTTATGTCTATGTCCAGGAAACCTTGACCATCTTTGATCAACGAACTAGTTAACTAGAGGCATACTAGGGACACAGTGTTGTCTATGTACCCACACATGTATTTGAGTTTCCAATCAATACAATTATAGCATGGATAATAAACGATTATTACGAACAAGGAAATATAATAATAACCAATTTATTATTGCCTCTAGGGAATATTTCCAATAGTCTGCCACTTGCACTAGAGTCAGTAATCTAGTTCACATCACCATTTGATTTACATTGTTATGAATCTAACACCCAATGAGTTATGAGGTTTCATGCTTTGCATGTGAGAGAGTTCTTTAGTCAACGGGTCTTCGGCATTCAGATCTGTGTGTACTTTGCAAATCTCTATGTCATAATGTAGACACTGCTACCACACTCCACTTGGAGCTATTCCAAATGGTTGCTCCACTATACATATCCGAATTGCTACGCAGAGTCATCCGAATTGGTGTTAAAGCTTGCATCGACGTAACCCTTTATGACGAACTCTTTATCACCTCCATAATGGAGAAATATTTCCTTAATCCTCTAGTTACTAAGGATAATCTTGACCGCTTTCCAGTGATCCACTCCTGGATCACTCTTGTACACCTTGACAGACTCGTGGCCAGGCACACACAGGTGCAGTACACAACATGACATACTATACAGAGCCTATGGATAAGGCATAGGGGACGACCTTCGTCCTTTCTCTTTCTTATGTCATGGTCGAGCTTTGAGTCTCACTCAACCCCACACCTTACAAATCAAGTAATAACTCTTTCTTTGAGTGATCCATTTTGAAATCTTTCAAAATCTTGACAAGGTATGTACTCACTGAAAGTTTTATCAGACGTCTTGATCTACCTCTATAGATCAAGATGGCCAATACTTAAGTAGCTTAATTCTAGGTTTTCCTTTGAAAAACTCCTTTTCAAACAACCCTTTATGCTTTCCAAAAATTCTACATAATTTCTGGTCAACAATATGTCATCCAGATATAGTTATCAGAAATTATATAGTGCTCCCACTCACTTTATTGTAAATATAAGTTTCTCATAAACTTTGTATAGACTCAAAAACTTTGATCACCTCATCAAAGCGTATATTCCAACTCTGAGATGTTTGCTCCGGTCCATAGAAGGATCGCTGGAGCTTGCATATATTTCAGCATCCTTAGAACTAACAAAACCTTCCGGTTGTATCAGATACAACCTTTTCTCACGGATACCGTTAAGGAAAAATGCAACAACTGCTAACATAATTCCAACAGACTTTAGCATCGCTACGGGTAAGAAAGTCTCATCGTAGTCAACTCCTTGAACATGTGAAAAACCCTTTGCCACAAGTCGAGCTTTATAAAACGGTGACATTACCATACGCGTCCGTTTTGCTTTTAAAGATCCATTTATTCTGAATGCCTTTCGCCCCTCAGGTAATAATTCCAAAGCCCATACTTTGTTTTCTTACATGGATCCCATCTCGTATTGCATGGCCTCTAACCATTTCTCGGAACCCGGGCCCATCATCGCTTCTCCATAGCTTGTAGGTTCATCATTGTCCAACAAGATGACCTCTAAGACAGGGTTGCCGTACCACTCAGGAGTAGTACGCATCCTTGTTAACCTACGAGGTTTGATAGTAACTTGATCCGAAGCTTCATGATCATCATCATTAACTTCCTCTTCAACTAACGTAGGCTCCACATAAACAACTTTCTATGCTGCGCTACTCTTTTGTTGAAACGAAGGTTCAACAACCTCATCAAGTTCTATCTTCTGCCCACTGAATTCTTTCAAGAGAAGGGAACCGTTTTAGCAACAAACACTTTGTGCTTGGATCTAAGATAGAATGTTTACCCAACTGTTACGTTAGGGTACTCTATGAAGATGCATTTGTCCGCTTTGGGTTCAAGATCATTAGGTGAAAACCCTTTTTTACATAAGTGTCGCAGCCCCAAACATTAAGAAATGACATCTTAGGTTTCCGCCAAACCAAAAGTCATACGGTGTCATCCCAGTGGATTTAGATGGTGCCCCTTTTAAAGTGAATGTAGTTGTCTCTAATGCGTAACCCCAAACTGATAGTGGCAAATCGATAAGAGACCTCATAGTTTGCACCATGTCCAATACAATACGGCTACGACGTTTGGACACACCCTCATAGTATGGTGTTCCAGGGGGCATGATCTGCGAAACAAATTCCACATTTTCTTAAGTTGTATAGCAATACTCGTAGCTCACCTATTTTACTCCACGATCATATCGTAGACATTTTATCTCCTTGTCATGATGATCTCAAATTTCATTCTAATTTTGTTTGGACTTTGCAAACATTTTAGACTTGTGTTTCATTAAGTCAATAACCCCATATCTACTCAAATCATTAGTGAAGGTAGGAAAATAACGATATCCACCGCATGCTACAACAATCATTGGACCGAATACATCAACATGTATCATTTCCAATTAGTTACTTGCCCGCTCTACCATACCGGAAAATGGGGTCTTAGTCATCTTGCCCATGAGGCATGGTCCGCATGTCTCAACCGATTTTCAATGGAATGATTCCATAGATCCATCAACACGTAGTTTCTTCATGCGTTTTACATCAATATGCCATTTAGCGGCAGTGCCACAAGTATGTGGTACTATCGTTATTAACTTTGTATCTTTTGGCATCAATATTATGAACATGTGTGTCACTATGATCAAGATTCAATAAACCATTCTCATTGGGTGCATGACCATTGTAGGTATTATTCATGTAAACAGAATAACCATTATTCTCTAACTTAAATGAATAACCGTATTGCAATAAACATGATCTAATCACGTTCATGCTGAACGCAAACACCAAATAACATTTATTTAGGTTCATCACTAACCCCGAAGGTAGAGAGAGTGTGCGATGGTGATCACATCAACCTTGGAAAAACTTCCAACACTCATCGCCACCTTACCCTTAGCTAGCCTCCGTTTATTCTGTAGCTTTTATTTTGAGTTACTAACATTTAGCAACCGAACCGGTATCTAATACCTAGGTGCTAATAGGAGTACTAGCAAGGTACACATCAATAACACGTATATCAAATATACTTTTGTCGACATTGCCAACCTTCTTATCTACAAAGTATCTAGCGTTGTTCCACGTCAACGACCGTTCTCCTCATAATAGAAGCACTTAGCCTCGGGTTTGGGTTCAACCTTGGGTTTCTTCATTGGGGCAGCAACTCACTTGCCATCCATGAAGTTTCCCTCCTAGCCCTTGCCCTTCTCGAAACTAGTGGTTTCACTAACCATAAACACTTGATGCTCCTTCTTGATTTCTACCTCCGTAGTGTCAAACATCACGAATAGCTCAGGGATCATTATTTCCATCACTAGCATTTTATAGGTCATCACGAAGCTCTAGTAGCTTAGTGATAGTGACTTGGAGAACTATATCAATCACTATCTTATTTGGAATATCAACTCCCACTCGATTCAAGTGATTTGTAGTACCCAGACAAATCTCAGCACATGCTCACCGGTTGAGCTATTCTCCTTCATCTTGCAGGAAAATAATCTTGCTGGAGGTCTCATACCTCTCAACACAGGCACGAGCCTGAGATCCCAATTTTAGCTCTTAGAAAATCTCATATGTTCCATGACGTTCAACATGTTTTGGAGCCTCTATTCTAATTGAAAGTGCGTTATATCGGCTAGAGGGGGGTGAATCGGCGAATTTTACAAATTCATCATTTGAGGAATTTCAACTTTGAGGAATTTGAAATGTGATGAATAACTAGCAGCGGAATAAGTACTCAAATGCATGAGGAACATAGTGACAACATAGTCTTCATAATGAAATGAAACCTGCACAAATTAGAGAGTAGCGTGATATAGGATAAGCAGTGATGAACATGGTAACTTGAAGAATTTGAGGTGAGGAATTTGTGAAAGTCTTCAGTCAAATTCTTCCAACTGTAACAATCAATTTCATCAACAGATATATGAGGAATAGAGGGGTTGAAGAAATTGAACCAGATAGCTTGATGAAGACAATGGTTTGATCACCCAGTTCCAACTGCTGTGACAGTCGTACGTCTGGTTTGGAGCAGCCTGGTATTTAAACCAGAGGACACACAGTCCTTACTGTATTCTCCTTAAGCTTAGGTCACACAGTCCTCACCCAACACTCGTGGTAAGTCTTTAGGGTAGACTTCCAAAACCCTCACAAACTGGTCACCCGGCGATCCACAATTTACTTCTCGATGCTCTAGACCAAGGTCACTTCGTGGTCCCCAATTGACTACAGGAGCACTAGACCATGACGCCTAACCGTCTGGAGGATACACAATCCTCAAAGGTAACAAGCGTCAGTTCCACACAGGAATTTCTTCAGTGATGCTCAATCACTATGGATTTTGTGGTTTGGTTGTGGGTTTTTCCTCACTGATGATTTTCTCTCAAAATCCTCAGAGGATGGGTTGCTCTCAAATGACAAGTGTCAGTTCTCTCTCAGAGCAGCCAACCAGCTAGTGGTTGTGGGGGTTGGCTACTTATAGCTAGGGTGCAACCTGACATGATAAGTCATAAATGCCCCCAATGATATGACCGTTATGTGGATAAGAACAATTGGGGACAGTTGGCGCTAAGCACAACAACGGTCAGAATTTCGAACTATGAAAGTCCTCAGCTTATCATGATGCTCACTTGTAGGCAATTCACACTGGCGTAATCCTAACTCCTCAGTCAGATCAATTTCCTCAGAGACCAGAAGAACTTTGTCTCTGTCACTGAAAAACTTGTCTGAACTGTAAGAGATTTCCAAAGGCTTCACTCGAAGGATTGTATGTTGAGGATTTTGTAGTTGAGCGTTAGTTGGAAATTTTCCTTAGTATTACCTCGACCCCCTTTAACAGTACGGTGTTTCCTATGACTCAAATAAAGGAAATGAAACTATGAAAACAAAAGTCTTCACGCTTCATATTCCTCATTCATATCTTCAAGGTCACACCAACTTCTTCATTTTCAAAGTCTTCACAAAGTCTTCACCAAAGTCTTCAGAAAGTCTTCAGCAAAGTCTTCACTTGAAGACATTCATTTTTAGGGGTCGATAATCTCCGAATATATCAAACTCCTCATCGACTTATAGAGCATGTGTACACTCACAAACACATTAGTGCCTTAACCTATAAGTCTTCAATACACCAAAATCACTAAGGGGCACTAGATGCACTAACAATCTCCCCCTTTTTGGTGATTGATGACAAATAGGTTAAGTTTTCAACGGGGATAAACATATGAAGTGAAAGTGTAGATTTTGAGGAATTTGATTGCAAGATATAGAAGAACTACCCCTGAAGATGTGCATACTTGAGGAACTTGCTTTGGGCTGCAAATGCACATGGCAGGTTCAGAACATGGAGAGCTCCCCCTATATCTTGTAATTCATACACGCATTTGAATATATGAAATGAAGAATTTGGAATGCGTGAGGAAAATGGTGTCTGACAAAATTCAGCATGCATGCATTAAGGTATTTGAGGAAATAAACATGCGAGGAAATAGTTCAAAAGTGTCAGGCCACCATCGGACTTAAGTTTACAACTCAATAACCAAAAACTTCAGAAGAGCGAGAGTTGCAACTTAAACAAAAGTAGCCCATATCGATGTATATCCGCTTGAAGACTAACTCAAATTTTCTCCCCCTTTGTCATCGAGGACCAAAAGGGAGGAAAAATGATGACTAACACCCCATGAAGAATTTCATCTTGTTGGTGAAGAAGGAGCGCCAGCGTTGTCGGGGTCGATTGTTGATGCAGGTCCAGCAGCAGTATCATCAATGTCTTCATCTTCATCGCGCTCGCGAGATGAAGAATAGGAACTGGTGACCATCAGAGGAACTTGGACTTTCTTGAACTTCTTCTGCGGACATCGAGCGAAGTCAGGATATTCTTCAAAGTTCAGCTCATCCAATTCGTCAGAAGACATGATGTGATTTAGCACAGCCCAAGAGTGCTTGAGGTTTTCATGAGCATAGTAGTGGTTCCTGTTGACAGTGTTCTGCGTCACAGTCATATTCTGCACAATATACCCAAGTTGACGCTTGACCCACTTGTGATTTCAACCGACCTTCTGATGAAGACTTAAGAGAAGCTCATGACCAGTCATCACACGAGGAGCAGTTGCATGAGGCTTTTGTGCAGAGGTTTTGGCAGAGGAGTCCTGTGTGGCAGAGTAATCATTGGTGGAGTAGGATGCTGCTTGACAAAACTGACCATCCAATGGACGAGTGCCTTGATCAATGACATCCTTGCCTTTTCCTTCATCAATTGTGCTTTTCAGGACTTCAATCGGGGGCAGAACACTGAAATGATTCTGGAAGTTGGCCTTAAAGTGAATTGAAGACTTTGTTCTGAGGAAATGCATAATCCAGGGAGCAAAGGGCTTCAACTCAAATGGTGACATAGCAGCATCGGCCAGAGTCCTCATGAAGAAATCGTGAAAATTGATGGGAATCCCATGAATGATGTTGAAAAGCATATTCTTCATGAGCCCTTCCACTTCTTCTTCTTCAGAGTTGTGGCCCTTCTGAGGACATAGGGTATGAGTGAGTATGCGATAGACTGTTCTTGGTACATACAACAAATCCTTCACAAGAAAGGTTGTCCTTTGAGGCTTTCCAGGCGCTAATTTCTTCATCATAACATTCATCACCTGATTTGTTAGTGGTGGATCATTGAACAGGCAGCGGGCTTCATCTGAAGGAATTGGAACTGTGACAGACTGAAGCAATTCAGAAGAGCTTGTAGTGAAATGAGTTGTTCCGGTCATCCAGTCCAAGACCCAAGAGTTTATGTCTGAGGAATTTCCACTAAGGTATAGAGTGGCATAGAATTGAAGAATCAACTCCTTGTTCCAGTCACAGACATCTACACAGAAGGGAAGAAGCCCAGCATCATGAAGAACTTGGAGCACCGACATGAATGATGGAATTGACTCCATGTCCACATGAGGAATATTGTGGTGCTCGAAGATTTTCTTCTTGTAACATAGAACAGC
This sequence comes from Hordeum marinum, assembly GCA_022496015.1. NCBI lineage: Eukaryota > Viridiplantae > Streptophyta > Magnoliopsida > Poales > Poaceae > Hordeum > Hordeum marinum. The sequence goes on from CM039676.1 coordinate 176,133,783, forward strand.
GGCATAGTAGTTCATTTGAGCAGGAGTCCAGAACCTTGTGCGACCAGTCCAAGCACAATCATATGGATTTGGCCCTGTGAAAAATATGTGTTCATTGAAGAAATTTGTCCTGAGGAATTTGGGGCGGACCGAACCTTTGAATGGCATTCTTTGCTTTGGTTGAAGATTTGGTCGATTGCACCCCTTGATCTCAGTTGGCATGGGAGGAATAGCAGACTGTGTGATTTGTAGAACAGGTTCCTTAGTAGTGGCTAGAGCATCAATTTCCTCAGCTATTGCAGCTGGAATTTCTTTAGGGTCTGGAAGGTACAGGTGTTCAGAATCTTCAGGTATTTCCTCAGTTTGTGTAGGTGACTAAGGAATCAGCATCGGAGGAGTTGCCACAGGTGAGTTGGGATGTGCAAATTCCCAATATTCATCATTGATGACTGGAGTAGTGTCACCAATGTCAGCTTCTTCATAATTTTTCTTCAGCGCCAACAATTTGCAGAAGCTGGGGCGATGATACCTTGGGAGTTGATGCAGTGTCATCAATGACAATTTCCTCATCAAGAGGCTCTGAGGAAGCAGCCGAATGATTCTCTTCTTCGTGAGGAATGTCGTATGCTTCCCCAATCGGCACAATAGCATAGGCTGGTGCCGAGGAAATTGGAGTTGCATCAAGTGGTCTAGCTGAGGAACTTGTCAAAGTTTTCAACTTCTTCAACACAGGGGCTTCAGAAGTTGATGCTTTTCTTTTGAGGGGATTTTCCTTAGCAGGAGCAGTTTCTTCAGGAACGACTGATGCAGCCGCCCTGGGTGGTTCAGTTTCTTGAGGCACAGTTGATTCTTCAGGCACAACATTGGGGGTTGTCCTAGCATGTTCATTAGTGGTCTGAGTTTCCTCAGCAGCACTGGCAGTTGCTTTTGGTGCAAAATCACTTTCTTCAGCAGTTTCTTCAGGCTAAGCATTTTCATCAGTAGCCTGAGGAATTTCATATTCAGTCTGAGCATTTTCTTCAGACTGAGTCTTTTGTGGTTGCGATCGAGCTGCAACCCTGGTGTTGTGATCCTTTACAGCTGCATGAGCAGCCTTGACGAGTTTGACCTTGGTGCCCTTCCATTCAGCATCATATCTTTGTTGATCCAAGGAGAGCATGCGAATCTCGGACTGAACTGTGACCAGTTGATTTGGGGTCAAGTTCATCACATTTTCGCGCAGAAACTTTTCTTCGTGAGTCTTGTTCCTCTTAGCTCTCTGAGCTTGTTCTCTTTTCCATTGTTCTTCAGAGATGAAGTGGGTGAGGACATGATCCACTTCAGGAGGCAGATTTAGTGAGGAAAGTGGAGTGCTTGGGTCCTCATGCCATATATCAATGAAGTTGAGGATCAATTTGGGATCCAACATGAGAGGAACAGAGCTACCCTTTGCTTTAGCAGCCCTGTGCTGACTCTGTCTGATGATTTCTACCAATTCCTCATCATCATCATCTGAAGAATCTGAGGGGATTGTAACCAGAGCCTTGCTGGTGTGAGAGCTTGGTTTTTGACCACGTCCAGATGTCTTCTTCAGTTTAAGTGTAGAGGGACTGGTTAAAGACTTTGCAGTAGTGGAGGGCTAGCAGTGAGCTTCGGCACTATCGTGAAACTCTCAGTCCTTTTGCATGTTGCCAGATGCACTAGAGTTGATGACTTTTTGGCTATTGCAGATGACTGAGCAGCAATAGTTCCAGGAGTTGAAGGTTTTCTGGGCTGAGGCCTTTGACCTTGAGGAATTTGCACTGAAGATTTGGAAGATCCAATATTTAGAGAAGATTTATTTACCATCTTCTTCGGAGCACTAGTAGAAGCTCCGGCAGAGGCAGCAGCAGCAGAATCCTTGTTGAATTTCTTCACAGCCTCTTTGGCTTTCCTCGCCAATTTGGCTTGTTGCTTTTCCCACATGGCAGGAAAGTCCTCACCAGTTTTGAAGCTAGAAGGATCAGCAATTTGGTTAGGATCTAGAGGAGGCCTGCTGCAAGGTGGTTTCACAGCGAATTTCATCATGTATTTTGCAGTTACATAATGATATTCTCTCCATTCTTTGGCCCATCTCCTCTCAATCTTTTGCAGACGAATTTTCCTCTGCTTGGTCGTCTCCTTTCCATGAGTTTCTTCACCAGGTGTGCAATATTCATCATACAGATCCTCAGGGATCTCAAATGCAGTGTGCACATCTGGCTTTTTCCCTCCTTTCTGAGGTTTCTTTCCATCAGACATTTTCTTCACTTGAGGAATATGAACTCTTGAAGATTCTGAAGAGGTACATAGTTTTTCTTCAAGTAGCGCTGCAAATGAGTTAAGTTGATGAGAACCTAGTGATTCATCAGCGGACATGTTGTACCTGTGAATAGAGTATAGGTGAGAAGAATTTGAAGAGGTCATATGCGTTCTCAGAAATTTTAAGAGAGATAGGTGTGAGGAATTTGACCATGGATGTCTTGGGGATTTTTACTAAGTGTTCTTAGCCTTAGGTTCCAGAGTTGTACAAATTTGAGAATTCGCACAATTGTGGAATCTTGAAGAAAGTCATTACTTAGGGAAAATCATCAAGTATCAAGTATGAGGAGATGTAAGGTGCTTGTGTATTTGATTTATAATGTATAAACACCTATTGAGGAATAGTAGTTGTAGTTGAGGATCAAGTAGGGGCTGTAAAAATAAATTTTAATTACCCTGGTGAAGAACACGACGAACACAGAGATGAAATGAGGAAGTTCGTTCGTTCAGATCTCCCACGCCCTAGCTTGGCAGAAGGAGACAGCTACAGCGGCGGCGGGATGAAGATTTCCGCGACTGATGCGAGTACGGCGACGACGAGGTTGAGGCAGCGAAGCTCTTCCTCAACGGCGGCGATGACTTTAGCGGTGGCGCTTGGTTGGAGCTCGAGAGAGAGGTGAGATGCGGAGTAACCGAGCACAGTAGATGGGAAGGGGGCATTTATAGAGGAAGTAAAAACGGATCCTCCCGAAGATTTTGGATAGGATTGCCCCTGACCCTTGCTCTCCACGCGACAGGTGTCACCCACGATCTGGGTGGTGAAGATTGTGGAGGATCGTGGGTTATCCAGGCACGGGAATCGGAATAGTTTGAGCGGGAACCGTCGAAAATTTTGGTAGTTGAAGATTTCAAAGTTTTTGTTCGCAAATTCTTCATCTGTCAAGGACACGGTGAAGACTTTGAACAAGTTTCAAAGTAGAACACATATGAGGAATTTGTGAACAGACTGGGTTGAGTTTAGCATAGACGGGGAAAGGGTCCGATCACATTCACTTAGATGAAAATCAACTTGAAGAATTAGCAATAAGTGAATGCTGTTGAGGACAATGAAAAACTCAAAAGTATATATATATATATATATATATATATAGTCAATGAAGAATATGAGTCTCAAAAGTTTTGAAGAATTTCAAAATTTATGAATTTGAAAACTTGAGGAATTTGCAAATTTGAGGAATTTGATAATTCGAAGAATCTGCAACAGTGCTCAATTTTGAAGAACTTCAACTTTTGGTTGGTGGCATAACCCATCTTATAAGAATGATGATTTCAGACACCGCTTACAATTGTCGTAGAGTTCTGAGAATCAAATTCTTCGTTAATTTCTTCACACTTAGAGAGTTATTCTTCATTGATTGAAGAAAAATGTTACTTCGTGTGTTGCACATCTAAGTCATCAATTTTGCATACGTGTTAGGATGTGTGTTTTTCATCAAAGAACATTCGAAGATTCTAAGATATTTAGTTCACACCACAACTTGCAAAATCTCTTTTCATCCAAGGGCTTTGTGAAGATATCAGCCAGTTGTTCTTCTGTAGGAATGTGATTGATGGAGATGTCGCCCTTGAGTACATGATCTCGAAGAAAGTGATGACGAATCTGGATGTGCTTGGTCTTGGAGTGCTGAACGGGCTTGTACGCAATCTTGATGGCACTCTCGTTGTCGCAGAAGAGAGACACATTCTTCAGCTTGATGCCGTAGTCCTTGAGGGTTTGCTTCATCCATAGTAACTAAGCACAACACGAGCCAGCAGCAATGTACTCAGCTTCTGCAGTAGAGAGTGAAACGCAGTTCTGCTTCTTCGAGGACCAACAGACTAAGCATTGTCCTAGGAAATCGCATGTGCCTGAGGTTGACTTGCGATCCACGCGATCTCCAGCATAGTCAGCATCAGAATATCCGACGAGATGAAGATTTGAGCCCTTGGGATACCACAATCCAAGTGTTGGTGTGTGAGCTAAGTATCGAAGAATGTGTTTCATAGCCTTATGGTGTGATTCCTTCGGAGTTGCTTGGAATCGAGCACACATGCAGACACTTAGCATTATATCAGGCCTACATGCACACAGGTACAATAAGGAGCCAATCATGGAGCGGTATACCTTCTGATCGAAATCTTTACCATTTTCATCAGTGCAGAGATGGCCTTTTGAAGGCATTGGAGTTTTGACGCCTTTGCAATCTTGCATGTCGAATTTCCTCAGAACATCTTTGAGGTATTTCTCTTGTGAGATGGAGATGCCATTGTCTTGCTGACATATTTGAAGACCTAAGAAGCATTTCAACTCTCCCATCATAGACATTTGATATTCTTCACTCATCATATAGGCAAATTCATCACCGTAACGTTTGTCAGTACATCCAAAGATAATATCATCAACATATATTTGGCATATGAACAGTTCCTTGTCATAGGATTTCGTGAAAAGAGTTGGGTCGAGTGAACCCGGTTTGAATCCTTTCTTCATGAGGAATTCCTTCAGAGTGTCGTACCACACCCGAGGGGCCTGCTTGAGGCCATAGAGGGCCTTGTTTAGTTTGAAGACTTTGTCAGGATGCTTAGGATCTTCAAAACTCGGGGGTTGAGCAACATATACTTCTTCCTCAAGCTTACCATTGAGGAATGCACTTTTCACATCCATTTGATATAAGATGATATTATGATGGTTAGCGTCAGCCAGTAATAACTTCAAGTCTAGCAACAGGTGCAAAAGTTTCATCAAAGTCAATTCCCTCAACCTGTGTATAGCCTTGAGCTACAAGTCGAGCCTTATTCCTCACCACAAGACCATTTTCATCTTGCTTGTTGTGGTAGATCCACTTGGTACCTATGATGTTATGCTTGCGAGGATCTGGCCGCTTGACAAGTTCCCACACGTTGTTGAGCTTGAACTGATGCAATTCCTCATGCATAGCTTGAATCCATTCGAGCTCCTTGAATGCTTCATCAACTTTGGTGGGCTCTAAGATAGAGACAAAGGCAAAGTGCCCACAAAAGTTAGTTAGATGTGAAGCTTTTGAGCGTGTGAGAGGACCTGGTGCATTGATGTCATCGATGATTTTGTCAATCTGCACTTCATTTGCTACTCTTGGATGAGCAGGTTGACGAGGCTGAGGAATTTCATCAGCACCATTTTCTTCAGGTATATCAGCATGAGAGTCTTCATTTGTTGAAATGATTTCCTCAGTGGGTATGACATCTTCAGTTGCCTTTAGCTTGATGGATTCCTCAGGAGATTGTTCATCTAACACAGAAGGCAGATGCTCTCTTTGCGAGCCATTAGTTTCATCGAACCGCACATCTACAGTTTCAACCACCTTGTGATGGTAGGTGTAGAAGACTTTGTAGGTGTGCGAGTCCTTTCCATAACCAAGCATAAAACCTTCATGTGCTTTCGGTGCAAACTTAGAACTATGGTGAGGATCTCTGATCCAACATTTTGCACCGAAGACTTTGAGATAACTTACATTGGGTTTCTTGCGTGTCATGAGCTCATATGAAGTCTTCTTGAGGAATTTGTGAAGATATACCCTGTTGATGATGTGGCATGCGGTATCAATTGCTTCAGGCCACAAGCGACGAGGGGTTTTGTATTCGTCAAGCATGGTTCGAGCCATCTCAACAAGAGTCCTGTTCTTGCGCTCCACGATGCCATTCTGCTGAGGAGTGTAAGGAGCAGATAACTCATGAGTAATACCAAGTTCATCAAGATATTCATCAAGGTTAGTGTTCTTTAATTTAGTCCCATTATCACTCCTGATATGCTTGATCTTGACGCCAAAGTTGGTGGAGGCCCTTGAAGCAAACCATCTGAAGACATCCTACACTTCATTTTTGTACAGAATGATATGCACCCATGTGTAACGAGAGTAATAATCAACAATGACAAATCCATACAAACTTGAAGAATTTGTTAGTACGGAGTAATGAGTGGGACCAAAGAGATTCAAATGAAGCAATTCAAAAGGTCGCGTAGTGGTCATGATTGTCTTCGAGGGATGCTTGGATCTGGTCATCTTCCCAGATTCACATGCACCACAAAGGTGGTCCTTGAGGAATTTGACACCCTCGATGCCAATGGCGTGCTTTTTCTTCACGAGTGTGTGCAGATTCCTCATACCAGCATGTCCAAGTCATCGATGCCACACCCAGCCTTCTGAAGACTTTGCAAGTAAGCAAGTGACAGGTTGAGGACCTGTAGAGAAATCAACAATATACAAGTCTCCTCTCCTATAGCCTTCGAAGACTTTGGAATTGTCAGATTCCATGATGACAACACAAAGATATTTTCCAAATATGACAACCATATCAAGATCACAAAGCATTGAGACAGACATGAGGTTGAACCCGAGGGATTCAACAAGCATCACCTTGTCCATGGTTCGGTCCTTTGAGATAGCAACCTTACCAAGTCCCAATACCTTGCTTTTTCCTTTGTCTGCGTAGGTGATATGCTTCAGAGGAGATGGAGTGAGTGGCAAATTTATCAGTAGATTCTTGCCACCCGTCATGTGGTTTGTGCATCCACTATCGAGAACCCACTCAGTTCCTTTTAGAGTATCATCCTGCAGATGAATTAGTACACTTACGAACTCATATACTTCAGAGTGAAGAATATGATATCAATTTCATCAGACAGAATTTCATCATACAAGATAGTAAGCAAGTAGAGAGAGAGGACGTGAGAAATGAAGAATTCATTTCATTATGGTTAGCTTACGTCCTTTCAAGCATTTCCTCAGGTCTCCAGCAAATTCATCAGATGTTCAAATTCATCTGGAGACCTAACCCTGCATAAGATGTCAGTTTGTTTTGTTCACCACCCACATCTGGAGGGGTGGCAAGGAATTCATCATTCTGCGAGCACCATGTGTGAAGGGAGGCATTGAAGCAAGTGCGCTTCGTTTCACAGGGCGAGTGTTAGAGTATTCAAATGAATAGGCAGAGAAATTCTTCAAGGACTTATGAACATAATGGTTAGAAGAATAATGCACATATTCATAACTCTTAGGTTTTCCTTGCGAGACAGAGGCATTAGCATGAGAATGATGATTTTGACCGTTTGAGGAATTTGGTCCAAGTGAGAACTTTGGTCCATATGAGGAATTTGATCCGGGGTTCCGATTCTTCATGAGTGGTGTCGTGAGGACATTCACTTGAAGGTTTTGTAGGTAGCTCTTGGGAACCCAGATTTTCTTCATAGGAGAACCGTTCCTGTAATTAGTTCCAACATATCTAGCAAATACTTCACTTGACTAATTTTTGAAGAATCTGTAATTGGAGTCAAGTGACTCAACAGAGGAATATGAAGTTTCACAAGTAAAGCCAGATAAAGTGGATGGATCCACAGGAGATCCTTTTGCAGCAACCCATGAGGTTTTGTGGTACTGCTCAGGTATCCAGTAGGATCCAACAGCATTGAGTTTCCTCACAAAGGCAATACCCTCTTTCCTAGGGTTCCTATTCAGAATCTGCTTCTTGAGAACATCACAAAGGGTTTGATGCCCTTTGAGACTTTTGTATATGCATATCACATACAATTCCTTCAACCCTGCATTGTCATCAGTGATACTAGTGGTATCCTCAGATGAGGAATTTAAGACCATGGGAATAGTTGAAGAAATTGCAGCAATAGAAGCATTTGAACATTCAGGTGAAGAATTAGCAGTTTCACGTTCGATGCATTTCAAACAAGGTGGAACAAATTCTTCCTGAGCAGTACTGATCTGTTGAGCCAGCAAGGAATCGTTTTCCCTTTGGAGATCCTCATTTGACACCCTCAGCTTTTCAAGATCTTGCTTTTTTTGAAGAAATTAATATGAAAGCTTCTGATGATCGGCTAAGAGGTCGTTATGATGACTCTAAAGGTGATGATACTTTGTCTGAAGACTTTTAAGATCAACAGACAGAGTTTGAGTCCGATCCACTTCACGGTTTAACAGATCATCGCTTTTGTCTAGCATTTTCTAAAGCTTTTCAAGTGCACTTTGTTGCTTAGTGGCAATTTTAACAATTTTAGCATAGCTAGGTTTCACATATTCATCAGATTCACCTTCACTTGATTCAGATGAGGAATGATGTTTTTGTACCTTTGAGCCTTTTGCCATAAAGCAATAAGTGGGAGCATAATTATCATTGCTGACGTTAGAGTTGTTGGAGTGGTCATATTCTTCATTGAAGATGGACTTGCCGACGAACGCAGTAGAGAGAGCAAGGCTAGCGACACCAGATTCTGATTCCTCCTCAGATTCTTCCTCTTCTTCATATTCTTCATATTCTTCCTTAGAATCCATTTCCTTGCCGATGAATGCTCGAGCCTTCCTGGAACCATTCTTCTTGTGCTTTGAGGACTTTGAAGATGAGGACTTTGCAGATGAGGACTTTGAAGATTTCTTCTTTTTCTTCGAGTCATCAGAACTATCATCCTTGTATTTCTTCTTCTTCTTTGAGTCTTTTTCCCAGAGAGGACAATCACAGATAAAGTGGCCAGGCTTCTTGCAACAATGACATGTTCTCTTTTTGTAATCTTCTGAGGAATCTGATTTCCTCAAGCCACTTTTTGATGACTTTCCAAATCCACCTCTTCTTGAGAACTTCTGGAATTTCCTCACAAGCATAGCTAGTTCCTGACTTAGTTCTCCAGGATCACCAAGACTGCTGTCAGAATCTTCTTCTTCAGATGAGGAAATTGCTTTTGCCTTCAGAGCACGAGATCTTCCATAGCTTGGCCCGTAGAGGTCTCTTTTCTCAGCTTGTTGGAATTCATGAGTATCGAGTCTCTCAAGAATATCAGCAGGATCAAGAGCTTTGTAGTCTCCACGTTCTTGGATCATCAAAACCAGAGTATCAAATGAGGAATCGATAGATCGTAGCAATTTCTTCACCACTTCATGGTCAGTGATATCAGTGGCACCCAGTGGTTGAAGTACATTTGATATATCAGTGAGGCGATCAAATGTTTGCTGAACATTTTCATTGTCAAGCCTCTTTAAGCGGTTGAAGAGATTGCGAAGAATATCAACACGAGAGTCACGTTGAGTGGAAACACCTTCATTGATTTTGGACAGCCTATCCCAGATAAGCTTAGCAGATTCCAAAGCACTCACTCTGCCATACTGTCCTTTGCCCAGATGACCATAGATGATATTCTTCGCTTGAGAATCGAGTTGCTTGAATCTCTTCACATTAGCAACTGTAACAATGGGAGCGACAGAGGGCACATCATTTTCCACAACGTACCAGAGATCGTTGTCAATAGCTTCAAGGTGCATACGCATCTTGTTCTTCCAGTAGGGGTAGTCTGTCCCATCGAAGGTAGGACAGCCCGCGGAAACCTTGATCATACCTGCAGTCGACATAACTTAAACTCCAGGTGGTTAAACCAAAATCACACAAAGCAAGGGAGTACCTGCTCTGATATCAATTGAAAGTGCGTTATATCGGCTAGAGGGGGGTGAATAGGCGATTTTTACAAATTCATCATTTGAGGAATTTCAACTTTGAGGAATTTGAAATGTGATGAATAACTAGCAGCGGAATAAGTACTCAAATGCATGAGGAACATAGTGACAACATAGTCTTCATGATGAAATGAAACATGCACAATTAGAGAGTAGCGTGATATAGGATAAGCGGTGATGAACAAGGTAACTTGAAGAATTTGAGGTGAGGAATTTATGAAAGTCTTCAGTCAAATTCTTCCAACTGTCACAATCAATTTCATCAAGAGATATATGAGGAATAGAGGGGTTGAGGAAATTGAAGCAGCTAGCTTGATGAAGACAATGGTTTGATGACCCAGTTCCAACTGCTGTGACAGTCGTACGTCTGGTTTGGAGCGGCCTGGTATTTAAACCAGAGGACACACAGTCCCAGGACATACAGTCCTTACCATATTCTCCTTGATCTAAGGTCACACAGTCCTTGCCCAACACTCGTGGTAAGTCTTGAGGGTAGACTTCCAAAACCCTCACAAACTGGTCACCCGGTGATCCACAATTTACTGCTGGATGCTCTAGACCAAGGTCACTTCATGGTCCCCAATTGACTGCAGGAGCACTAGACCATGACGCCTAACCGTCTGGAGGATACACAGTCCTCAAAGGTAACAAGCGTCAGTTCCACACAGGAATTTCTTCAGTGATGCTCAATCACTATGGGTTTTGTGGTTTGGTTGTGGGTTTTTCCTCACTAATGATTTTCTATCAAAGTCCTCAGAGGATGGGTTGCTCTCAAATAACAAGTGTCAGTTCTCTCTCAGAGCAGCCAACCAGCTAATGGTTGTGGGGGTTGGCTATTTATAGCCAGGGTGCAACCTGACATGATAAGTCATAAATGCCCCTAATGATATGACCGTTATGTGGACAAGAACGATTGGGGATAGGTGGTGCTAAGCACAACAACGACCAGAATTTCGAACTATGAAAGTCCTTAGCTTATCATGATCCTCACTTGGAGGCAATTCGCACTGGCGTAATCCTAACTCCTCAGTCAGATCAATTTCCTTAGAGACCAGAAGAACTTCATCTCTGTCACTGAAAAACTTGTGTGAACTGTAAGAGATTTCCAAAGGCTTCACTCGAAGGATTGTATGGGTTGAGGATTTTGGAGTTGAGCATCAGTTGGAAATTTTCCTTAGTATTACCTCGACCCCCTTTAACAGTACGGTGTTTCCTATGACTCAAATAAAGGAAATGAAACTACGAAAACAAAATCTTCACGCTTCATATTCCTCATTCATATCTTCAAGGTCACACCAACTTCTTCATTTTCAAAGTCTTCACAAAGTCTTCAGGAAAGTCTTCAGAAATTCTTCAGCAAAGTCTTCACTTGAAGACATTCATTTATAGGGGTCGATAATCTCCGAATATATCAAACTCCTCATTAACTTATAGAGCCTGTGTACACTCACAAACACATTAGTGCCTTAACCTATAAGTCTTCAATACACCAAAATCACTTTGGGGCACTAGATGCACTAACACTAATCTGTAATGCATGACGCACTGAACTATCAAGTAGTCATCAGAACGTGCCTGTCAGATGTTCACAACATCTACAGACGACGCTTGAGGGGGTGGCGCACCGAGCAGTGCATTAAGGACATAAGCCTTCTATGCAGCAATGAGGACAATCCTCAGATCACGGACACAGTCTGCATTATTGCTACCATCATATTTCAACTCTATTTCTCTAGGAACATATAAAAAATTCAAGGGAGATACAGCGTGAGCTAGTAATCTACAACATAATTTACAAAGACATTTTAACTACGTTCATGATAATGAGTTTAGTTAATGTGTTCTACTGGAGATCTCATCTATAGATAAACCTACCTCAGATGCCACAGTAGGGGAACGATGCATGGGAAACAAAAAATTCCCTACGCACACGAAAGATCTATCCATGGTGATGAGCATCTACGAGAGGGAGAGTGGATCTACATATCCTTGTAGATCGCTAAGCAGGAAGCATTAAAAACACGGTTGATGTAGTCGAACGTTTTCGCGATCCAAATCGCCGAGCGTCCCGCGGTCCCAGCACGATCCTTCTCGCGATCCATTCACGATTCATCCCGTGATCCCGTCACGATCCGTCCTGCGATCAAATCACAAATCATCTCGCGATCTTGATCAATGTCCTTCCGATCTAGCGTCGAACGAACGGCGCCTCCGTGTTCAACACACATACAACTCGATGGCAATCTATGCCTTCTTGATCCAGCAAGAGGGAGAGGAGAGGTAGATGAGTTCTCCGGCAGCGTGATGGCATGTCGGTGATGGTGGTGGAACTATTCCGGCAGGGCTTCGCCTAAGCACCGCCGAACTAGACTCGAGGGAAAACGATCTAGATGAATTAGAGGGAGCACATGGCAATTTCGGTTAGCTCTCCCCTTTGCATCCTCTAGTATATATAGGAGGGGGAGGGGAGGAGTTAGCCTCAAACCCTCAAGGGTTGGCCGAAATTGGAGGTGGAGGAGTCCTACTCCAATCCTAGTAGGAGTAGGATTCCTCGCTCCACTTGGAAACTCTTTCCACCTTTCCACCTCTGGGTTTTTCCCATCCCTAGCCGCATGGGACTTAGTGGAGGGTTTGGCCAGCCCACTAGGTCTGGTTTGACTCCTCTCACAGCCCATAAGGTCCTTTGGGTCGAGACACCCCTCCCGATGGCCCCCGGTACCCTCCCAGCACTCCCGGTACACTACCAAAGTACCCGAAACTTTTCCGATGACCAAAACAGGACTTCCTATATATCAATCTTTACCTTCGAACCATTCCGGAGCTCCTCGTGACATCCAGGATCTCATCCGGGGCTCCGAACACCTTCAGTCACCACCATACATAACTCTACTATACCGAAGCATCACCAAACCTTAAGTGCGCAGACCCTGCGGGTTCGAGAACTATGTAGACATGACCAAGACACCTCCATGGTCAATAACCAATAGCGGGACATGGATGCCCATATTGGTTCCTACATATTCTACGAAGATCTTTATCGGTTGAACCTTTATGTCAAGGATTCATTTAATCTCGTATGTTGTTCCCTTTGTTCTTCGGTATGTTACTTGCCCGAGATTCGATCGTCGGTATCTCTATACCTAGTTCAATCTCATTACCGGCAAGTCTCTTTACTCGTTCCATAATACAAGATCTCATGGCTAACACTTAGTCACATTGCTTGCAAGGCTTATTGTGATGTTGTATTACTGAGTGGGCCCTGAGATACCTCTCTGTCACACGGAGTAAAAAATCCTAGTCTTGATCCATGCTCACTCAATAGACACCCTCGGAGATACCTGTGGATCATCTTTATAGTCACCCAGTTATGTCGTAACAATTGATACACACAAGGTATTCCTCTGGTTTCGGTGAGTTGCATGATCTCATGGTCATAGGAACAGATACTTGACATGCAGAAAACTATAGCAATAAACTGACACGATCATATGCTATGTTTATATTTTGGGTCTTGTCCATCGGATCATTCTCCTAATGAGTGATCCCATTATCAAATGACAGCTCATCTCTATGGCCAGGAGACCTTGACCATCTTTGATCAAAGAACTAGTTAACTAGGGGCATATTAGGACACAATGTTGTCTATGTACCCACACATGTATTTGAGTTTCCAATCAATACAATTATAGCATGGATAATAAACGATTATTATGAACAAGAAAATACAATAATAACCAATTTATTATTGCCTCTAGGGCATATTTCCAATAGTTAGTACGTAGATGGCAATCTCTCTCTCTTGATCTTCAATACAATGATCGTCGCATCTTCGCTTTGATCTATCTGATTTAATACTTTTCTGCGGTGCGTTTGTTGGGATCCAATGAATTGTGAGTTTAAGTTCAGATTATTTAGGATAGATATTTGAGTCTTCTCTGAAATCTAATATGATTCTTATGTGCATAATCACTATAGCTTCGTAATTCTCTCCAATCTATTGAAATAGTTTGGCCAACTAGATTGATATTTTTTCCGTGAGAGAGGTGCGTTGTGGTAGGTTCAACCTAGCAAGTTTCTATATCCTAGTGACAAAGTAGGGGACAAGATGCGTCTTTGTGTTGCTTCTACTAAGGATAAAACGATGGGGTTTATTCATATTTCTTGAGTTTACTTTGTCTACATCATGTTATCATTCTCCATACATTACTCTATTTGTTATGAACTTAATACGATGAGAACCAAGCATAGAAGCGCTCTTGAAGTGGAGTAATAGTAATAGGTGCAGGCAGGAGTCGGCCTATTTGTCTTGGACGTGATGCCTATATACTCATGATCATTGTCGTGAATATCGCATAACTATCCGCTTCTCTATCAATTGCCGAACAGTAATTTGTTTACCCATCGTATGCTTATTTTCATGAGACATACCGCTAGGGAAAACTATGCCCCCCGGGTCTATTGGCCTATGTATCATAAATGCTACAATACCTTTATGCCATTTACATGCTTTTATTTCATTTTTCGATTTACAATTGTCTACACAACCCACTTGCTTGCAAATAACGAGATTAAGGGGATTGACAACCCTCTTGCCCGCGTTGGGGGCAAGTTGTTTGCTCTATTGTGTGCTGCCGTTGAAGATAGTTGTTGTTGATATTCCTATTGGTTCTATAAACCTTGGTTTCATAACTGAGGGAAATAATTACCCATATTGTCTTGTGATTACCCGTTCCTCTTTAAGGAAAACCCAGCGGAGATCACAAGTATCAGGAAGGATTTCTGGCGCCGGTGCTGGGGAATATCATCACCAACTATCAAGTAACTTCACACAAATTTTCATTCACTTTTTATTATTTTTATTTTCTATTATATTTAGTTTGTCTCATAAAAATCAAAAATACAAAAATATTTATCTTTGCCTGTTACTAGTTTGCTTGTTTTGCTTGCTTGAAAAGTTGCTATCATGTCTGATTTTGAAATTAGTGGAGCTTTCGTCTCTAGTACGGAAGGCCTTGAAAATTCAACTTCACCTTGTGATCGAAGTGCTAAGAGAAATTTTTGATGAAGTTGCTAAGGAAAAACTTGATAACCTTGCAGATGATGATCCTTCTAAAAAGGACCTATTATGTAAACTAAGAAACTTTGTATTGGTATTGGTAATATTATTGGAAAAGTGTGATCCAAGATTTTTTCACTTGTGCGGTATCTCTACCTTTGATAGGAGGATATATTGTTGCTAGGACTACTAGTTATGTAGATGCTATATCTTTACTCATAGTTGAATTGGAAAGACAATTCATCCATATGCATCCCTCCATATAATGGTTGTTCATAGAATTCTCGAATATTGAACATGCTCCTACTAAACGGTTGGCTACAACATTTCTTGTTCATGAATTCAATCATATTATGCAGCAAGCAATAGAAATATTTGATCATTACAGGATTAATAATGAGTGTCCACCGATAGAGGGATTTTTTATGAGTTAGAAGAAATAAGGAGATTAAGATCAACAGACTACATTGCTGATAACGAAAACCTTAGAACAAAGGTTCCACCTAATGTCTTGATTGATAAAATCTCCAAATTCAATGATCAAATTATTGTTAGAAGTCTTGAACTAGACTATGATCTTGAGATGATATTAATGAAATATCTTTATAGAAACTTATATAATGAGGAATTCAGTATAACTTATGAAAAGGCTAAGGAGGATCCTCCTCCTCTGAAAATAGACCTCACTGATCCTTGTGTTGTGAAGTTTAGTACCTTCAATTATTTTTGCTTACCTATGAGAAAACTTGCTTATGAGAGAAGGGAACATGATTATAGCATGATGGATCGCTCCTATGATAATTACAATATTTGAAACTATGCATTATGCCTAGCTAGGGGCGTAAAACAATAGCGCTTGTTGGGAGACCACCCAATATTTATCTTAAATTTTGTTTTTCATTTTCGGTTTGTTTGTGATAAAATGATTGTTTCCTTTGTAATGATTATATTTTTATGTTTTAATTAATGTTTGTGCCAAGTAAAGCCTTTGGGATGACTCACAAGATGAGTAGAATTGATACCGTGCAAAAACAGAAACTTTAGCGTTCAATGTAGAATTTCCCCGATTTTACTAAAAAATCTTTTTGATATGAAATTTTTACACAGTATTGATATAAAAATTCTTCAGGTTTTCCTAATTGGTCAGAATTTTTAGTTATAGAAGTATGCGATCTCTACAGATCATTACAGATTGTTCTGTTTTAGACAGATTCAGTTTTTGCTTGCATAGTTTGCTTGTTTTGATGATGCTATGGATAGTATTGGGGGGTATAAGCCATGGAGAAGTTAGAATACAGTAACTATTATGCAATAATGAAATATGAATCAATTCATGACAATATCTAAAGTATTTGAGATGTTTCTTATACTAACGGATCTCATGGGGTTTTGTTGAGTTTTGTGTGATTGAAGTTTTCAAGTTTTTGGTGTTATCACGATGGACAAAGGAATAACGAGCGGCAAGATCCTAAGCTTGGGGATGCCCAAGGCACCCCAAGGTAATATTCTAGGAAGATTCAAGCATCTAAGATTGGGGATGACCAAGGCACCCCAAGGTAATATTCTAGGAAGACTCAAGCATCTAAGCTTGGGGATGCCTCCGAAGGCATACCCTCTTTCGTCTCAATCCATTGTTATGTCACTTGGAGCTATATTTTTATTCGTCACATCATATGAGTTTTTCTTGGAGCTTTGTTTGATTTTAGTTTCAGTTTGCCACAATCATTGTTTGCTAGACACACCTATTTGAGAGAGACACACTATCATCATAATTTGTTAGAATACTCTATGTGCTTCACTTATACCTTTTGAGCTTAGCAGTTGTTTAGTACTTCACTTATATCTTTTTGAGCACGGTGGCATCTATATATTTTATAGGAATACACTCTCATTCTTCACTTATATTTGTTTGAGAGTTAATAAAGAGTGACAATAATTTGCATGGGTCATCAGACTAGTTCAAAAATAATAGGTATTCAATGAGTGATAATTAAAACCATCATGTAGCACATATAGAGAAATTGTGAGTTAATGATATTGACGTGGTAATATAAAAAAGGTGTGGGTGAATTATTGTTGATTTGTAGAAGTGTCGGTATTAAGAGGTGTTGACTTCTTGTTCGTCTAAAAAATAAAAATGAATGCTGAGTATGTGTGAGCATTTCTATTCCTCGTTAAAATCATAGTGTTGTTTTGGGTCGGAGGCGCACGATGGTTAACTCCTCCCAACCTCCTACCTCGGGGCATGCGAGTAGTACTTTGATTTTTGATAAAACTAATAGAACTTTGCAAGAAGTATATGAGTTCTTTATGACTAAAGTGAAACCATGGACATATGCAATCTCGCCTCCTCATATTTTGTTAGTCTCTTCCTTACCGTGCATGTCCCATTCTCACCTCGAGGATCGGTGCAACTTTCACCGGTGCATCCAAACCCCATGACATATACGCTTTGTTGCACATAAGCCTCATTATATCTTCCTTAAAACAGCCACCATACCTACCTATCATTGAATTTCCATAGCCATTCCAAGATATGTTGCCATGAAAATTCCATCATTACTCCATATAACTAGTATGTTCATCATCACATTGCTTTGCATGGTCATATAGAGCCGACTTAGTATTTGTGACAAAGACACTGTTCATCATCTTTTTGATACATGTCATGCTAGATCTTTGCACATCCTGGTACACTACCAGAGGCATTCATACAGTCATATCGTCCTATCAATTTTTCATATTGAGTTGTAAGTCAATAAAAGTGTGATGATCATCATTATTAGAGCACTGTCCCAGTGAGGAAATAAAAATGAGGGAGGCCAAATGAGCCCACTGTCAAAAAAAATTAACAGTTGAAAGAAAATGAGAGGAGGAACTTTGCTACTATCCTTTACCACACTTGTGCATCAAAGTAGCATAGAGAGTCTCATGTTATATCATTCATATTCTAGTGGGAATCACTTTTTCATTATTATAAACGTGGCTTGTGTATTCCAATGATGGGCTTCCTCAAATGTCCGAGGTCTTCATGAGCAAGCAAGTTGGATGCACACCCCACTTAGCTTCAGTTGAGCTTTCATACACTTAGAGCTCTAGTGCATCATTTGCATGGAAATCCCTACTCCTTGCATCGATATCTATCAACGGGCATCTACATAGCCTGTTGATATGCCTAGTTTATGTGAGACTATCTTCTCCACCTTTTCTCCCTTTTTGATACGTACCACCATATTCTATTCCACATATATGCCATGTCCAATGGTTCACGCTCATGTATTGTGTGAAGAATAAAAATTTGATGCATATTTAAAAGGTACGATCCAATTACCTAACTTGGACACCATGGTGCTTAACATTTGTATTAATGTGGTTAAGATGGAGCCATGCCTTGTTAACACAATAAGATGAATGGGGGTACTTGTAAGATGGAGCCATGCCATGCTTAATGATTTTATCGCTTGTACTTGTAAGTATTGCTATGTTATTTTTTGTTAATTCATCGTTTCTCAATGAGCATACTTGCAAAACATTAAATAATGGGTAGCATGTCACATCAAAAATTCTGTTTTATCATTTACCTACTCGAGGATAGGCAGGAATTAAGCTTGGGGATGCTTGATACGCTCTAACATATCTATAATTTTTGATTGTTCCACGCTGATATATTATAATTCTACGATACTTTTGGGGCATTTATTTAGCAATTTGTATTATTTTTAGCACTAACCTATTGACCCTGTGCCCAGTGTCAGTTGTCGTTTTCTGCATGTTTTTCACTTTTGAGGTTTACCATACCAAATGAAGTCCAATCATCTTGAAACTTTTTGATGATTTTTGTGGACCAAAAGAGGACCTAGAAGATTCGGAAGAACGTCAGGAGCCACCCAAAGACCCCACAAGCCAACATGGCGCGGCTTGGGGGCGCCATGATGGCTTCTGGGCTCCTCATGGCTCTCCTGACTCCGTTCTCTGGCTTATAAATTCTCAAATATCCAAAAAAACTATAGGTAGTCTCGAAACACTTTTTATGCCGCCACAAGTCTCTATTTTGACCGAGGCCATGCGGAGCTCTATTCCGGCACCCTACCGGACGGGGGATCAAGCACGGAGGACCTCTTCATCAACCTTGTTGTACTCATGATGATGTCCGAGTAGTTCACCCGAGACCTACATGTCCGCATTTAGTACCTAGATGGAAATATCTCTCTCTCTCTCTCTCTTGATCTTCAATACAATGATCACCGCATCTTTGCTTTGATCTATCTGATGTAATACTTTTGTGCGGTGCGTTTGTTGGGATTTGATGAATTGTGGGTTTATGTGCAGATTATTCATGATAGATATTTGAGTCTTCTCTGAAATGTAATATGATTCTTATGTGCATGATCATTATAGCTTTGCAATTCTCTCCGATCTATTGAATTAGTTTGACCAACTAGATTGATATTTCTTCGGTGAGAGAGGTGTGTTGTGGTAGGTTCAAACTGGCGAGTTTCTATATCCTAGTGACAAAATAGGGGACAAGACGAGTCTTTGTGTTGCTGCTATTAAGGATAAAACGATGGGGTTTATTCATATTGCTTGAGTTTACTTTGTCTAAATCATGCCATCATTCTCCATGCATTACTCTATTTGTTATGAACTTAATACATTGAGAGGCAATCATAGAAGCGCTCTTAAAGTGGAGTAATATTAATAGGTGCGGGAAGGAGTCGGCCTATTTGTTTTGGATGTGATTCCTATATACACATGATCATTGTTGTGAATATCTCATAACTATCCGCTTTTCTATTAATTGCCCAACAGTAATTTTTCTACTCATCGTTATTCTTATTTTCATGAGAGATCCCGCTAGGGAAAACTATGCACCCCGGGTCTATTTGCCGATATGTTCATAAATGCTACAATACCTTGCTGTCATTTACTTGGCTTTATTTTATTTTGCAATTTAGAATTATCTACAATTATCTACACAACTCACTTGCTTGCAAATAACGAGATCAAGGGGATTGAAAACCCTATTGCCCGTGTTGGGTGCAAGTTGTTTGCTCTTTTTTGTGTGCAGCCGCTGAAGACGATTGTTATTGATATTCCTATTGGTTCGATAAACCTTGGTTTCATAACTAAGCGTAATACTTGCCAATATTGTGATATGATTACCCATTCCTCTTCATGGAAAACCCAACACAAATCACAAGTATCACCCCTCCATCAGCGAATTGGAGCAGGCGATCGGTGCGACCACTAGTAGGTGGTCGCCGTCCACCGCTTCGGACTGGGAGGTCCATAAGCTCAAGATCGAGGGATTCTTACCTCCAAATATGGTTTATCGGATTCTCCTCTCTTGGTAGAGCTTTCTGATCCCACTCGCTGGCCGACGAGTCCTTCATTTTGATTTCTTAGGCCGTGGACTTGGATTCCCCCTGCACCCCTTCGTGTAGGGGCTTCATTCCTTATTTGGGTGCCAGCTCCACCATCTCGTCCCTATAGTCATTCTTCACATCACAAAATTTACCACATTCCGCAAATGCTAACTGGGGACCACCCCCGTCCAGATTTATTCTACCATTTCTTTTGCGTTAGGCCATAGATGAGCGGTAGCAGCGTTTGTGACCTTGGCAGGCTAAACATTTAGTTGTGGTCTGATAACCCACAAGTGTAGGGAATCACGATAATCTTCACGAGTAGTATTTCACCCTAATTTATTGATTCAACACAAGGGGAGCCAAAGAATATTTATTGGCCTTAACAGTTGAGTTGTCAATTTAACCGCACTGAGGATATCTCTCTACAACAAAGATTTAGTAGCACAACAAATAGTAGTAGCAAAAGTAACATTAGTAGTGACAATACCAGTTTTGTAGCAGGTGTGACAGTAACAATAGCAATGGTAACTTGTCAAGATTCAGTATATGTAATGCGTAGGCACATGGATTGGTCATGGATATTGATTTATGACAATGACCATATAACAGTTACACACTAGGGTGACACAGAACTAGCTCCAATTCATCAATGTAATGTAGGCATGTATTCCGTATATTGTCATACGTGCTTGCAATAAGAACTTGCATCACATATTTTGTCCTCCCCTCCCGTGAAGGCGGGTTCCTATTGGAAACTAAGGGATATTAAGGCCTCCTTTTAATATAGAACCGGAACAAAGCATTAACACATGGTGAATACATGAACTCCTCAAACTATGACAATCACCGGAAAGAATGCCAATTATTGTCACCTTGGGGTATGCTGATCATGACACATAATAGGTACATATAACTTTCAAGATAGGATCCAAATCACTCTTATATTCATGAAAACATAATAGGTTCGGATCTTCAATCATGGCACTCGGGCCCTAGTGAAAACCTTTAAGCACAACAAAGTCATAGTTACATCAATCTCAGAACATAGTGGATACTAGGGATCAAGCCCTATCAAACTTAACTCGATTACATGATCAATTCCATCCAATCCCACAACCATCCAGCAAGCCTACATAAGAATTACTCACTCCCGGTGGTGAGCATCATGGCGGTGTTGATGAAGAAGGGTTGGTGATGATGACGGAGATGATTTCCCCTCTCTGGAGCCCAAAACAGGGTCCAGATCAACCCTCCGAAGGAAGAACAGGAGGTGGCAGCGGCTCCATCTCCTGAAACGCGATGAAATCTTCTCTCCAGTTTTTGTTCGCGTATGTGAATTTATAGAGTTGGAATTCGGGTCAAAGGGGTCATGAGGGCCCCACAAGCCATATGGCCACCGCCTAGGGGGGTGTGGCTAGTTGCGTGGTGGCCTTCTGGTCCACCTCCTCTGGCAGTTCTTCGCACCAAAATTCCTTATATATTCTAGAAAAAATCCACAAAAAGTTTCGTCCAATTCCAAGAACTTTTATTTCTGCACAAAAGTAACACCAAGGTTCATTCAAATCATGCAAATTAGAGGACAAAACGAGAGCAAAAGTGTTTGGAAAAGTACAAATTTTTGATGCGTAGCATGGACTCTTAACCAATTCTTCCCAATGGAGATCCCTAAGTCAATAGGGGTGTGGCATAGAAATTGGTTTTATGTGTCTGGGCTTGACGAGTGCTTGCCGACATTTTACGTGTGTTCTCTAATGTGCCTAACCTTCCGGGAGTCCTCGAACAACATCCCTAGTCATGCGTAGCTACCGTTTGTTGCCATTGTGCAGCTAAAAGAGAGAGGCCTAAAGGGGATCCACATAGCCCATACCTGGGTGGAGCATCGTGTGCTCCCTCTACAAGGCCGCAGAGAGGATATGTGTGATGACCGAGATTCGACTGACTCTTCTTGGGTTTCGTTAGACGAGATCGGAGATAAGGAGCTCCGCCACCTGCTCGCCCATTTGACAGGGTGTGAGGCTAACAATGTTTCATCAAAGTTCGCAGTGGAGGACTTTTATCGTGATGATCCCACTAGAGAGGTGACCTTCTCCGTCGGGCTTCGCTTGGGAGGAAAAGATCTTCATGTTTTACTCATTCTGAGTTTCGGATTCTACACAAGTTTACATGTTTCGCTGCCCACCTATAGCAGCCCCCGCTTCCGGACCAGGTGATGAGCCTGGCCATGCAGGAACTTATGCGGGTCGTGCCTAAGCGTCCTCCCCTGAAGAAGAAGGGGAAAGCTATCGTGACCTCCTCCAAGAACGAGGAGACAAAGACGGAGGGGGAGGTCGTTGGATCCGTCGGTCACAGCTAGATCTGGAGGATCTAGGTAGGGTCCCGAGCTGGTGATCTCAGCTAGATGGTAACAAGATGAACAAGGGACACGATATTTACTCAGGTTCAAGCCCTCTTGAGGAGGCAAAACCCTATGTCATGCTTCTGTTATATCGATTATGTTGGAGTACAAAGCACAAGATGATCTACCTCGAGATTGTATGAATGTATCTAAAAACCTTGCCTCTACATACTGAACCCCTCGGCTTATATAGGGACCAGGGGGTACCTAGGGTTACACATGGACAATTGCATCTAAATATAAACATCTTGAATATTCAAATGTGTCTAGAGTATGTGCCAATTCCTTCAAGAATTCCATCTTTAGCAAGCCTAGTGGCATGGTAGTACTGGCCCTTCTTTCGATGATTCAGGGGTCCTTGGCCTAGCCCACCATGTTCAAGACTACATGATTATCACCCCCAAGTCCAAGAGAGCGTTAGTAGCCCTTGAGCTAGTCTTCAAGCTGAGTATATCGATCAACTCCTCGAAAGTGACTTCAACTTTGGTCTTCGGCGTAGGCAAGTTCCTGATGTCAAAGTGTTCTATTCCTAGCCTTCATACCAAAGTAGATTCCCTAAATGCTGAGTAAGTTTTTCCAAGGACAACCAATAGGTCCCATCGATCAATCTCTTCAGGCATCCTGTCTGTCGGGATCCACAACTCTCATGTTCAACCAAGAGGTTTGTTGTGGGTCCCAGGTTCTACTCTGGCACATCCATCAACAGCCGCCCTCGATTCACATGCACACATTAATCACGACACCTGGGAAACCAACAAATTTATTGCTACCGGACTCAGGCATCTTGTCGTCCTACGGTTGGGCTTTTCTATATAAAGTGAAGGACACATGCAAGACTTTATATCACTTCTGCCTTTGTTCTGGCTTTCGCGCAAATCTCCATCTGTCCATTGTTACTTGATACATCTCTAGCATATGTATAATTTTTTATTGTTCCATGCTGATATATTATCATTCTAGGATACTTTTTGGGCATTTTTTTACCAATATATAATATTTTTGAGCACTAACCTATTGACCCAGTGTCCAGTGCTAGTTGTTGTTTTCTGCATGTTTTTCACTTTTTAGGTTTACAGTACCAAACGAAGTCCAATTTGATACGGGGCAAGCCCGTGTGTGTCGATCTTTCACGAATTGGAGGGGGATTCCACAAAGAACATGAAGAACACGAAGGGGCGATCACAAGAGGAAACACTCAAGAACAGTCCAATCACACATCCACTAGACTCACCACACACAAGATCCACAAGGTACATGAACAACAAAGGGAAAGAAGGATACATGGTAGATTTCATCCCAAATCCCATGGGGATATGAGGCCTTGATATCCCGTAGGATCTTCCCTCGTAAGGGGCCTTCACATCCACTAGGGATCTTATCCTATAGAGGCATCTAATCCATGGGAGAGGTAGTGGAAGGATCTAGGCTCAAATTACTAAGAGAAAAACCATAGCTAACCCTAGAATGGAGGAGGGAGATGAGTATATATAGTCTTGGGAGAAGGGGGGGTGAGAAAGGGGTAGATGGGCCTTGGGCCCGAGTGGATGCACGCAGGCAGGCCGGAAGTTCCGGGCTGGGCCGGAAGTTCCACGCGTCGGAAGTTCTAGGGAAGGTCCGGGCAGGTTCTAGGGTTTCCCGAGAGTTGGCACGCCTTGGGTGCGCCCGAGGCTGGAGGTTCTGGGCAGGCTGGAAGGTCCGGGGTACGGAGGTTCCGGCTAGGCCAGAAGGTCCAGGACTTCCAGAGTCTTGTCCTCGCTTCTTCTTCCTTCCCTTCCAATTTTCCCTCGCGGATGGTGTATTCGTCCGTAGGTGCTGGCACTCCTCCTCGTCCTCTGTGAAGCTCCGACAATACCTATGCATGCACATGAGAGGAGTGTCAAGTCGTATACCATCCTTGAAGGGGTCAAGTGAACACGTGTAAAGGAGATGATTCACCTTTATGTATGTGAAGTCGATGTCACGCATGTCACTTGCCGAAGGGACTCTTGCCATGGTGTTGTCCGTAGGATGCTCTGCATCATCCTTCCTGCTTGGAAAATATTTGTCCTTAGATTAGGATCCAAATCACCATTGGATGGAGATGGCATCGCCATGTAGAAGTGGACGATCACCAAGCACTCATCACCATCAAGCTCTAAAGGTGCAATCTCTAATGTCGAGCCATCTTGTAATTCCTTCAAAAGGAGCAAGGACAACAAACACTTGGAAAAACAAATGTGGTTAGAGTTAGTGCAAAACCAAGCATTCAAGTGGTGAATCACTGCACAAGTGTTGTCATCATGCATAACATGTGGCGTGACAAGGGATTGAGACATGGCATGTAATTATACAAATTGAGCACAAGCAATGTAATCATGGGAGAAAGTGTGCCAAGGTGAGGTAGGTATGCAAATATGTGTGACAATATAACACGTGTCTACCTCATGGTCATAGCAATCATGCACAAAGCAATCAATGAAAGGTCTATGATAGGCAAAGGAATCATTCACAACACCAAAGAAAATGACATGTCTAGACACATGGGGCAAGTGCAAGACAATCCAAGCATAATGTGCACGTGGTGTAATGAAGATAGTGGGGCACTCAACACAATAGAAAGAGCAAGTGTTCAACACGTTTGAGGATATCAAGTCAAGCAAGTAGCAATCGATGTGCAAATCATGGCAATGGCTGTAATCTACCACATAAAGGAGCACATCGGTGATGCAACATAAGCAAGCATAGTGATCATGTCGTGCAAACTACTAGTGTGAAGATGCAACATACTAGAGGAAATCATGGCGGTCATGTCATTTGAGCAAATAATAGGCATAGACAATGTACATGACATAACGCGAGCACGGGAACAAAACATGGTCAATATATCGTCATAGGCATGGGGCACAAAGCAAACATGGCAATAGCAAGTAGTATCTCCACCAAGATCGCAATTGTACATATAAATAGGAGAATCATGTTACATGTGAGATGCAAGGCATGGGTCACAATGAATGGCAAGGGCATATAAATGAGCATATCATGCAAAGTGAACATGACAATATGGGAAAAGGATATATAATGGAGAATAAGCCATAACCATGTGAGAGGAACGTAGGAGAGGTGCGCGTAGTCCTTGCGCAAGGGGAATGGTTGGAGACACATTCCGGTGAATCCCAAAGCATCGGTGCTCTCAAGAGATCTTTTCGTCAACTCATGGGATTGTGAGGTTGACGAGTAATCATGGGTACCTACACACAACAAAGACAAAAGGAAAATTGTGTGTGTGTGGTATATGTATACATCATCCGTTAGGATGTGCATGTGCTTGTGTAAGTTAGCACAAGATAAGAAATGCTCAAAGAAATTTGATGCATGGTATAGGAACATGTCATCCATCAATAAAGAATAGTTGTTATGTATAACACGACGGGGACACAAATTGAGCATGCAGATATATGGCACATCAATAGCATTTTTATTCAGGGGTAGCATATCATGCACACAAGTTTGGGGATCATGCAATGGATGAGATGGAACCAAATCTCCTAAAATGTATGAGGGAACTATGGGGTACTCCTCATGTGTAATAGCGGAAGCATAATATGGAGAATATGGACAATATCCAAAACAATGCATATGCAAAGCTAGGTGGTCATGGCATGTCATATGAGAATTATTGCGGAAATGAAGCAAAGGAAGCATGACAATATCATCAAAAAAAAACAAATGCCGATAACCATGGGTTTTTCATCTATGCCATATGAGCAACTGGGATTTACTTTAGTGGCATATGCATAGTTAGTACGATGAGATTGCAAAGATGCAATATGGATGATCTCATGCATAGCATATGAAAAGTCAAGCGGATTGTCAAACATGATGTGACCAATAGAATTTGCACATGGTATCCTATGGAATATAGCATCACAACTAGGTAATTTGACATGCTCATCATCATATGCATCATAAATAGGTGGCACATCTAAGCATGAAGAATACATAGCATGTGGTGTGTCCATAAGATGATCAACATCATGCAAGCAATCAATGGCAATATAGTCCACTAGTGGCACAAGATCATAACCTTCACCTATTTTACCTTCCTCATTCCACTCATGTGGTGTATGTGAGGTGGGAGAAACCAACTCGTGGCCATCGTCCTGATGGAACCATGTGGGGGTGCATCATCATCCACCATGGCCATCGTCATGATGGAACCATGTGGGGGTGCATCATCATCCACCATGGCCATCGTCATTCCCGTTGGAAGGATGTACTCGTCGAGGTTAGGTGTGTCGTCGTGTAGGAGACCTTGCACCCAAGAAGAAGACACAATATTAGTAGAGGTTAAGTTGCAAGAAATCGTAGTGGCCTCACATGCCATCTCAACTACCTCACTCGCTAAGTGTTGTGGCTCACTCACACCCTCTAGGATGCTCTCACTCATATGGTTGGTTGAGTCACTCAATGGGTGGTGATGGCTCTCAACCTCGCATAGGAATTGTGGAAACTCATCATATATGGGGCTAGTTGAGGGAGTCCTGGATTAGGGGGTCCTCGGATAGCCGGCCTGTTGTTCATCGGTCGGACTGTATGGGCTGCAAGGCAGGCATCGGATGATCGAAGACCACCTACGCCAAATGGAAGCTCCAAGGAGTCGTGACGCATTCTCCAAGTTATTAACTGTAGTTAGGCATGTTATCTCTTTGGCATATAACAGACCATGTGTAAGCCTAGGGAACCCTCGACGTCTATATAAGCCGGAGGGTTTTTAGGGTATAGAGACAGAACAACTCATCTAGGGTTAGACATACGATCTCGAGGTAGATCAACTCTGTAACCCCTCACACCATCAATACAATCAAGAAGGATGTAGGGTATTCCATAGGAGGGCCCGAACGTGGGTAAACTCGTGTCCCCTTTGTCTCCTGTTACCGTCGATCCTAGTCTCACAGTTCGGGACCCCCTACACAAGATCCGCCGGTTTTGACATAGACATTGGTGCTTTCATTGAGACTTCCTCTATGAGCGAGATGGAATCGACGCCTCGTCTCTTCATCAACAAAGAGGTTCGCAACATGGACGTTTTCATCCCTAGGCAGATCTTCGCCTTCGGCAGCGTTGTGATGCATGCTGATTCCGCCGGCCATCTAGGCCGCGTAGAGAGCTTCACCCCTGATCAAGAGGTCAGATTCAGAAACTTAAAGTTCTCTATTGACTCTCGGGGCGACTTGTCACTAATCGGGCTCACGGCTGCGCCTGTAGCCCTCGAGGACTCTAAGGCCTTAACCTCGGGCCCCTTCTTCAGACATGCCAATGGGGTCACCCATGGCAGCAGTCCAATCTCTCATCCTGGTCTGGCCATCGAGCCATATGATCGGACATATGTTCCTTCCGAACACTCCCCATGGGTGGACTTCATGGGGATTAACTTCACGAGTTTCGAACAGCTAGATCCGATCGGTCCCTTAGTTGTCGATGAGGCCTTGGAGCAATTCTCGTCGATGAGGATCATCGATGATCCAACCCCGATCTACACTCGTCCTGGTTATAGTTCGGGCAGGGACAGATTTTTAGACCCACCCACCACCCACTTGATAGCCAATTTTGAAGACTTAACCGATGTGCTAGACTATGCCTCCGAGGAGGCAGAATACATGGAAGAAGAGGACTGAGCCCCCACCCCCGTTAACACTGGGAGTTGGGCCGCCACTTCTACATACGACATCTACATTGTGGATACTCCTGCCACCAATGGCGACAATACGCCTCACAACAACGGTGACAAATAGGGTGATGCGCCATCAACACACCGGAAATCGCATAAGCGGTCCAAAAGCAAAAAGGGAAGAAGAACTATTATCAGCAACGGGGAAGGTAATGCCCCCGCCAATCATGACAATCCCGATATCTCTGAGCACCCATTTGAAGGTCCGGAGGAGTCTGAGGACCAAAACGACCCCAATACCGTTAATTACCTCCCCCCATAGAGGAGGAAGATATACCAGAAGCCGATGACCTGTACATCCCTAATAACCTCGAGGATTAGGAAGAAATCAGGCAATGGCTCGCAGCCTAAAGGCCAAAGAATGGCAATTCAAAGCCGAACAGGTCGAACTCAATGATCGATGGACGAAAGTCCTCTCAGCCGAGGAAGTATAAGGCACTGGTCTATCATACCAGACCAAAAGCTACCCTCGCAGAAGGTTGCTGCCGCAATTCGACGACGAACTTACCGATACTCCGTCCCCATACCGTACTCTATACGACAAGCTGGACCACCCCCCTCGTGGTTGAGACAGGACGGCCGACGACGTTGATTACATACCGACAGTGCCCAGAAGACGGGGCAAGGAGCCATTAGATCCCAATGACAGGTTCAACCTGCGAGATGACCTAGATCACAGAGCAGGCCGCACTAGATCCATCTATGGATCCAGAGAGTACACGCCCGATAGACGTGGCGAGTACAGACCATGGTTCAACCAAAAAACAGAGTTCGGAACGCAACCGGCCCCGTATAGACACCGAATACAGGCGCGACATAGCACGGGTAAAAGGCGCCGCTCACCCTCTGTGCTTCATGGATGAGGTAATGCGGCATCAGTTCTCCGAAGGGTTCAAACCCGTGAATATAGAACAATACAATGGGACCATTGACCCAACTGAATGGATCGAGGACTTCCTCCCCCATATCCACATGGCACAAGGAGATGATCTCCATGCCATCAAATACCTACCTCTTAAGCTTAAGGGGCCAGATTGGCACTGGTTAAACAGCCTCCCCGAAAACTCCATTGGATGCTGGGAAGACCTAGAAGACGTGTTCCACTCTATCTTCTCGGGGACCTATGTTCGCCCGTCGGACTCTTCCGATCTCAGCAACGTCGTCCAGAAGCCCGGCGAGTTCGCCTGATAGTTCTAGAATCGGTTCTTGACTAAGAAGAACCAAATCTTCGACTGTCCAGATGCTGAGGCCATAGCCTCCTTCCAGCACAATATTCGGGACGAATGGCTGGCCCGCCAGCTAGGCCAGGACAAGCCTCAAACTATGTCCGCCCCTACCTCCCTCATGACCCACTTTTGTGCAGGCGAGGATAACTGGCTGGCTAGACGCAACCACAATTCTGAAGATCCCGTGGCACCCGAAGCCCAAGATGGCAACTCAAAGCCAAAGTGCAATAAGAATAAGCGCTGGCACAATAACAATGATGCCGATGACACAGCTGTTAATGCAGGATTCCGCAACTCCCGACCTGCGCAGCGGAAGAAGACCCCTAAAGGCAATAGTCACGGACCCACTCCGCTTGAGAATATCATGGAAAGGCCTTGCCAAATCCATGGAACTTCAGAAAAGCCCGCCATCCACACACACCACAACGGCTAGGTGTTCAAACAGGCCGGCAAGATACAACTCGAAGACCAAGGCAAAAGCTCACGCAACAAGGACGAAGATGAGCCTCGGGGTCCAATTGGTGGCGGACAGAAGAAGTTCCCCCCCGAAGTAAAAAACAGTGAACATGATATACGCCACCCACATACCGAAGAAGGAGAGGAAGCGCGCCCTCCGGAAGTCTACGCGGTGGAACCTATAGCCCCGAAGTACAACCCATGGTCGGCATACCCTATCACCTTTGATCGGCTTGATCATCCGGCCAGTATTCGTCATGGGGGTTCGGTGGCCCTCGTCCTAGATCCCATTATAGATGGCTATCACCTCACAAAGGTCCTAATTGATGGAGGAAGTAGCCTTAACCCTATTTACTCAGATACGGTGAAAATGATGGGCATTGATGCATCAAGGATCAAACCCAGCAGCACTACCTTCAAAGTAGTCATCCTGGGCGTTGAGGCCCGATGCACGGGCTTGGTAACTCTAAAGGTTGTGTTTGGCTCACCTGACAACTTTCGCACCGAAGACTTCATCTTCGACATCGTGCCCTTCCGCAGCGGCTATCATGCGCTGCTTGGACGGACAGCGTTCGCTCGTTTCAACGCGGTCCCACACTACGCATACCTCAAGCTCAAGATGTAGGGACTCAAGGGGGTCATTACTATCAACAGCAACATCGAGCACTCCCTTAGAACTGAGGAACATGCACTGGCCCTAGCGGCCGAATTCAGCTATAAAGAAGATCGACAAGTTCCGATATCTGCCATAAAGGCACATAAAGCTGGGAAGCGAGTTTGGCTTCAGACCAAAACTTGGATCTTTCCTCTTCCCCTCTATAGGGACATGCCCCCCACCGCACAATTTCGGGACCAGCAAAGTATGTGCCGAGGAGGCACAACTTCGCACTTAAAGTTCCATGGGAAAGTGGTGGGGTAATAAAGGTGGGTGTTCGGCTGCCCCGACCTACTACCACCAATAGGTCTTCAAACAAGATGCAAACGCTCCTAAAAGAGCCTGCCTATAGCGTAAAGCTCACCTATAATGTCGCGACCTCTCAAGATTTTGTTAGCAAAATCCACCTGCACTAACACCCATCAAGGTGCATCCAAGAGTAGGAGTCAACTAGCAAGGGGGCATATCGAGGTCGTCAGGTCACCAATTGAAGACCCCTGGTACAACAACTCATGTAGGACTTTATTTCTGATTTTCATTCGCATAACTATAAATAGTTGGTTTGGCAATCCGAGTTATAAGAGTTGTTGAGAAAATGCAAAATTGCATGGCGCAAGTACGCCTCATCTGTCCTATTTTCGGCACATACTTTTTCTCCTTTCTCCCTCTTCTCGTGAACCTATTTGGTATGACGCGAGGTAACCAGCTAATAGACCCGGGGCTCGATTTCAAACACAAATTGCCTTAACTATCGTGTGTTTGGCGTCTTGGTGTTCACTTTATATGCATCGGTTTCGATCTATGTCTTTGGTCATTAAGTTGGGTTGCCCGACTCTTGTGCTTGCGCCTTTATGTTCCGCTCATTTTGCCAAAAGGGCAAAGGGAGCACCCCTGCGATTGTGCTTCCGGCTAGTCCAGTCAAGCACCTTAGGGGAGAAGGCCGAAAACGGACTGTCATAGTATGCGCGATCCGATCTGTGAACCCCAAGCTAGAAGTATTGTACTTCAATCCTGGTACGCGGTTATTCCGTGTTATACGAGGAAGTTTCCCTTTGCACAAAAATTATGATGTTGGCTTCGGCCTCGGTTTGTCTGAACATCGCAAACACTCCGGTGGCTAATCATACACTTCCCGTAGTCCTTTTCGTGACCCTTTGGTTAAGTGAAAGAAATAAAGCACTATAGTCCGATTGCCTAGTCTACCGCACTACACCACCTTCGGGTTCCGATAATACAGCTAAGGGACATAGTGCATTGGCATAGACACCCCAGGTAGTATCTACGTGGGGGCTGAAGTCGATGACTCGCATCTTTCAGTATTAGACGACCACACAGGAGTTATAAAGGAATACAGAACCATATAAGAGCGGATACTAATACCATTAAAAGCTATCACGAGCCTTCAGACATGTTACAAGCTCACTCAAATAGTTTTTCACCCGAACACTACGACGCTTTCACCCGAGCACTCTCCATCACTCCATCAAAGTGTAGCTTAGGGCATCGGTGCTCCTTCCCGGGTGGCAGTGGGTCGGTGGCGACCTTCATCGGATCGAGCCCCGGCCAGTGCACTTTGTCCTTGGCAAGGGCAATGCCGACTCCTCCAATACAAGAGGAGCACTTGACGGTGTTGAGGCGGGGCATGGCAGCGATCAGTTTCTGCACCAGGCCGAAGTAACTGCCTGTGAGTGGCTCGCCGGGCCATAAGCGGATGCAGAAGTCCTTCATGGCCGGCTCCGCCATCTGGCGCAGTTCCATCAGCTGTTTCAGCTGCTCCACCAGAAGAGGAGGATGCTCGGGGGCTCTGAACTGTGCCTAGAATGTCCGAGCTTCGTCTTCCTCTCCCCGCAAGGCGAACAGCTGATTGGCGTCCGCTATGCTCTTTTGGAGATCGGCGAATGCACCTGAGGATCGCCACACCCGGGTCGGCAATTCGAATCTGCTATCCCTGAATTCACACTTTAGGGAGTATGGCTTACCATCTGCTATTTCCTTGGCTTGGCACACTTGCTCCTCGTAGAACCGCCTGTCCATCCGCTCCTTCTAGAGATCGGATTTCATGGTGGATGCTACCTGTTGAGCATGCGTTGGTTTTCCCTTGAATAGGAAAGGGTGATGCAGAAAAGTAGATAAGTATTTCCCTCGGTTGTTGAGAACCAAGGCATCAATCCAGTAGGAGGAACAAGCAAGTTACCAATGGATGCACCTACACAAACAATCAAACTCTTGCACCCAACGCTATAAAGGGGTTGTTAATCCCTTCATGGTTATTTGCAAGTATTAGATACAATATAGATAGATTTATACGAGAACGGAAAGTAAAAGGTAAATAAATTGCAGCAAAGTATTTTTGGTACTTCTGGTTTATAGATCTGCAAATATATTATGGAAAGTAGACCTCGGGGCCATAGGTTTCACTGCAGGCTTCTCTCATGATGGCAAGTATTACGGTGGGTAAACAAATTACTGTCGAGCAATTGATAGAAAAGCAAATAATTATGAAGATATGCAAGGCAATGATTATTCATATAGGCATCATGTCCGTGTGAAGTAGACCAAAACGATTCTGCATCTACTACTATTACTCCACACATCGGCTGACTCCTGCCTGCATCTAGAGTATTAAGTTCATGAAGAACAGAGTAACGCATTAGGTAAGATGATATGATGTATAGGGATAAACTCAAGCAATATGATGAAAACCCCATCTTTTTATCCTTGATGGCAATAATACAATACGTGCCTTGCTACCCCTACCATGTCACTGGGTGAGGACACCGCAAGATTTAACCCAAAACTAAGCACTTCTCCCATTGCAAGAATTCCCAATCTAGTTGGCCAAACTAAACCAATAACTCGAAGAGACTTGTAAAGATATGAAATCATGCATAAAAGAATTCACAAAAGACTCAAATAATTTTCATAGATAATCGGAACATAAACCCACAATTCATCAGATCTCGACAAACACACTACAAAAGAGTATTACATCGGATAGATCTCCATGAAGATCATGAAGAACATGGTATTGAAGAGCAAAGAGAGAGAAGAAGCCATATAGCTACTAGCTATGGACCCGAAGGTTTGTGGTGAACTACTCACGCATCATCGGAGGGGCAATGGAGTTGATGTAGATGCCCTCCGCGATCGAATCCCCCTCTGGTAGATTACCGGAAAAGGCTCCAAGATTGGATCTCACGGGAACCGAGGCTCCTGGCGGTGGATTTTCGTGGATCTCTCTGGTATACAAGGAATATTCGTGAATTTATAGGCCGAGAAATAGGGTTAGGGGAGCTGTCATGGGCCCACAAGCCTTGGGGGTGCTCCTACCCCCTGGGCGCGCCCCTGTGGCTTGTGGCCACACGAAGGCTCTCCCGACTTCATCTACAAGTCTTTTGTTTTTTCCACACGAAGGCTCTCCCAACGTCCCCAAAACAGCCACCATATATTTTCCTCAAAACAACCACCATACCTACCTATCATGGCATTTCCATAGCTATTCTGAGATATATTCCCATGCAACTTCCACCATTCCGTTTTTCATGACATGCACCATCACTTTCATCCTGCATATAGAGTCATATTTTGTTCTTGGTATCAAGTTATAATTTTCTTTTTGAGTTGTAAGTAAATAAAAGTGTGATGATTTTCATTATTAGAGCATTGTCTCGTGTGAGAAAAGGATGATGGAAGCCATGACTCCATCATCCTTGTAGATGAAGTCGGGAGAGCCTTATCTACAATACTCAAAAACAAGGAAAAAACAGAAACTGGCACTAGGCTCTACATTAATAGATTAGTCCCAAAAATAGTATAAAATAGCATATTAATGCATATAGATAATATAATAGCATGGAACAATAAAAAATTATAGATACGTTGGAGACGTACCAAGCATCCCCAAGCCTAATTCCTGCTCGTCCTCGAGTAGGTAAATGATAAAAACAGATTTTTTGATGTGGAATGCTACCTAACATATTTATCCATGTAATATTCTTTATTGTGGCATGAATACAGATCCGTAAGATTCAAAACAATAGTCTAATATTGACATAAAAATAGTAATACTACGAGCACACCTACAAGGAAATCATGTCCTTTCGAAATAACTTGGCCTTAGAAAGTTATCCCTACAAAATCATATGGTCTGGCTATGCTCCATCTTCCCCACACAAAGTATCTAAATCATGCACAACCCCAATGAACAAGTCAAGCAGTTGTTTCACACTTTTGGTGTTATCAAACCTTTTCAACTCTCACGCAATACATGAGCGTGATCCATGGATATAACACTATAGGTGGAATAGAATATGGTGGAGGTTGCAAGGAAAAAGGGAGAAGATAGTCTCACATCAACTAGGCGTATCAACAGGCTATGGAGATGCCAATCGATGGATATTATTGTGAGTGAGTAGGGATTGCCATGCAACAAATGCACTTAGAGCTATAAGTGTATGAAAGAACACCAAGAAAACTACGTGGCTGTGCAAGAAGAAATTCCACTAGTTATATGAAAGTGACAAAATAGGAGACTCTCTATCATGAAGATCATGGTGCTACTTTGAATCACAAGTGTGGAAAAAGATAGTAGAAATTGTCCCTTCTCTCTTTCTCTCATTTTTTTTATTTTTTGGTGGGCATTTTTGGCCTCTTTATTTATTTGGGCTTCGTTGGCCTCTTTTTTTGGAAAGTCCGGATACTCATCCCAACTTGTGAGGGAGTCATGGCTTTTGTCATCCTTTTCTCACACGGGACAATGCTCTAATAATGAAAATCATCACACTTTTAGTTACTTACAACTCAAAAGAAAATTACAACTTGATACCTAGAACAACATATTACTCTATATGCAGGATCAAAGTGATGATGCATGTCATGAAAAACAGAATGGTGGAAGTTGCATGGCAATATATCTCAGAATGGCTTTGGAAATGCCATAATAGGTAGGTATGGTGGTTGTTTTGAGTGCGTATAATCCATGGACTCAACATTAGTCATAAAGAACTCACATACTTATTTCAAAAGTCAATTAGTTATCAAACAAAGCATTAGACGCATGCTCCTAGGGGATAGGTTGGTTGGAGTTAACCATCGCGTGCTCCCGACCCTCACACAAAGGTTGGCAATCATTAAACAAATCATGCTTCGACTTCGTTACATAACGGTTCACCATACGTGCATGCTACGTGAATCAAAAAATTCAACACAATTATCTATTCCAATTCAAAACTACTCACTAGCATGACTCTCATATTAACATCTCTATTATCTCAAAACTATATGCAAGGAATCAATCTTCTCATAGTATTCAATGCACTTAATATGAAAGTTTTTATTATATCCCTCTTGGATGCCCATTATATTAGGACTAAAATCATAATCTAAAAAAATTACCATGCTGTTTTTAAGAAAAACTCAAAATAATATATGTGAGGTATGAGAGTTCAACAATTTCTATAAAATATAACACCACCATGCTCTAAAAAGATATAAGTGAAGCACTACAGCAACATTGCCTAGCTCAAAACATATAAGTGGAGCACATAGAGTATTCTAATAAATTCACGATTCAGCGTGTCCCTCTCAAAAATATGTGTGAATCAAGGATAATTGGGGAAAACTAAAAATCAAAATACTCATATCATACAAGACGCTCCAAGCAAAACAGATATCATGTGGTGAATAAAAATATAGCCTTAAGTAAATTTACCGATGGATTGAAGAGGAAAGAGGGGATGCCTTTGGGGGCATCCCCAAGCTTAGACTTTTGGGTATACTTGAATATGGCTTGGGGTGCCTTGGGAATCCCCAAGCTTAGGCTCTTGCCACTCTTTATTCCATAGTCCATCAAATCTTCACCCAAAACTTCAAAACTTCACAACACAAAACTCAACAGAAAACTCATGAGATACGTTAGTATAAGAAAAACAAATCACCACTTAGGTACTGTTGTGAACTCATTATTTATTTCTGTTTGTTTAATATCTACTGTGTTCTAACTTCTCCATGGTTCAAACCCCCCGATACAACCCATAGGTACATCAAAATAAGCAAATAACACAAAGAAAACAGAATATGTCAAAAACAGAACAGTCTGTAGAAATCTGTAGACTTGGAATACTTATTGAAATCTTAAAATTCTGAAAACTTAGTACAATCAGGTAAATTTGCATATCAATCTTGTTTAATAATTTCAGGTCAAAATCACATTCCAGTGAATTTAAAAAATTCCTGGACTGAGAGCAAAAGTTTCTGTTTTTCAGCAAAATCAAATTGCAAACACCGTAGACCATCCCAAAGGTCTTACTTGGCTCAAACACTAATTTAATCAAGAAAACACAATTATTACAGAATTAATAATGTGCAAAACACACCAAAAAAGAAACAAAAACAGAAATCAAAATAAAATTGGGTTGCCTCCCAACAAGCGCTATTGTTTAACGCCCCTAGCTAGGCAAAACGCAATAGATCTAGGTATTGTCATAATAAAAATAAGGGAGATCATTCATGATCATCTCATAGGGAGATCATGCATGATCATCTCATACTCCCTTATTTCAGCAGGTAATTTACATTGTGTCAAGAAAAAGTAATCGAAAGGGCTGAATTTAAGAGGATTAGGATCCCTAAGATCAAGTGCGGGAGGGATAGGTTCCTCCTTGGGTCCCTTATAGTGTATAATCAATTCATCATTATAAGCTTTCCTTTGGGTAAATGCCATGAGCCTTTTTTTAGAATGAACTCTAATCCGTTATTTTGTATAGCAAAATTTTCATTGAGTTTAGAAATCTTATCAACCAAAACCTCGGTAGGGACTTTTTTCTCAAATTTTCGTTATAAGCAACTTGACCCGGAGATCGTAGTCTCATTATCTCTTCTTGATTGAAAATGATCTCCTCAATAGGGGGGCATCCACCATTAATTTATAATGAGCAAAGATTTCACTAGCCTCTTTCATGATAAATCTAAACTCATGGGCTAGGAATATAGTGGCGGCACGCTTAACAGAAGAATGTTGAATATTAGAAAACTCAAGAAAGATCATTTCTATGCAAGGGTGCATTTGCAAGAATTGTCTCTCAAGTTCACTTATTAACAAAGTTATAGGATCCGCAAGACTATTAGTTTTATTGAGATTGGAACCTCCTAAGGTAGGAAGCAGTCCCGCACAAGTGAACAAATCTTGAATAACACCTTTTCCAATGATATTACCACTACCTATACGGAACCTGTTTGTATGAATGATAGTAGGTTCTTCTTGAGGGTTGACATTAGCAAGGGATCAAAATACCCCTCAATATTATTACTATCTCTATCATTGAAAGTCTCCCTAGATTCCAACATGGTGGCAAAGCAAACACACAAGAAAACGAAAGGCAAACGAAAGAAGGGCGAACGAAAACGCAAATCTTTTTGGTATTTTTAGAAAATTGTTTTAGAAGTGGGGGAGAGGAAAATGAGAGGCAAATGGCAAATAATGTAAATGCAAGATTTGAGTTTGTGATGGGTACCTTGTAGGCTTGATGTGTATCCTCCCCGGCAAAGGCGCCAGAAATCCTTCTTCCTACCTCTTGAGAATGCGTTGGTTTTCCCTTGAAGAGGAAAGGGTGATGCAGCGAAGTAGATAAGTATTTCCCTCGGTTGTTGAGAACAAAGTATCAATTCAGTAGGAGGAACAAGAAAGTTACCAATGGATGCACCTACACAAACAATCAAACTCTTGCACCCATAGCTATAAAGGGGTTGCCAATCCCTTCACGGTTATTTGCAAGGATTAGATCCGATAGAGATAGATATAAACGAGAACGGAAAGTAAAAGGTAAATAAATTGCAGCAAAGTATTTTTGGTATTTTTGGTTTATATATCTGAAAAAATATTATGGAAAGTAGACCCGGGGGCCATAGGTTTCACTAGAGGCTTCTCTCACGATGGCAAGTATTACGGTGGGTAAACAAATTACTATCGAGAAATTGATAGAAAAGCGAATAATTATGAAGATATCCAAGGCAATGATTATGCATATAGGCATCACATCCGTGTGAATTAGACCGAAAGGATTCTGCATCTACTACTATTACTCCACACATCGACCGACACCTGCCTGCATCTAGAGTATTAAGTTCATGAAGAACAGAGTACCACATTAGGTAAGATGACATGATGTAGAGAGATAAAATCAAGAAATATGATGAAAACCCCATATTTTTATCCTTGATGGCAACAATACAATATGTGCCTCGCTACCCCTACTATGTCACTAGGTGAGGACACCGCAAGATTTAACCCAAAACTAAGAACTTCTCCCATTGCAAGAATTACCAATCTAGTTGGCCAAACTAAACCAATAACTCGAAGAGACTTGCAAAGATATGAAATCATGCATATAAAAATATAGAAAAGACTCAAATAATATTCATAGATAATCTAAACATAAACCCACAATTCATTGGATCTCAACAAACACACCGTAAAAGAGTATTACATCGGATAGATCTCCATGAAGATCATGAAGAACATAGAATTGAAGAGCCAAGAGAGAGAAGAAGCCATCTAGCTACTAGGTATGGATGCGAAGGTCTATGGTGAACTACTCATGCATCATCGGAGGGGCAATGGAGTTGATGTCAATGCCCTACGTGATCAAATCCCCCTCCGACAGATTACCGAAAAAGACTCCAAGATTGGATCTCATGGGAACCGAGGCTCCTGTTGGCGGAAAAGTGTTTTCGTGGCTCTCTCTGGTATACAAGGAATACTTGTGAATTTATAGGCCAAGAAATAGGGTTAGGGGAGCTGTCGTGGGCCCACAAGCCTGGGGGGCTCCCTACCCCGTTGGGCGCACCCATGTGGCTTGTGGCCACACGGCGACTCTCCTGACTTCATCTCCAAGTCTTCTGGGTTGGTTCTGGTCCAAGAAAAATTATTCCGAAGATTTTATTCTGTTTGGATTCTGTTTAATATTCCTTATCCGCAATACTCAAAAACAAGGAAAAAACATAAACTCGCACTAGGCTCTAGATTAATAGGTTAGTCCAAAAATATAATATAATATAGCATATTAATGCATATAAAACATCCAAAACGGATAATATAATAGCATGGAACAATCAAAAATTATAGATACGTTCGAGATGTATCAATGGACTGTTCGGCCGAGCTCGCCTTATTTTGTTGCTCCAGGGCCTCACACTTCTTGCTAGCGTCCTTGAGCTCATCCTGTATCTCCACCACATAATCCTGATGCTTATCGCTGGTGGCTCTTCGGGCGGAGAGTGTGGTGGTCACTTCTTTGGTCGCCGCCTTCTCAACGGTCGCATCATCCTTGGCACGTTGAAGCTTGGCCTTGAGCTTTTTGATCTCTTTCAAAGAAGATGAAAAATGATAAAACTTTATATAAAAGGAATCCGTATTGACCGTATTTAGGGGAAAGTACTCATATTTAGTTAAAACTTACCCTGGTCATAGTCGAACCTCTTGTTGAGGGCTTCCACCTCATCCTCAGAGCGCTTGAGGTTCCAATGTAGCTAGTCCAGCTCAGCACCGTTTTTGGCTGTCGCTGATGACGAAGCCTGCATTACACACACAATTCATACATCACATCGGCACTTACTCCCCAATTATAGACAATCCAATCATACATCAACTTATTCTAGCATGCTGAACACTTAAAGTGCTTCTAGTGCGTTATGAGGTTCAGATGTGACCCCTAGGTGAGCTTGCTCACCTCACCTAGGGCTCGGGGGCTGCCATGTATACAATACGAATAAATAAAAAGCTTAGCAAAATATCGGGCGACTTACTTGAAAGCCCACAAGGCGACCTTTGAAAGCCTCCTTCAGTCCGTTGTCAATGGACTAGACGCTTTGTAGTACTGCGCCCATGAGGGTGCGGTGATCCTCGGTGATGGAGGCGCTCGATAGGGCCTCCTCCATGGCCGACCACCTATTGGTGAGTGGTGCCGGGGATGATCGGATTTCCCGATCACCCACTGGAGACTGGACCGGTGCCTCCGGAGGCACAATGCACTCCAGAGATGTAATCGGAGGGTACTAATTGCCCGCTCGTCCGGCCTCCCTGGTGTTCGGGCGGGGCGTTATCCCCCGGTCTTCGGTGGCCGAAGCGTTAGCCTAGGCCATGGTGCTATGTCCCTTGCCCCCTGTGTCTGCCTCCATTGGAGTAGGCTGGGACGACACCTCCATGCCATCCTTCGTGGTGCCTAAAGTGGTGGGCTGCGAGGCATCCCCGCTCTCCGCCAGTTCGGCGGGCAGGGTCTCCCCATCCGATACCACCTCGGTTGGGATAACATGCGGGGGGCTGTAGGACCAATAATATGTGTGTTAGCAAACTATGAATCTACTAGTTATAAGTACAAGGGTCTTAGGATCCAAACTTGGATGGAGGGGGCTTTACCCTTAGGATCCTTCGTGGAACCTCCTCGGCATCTTCGGATGCGGAGCTCGAGTCCGAGCCGTCGTCGGACAGAACCACTCGGGCCTGTCATGCCCTCTTTGTGGTAGGAGAAGCTACCTGCCCCGGGGCGTCCAAAGACGCCGCTCTCTTCTTGGAGTAGGGGGAGTTGCCTCCCCCCTCGCTCTTGACCTCCTCCTCCTCTTCTTCCTCCTCTTCAGCCTCCTCTTGAGTTGACGAGGCGGGGGTGTCTTCGGATGTACCATCAGCCTCGTCCTTGATGCGAAGATCAGCCTGGCTTGGTTTCTTCTTCTTCTCTTTCTCCATGGGAGCCTCGTAAGGCTTCTCCACGAGCATCTTGGCTAAAAGCCCGGTCCTCTCGTCTTCGGGATGAGGAGCCGGGCTATTGATGTTGGTGGCTTTCTTCTGCCATCTCTGCCAGAACAGATCGGGTAAGAGGATGTAGGGATTCTCTGTGTAGTAAAACCAACCAAGCTGGGTAATATCATACCTCGGAATCGGGCTTGGCGGCGTGCAGACCCTTGTCCTTCTCCTCGGATGGCCAGCTCTTCATTGATTGGTAGAGCGCCTTCCACAGCTTCTTCCGCGTAGTGCGAAAGAGATTCTAGACTGTGGGCTCGGCTTCGAGTTCTCGAGCCCACAGAGGAGTGTCCCGACGCTGGCACGGGAGGATGCGTCTTCAGAGCATCACCTGGACCACATCGGCTAGCTTGATGCCCCCTCGACCAGGGAGCGGAGGCGCTTCTGCAGGTTGGTCACCTCTTTGCCTGAACCCCAGACCAAGCCCTTTTCGAGCCACGAAGCCAGTCTGGCGGGGGGACCAGATCTGAACGCGACGGCGGGGAGCTGGCCCTCTTCCCATGGTTCGGTGACATAGAACTACTCCTTTTGCCATTCTTTGATGGTGTCGATGAAGGTGCCCGTCAGCCACCCGACGTGGGCAAGCTTGCCGATGACTGCCCCGTCGCAGTCCGTGCGCTTGCCTCCGACGCACTTGGGATTGACATTGAAGACCTACAACTAGAGCCCGGAGTGTGCCTCGACGCTCAGGAAGGCCTCACAGACGAGGATGAACGCCGAGATGTGCATAATGGAGTTCAGCGGGAGGTCGTGGAAGTCGAGGCCGTAGAAGAACATTAACCCCCAGACGAAGGGGTAGAGTGGGAAGCTAAACCCCCTGATGAAGTGGAGATGAACACCACCCTATCGCCTGGCTTGGGGGTGGGGACCACTTGGCCCTCCTCCGCAGCATGGTGAGGGTTGTTGGCATGGAGGTAACCGGCCTTCTTGAGGTCGAGTATGTCCTTGTTGGTGACCGTGGAAGCTTCCAACTAGCCATTGGAGCCTGCCATTGCCGAGCTCGATGGTGGGGGCGGAAAGACCTAGATCTGTCCTCTAGAGGCGCAAGGGAATGGGAGGCGAAGAGGTCGAATAGGAAGCGTAAAAAAGCCTTTGAGGGTTTCCTTCTCTTTTTATGAGGCCTGTTGATGTGGATTCCCCTCGCCGTGCCATGAATCCCTCCACTTCCCAAGATGCATGATCCTTTGCATGGGTGTGGTTAAGTATATCCCGTATAAAACGGGACACGATCGGTATATTGATAGACCGTGATGATTAAAACAACCTCGAACCGCGAATCGAGTCTATGCAACTGGTCTGGCAGTCATGGTGGGCCGTAGCCTTTCGTTAGAAAGGTCGTTAGAGGGTCGTGGTTTATACCCTGATGTTTGGGCTTCAAAACCAATCAATTTACAATATTCGGACGTGCCACTATGCGGGAGACTACTTGTCATCGGAGGCCGAACTACAATTCGGCAGGAAGGACCTCACCTCGCAAGCTGAAGACTCTATTTGTGAAGCAGTCAGAGCTAAAGACCCTTGGCGTTAGAGGAAAGTTTGGGGGCTAGTGAGGGAGTCCTAGATTAGGGGGTCCTCGGATAGCTGGCCTATTGTTCATGGGTCGGACTGTATGCGCCGCAAGGCAGACATCGGATGATCGAAGACCACCTGCGCCAGATGGAAGCTCCGAGGAGTCGTGACGTATTCTCCAAGTTATTAGCTGTAGTTAGGCATGTTATATCTTCGGCATGTAACCAACCATGTGTAAGATTAGGGCACCCTCGGCATCTATAAAAGCCAGAGGGTTTTCAGGGTATAGAGACAGAACAACTCATCTAGGGTTAGACATACGATCTCTAAGTAGATAAACTCTGTAACCCCTCACACCATCAATACAATCAAGTAGGACATATGGTATTACCTCCATAGGAGGTCCTGAACCTGGGTAAACTCGTGTCCCCTTTGTCTCCTATTACCGTCGAGCCTAGTCTCACAGTACGGGACCCCCTACCCGAGATCCGCCGGTTTTGACACCGACACTAGTGGTGG
Source organism: Hordeum marinum (assembly GCA_022496015.1). Classification (NCBI taxonomy): domain Eukaryota; kingdom Viridiplantae; phylum Streptophyta; class Magnoliopsida; order Poales; family Poaceae; genus Hordeum; species Hordeum marinum. Next base: position 176,177,225 of record CM039676.1, read on the forward strand.
TCACTCTCATCCTCACATAGGAAATGCACTCAATGTCACATATGGTGGAGTCACTCATGTCACTCATGTGGTGGTGTCTCTCCTCACATGGAAATTGGGGCATCTTGTCATAAGTGGGTGTCGAAGGGATGTAGGTGCAAACGTCTCCATGATCAACTCCTTTCGTCACCATGGTTGAAGGGATAGTCCCATGCGCAACCGTCTCATCATCGTCGTGGTGGATGAAGGCCAAAGATGGCACATCATCACTCGCCTGCATGACAAAAGGTAAAATCCCATGCTCGGCCATGTTTCTTGGGATGCTTCCGAAGATGGAAGGGTCATCCATGCGTGTAGTCGATCGCCTTGATCTTGGCATTGAAGCTTGTCCTTGGTGGTGATCTTGGTCTTCGGGCACTTGTTTCTTGAAAGATGTGCGACTTGAGGGTCTATGCCATGATGATGATGAAGGGGAAGAAGACTTGTAGTTGGCCACCATGTGTCAAATTTGCTCCATGTGTGTCGCCACCATGTCTCTTTTCTGAGCTTCAGAGTGTCGTATGTCGATGGCGAGTCGCTCAAGCTTTTGGGTGATGTCGTTGCTCATGTCGATTTAGTCATCTAAGACCGAAGATGGTGTGCTTTTCCTAGCCATCACAAGACTCGAGCAAAGGTGAGTTGGAAATGAGATAAAAACAACCAAGATACCGTTCCCAAAGTTGAGGATGTATCACGTTTCACTCAATGTTACCTGAGAGAATAGTTGAATTGGTACCGAACTTGTTCACTCACATCTACAACATAAAGCTTATAGAGTGGCTTGGTTAGGGCAAGTGGCACAAAATTCAAGCAATTGAAGTCCAAGATATTGTAAATTTTGAAATAAGTCCAAATGACTCAAAATACAAAGCAAGAGATCACAAATATAGAGGAGGGCAATAGAGAAACACATGCGGTGGAATAATGGGGGTTTGTGTAGCTATAGGGATGAGCAAAGCTCGGGTTACACAAACATAAGGAAATACGATGGCTTATTGCATCTTTGGGCACGATTCACCACTTGTCACCAATCCTATTCATGCAAGCATACGTTTCCTATTCATGTATCCTCATGCACAAGTATCTCTTTTCATGCTCAACTCTTTTTGCATATAAGCTTTGATCATTCTTTCTTGCTTAGAAGCTTTTTTCCTCTTCATTTCCACCATTCTTACTAAGCCTCAAGCAACTATATGAGATAAATATCGCAAGATATGTACGGAAGCAAGCAATTGCACTATATGATATTTCCAATGATACAACAATATGATATCGTATCACTATGGTGCACAAGTTTTCGCGAAGCGCGACAATACTCGAATAGCTAGTCTCAATAGGTATGAAGGTAATCGCAAAGATGGTGGGGATAACAAGATGTAATGGCAAGGAAGGAAAAGTGTATGACGGAATGTATACCTTCGTCACACTTAACCTTTCACGAAGTCGGGATGAACCGACCTTGCTTCCGGTTGAAGATGGTCTCACAGGATTGATGGTCGTCATCGATGTCGAACATTGGTGGTCGATGTAAATGATGGACCGATACAAGTCACCGGTGGTTTATGAAGAATTATCCATCCCTAAGTATCCTAAAAACCTTAGGATACCGAAATCACAACTCAAGCAACCACAAATGCAAAGGTAAACCAAATGGGTTTGGTTGTGGAAGAGTATGGTGGTATTGTGGATGATATGGTGGAGGGCCTAGGCAAACTTGCCAAAATTTGAAACTTTTTAAGTGTTCAAATGATTTTAAAACCAAGATTATCATCTTGGTAACATCGGTAGCTTCAAAACAAGCCAAAGAACACTCAAATCGGAGTTTGTTAGTGAAAGTTACGGCCGAAACGGTGAAATGGTTGAAGCTAAAATGTGTGCAATGATTCTGGTTAGGCCGGAAATTCCGAGCCGGGCGGAAGTTCTAGGGGGTGGGGTGGAAGTTCCGAGAGGGACGGGAAAAATGTGGGGAAACTTTCTGGTTAGGCCGGAAGTTCCGAGGGCCAGATGTTTCGGGCGATGCCGGAAGTTCCGGGGGACACGGGAACAACTCCGGGACGAACCCTAATTTCCGGATCCGAGAACGGGGGCGGAAAAACTCGTTTTTCAGGAAATATTGAAGGGGAAAAAGGTTAAATTGCGGCTAGGGAATGCCAAGGGAGGTAGATCCACTTGCCAGACACCAAATCCAAGTATCAAAATCAACAGAAACTCACAAGAACAACAAATCACAAGAAAAATTTTGGGGCTATTTTTGGTGGGAATTTTTGAATTGGGATGAAATCAAACAAAATCAAGCTATAAAACAAAGAGGGGGGACTCCAAATTTGTGATAAACATGTCTCATGATACCAATATGATATGGGGCAAGCCCGTGTGTGTCGATCTTTCACGAAATGGAGGGGAGTTCCACGAAGAACACGCAGGGGAAATCACAAGAGGAAATACTCAAGAACAAGTCCAACCACACATCCACTAGACTCACCACACACAAGATTCACAAGCTACATGAACAACAAAGGGAAATAAGGATACATGGTAGAGTTCATCCCAAATCCCATGGGGAGATGGGCCTTGATAACCCGTAGGATCTTCCCTAGTAAGGGGCCTTCACGTACACTAGGGATCTTCTCCTATAGAGGCATCTACTCCATGGCAGAGGTAGTAGAAGGAGATAGGCTCAATTTACTAAGAGCAAAACCATATCTAACCCTAGAATGGAGGTGGGATATGAGTATATATAGTCTAGGGAGAAGTGGGGCTGAGAAAGGGGTACATGGGCCTTGGGCCCGAGTGGATGCACGCACACAGGCCAGAAGTTTCGGGCAGGTTCCGGGGTTTCCCGAGAGTTGGCACGCCTCAGGTGCATCGTAGGCTGGAGGTTCCGGGCAGCCCGAAAGGTTCGGGGTCCGAAGGTTCCGGGCAGGCCAGAAGGTCCGAGGTCCAGAGGTTCCGGGCAGGCCAGAAGGTCCGGGACTTCTAGAGTCTTGTCCTTGCTTCTTCTTCTCCCTTCTCTTCCAAGCTTCCCTTGTGGATGGTACAGTCGTACGTAGGTGCTGGCACTCCTCCTCGTCCTTCATGAAGCTCTGACAATACCTATGCATGCACATGAGAGGAGTGTCAAGTAGTATACCATCCTCGAAGGGGTCAAGTGAACACGTGTAAAGGAGATGATTCACCTTTATGTACATGAAGTCGATGTTGCCCGTGTCACTTGGCGAAGGGACTCTTGCGATGGTGTTGTCCGTAGGATGCTCCGCATCACAATTGCCACAAAACTTTTCGATGATTTGCCATGAAATTTTTTGATGATTTTTTCCAGAGCAAAAGAAGACTTGGAAGCTTCGGGAGGAGGCCGGGATGCACATGAGCCCCCCCCACACACACATCAGGGTGTGCCCTAGGGGGGCACCCTCATATGTGGTGACCCCCTTAGGCATCTCTCGTTGTTTCTCTATGGCCTATAAATTCTCTAATATCCCAAAAACCTTTAGGGAGCTCCCGAAACACTTTTGCCGCCGCTGCAAGTACCTGTTCTGACGGAAGCCCATCGAGTGCTCCGTTCTGGCACCCTAACAGAGGGGGATCGATAATGGCGGGCCTCTTCATCAACCTCGCTGCCCTCATGATGATGGTGAGTAGTTCACGACAAACCTACAGGTCCATTGGTAGTACCTAGATGCCGTTATTTCTCTCTCTCTCTCTCTTGATCTTCGATACAATGTTCATTGCATTTTTGCCTTGATCTATCCGATGTAATCCATTTGTATGGTGCATTTTTTGGGATCCGATAAATTGTGAGTTTATGATCAGACTATTCATGAAAAGTATTTGGGTCAAACATGAATACTAAGATTCTAATTTGCATGATCATTATAGCTTCATAATGCTCTCCGGTCTATTGAGATAGTTTGGCCAACTAGATTGATATTTCTTCGGTGGGAGTGTTGTGTTGTGGTAGGGTAGGTTCAACCTGACGAGTTTCTATATCCCAATGACAAAGCAGGGGACAAGATACATCTTTGTCTTTCTGCTACGAAGGATAAAATGATGAGGTTAATTCATATTGATTGAGTTCACTTTGTCTACATCATGTCATCATTCTCCAAGCATTACTCTGTTTTACTTAATACTCTAGATGCATGATGGATAGCGGTCGATCAGTGGAGTAATAGTAATAGGTGTAGGCAGGAGTCATCCTATTTTCTTATTGAATTGATTCCTATATACACATGACCATTTGTGTGAAAATCGCATAACTATTCACTTTTCTATCATTGCCCAACAGTAATTGTTTTACCGACCATATGCTATTTTTATGAGAAATGCCTGATGGGGTTATTACCCCTAGGTAGGCCAAAGCACGGGGTTCTCCCCCCCCCCCCCCCCACGCTTCGAAGAAAAACTAAGCGATAGGATGCCCACGGCCGGCTGGAGCATGGCCGGCTCGAGCCGCCAACGGCTAGCGGCGCGGACGACTGATCGAGGAGCCGGCTCGGCCCCCGGCCAGCTAGGCACGACCGGCTGCTTCTGGGCCACCTCTTCCGTTGACCCTAAGACAGACATGCAGCGTCCCGTCCCTCTGCGTGAGGGTACGATGACACGACGCGACCGCCACGACGAGCGACGCTATAGCCACAATGGCCGCTGACGCACGGGCGTGCATGGCGACAGTCCGGTCATCCAAGCCACTGACCCTGGTAAGCGCGATCGGGCGGGGAAATAGTGTCGGCATGCCCTCGCCCACTCGATTACCTGCCCCGGCATGGCTACAGTGTGGCCGGCTGTACCGAAGACTTCGGCCGGCTGGCACTAGGCGACGCCTCCCGGGCGACTCGTGCCGCGGCAGGTGGGTGAGGGAAAATCGCAGAGCCGGCTGGCGGGCCCCAACAGGAGACGGGGCCGCTCAGCCGGTGGACCCTGTAGACGACGAGACGACATGAAGGGCGAGAACCCCTGGTCAGCCGGAGAGGCTGTCAGCCGGGTCCCCTACCCTGTACTTTAGAGCATATTATAGAGCCCGGGGGTTGGCCTATAAAACCCCCCGAGCCCTCCATGCATCCGAGATGGACGATCATGCGCACACACCCACACATAACTCTCCTCATTCCCTCTCTAGCAATGAAGGAAGACGAGCCATCTGCTCCTTCTTCCTCCTCCAGACACAGCTCTAGGAGCATCCTTGTAAACACATCAATCCATCCAACTAGACCAAGCAGGACTAGGGGTGTTACCTCCCATGGAGGGCTCTGAACCTGGGTACATCATGTGACACCACCGCTTGTGCCCAATCTCGCACCCAGAGCCCGTCGGCGTCCTCCGGCCCCAACACCCACGATAAGCCTACCCATGGCATTTGTCATGAGAAAACGACGACAGTTGGCACCCATTGTGGGGCCGTACATGGTGTCGGCCGAATTCATGCTCCGGGCAGGACCCCTCACCATCCCCCGTGGTTGCCGCACATCCAGGCGAAACCACGGGCTCGTGGGGCTTGCTCCGGCACACCCTATGGCCGACTTTGTCGACCTCACGGTCAATATTGATGTGCTCATCGAGTGCTTCCGTAGGCTCAGCCTCGCTGAGGCTTCGGCCGCTGACGAGCACCCTGGGCAGGTGCTCGTCTGAGCCGATCCGCCCATGGTTGTGGGCGCACTTGCTGCAACCCAGTCCAGCGGCTCCCACGATTGCATGAGGGCAATGGCCATCATCTCCTCCACCTCCTCCAGACATGCGCGGGCCAGGGCTGATGCTTCCGTGGCCCGCTTTGGCACCTCCGGCCCCTTGGTGTGGCCCTCCGGGGCTTGAGCACCCCCATCCCCCTGACGGCAAACCCCGACGCCACCGCTGCTAATCTCGAGGTGGTTCACCGCGTCCTGTTCGAGGACGCCACCGCCCTCGCGGACACACAACGCCGCATGGAGGCCGCCCAGCGGGAATACGCTTCCGCCTACGGTCTCACCCCGGCTGGCACAGATCCTAGCCGGCATGGGGCTGCGCGCGATCGCGGTCGTGTGGTCGCCGAAATCCTGGGCGGCAAGATCCCATCTACGACACCCCTGCAGCCAAACTGCGGTCCCTCAAGGTGGCCTACGAGGATTTTGCCACGTTGGAGGGCGAAGAACGAGCGCGAGGGCACAGGGACTGCGGGCCGTCAGCCGGCTCAACACTACTGCTCTCCTCGCGTCTCCAACCGCCGGGCCGAAACAAACAAGCCACGGCCCTCTCAGCTGCCGGGGAGCAAGCAGCCTGCTGTTAACAGCCAGTGCACCAACAACCCGCCTCGTAGCGGCCGCCACCATGAAGCGCTGGCAGCCGGCGCAGCCGCGGGCACACTCCACCCTCGTGGCGCGAGCCGGAACGGTCGGTTCCGCCCGTCATCCACCCGGAGCTCTTGGCCCGGATCAGGCCACGTGTCCCCCGTAGCGAGAACGACGCCCGCAACCGCATCGACCAGCCCTCGCAGTCTGCCCTCCTCAAAGAGGAGGGCTTCATTGGCCCGGCCTGCTTCGACCCTCGGATCCGCAATGAGCCTTTCCCAACCGGCTTCACACTCCCTCGAGACACCCCGAAGTACAACAGGGCCGCCAAGCCCGAGGACTGGTTGATCGACTACACCACTGCGGTCTGCATCGCCAGGGGGAACAAGGGCGTAGCCATTCGCTGCACTCCCCTCATGTTGATCGGCTCGACATGCACCTGGCTCAATAGCCTGGCGGCCGGCAGCATTAACACCTGGACGGACTTCGAAGAGGCCTTCGTCGGCACCTACAAGCGGCCTGGCCGCCTCCGTGAACTCGCCATGTGCGTTCAGGGGCCGGACGAGTCCCTCTGCGTCTACGTCGATGGACCAAGCTCCGCAACTCTTGCGAGGGAGTGCAAGAGGTGCAAGCCATACAGTACTTCATCGAAGGCTGTCGAGACGGCACCCCCTCAAGCACAAGCTTCTGCGCTCCGAGCCAGCCACAATTGCCGAGCTCATGACCAAGGCAGACAAATATGCCACGGCTGATTCAACCATCCGGATCAAGACGATCTCACCCGCCAAGGCAATGACAACACCGGCAACGTCCCGGCCGGCTGCCGACAACTAGTAGTCGCAGAACAACAAACACAAGAACGACCAGCCGGATCCCCGCTACGGGAGCCGACAGGTCAACACCATTGAGGAGAAGGAGCCGGTTGCCTAGCCTTCTAGCCAGCGCCAGCACACTGGCAAGGCTGCCTGGCAGCTGAAGCTCACCTTTTATCAGATGCTTGATCTCCCCTGCAAGAACCACTCAAGGGCCAAACCCTCTATGCACACACTCCAGCAGTGCAAGTTCTCACAGCGACTGACCCGGGGGGCGGCCTTTCGGCTCCCTCCGTGCTGCCTGCCCGCGTGCTGGCCCCTACGCCGGCTCCAGCTCCAGCCCAGAATGACGGTCGCCTGATCGACCAGTTTCCTAACCAGGATGGCTGTTACATCGTCTTCACCAGTGAAGAGACGAGCAAACATGCACAATGTCGGCTCCATTGTGAGGTGAACGCCACCATGGCGGCAACTTCCCAGTTCATGCACTGGTCAGAGCGACCTGTCACCTGGAGCCGGGCGGATCACCCTGCCATCATGCCCAATCCCGGCAGCTACGCTCTGGTCCTAGACCCCACCATCGCCACCATGGAGCACACTTGCCACTTCTCGCGGGTGCTGATAGATGGTGGCAGCAGCATCAACATCCTTTACCTTGACACGATGCGCAAACTGGGGCTGAGGATACAAGACTTGCAAGCGAGTCGGACGGTCTTCCATGGCATCGTGCCTGGAAAGTCCTGCTCCCCTGTCGGCAAGCTCACGCTCGATGTCCTCTTCGGCAGACCCGGCCACTTCTGCCGCGAGCCGGTGCTGTTCGAGGTCGTGGACGTCGCAAGTCCCTACCACGCGTTGTTGGGTCGGCCGACCCTAGCTAACTTCATGGCGGTCCCCCATTACGCCTACCTCAAGCTCAAGATAAGGGGCCTCAAGGTAATAATCACCATCATGGGTGACTACAAGATGTCACTTGAGTGCGCTCGAGACGGCAGACGGCTGGCTAAGGCCCTGGAAATCGCCGAGGAGAAACGACAGCTCGACTCCCTTGTGGCCCTTGATGCCAGCTAGCCGTCTGTGCCGACTCCGACCTCGCAATTCGTCGGCGAGGCCTCCTTGTAGCCGTCCAAGGACAACAAGCAAATCCCACTCGACCCGACCAATCCGGCTCAGTGCGTCATCATCGGCTCCCGCCTCGACAGCAAATAGGAAGGCGAGCTCGTCGACTTCCTCCGTGAGAATCGGGACAGCTTCGCATGGTCCCCCAAGGACATGTCGGGTGTTTCGAGGAAGTTCGTCGAGCACAAACTACACGTCCGACCGGACGTCAAGCCGGTCAAGAAACCCCTGCGCCATTTCTCCGAGGAGAAGCGGCGTACCATAGGAGAAGAGATCACCCGGCTGCTCACAGCCGGATTCATCATGGAAGTGTTCCACCCGGATTGGTTGGCCAACCCAGTCCTGGTGCTGAAGAAAAAAAGACCCGACGCATGTGCATCGACTACACTAGCCTGGACAAGGCGTGTCCCAAGGACCCATTTGCCCTGCCACGGATCGATCAAGTCATCAACCCCATGGTCGGCTGCGACTTGTTGTCCTTCCTGGATGCCTACTCCGGCTACCACCAGATTAAGCTGAATCCGGAAGACCGGCTCAAGACCTCCTTCATCATGCCCTTTGGGGCCTACTGCTACATCACCATGTCCTTCGGTCTTAAGAACGTAGGCGCCACCTTCCAGCGGTGCATGCAAAATTGCCTCCTTCCTTAGATAGGCAGGAACGTCCATGTCTACATTGATGACATCATCGTCAAAACCAAGAAGCACTTCAGCCTCCTCGATGACCTTCGAGAGACCTTCGCGAATCTGCACGAATACAAGATCAAGCTCAACCCCGAGAAGTGTGTCTTCGGTGTCCCAGCCGGCCAACTCCTGGGTTTCTTCCTGTCCGCCCATGGCATCGAAGCTAACATCGAGAAGAACAGTGCGATCGAGCGCATGCCCAAGCCGACCCGGCTCCACGACGTCAAAAAGTTCACTGGCTGCCTCGCCTCACTCAGCCGGTTCATCAGCCGGCTGGGGGAGAAGGCCCTACCTCTCTACGAGCACCTTCGCAAGACGGCTTTGGTCGAGCTGGGTCACACCAAGAAGCCGGGCATGTTGGATTGGCCCGACGAGGCGGACGAGGCCTTCCGCGGCCTCAAGAAGGCTCTCACCCGTGCGCCCATCCTGGCCGTGTCGGTTGAGAAGGAATCTCTGCTCGCCTACATCGCGACGACCACCCGCATCATCAGCGTCGTCCTGGTGGTCGAGCGGCCGGAGGAGGACAAGTCCCCGCCGGTCCAGCACCCGGTCTACTACCTCAGTGAGGTCCTCTCCGCGTCCAAGCAGAACTACCCCCACTACTAGAAGATGTGCTATGGCATATACTTCGCTGCCAAGAAGGTCAAGCAGTACTTCCAGGAGCACACCATCACCGTGGTAAGCACGGCCCCGCTCGGCAAGATCATCAGCGGCCGGGACTCCACCGGCTGGATCACCAAGTGGGTCATCGCTCTTGCCAATCACGAGATCCGGTATGAGCCACGAACCTTCATCAAGTCACAGGCGTTGGCCAACTTCCTCGTCGACTGGGCGGAGACGGAGTTAGTGCCACCTCCCCCAGACTCCACACATTGGCGCATCATTTTGACGGCTCGAAAATGAGGACCGGCCTGGGTGCCAGCATAGTCCTCTCCTCCCCGAAAGGTGACTAGCTCAAGTACGCCCTCTAGATCCACTTCACCGCCTCCAACAATGTGGCCGAGTACAAGGCCATCATCCATGGCCTCCGGCTCGCCAAGGATATCGACATCAGGCGCATCCTATGCATCAACGACTCCAACCTCGTGGTTCAGCAGGTCTCTGGCGAATGGGACACCAGGGACGCCAACATGGCTAGCTACCGCTTCCTCGTACAACAGCTCACCGGCTCCTTTGAGGGCTATGAGTTCCATCACGTCCCACGGGTGGATAACGCGCTGGCAAAGACCGGCTCCACCCGGCAGGCCATCCCAGCGGGCATCACCCTTGAGCGGTTGCTCAAGCCATCGATCAAGCCTTCCCTAGAATTGGAATCAATTTCGTGCCGGCAGACGCTGTTGGCCCATCGGCGGCTCCGAGTGCCCCTTCGGCATCTTTGCCTCCGGCTCCCACAACCTTGGCAGCGCTGCCAGCACCACTTGAGTCGGCTGCATCCGAGGCCGCCAGCTCCAACGACGCAGCTGTCATGATGACAATCGACCAGCCGGCCTTCGGGGCTGGCGAGCCGGTCCCGGGGGCTGATCATCTAGGCCTGGGGGCTCCCGAGCGGGCCCCCGACTTGGCTCCCTCATGGGCCCAGCCTATCTTGGTGTTCCTTGTACGTGGCGAGCTCCCCCCGGACGAGGCCTTGTCAAGGCAAATTCAACGTCGGGTCCCGGCATACATCATCATCAACAATGAGCTCGTCCATCGCAGCACCACTGGCGTCTTCGAGCGGTGCGTCGAGCCGGAAAAGGGTCTGCAGATTCTCCTCGACATCCACCAGGGCGAGTGCGGGCATCACGCCGCCTCCAAGACCCTGGTGGCCAAGGATTTCTGCCACGGCTTCTACTGGCCCACTTCTCTCGAGGCGGCCAAGAAATTGGTCGACGAGTGCAAGGGCTGTCAGCGCTTCAGCACGCAGAGCCACCTACCGGCATCAGCCCTCCAGACCATCCCCCTCTCATGGCCCTTCGCCATTTGGGGGCTGGACATGGTGGGTCCCTTCAGAACCGCACGAGGCGGCATGACACACTTGCTGGGGGATGTCGACAAATTCACCAAGTGGACCGAGGCACGACCGATCAAGAAGCTAGACGGCCCCACGACCGTCCGGTTCGTCGACGACATCACGGTTCGCTATGGCATCCCCCACAGCATTATCACCGACCATGGCACAAACTTTGCCAAAGGCACGCTCGCGCGTTTCTGCTCCAAGCAAGGAATCCGGCTCGACCTGGCCTCCGTCGCTCATCCACAGTCAAACGGCCAGGTCGAGAGGGCAAACGGCCTCATCCTATCCGGCATCAAGCCCTGGCTCGTGACGCCGCTAGTAATGTTAGTCGGCTGCTGGATCGATGAGCTACCGACTGTCCTTTGGAGTCTCGAGACCACTCCCAACCGATCAACCGGCTACACGCCTTTCTTCCTTGTATATGGGTCCGAGGCGATCATCCCCACCGACATCGAGTTCGACTCGCCTCGGGTTGCCCTATACATGGAGAAGGACGCAAAGGAGGCAAGAGAAGACGGCTTCGACCTACTCGAAGAAACCCACGAACTAGCCTTGAGCCGGACAGCAATCTACCAGCAGAAGCTCTGGCACTACCACAGCAAGGGGATCTGGCCACTCTCCTTTTGTGAAGGGGACCCGATCCTTAGGCGGGTCCAACGGACAGCCAGACAACACAAGCTGTCCTCCCCATGGGAGGGCCCGTTCATCGTCAGCAGGGCGTTGCACACTAATGCGTACTATCTAATAGACGCCCAGAAGCCGTGGAAGCGCAGAAGAGATGCCTCCAGCAAGGAGACCGAGCGCCCGTGGAACGCGGCGCTCCTCCGTCATTTTTACTGCTGAAAAGACCAGTGTATGTATGTATCCCTTCCCTTTTTGGCTTATGAATGCAATGGGTGCCCCAGGACGGCTCCTGGGGCACCCTTTTCGTTTCCTTCAAAGGTCTCCTTACTCACCGGCGCCCCGGCCCGGCTCCCGGGCCCGGGGGCTCGCCGGCTGGTCCTAGGTCGCCTCTCTCAAAAATTGGCTAAGTAGTGTGAGCCGAGCAAGCCCTCCCACCCCTCCCAGCTACAGATCTGGCTCCCGGCTGTCCGGCTAATGGGGCCTCGGGGCGGCAAAGCTTAGCTAACATGAAAGATCAATCGCAAGGAGATACCAGCTAGGTCTAGCCGGACCACCGCCTCGCCTCGGACACTCTACTTATCCCGAAAGGTTCTCGTGGTTCCTAAGTTTAGAACTGGATCCCTCGAGGCAGACACCCTGACCTGGCTATAGATCGGCTCCCGGCTGGCGGGCTGGCGGGGCCGAAACCAAAGGGGAAAAGGGGAGGAATGGAAAGAAGCAAAAGGGCGAAAAAGGATAAGGATGAGCAAGCACACATAATAAGGCAAACACATTAAATATTCACAATACGAATTTTAAAGACAAAAGAGGCCCACGGCCATCAAGGTTCATTACATTACACCCCCAGTGGCTAGACTTCAAGCCGAACATGCAGGTAAAAAAATATAAGACGCCCGGGGCCTCAGGCCACCGGCGCATCACCATCCGGCGTGCCTCCAATCGGCGCATCGCTGGGCGGCTCGACTCCCGTCCCAAAGGTGGCTGCGGCCTTCGGGTCGGCCTCCTTGGCCTTCGAGGCAGCCTCCATGGTCCTAGCCGTCTCGCCTCTTGAGTCGGTGCTCTCATCGGCAACCTTCTCATCCACTGGGCCTTGCGGGATGCGGAAGGAGTCTTCTAGCACCGGCTCGCCATCCTTGCCAAGGGCCGACAAGAACTCGTCCCCATCTACATATGACGCGAGCTCATTGGCCTGGCGGACAAGGGCTGGCTCATGGGCCTCCCGCTCCTTGGCCGTCTCGTCCCGCATGGTGGCCAGCCGGCCCAAGTCCACGCCGTGATACCACGACATGACGAACCGGAGCGCCATCTGTGCGCCGGCTCGGGCCACTGACGCCTTCCTAGCCTCGAGCCGGGCCATGGCCTGCCCCAGCCACAAGGCCATACAGTTTGTCGGAGCTCCCACATGGCCCGGCCACAGGGCGGCGATTATCTCCTTTCCGTCCGTCTTCAACCGCTCAATGCTCCGCTCGAGGTGGATCAGCCGATTTGCAATGGCGAGCCCAAGCTTCGCCACACCCCACGCGTCCTCCTCCTCGATGGAGCGCCCATGCTCCCGAAGGTATTCCCGGTTCTCCTTGATGGCGTGCTCAGCGCGGCGCTGAGTTTCCGGGAAGCGCCCTAATGGAAGAAGAGGAAAGAAGGGCAAATCAAATACAAGAACCAGCAAAGGAAAAAGCGACCGGCTGGAAAAAGGAAAAATGGACACCCACCTTCGATGGCGTCGTCCACCCCGATGGCGAAATTGACTGACACTTTCCGCTACGATGCCAACGCTGCCTTCGATTCGGCAAGCAAGCCCTTAAGCCCCTCGAGCGACCTCTCGAGGTGGGTCACCTCCCCTTGGAGGGCGGCGGTCCTTTGGGCGGCGTTAGTGCCCTCCTTGACGACCATCTCCTTGGCCGCCACCTCCTTCGCCACGTCGGCCTTGAGGCGGTCCTGGGCCGCCTCCCCGTCCGCCAGCAGCGCGGCTAGCCGGTCCTTCTCCTGCATGACCGCCTAGACGCCTTGCGCCAGCCGGTCCTGCTCAGGGACAAGTCCGGTCTTCTCTGCCCGGAGGGCGGTCAGATCACCTGCAGGACAAGGCAGGCGTCAACCGGCTCTCGAGGGCTACGTACCCCTCCCGCGAAACTTGAATTACCTTGCACTCTCGCCAGCTCCTCCTCAAGGCGGTAGAAGCCATGTTTGCCCCGGTCGTAGATGGCGACCGCCTCCTTGAACAGCTTCTGCCATAGGGAGTTCCCCTCCTATCACACAGAGCCAAAAGTCAAAACATGCTCAAGAAGATCCGTCCCGGCTACCTGTTAGCCGGTCAACCGGCCCGCATCTCGGGGGCTACACCCAGTGGGTGCGCTCCCACGCCCCCACTGAAATTTTTCACAAGAATGACTGGGCTTACCTCCACGCGCTGCAGGGTGGCATCTGCCGCCTCCGCGAATCGGGCCAGCTCATGGTGGCACCGGTCCAGAACGCTCCCCAACTCCCCGAACGAGGGGATCGGACCACCCGTCGAGGGTGCGGGAAGGGTTGGACATGCGCTAGCGACTCTTAGTCCCGGAGCACCTCCTGCATGGTCCTCAGGGTCCTCCGGGCCTGGCCGCTGTTGCCGCCCGACCCCAGGCTCGCCACGGTGTTGGCCGTCGGGGGTGGGTTGATGACGGCAAGAGCCCGGGAGTCGCCTCCTCCTCGGTTGCTCGGCGCCATCACCGCCTCCTCCTCCCGCCGCTCCGAGGCGATGATCGCGATGGACGGCGCCTCCGCCTCCATGGTCGCCGCCTTCGGAGCCGCCTCCGGGGCCACCGGAGCCTCCGGCATGTCAACCCGGGCAGGCTCGGCCTCGGGCGGAGTCACGACCGGCACCTCCGGCCAGGCCGCTTCGGGAGTCGGCTCTGCTGCCGCTGCCCTCGCTCGGGCTGCCTCCTTTGCGGACGGAGGTGCAGGCACTTCATGGCCGCCCCTCGTGGCTCGCTCGACGGGGGCCTTGACGGACGGGTGGATTCCCAGCCGAGTCCGACGCGCGCGCGGGGTCCACGGACCTCCCTCGCCTCCCGCCGCTCGAAGTCCCGGAGTGTGAGGCCCCGCCTCGCGTTCCGGACTTTGACGCTCGCGGCTCCGCGAGCTTCCTCTTCTCATCCTGTTGGGTGGCCGTGTGCTCGCGGGCCAGCCGGCTGGCGGCATCCGTTGGATCCCCCGCCGGCTCCCCCTCGTGGAGCACGATGGGGTCCCTGTGGTGCACAAACGTCAACCACCCGCTGGCTCACGACCCGGAAGAAAACACACACAAGAAAAAGAAAAACTTCACCGACGACGAGGGGCAAGGCCCGCTTGGCGCGCGCCGGTGGCTTCCGTTCAACCACCTTCACCCGCTTATGGACGGGTGGCGGTGCCGTCGGCTCCTCTAGCGCCGGCCTCTTCGCTCGGCTGGCGGCTCCAGCCGTCGGGTCTTGAGCCAGCCGCTCCTCGCTCCGCCCGCACCGGCCCTGCTGAGCTGAGGGAGAAGGCTCATTCAAAATCATCACATCATCATACTCGTCGTCCGTCCAGTCCCTGATCGTGGAGGCAATAGGAAACTCTCCAGTCCCGCTGGGCTCCCCGGTTGCGCTGGACCCTCTCGCTCTGCTCGGGTTGCCGACTCATGGGTCTGTCGGCTCCTCGACTCCTCCCGAGGATTCCACCCCTCCTCCGGTGGGCCTCCCCGATCATAGTCTTCGCAGTCGGAGTGTTCACACTCCGCCTCGAAGATTTGGGGTGCGGGCCATGCGGCGTGTTCTGTCACACCAACAGCTGCAGTCAACACGGCAAAGTAAGATCCGCTGGTGGTTGCCGGCTGGTGAGAATTAAACAAAGAGAAGTTGTTTCTTAGAAGACTTACTAGGGAGGGTTGATGCGGTCGTATGGCTCCATGCCAAATGTCCATGATGCGGGCTTCATCTTAAACGTCATGAGGTCATTCACCCGCATCGCCACCTGAGTCGGCGTCAGGTCGATGGTCGCCAGCAAGCATGGGTTCCAGCGGCCGGACATGTCGCAGATCTAGTGCGGCCTCAGCTGGAGAGGCAACACCCGGTGCGAGATGAAAGCCGCCACCAGATCGGCAGCGACCAACCCCTCGGAGCTCTTCAGCTGCGCGATCTGGCCAAGCTTGACTAGAGCCACGCCGTGCAGGGTGGCCCCTAGCCAGTTCACCTGGGTGGATTGCGCGTCGACGAATGGCGGTAGCCGGATGAAGTCCAGGTTTGGGTCAGTGTTCTGCACATAGAAGAACATCTGTTGCCATCCCTTGACGGATTCGATTAGAGAGAAGGGCGGGAAGCGCGCGGTGCCACGGCAGCACACCACCGTGCCCCCGCAGGCGCTGCTCTTCAGCGCCTTGAGATAGAAAAGGTCGTTGGAGAGGTCAACAAAGGGGTGGACCCCTAGATACCCCTCGCACAATGTCACGAAGCCGACAAGGTAGAGGATTGCGTTGGGTCTGAGGTGGTGCAGTTGAAGATCAAAGGTGTCTAAGAGAAAACGGAAAAAGTGGCTCACCGGCAGCCCGAAACCACGGGAGAAATGCCAGTGGAAGACGACATGTTCCCCTGGCTGCGGCGCCGGCACCACCTCATCGCCTGGCACGCAAGCGACCACCCGCTCCACCAACGGCAGCATGCGCGTGCGGCGGAGCTCCGCAATGCCCGCCTCAGTGAAGACAGAGCCAACCCAGCTTCCTCCGCGTCCGTCGGCCATTGCGGCGATAGGGCAGCGTGCAGGCACAGTTGCGAGCTTGGGCGCGGTGTTGCGCAAGGGGAGCAAGGAAGACGACGAGGAAAGGAGCGAGGAGACAAAAGGGATGCGGGTATCTCCACCCCTTGCCCTTCCTCCCCTTTTAAATAGGGGGGCCACGACCGGGGGACGTGGGGATTAATTGCACCCACTCCCCGGGAAACTCTGCGCATGTGTTGGTGGCCCCGGGCCGTAACGGCCGCTTCGGGCCACATAGGATCCTGGCCTGTGCTCCGAGGCCTACTAGGCTACGTCCGGGGCCTAGCAGGCTAGGCCCAGGCCGACGTCCCGTCTCCCCGTGTGCATGGGTCCCGCCACATAATTACCCTCCACGTGGCGCATGGCGGGCTGGCTCGGATCCCGGGGCGACGCGCCGAAACCCGAGGCATCGGGTCCAACAGCCGACCCGGCTGGCCCTTTGGCTTCACACCAGAGGCGGATACCGCCGGGAGGAAGCCGCCGGCTCCCCTCCGTCTGCCGGACACGGCCCCCGCCGGCTTTGGAGACTACTGACGGGGTTATTACCCCTGGGTAGGCCAAAGCACGGGGTTCTTCCCCCCGGCTTCGAAGAAAAACTAAGTGATCGGCTGCCCACGGCCGGCTGGAGCATGGCCGGCTCGAGCCGCCACCGGCTGGCGGTGCGGACAACTGATCGAGGAGCCGGTTCAGACCCCGGCCGGCTGGGCATGGCCGGCTGTTTCTGGGCCGCCTCCTCCATTAACCTTGACACGGACATGCAACGTCCTGTCCCTTTGGGCGCGGGTACGACGACACGGCGCGACCACCACAACGGGCGACACGATAGCCACAGTGGCCGCTGACGCACGGGTGTGCATGGCTATAGTCCGGCCGTCCAAGCCACTGACCCTAGCGAGCGCGACCAGGCGGAGAAACAGTGCCGGCATGCCCTCGCCCACTCGATTACCTGCCCCGGCGTAACTATAGTGCGGCCGGCCGTACCGAAGACTTTGGCCGGCTGGCACTAGGCGACGCCTCCCGGCGACCCGTGTCGCGGCTTGTGGGCGAGGGCCAATCGCAGAGTCGGCTGGCGGGCCCCAACGGGAGATGGGACCGCTCAGCCGGTGGACCCTACAGACGACGAGACGGCACGAAGGGCTGGACCCCCTGGTCAGCTGGAGAGGCTGCCAGCCGGGTCCCCCCACCCCTGTACTTTAGAGCATATTATAGAGCCGGGAGGTTGGCCTATAAAACCCCCGAGCCCCCCATGCAACAGGGACGGACGATCATTCGCATACACCCACACAGAACTCTCCTCATTCCCTCTCTAGCAATGGAGGAAGACGAGCCGGCTGCTCCTTCTTCCTCCTCCAGACATAGCTCTAGGAGCATCCTTGTAAACACATCAATCCATCCAACTAGACCAAACAGGACTAGGGGTGTTACCTCCCATGGAGGGCCCTGAACCTGGGTACATCGTGTGTCACCACCGCTTGTGCCCAATCTCGCACCCGGAGCCCGTCGGCGTCCTCCGGCCCCAACACCCACGATAAGCCTACCCATGGCATCTATCGTGAGAAAACGACGACAATGCCACTAGAGAACACTATGACCGTCGGGCCTATTCACTTGTATATTTACAAATGCTAATATTACCTTTCTGTTATTTATTTGCTTTTATTTTATTTTTCAATTTACAATTATCTACACAACTCACTTGCTTGCAAATAACGAGATCAAGGGGATTGACAACCCTCCTGCCGGCGTTGGGTGCAAGTTGTTTGTTATTTTGTTTGCAACCACTGAAGACAGTGGAGGATTGGTATTCCTATTGGTTTGATAAACCATCGTTTCATAACCGAGGGAAATACTTACCCACATTGTGCTGTGATAACCGGTTCCTCTTCTTGTAAAATGCAACACAGATCACAAGTATCATTACTCTCAAAAGCTTGATGTGATGGACAACATCCCAATTTCACCAACTCACCCCGTCGGCCTTCTTGGAGGAGAGTGCAAAAGTGTTTGGTTTCTCAAGGCCAACCGAATCGCCTCCTCACAAAGGGGTATCTCCCCGATCCCAGTTTTAATCAAATCCGCCCGGGTTAGTATCTTTGGAAGGGGGTGTGCTTAATGATAATTTCCCGACACCACAAGGTGATGAGCGGGTCTGCTTCATCTCCTTCCTTCTCCAGGGCTTGTGTTTCACCATCCATCCCTTCCTTTGAGGACTTCCTCAATACTAAGGGATCCAACTCCACCATCTCACCCTAACGCGGCCGTTCATGTAGCTGGCTTTGTCACTAGTGAAGACTTCCTTGGCTAAGAAGTCCATTTCAGCATGTGGTGTAGATATTTCTGTCTTGCGTACCATGTTCGGGATGATAGCATCTTCAAATTTGGCAACATAAAAGTGTGTAGAATTGTTGGGACCGGGTATCTTCCAGGCACCCCTAAGGAGGATAGTGAAATATGTACAAGTGAATGATTCTATATTTGTGACGTGTCGTTCGAGGATCCTACTTGGCAAAGTCCTCCCCACTTCACTTCCGATCCCCCGAAGAAAAGGTTCAACCAGTGTCCTAGGACTCATTCCAAAGACCAAGGTCCCGAGGTGGCAAGGTTAGCCGCTCGGGTTTCTATCATTGGTCATTATGGGCTTACTATTGTAAAAGTGATGGCAATGGTTCTCGTTCGAGGAGTCAAGACTCTTGAGCAACACATCCATCCTGTGTGGAAATATAACAACACGAGTGATTTGACCCGTGGCCTCAAATAAGGATTCACGAATCAAAAAGTGTTAGGGGCTACATTGGAGGCAATATACAACGGCGAAGGGGTGATTTAATCAAGGGACCATTATTCGATGGATTTGCCAGCTAGAAGCCGGTTGAAGTGGTATGTTTAATTTACCAATATTTCATTTACTATACAAAGTATTTATATTCCTGATTAGATGTTCAATATATACAAGAACAAATGGAGACAGTGGGTATAAACCATGAGATGCCTAGTCCTCAAGTGGAGTTCAATGATGATGACCTCGGCTAGGTCGAGGACCCACATACAGATCACATCTTTGAAGATGGGATCTTTTATAAAGGGCGCATCAAAGGTGACAAGGTGGCCGTCATTTTTGAATTGTGGGCATGTCTACTCCTCTTGCCAATACAACCACCAACCCACGTTGTGCTAAATGGAAATGCACCATGGCTGGTTACGTTCTATCTACCAGCACCTACACCATTCCACTAGGGGTCATCGAACTCAGCAAACAAAAACTTCTCCTCGAAGGGTGATTCGAACACGGAGGAACCCTGGGCCTGACACCAAGGAGCATCTCACACATAGGGCACCTACTTCTATTATGTAAGTGCTATTTTCCCATGGTTTTTCAAAAATTCATTCTTCCTCATGTCTGCTCAATGAACTTAGTATGTGTTTACCGAGTAGGCCTCCTCCTCCAAATAATGCCCTAGCTCCTGATGTACCTCCTATGCGGCACTCACCTCCCGAGGAGCCTCAAGAAGCTCCTGAGCCGACAACCTCGATGACTCATTCTGCGACCCACTCCGAGGTCGAGAGTATGCTGCGTCACCGAGGAGAATAGCATAGCTGACCAACCTTGTCTTTTTGCACCAGCAGTTTAATGCGCTCTCAATAGTGGACACGCATATCGGCACGATGCAGATGGGACTCAAGGAGGTCATCAACATTTTAGCGCATGACCTAAAGGTAAGTTAATTTTTTCTACGAAAACCGAGCTTCTAATAATCCAAATATCCCTCCAAGTGTGTGCTCCAATAACTTTAACATTCATCGAGGCAGAAGGAACACTTCAAAAAGTCTCCAAGGTGGATCTGTATTTTAAGACCGATGATGAGTGATATTTTTACACTCATTTCAACCATGTTTAAACCGAGATATTTCCTTAAAGGGGAGATATTCGCTCTATATTGCCACTAATGACTAATGAATGCAAAGGATTCCACAAATCCTCTCTTTGATATTTTTCCATAGGAAATGGGATAAAAAGGGAGGAAATCTCCTGGGAGACAGGAAAGGAAGGAGAATTGAGAGGAAACAAGTCACCAGGAGGTGCCAGAAGGCCAGGAGAGTCAAAGACGGCATTCCTTGCGACCGTACATGCCCATTTGAGTGGTTTGGCATGGAAATGGGCTAAAAAGCGAGGCAATCCCGTGGGATAAAGGAAAGGAAGGAGAATTAAGGCGAAACAAGTCACCAGGAGGCACCAGAAGGCCACCAGAGTCAAAGACGGCATTCCATGCGATCGCACATGCCCATTTGAGCGGTTTGGCATGGAAACCTAGGCAGGTCGTCCACCTGAACAAATTTTACAAAGGGTAACCCGTTGAAATGTCAACAGAACAACGTCGAGCACATCGAGAACCTCTTTATCATCTTATCATCCACAAACCCTAGCCGCCGCCATTTTTGTCTCCATAGCCATCTCCACCACCATAGTGCTCTACCATCTAGTTCATACTTGTAATCGTGCATCGCACAAGGCATCAATTGTATGACATATTGCAATCAATCAATCCCAAGATGTGTCCTTCAATGATTTCTTCTTTCAATGTGATATCCATGTGTGAGTAGTTCGGTAAGGTGTGGTGTGCGGCATGAGCCTTGCAAACCCAGGTATTTGATGAAGGGATCAATGGGCATCTTTGAATCAACGTCTCGTATGTGTTAAATAAAATTTATTGATGAATTGTATCTTGCCTTGTCCGCAATCATCATCCCTGCATCGAAACCATATAAAAATATTTTAAACATAGGTAAATATGTCATGAATACTTCATAAATTATCGATACATTGGAGCCGAGTCAACATCCCCAAGCTTAATTCCTACTCGTCCTCGAGTAGGTAACTGATAAAAGATGTAATTTATCAAGTGTGAATGCTAGCAAACTATATAAGTTTGATCAATGATAATTTCAATCACCTTTTCCTAGCATCATAAAAATTACTCTTTTTTATAAACTCATCATGATAAAGCACCAATGAATTCATATGCTATGGTTCAATCAATGCATTCTCTTGAAACTTAACAACCTATGTTCTTAGTCATCAAACAAATATAGTTTTACAAAGTCTAAGTAAGAGTTCCACATACTCAATTATCATATAGTCTTCTATGATTACTCAAAACATATTTTTAGAACAAATAGCATCCATCGAACAAAGAGAAATATAGGGGCTTAATGTTTCGCCTCCCAACACACTTACCATCAAAATAATTTTCAAGAATAATAACTCGTGATCAAATATATTTGACTCGATATATGTGTTTGGGTCTTTCCCCACCACACAATGCTTGTTAACTAGAGACTAAGGTTGGACTTAGAAGTTGACTCAACGTGAAAAGTATATAACATGAAAGCAAATAGCATAAAAGTAAATAGAATGTCCCTTCATAGAGGGAAGCAGGGTTTGCATAGGTGCCAAAACTCATTGCTTAAAACAGAGATGAATATGTTTTGGGTGGTATGCCTTTCCTGTCAACGTTACGACAAGGGAAGATACTGACTGCCCCATGATAATTGTGATCTGCATTGGGTTTTCCACGAATAGGAGCGGGTGATGCATCACAATATAGATAAGTATGTCCCTTGGTAAAGAACCAAGGTTTATCAAACCGATAGGAGTAGCACATGGCCCCGTCTTTAGCAACTGCACACAAAGAAGCAAACACTTGCACCCAACGTGACCAAGAGGGTTGTCAATCCCCTTTGACTCGTTACTTGCAAGCTTATAAGTAGTATGATTGGTAGTAGATAATTATAAATTGCAAAATAAAATAGAAAGCAAATAATGGTAGTAAGGTCAATGATATTCTTGTAAATATATATTTAGGTAGACCCGAGGACCATAGTTTTCCCTAGTGGCATCTCTCATGAAGTAGGCATACAGTGGGTAAACAAATTACTATTGGGCAATTGATAGAAAAACACATAGTTATGCGATATTCATGGAAATGATCATGTGTATATAGGCATATCGTCCATAAGCAAATAGGCCGACTCCTAATTGCCCCTTTTACTATTACTCCACCCATCAACCACTATACAACATGCACCTAGAGTATTAAGTAAAACATAGTAATGTTTGGAGAAAATTGACACGATGTAGACAAAGAGAACTCCCCATCGGTTTATCCTTAGTGGCAACTATACAAAGACTTTTCTTGTCCCTTTCTGTCACTTGGATATGGAGCACCGCCAGATTGAACCCACTACAACACAACCCTCCCACTGAAGAAATATCAATCTAGTTGGCCAAACTATTTCAATAGATCAGAGAGATTTACGAAGCTATAATAATCATGTAAACAAGAATCATAATAGATTTAAGAGAAGACTCAATCTTGTTCATGAATAATCTGAACATAAATCCACAATTCATCGTATCCCAACAAAGGCACCGCACAAAAGGATTACTTCAGATAGATCAAAGCGATGATGTGATGATCATTGTATTGAAGACCAAGAGAGGGAGAGAGAGAGATCTACGTACTAACTACGGACCCGTAGGTCTGTGGTAGACTACTCACACATGGGAGCAGCAAGGTTGATGTTGAGGCCCTCCATGATTGATCCCCCCTCCGACAGGGCACCCGAACATGGCTCCAGATGGGCACACGAAGGAACAGAGACTCATAGCGACAAAAAAAGTATTTCGGGAGGCTCTATAGGGTTTTTGGGATTTATTGGAATTTATAGGCCATAGTGGGGCGTCCGGAGGTATTCCAGGGGCCCGCCACATATCAGGGCGCGGTCACCCCCTGGACGTACGCTGATGTGTGTTGGCTCCCTCGTGCGGCCTTCTGTCTTCCCCCGAAGCTTCCAAGTCTTCTTTTGGTCCATAAAAAACCCAAAAAAAGTTCCGTGGAAATTGGACTTCGTTGGTACTGTTTACCCGAAAAGCCAAAAACACGTAGAAAACAATAACTGGCTCTTGGCACTGGGTTAATAGGTTAGTGCTCAAAAATAAATTTAATTGAGATATAATTACCCAAAAAGTAATCTATAATGATAATATTATAGCATGGATCAATCAAAAATTATAGATACATTGGAGACGTATCACCCCGTCGCTCCATGAGCGGTAGAGGCACATTAAATAGATATTTATTTGAAGGTTTTAGAGATGGCACATGCAAATTTACTTGGAAAGGCAATGAATTACCATATACAGGTAGGTATGGTGGACACTCATGAAAGAAACTTGGCTCAGGGATTTTGCATGCACAAGCAGTATCTCTACTTAGTACGAGGTTTTGGCTAGCAAAAGGTTCTAAACAAGAACCACTTTTTGGAGGATCCATAACAATATCTCTACCTAATAATAAAGCAAATAGTGCTTCTGGTCACCCGTCGCGGAATTTTCCCCTAGAGTTCGGAGGAATTACGCCCCTATGCCACTCGTCGTGTTTAGCTCATGTACGAAGTTATCCCATTAGAAATTGATAAGTTTTTTCTAAAGTTAGCAGCGTCGTGTTTAGCTTATGTACGAAGTTATCCCATTAGAAACCACAAGCACACCTATAGCCTACTAGTTGGAGCCTTGCACACCAACCCAACCTGTGTTCGATCCCCACATCTCCCCCTTTTTCTTCCTTTTCTCTTCATTTCATGTGAGCTCAAGTAGAACAGCTTCACCCAAGTGCCATCTTATCTGATAGGCTACACAATTTTACAATTTTGGCCCAAGCATTTTCTTCTTAAACTTTTTTGGAAGATTCAAGTATTTTTAGAATTATTCATATCTTTCAAATGCCAACTTGAAATTTAGAATTTATATATGAAAATCACTGAAAAAGTGTGTACATTCCAAATATGATATTATCTTGCATGATAATAATTTCTAAAATTATTTTTATGTTACACACTTAATTAATATTTTTCTTCATATGGGGTATTTGAAAATGCCTATTCGTTATACATAACATGTTTGCAAGCAAGTTAAGCCTTGACTTGGATTACAGTTGCAAACGCATATACCAATAGAACAGAACTAATGCCCTTATGCACATGCTATCATTGAATACTAAAGTGTAATTTTCTATTTTATGCGTTTTTTATGGGAAATGCTTTATTTTTTAGGTATCACTAAGGAGCAACACCACAAAGACGTGAATTGATACCGGCAACTAGGTACATATTTATGTTGGCTAATAAACTAGACCCAACTTTAGATACTTAAAAAATCATCCCAACTTTATATTTGTGCAGAACATCACTTATTATTGTACGACATTGTGAAATATTTCATATGATTTCTTGGTGTCGTGGAGTTTATGTACGGGGGATGATTTATTTTCTCCTGTTGCAACGCACGGGCAAGTTTGGTAGTAACTTCTATGCAAATATACCCAAACATAACTCATTACGTTGTCTTCCTTGTCCAACTTAACTAATTTGATCAAGGTTGACAATAATTAATGGGTATTCACAATCATAAAAGATGTCCAAGATAAGATATTTTTATATGAAAGTTCTCTTACTTATACTAATCATTCATGAATTGCTTGTATGACCAATATTGTGATTGTCAAACCTCAATAGATCTTACTTTCCAAAACAAATGTGAAAATACTACTAATAATAAAGAAAATCTTGGATTTATGATATTTAATTCATTCACAAGTTACTCTTAGGATA
Source organism: Hordeum marinum (assembly GCA_022496015.1). NCBI lineage: Eukaryota > Viridiplantae > Streptophyta > Magnoliopsida > Poales > Poaceae > Hordeum > Hordeum marinum. The sequence continues at coordinate 176,202,135 of CM039676.1, forward strand.
TAAGTGAAGCACAAGAGTAAACATCAAACTACTCTCAAAAGATATAAGTGAAGGTCAATGAGTAGTTGAACAGTCAAGTAGCCATGTGAGGAGTCTCTCTAAATAAAGATTTTCAGATCTGAGTATTTTATTCAAACAACAAACAAAACAAAAATACAGTCCAAGAACAGCACATATCATGTGAACAAATAAAAGCTTAGGCCCAACATAGGCTAACAAATAATTATTGACGAAGAGAGGTGGGATGCATAGCATGCCCAAGCTTAGTGGCTTGAGACTTGTTGTAATGTTAAATAGTGGAGCCTTGGGCATCCCCAAGCTTGAGCTTCTATGTCTCGTTAACTCCTCTCGTATCACGGTTTCCTAGATCTTAAAATTTTCTTCCACACAAAACTTGACTAGAACTCATGAGATAGGTTGGTGCACATATGAATAAATCAACACTTCATGTACTTCCAAGACAAGTTTCATAATAATTTTCAAACATTATCTACTTATTACTATCATTTGCACAATTTATATCTACCAATATAAGCTATGGAAACTATAGGATAAGCAGATAACAAAACTATGACATCAATTTGTCCAAACAACACAATCTGTAGCACTTAATTCAAAAAGTGTACCTATGTAACTAAAAACATTTTGTAAATTTAGTACATGATGAAAATAATATGAAAATACTGTGTAAAAAATTATAAACTTTCCACGTTCTAGTAAAATATGAAAATTCAAACACTACAACAAAAGTTTATGTTTTTACACAACACACATCAAACATGCAATTCATGCATCCTAAAAGGAAATTCTTGGTATTTTTTATAGAAAAACATGATTATAAATAACATATAATAGAGAACAACAAAATAAAATGAATCTCCAAGTAAAACACATATTATGTGATGAATAAAACTATATCTCCAAGTAAATATACTGATAGTGGTGAAGGCGAAAGAGGGGATGCCCTCCGGGGCATCCCCAAGCTTATAAGCTCGAGCCTTCCTTCAGTATTAACTTGGGGTGCCTTGGGCATACCCAAGATTAGGGTATTTCCACAACTTATTCTCCTCATATCGGTATGTCACCAAAAACTTGAAAACTTCAATCACACAAAACTCAACAGAACTTCGTGAGATGGGTTAGTATAGTGAATATAGATCATTTACTGATACTGTCAAGACAATATTCATAATTGTTATCACATAATAGATATTGTAGTATATCATGACCATAATTTATATAACTAACTATAAGCTATGGAAACACTAAAACAAGCAAACTATAAATGCAAAATCAATCTTTCAATAAGAGAACAGTATGTAATGATCTGAATGGAACCCATACTTACTTGACTCTAAAAATTCTGAAAAAATAGGACAACACAGAAAAGATGCATATAAATTCTATGTAAAAAGTTCAGAATAGTCTGATGCTCTAGTAAAATCAGAGAAATTATATACTTGAGGCAAAAGTTTCTGTTTTTGCATAGAATCAAATATCAAAGTATCCACACTATCCCAAAGGATTTACTTGGAAAATTATTGAAAATAAAAGGTACAAAGCATGATTACTACAATATGTTAATCATGTTAACACACAAAATTGGAAATCATAAATATTGGGTTGTCTACTAACAAGCACTTTCTTTAAAGCCCTTCTAGCTAGGCATGATGGTTTCAATGATGCTCACATAAAAGTACAGAATTGAAACACAATGGGAGCATCATGAGAACATTACAAGCATATTTAAGCATAACCCATTTCCTATGCATGGAGATTTTTTGAGCAAAAAAAATATGGGAGCAAGAATCAACTAGCATAGGAAGGCAAAACAAGCATAACTTCGAAACTTTCAATACATAGAGAGAAAACTTGATAGAATTGAGATATGTAAAAGCATATGTTTCTCTCTCATAATAATTTTCAGTAGAATCATGAACGAGTTCAGCAATATAACTATTAGATAAAAGCATTTCTTTTCATGATACAACAAAATTCATTACTCTCCACATAAGCAAGTTACTTTTCATTCATAGTAGTGGGAGCAAACTCAACAAAATAACTATCATGCGACACTTGATTGTCATAACCAAATTGAAAATTAAAGTCATGATGACAAGTTTCATGGTTATCATTACTCATTATAGTATACATGTCATCACCATAATCATCATAAATACGAGGCACACAATCATCATAATAAATTTTCTCATCAAAAATTGGGGGACAAAAAATATCATCTTCAACAAACATAACATCCTCAAGCTTATGGCATTGCATATCATTAGCATCATGGATATTCAGAGAATTCCAACTAAGAACATTGTAGTCATTCTCATCATCCAAGGAACCCATATTAAACATTTTTATAAATTCATCCTCTAACAGTTGAGCACAATTTTCCAAACCATTCATTTTCACGAACGACATTATAAAGATGAAGCATATTATGCAACCTAAATTCCATTTTTTGTAGTTTTGTTTTATAAACCAAAGTAGTGATAAACAAGAAACTAAAAGACTTAATTGAAAGATCAAAAGATACACCTTCAAGCACTCACCTCCCCTGCAACAGCACTACAAAAAGAGCTTGATGTCTACTATACAACATTATTCCTGTAGACTCTGTTGGGCCTCCAAGTGCAGAGTTTTGTAGGACAGTAGCAATTTTCCCTCAAGTGGATGACCTAGGGTTTATCAATGTGTGGGACATGTAGGATGAAAATGGTCTCTCTCATACAACCCTGCAATCAAATACAAGAAATCTCTTGTGTCCCCAACACACCCAATACAATGGCAAATTGTATAGCTGCACTAGTTCGATGAAGAGATGGTGATACAAATCCAACATGGATAGTAGATATAGGTTTTTGTAATCTGAAAATATAAAAAACAGCAATGTAGCAAGTGACAAATAGCAAGCAAAACATTGTATAAATGCTTGGAAATAAGGCCTAGGGTTCATACTTTCGCCAGTGCAATCTTCGAACGGTGCTAACATAATTGAATCATATAACCATCGCTCACGTGCAACAAAGAATAACTCCAAAGTTCCTATCTAGCGGAGAACATAAGATGAAATAGTGTTAGGTAGCAAAACCACCTCAAAGTTATCCTTTCCGATCAATATATTAAGTCATCCCTATAAGTGTCATGAACTGCCCTAGAGTTCATACTAGAATAATACGTATGATACACATCAATCAACCGTGATGTCACCTAGATACTCCAATGTCACCACAAGTATCAGTGGGTTAATTATTCGACATGCATCAAACAATTTCAGATTCATCGTATTCAATACAACACAAAGAACTTCAAAGAGTACCCCAAGACTTGTATCGGAGAAAGTAGGACAAGAATATTATCAACCCATATGCATAGATTACCCTAATGTCACCGTGGGAATCCGCAAGTTCATTACCAAGATATATATCAAGTGAATCAATAGAACACCCCATTGTCACCACATGTAGTATTCTCATGCAAGACATATATCAAGTGTTCTCAAATACAAAATATTCAATCCAATATAACAAGATCTCAAAGTGAAAGACTCAATTCATCACATCAAGATAGAGAGGGAAGAACACCATATGATCCAACTATATTAACAAAGCTCACGATACATCAAGATCATGCCATCTCAAGAACACGAGAGAGAGAGAGAGAGAGAGAGAGAGAGAGAGATCAGACACATAGCTACTGATACATACCCTCAACCCCGAGGGTGAACTACTCGCTCCTTGTCATGGAGACCACCGGGGTGATGAAGATGGCCTCCGGTGATGATTTCCCTATCCGTGAGGGTACTGGAAAGGGCTCCGGATGAGATTCCTTTGATATAGAGAGTTACGGCAGCAGAGCAGAAGTTCTTGATTAACTTCTGGGGGTTTCTATATTTATAGGATTTTTTAGCGTTGGAATCACGTCAAACAGAGCCACAGAGTGGTCCCAAGGCAACAGGGCGTCCCCTAGGGGGTGGCGCTCTCTTGCCTTGGGGCACCTGCCCTCCTCCGGTGGTTCTTCACTCTAGTATTTCTCATATTTTCCAAAAAACGTCAAAAACTTCCGGACAGGTATGGGAACTTTTATTTTTTGCACATAAACAACACCACGGTAATTCTATTGAAAACAACGTCAGTTCAGGTTAGTTCCAATTAAATCATATAAAGTGCATCAAAACCATATAACAATATTGTAAAAATGGGTAAATATGGCATGAATATGTTGGAGACGTATCATGTACACACAATCCCTTGATATTAAAGTGGAGTTTGTACACACCCCAATCACAAATATACACGACTAAGAGTAGGATATTTCCTTGATCACAAGGTGTTGGTGCACTAAGGCATGGGTACCCACTGCCCCTGACTTATGCACATGTAGTGGTAGCCGAACCCATCAACACAGGCACAAACCAAGGCCAAGCAAAGTCGGTAATATCGGTGCTACAGCCCAAGATAAGCTTGGAGTATGCCAAGCACGTCCCCGGTGCTTGTTGGGCACCAAGGCGCCTACACCCTCAAGAAGACCCAGCAAGCTAGTCCCCCTACAAGCATGAGCCGATCGGCCACCGCTCCACCGCATCGCTACTCTAGTCACTTATCGATGCGGTGTCGAGCTCCCAAGTGGCTAAGTGTCTCTTGCTAAGCATGTGGCAACACGCTGGAAGATGGATTATGCCCCCTTGACACCCGTCTGTAGGTGTGTCAAGTTGTGGTGCAGTACTTATCTAGAGCGGTGGTACGAGCTTGCCACGAATGCACCCCCGCACGCCACCTAGACTGCATTTATGGTATTTTGTCCTGAAGTGCCAGAGTTAGGTATGATAGTACTGTTATTTATTAATCATCAGACAATGTCTGTTTTGCCATTGTGGTTGCCACTTGGACTATAAAAGGAGGCCCAAAGCAGCCTAGCTAAAGATTCAGACCTTGGGACACTTGTACTCGCATAGCAGCTCTTTCCCTAAGGCAACCCTTGTCAAGCTTGAGCGCTACATGCCTTTCGTGTTCCTTTGATAAATCCACCAAAAGCAGGAGTAGGGTTTATGCTTCACACCGGCTCGAACCTAGGTAAACACCCGCGTCCCGATCGCCATGCCGTCTCGCCATCTCAACACTTTGTGCAAGTGATGTCGCCCCTGCCGAACCACAAAGGGGCTTGCAACCGCATAGGTGATCGAGTGCATCCTGCCCCAACATCTTTGGCGCGCCAGGTAGGGGGCGCATGATTTGTGCGAACCCGAGTTCGTGAGCGGCGAATCAATCTTCATCATCATCTTCTTCATCCATGGCTCCCAAGAAGAAGTCCGGTGCGACCACGCATCCTTCCACTTAGAAGGCTCCCTCACATGCAGCTATGGACGCCATTAGCGCTACAGCATCTGCGAACGATGCGGGCATCGTGGGCATCGCAGGCGGCGCAGGCGGCACTACCGTCGTGTACCTCGTGGCCGAAGTTGGGGTGGGGAACTCCGGAGAGCAGCAACAACAGCAACACCCTGATGAGTACGGTCCCGGCGCACTAGGCGGAGGAAACAACCAGTCTCCACCTCCCCGCCGTGCCGATGGTCGTGACCGCCAGATTGGCGCATAATCTGGAACAAGCCATGACCCCTTGACTGCGCCCGTCACTGGCGCGACCACTGAGTGCACGCCATGCTGCTACCTCTTGAGCATGCGTTGGTTTCCCTTGAAGAGGAAAGGGTGATGCTGCGAAGTAGATAAGTATTTCCCTCAGTTTTTGAGAACCAAGATATCAATCAAGTAGAAGGAACAAGCAAGTCACCAATGGATGCAACTACACAAATAATCAAACTCTTGCACCCAATGCTATAAAGGGGTTCTCAATCCATTCACGGTTATTTGCAAGGATTAGATCCGATAGAGATAGATGTAACGAGTGAGGAAAGTAAAAGATAAATAAATTGCGGCAAGTATAGATCTGAAAATATATGATGGAAAATAGACCCGGGGGCCATAGATTTCACTAGAGGCTTCTCTCTTGAAGGCAAATATCATGGTGGGTAAATAAATTACTGTCAGGCAATTGATAGAAAAGCGAATAATCATGTAGTTATCCAAGGCAATGATCATGCATATAGGCATCACATCCGTGACAAGTAGACCAAAATGATTCTACGTCTACTACTATTACTCCACACATCGACCGACTCCTGCCTGCATCTAGAGTATTAAGTTCATGAAGAACAGAGTAACGAAGTAAGAAAGATGACATGATGTAGAGGGATAAACTCAAGCAATATGATGAAAACCCCATATTGTTACCCTTGATGCCAACAATACAATACGTGCCTCGCTGTCGGTGCACTAGAGTTTTTAGGCCATCTAGTGCCCCTTTACTCGTGCACGGGCAGTAGTAGCTGCCCCGATGGCAAGGCCCGGCAAAGACTTGTCAAGAACCAGCATAGAAGACTCAAGACTACCGGCAAGACCTTGCCGGGAGGGCTGTAGAGCCTCCAGGCGAAGCAAGGCCCCCGGCAAGGCAAGGCCCCGGCAAGCATGGCCAACACACAGGCTAGGTGTCGGTTCACGTCGACGCGTGCCACAGCATCGACGTTGGAGGGAGCTAAGCGGCACCGATGGGACGGGCCCCCATCCCGTCCCACTGACGGACTCAGGCGCCTGATGGTGCATTGAATGCTCTTGTCCTACTCCGTAAGAGTTAGGTACGATAGCACTGTAGCACTATGCATCTCGTGTGCACACTGTACGCCACTATTGGGATCCCCTTGGGTATAAAAGGAGGCCTAGGGTGTTAGAGAGAAGGGGTGGGACAGTAAAAGGTTAGAAGGTTAGACAATCAGATAATTGGGCAGTTAGACAACTAGACAGCCCGACAGTTAGACAACTAGAGATAACCAAGCTCACGTAGCAGCTGTTCATGGCGCTCCTGTAGCTAGAACCCTAGAACACGATCAATATAACCAAGCAGGAGTAGAGTTTTACGTACCCGTCCAGCCCGAACCTGGGTAAAAATTCCCCATTCGCTGCTTACCAGATCGTCTCTTTGTGCGAGCCTGCCCCCTACCGAACCAAAGGGGATCCCCATGATCCCACAGGTGTGCGTTCTCACAACATCTTTGCCGCGCCAGGTAGGGGGGCACGTGAGTGGTGCGAACCCGTTCTGGTAATCCATGCCCCAGCTTCATCATCGCCATGGCCCCCAAGCGGAAAGCCCTGACAGCAGTTGGCCCATCCATGCCCGCCGCCCCTTCGTCTGCGCAAGCGAAGGACTCTCCGAGACGCGGGTGGAAGAGGAAACTTTGAACTTCCGCGACACTCAGGTGACCAAGAACAAGCAACCGTCGATGCTCGCCATGGAGACGCCAATGGCGGCAGTGGGACCTACCGTGCTGCTAGGCCCTGGGATGTAGCGGTGCCACCTATGGGTGGTACGGCGGACTCCGGGGTCGGCGGAAGGGTATCGGCTAGGACGCCCATGCCGGCACCCACGCCGCGACATTCTCAGGACGCACGTGGGGAGCCGCATCCCGGCGCTCGCAGTCCTCAACACCCCCGCGGGAATCCTCGTGCGCATCGTTCCCAAGATGCACGAGACCAGCACACAAGCAGGAGTGGCGTGCCGACACGAGACCGCCACGGTGATCCTTCAAACACGGTTAGGAGTCAGAGCACCTCATGTTCCTCGCACCGCTCGCTGCCATCAACAGCGAAGGAAGCGATGGCACAAGCGTAGCTACTCCTGAACTTCCCTCCTACTACAAAGAAGCTCGATGAATGGAGGGCCACCATTCAGAGCCTCCTCGGCCTCGTAGATAAGCTTCGGCCCACAGGGCCGCCTGAGACCAGTGGTGAAGTGCCCAAAGTCGGCGCGACCTCGGCGCACTCTCCTCCGCGATAGCATCGCTGGTCGCTGACATGAAGGACCGACGCCTACAATGGTTACTCAATGGCATCGTCTGACCCACAGACGCGTCGCGATCAGCATCATGTTCTTCGGGAATGTGGCAAGGAAGATGCCCGAATCGTGATCGAGTGACGACGGGAAGCGCGTCTCCAGTCGGACAGGCGTGTGGGGCCCACTGTAGACAAGTCCGCGCCGGGGTACCCTATCAGCCTACCTTACGGGGTGGGTTGTCCATTGTTTACCCATGAGTTGTGGCAAGTCCAGTGGCCCAACTCCTGCACGTTCAAACTAGAAGTCCCGGAGAAGTATGACGACAAGACCCATCCGTTAGAGTTCCTGAGCGTCTACACCATTGCGGTGCTGGCTGCCGACGGCCATGACGACAAGATATTGGCCAACTAGTTCCCATTGGTGCTTAAGCGCAAAGTCAGGTCATGGCGGATGCACTTGCCGCAAGGGTCCATCGCTTCCTGGGCGGACCTGTGTCACGAGTTCGTTGACACTTTCACCAGAGGTCATCAAGCTATTAGCTAGGAGAGTGATCTGCACATCATCCCCCAGAAGGAAGGCGAAACTCTGCGCAAGTACATCTAGAGGTTTAGCCGCTTACACCACAACATCCCACATGTTCACCCTACTGCTGTTATCAGCGCGTTCCATCAGAACATGCACAACCATAGGATGCGGGAAGAGCTGGCGATGAACAGAGTCAGGGACATCGCCGAGCTTTTTCCTTTGGCAGAACAATGCGCTCGGGCTGAAGAAGGGAGAAGACTCCTCGGCGAAGATGCCGGTGTAGAGGTCGACTCTAAAGATGAGGATACTGCTATCTCGACAAAGAAGGGACAACAATGGAACAAGAAGCACAAGGGCAAGACCGTGCTTGCTGTCGAGGCATCCGGCAACCCCGGCGCCACCAAGAAAGGCAAAGTTGATGACCCTGGAAAGTCAGAAGACTCCGGCAAGCAGTATTGCAAGATCCATCGCACCAAAGGACATGACCTCCAAGACTGCCGGCAAGTTGAGCAGATTGCGGAGAAGGAGAGGGCCGAATATGAGAGGCGAGACAAGGAGAAGGATCAGGATGGTGCTAAGCGGTTTAGGAAGAAGCGTGTTGGCTTAGGAGGTCACCGTGGTAAGCCTAAGCAACAGAAGGACCGGCCCGCCCGTGGCCGCAACAAGCAAGAAGAGGATGATGATGCTGAAGACAATGGCGAATCTAGTGGGAATGAGTTTCAGAAGGCTATAGAGATGATGTGCGTAGAGGGAGGCGCCTCGTCACACTCCTCTCACCGCCAACTCAAACAGTGGGTGCGCGAGGTTAACATGGCAGAGCCCTCTATCGGTACCCAGGAACCTCTGAAATGGTCCAACACTCCTATCATCTTCGACGCCGAGGACCACCCGGATCGAGTAACTACGGTAGGATGCTTGCCGTTGTTGGTTTCGCCAACAATCCGCAACCTCAAGGTGACGAAGATGTTAATCGATAGTGGGGCCAGCCTGAACCTGATCTCGTCCGGTGTCATCCAAAGGCTGCAAATTCCTGATGAAGATTTTGAGCCGACAGGCGCCTTCCAAGGGGTCAACTCAGGAAGAACTCAGCCGAGGGGCAAGATCACGTTGCCGGTGACGTTCGGCAGCTATATCAACTTCAGAATGGAGAAGATCGTCTTTGATGTTGCCGAGATCTCATTGCCACACAAAGGCATTCTCGGCCGTCCGGCACTGGCCAAGTTCATGGCGGCCACCCACTTCGCTTACAACGTGCTGAAGATGCCTGGACCAATGAGCGTCATTACCATCAACTCCGACAAGAAAAGCGCGCTTATCTGCACCAACCAACTCTACCGGGGCGCAGTCGCAGCACCTGCCACCAAGGCACTTGCTCCTGCAAGGCCTTTGGCACACAGTCCGGCAAACGCACCTCTTCGAGGTGTTGCACTACTGTTGACGATGTGCCAGAGAGCTCCACCGGCAAGAGCAAAAATTCCAAGGCTACCCCGCTAGAGACCAAGAAGGTGCCCGCCAAGGAGGATGGCACGGGGGGAACTTTCACCATAAGTTCCACCCTTGACAACAAATAGGAAAGCGTGCTCGTTGCCTTCCTATGCGCGAATGTCAATGTGTTTGCATGGCAACCATCTGATATCCCCGGTGTTCCCAGGAAGGTGATTGAGCACCACCTCGTCGTCTGCCCTCACGTGTGGCCCGTCAAGCACAAGGTTCGGAAGCAAGCTTTGGAGCAACAACAATTTATTGCCAAGGAGATCAAGAAACTAGAGGCATCTGGCTTGATTAGAGGAGTACTCCATTCGACATGGTTGTCCAACCCGGTTGTAGTGCGCAAGGCAAACGGTAAATGGAGGTTGTGCATTGATTTTGCTAACATCAACAAAGCCTGCCCCAAGGATCCTTTTCCCTTGTCACGCATCGACAAGATTGTTGACTCCACCGCCGGTTGCGATCTGTTGTCTTTCCTTGATGCATATTCCAGTTATCATCGGATTTTAATGTCCAAGGAAGACGAAGAGAAGACCTCCTTTATCACCCCATGTGGTACGCACTGCTTTTTTGCATATGCCTTTCGGGTTGAAAAGCGCTAGTTCTACCTTTGCAAGACCAGTCCAAATTGGTTTTAAGCCCCAACTACATAGAAATCTGGAGGCTTATATGGACGACATAGTGGTCAAAACAAAGGACAAGGCTACGCTCATACCAGACTTGGAAGAAAGATTTGCCAACCTATGAAAGATCAATATGAAGCTCAACCTCGAGAAGTGTGTGTTTGGCATTCCGTCCGGCAAGCTCCTCGGGTATTTTATATCTCACGGGGAATCAAAGCAAACCCCAACAAGATTAAAGCGATTGAGCAAATCGAGGCACCAAGACGAGTCAAAGATGTGAGACGTCTTGTCGGCTGCGTCGCGGCTCTAAGCAGATTGATTTCAAAATCAGCAGAACGCGCCCTTCCCTTTTTCAAAATCCTAAAGAAGGCAGGTCCGATGAGATGGACTCCGGAAGCAGAGGAGGCGCTGCAAAATTTGAAAAAATACCTCTCCTCTCCGCCAGTCCTAGTCGCGCCAAAACCACAAGAGCCATTGTTGTTGTACCTGGCGACAACAAATCAAGTGGTAAGTGCTACACTAGTGGCTGAAAGAGAAGTTGACTAAGAAGCAGTGGCAATGGCAGGGACGCCAAGGGACGAGCCAAGACGTTCCTCGGCAGGGTCTGGTGCCGGCAAAGAAGGATCTACGCAATTAAATGAGGCAACTCAGAAGAAAAAGATGGTGCAGCCACCAGTCTATTTTGTCAGCTCCTTGTTATAGGGGGCTAGATCAAGATATTCTGGCATGCAAAAACTGCTCTTCAGCCTCCTTATGGCCTCGAGGAAGTTGTGCCACTAGTTCCAAGCACATGAGATCACAGTTGTCACCCGCTTCTTGCTGCAACGGATCTTGCGAACCCCGGAAGCTACCGGCAGGATTGTGGAATGGGCTTTGGAACTATCAAGCTTTGGTCTCAAGTTCGAAAGCACTTAAACCATTCAGAGCAGGGCCTTGGCGGAGTTCAATGCGGAATGGACCCCAATGCCTGAAGAAGAGGTTCCGGAGTCAACTCTTCCCGGCAAGGAAACCAATCAAGAGTAGATCATGTATTTTGACGGAGCCTTTTCGCTACAAGGCACCGGTGCCGGAGTGTTGATTATCGCACCCACCGGAGAGTGCCTCAAGTATGTGGTTCAGATGCATTTTCCCCGAGAAAGATCAACAAACAACACTGCCGAGTACGAAGGCCTGCTTGCCGATGTAAGAATCGCCGCAGACCTCAAAATCAGGAAACTTGTTGTCAGGGGTGATTCTCAACTTGTCATAAGGCAAGTGAACAAGGATTACTAGAGTCTGTTGATGGAAGCTTACGTAGATGAAGTGAGGAAGCCGGAAGAACTTTTTGATGGCCTACAAATGGAGCACGTTCCACGTGCAGAGAACAACGTTGCCGATGGCTTGTCAAAATGCGCTGCCCTTAAGTTTACAATGGAACCAGGAACTTTTGTGCTCCAGCTAACATGACCCTCCGTGACAACGTCAACTAGACAAGAGAAGAGGAGAAAGTTAAATTTTGGCAAGCATTCCCCGACAGAGCTCCCAGGAGTTGCCGGCGAGGAAGTTGCCGAAGAGAACGGCAGGCTTGTCGGTGAGCACCGTGCTCTGGCGGAGCCCATGCTCTATCCATGGAAGCACGTGCTCCCGCTAGGCTTGCCGGGGTGCAGCAGGCTCCAACAGGGGCTCAAGCCCTTGCCATTGAGACAAACGTTCCCCCTGCAGAAGATATGCCTTTAGTCCTTGCTGTCGAGCCCCAGGCTCCAGAATGGGCACAACACATCGTCCATTTCCTTCAGGTAGGAGAGCTTCCCGGGGAACAAGAGGAGGCAGAGAAAGTATCCTGCCGGTCTCATATGTACCAGTTCGTGGATAACGTCCTATACAGAAGAGACCTAACGGTGTGAGACTCAAATGTATCTCCCGGGAAGATGGACTGGAGCTGTTGGTAGAGATACATGGAGGCATATGTGGCTCCCACATTGGATCAAGGGCCCTTGCCGGAAAGGCATTCTGACAAGGCCTCTTTTCGCCCACTGCCTTCCAGGATGCGACGGCATTAGTAACCAAATGTGAAGCGTGCCACTTTCATTCAAACATATTACATCAACCAGCACAAGCACTTCAAATGATCCCTCTCTCCTAGCCATTCTCGGTCTGGGGGATCAACATCCTGGGCCCTTTCCCCCGCGTTGTCGGGTGCTTTGAGTACTTGTACGTCGCGATCAACAAGTTCACAAAGTGGCCAGAAGTGGAAGCGGTGAGAAAGGTGACATCACAAGAAGCCATCAAGTTCTTCAAAGGACTAGTCTGCCACTTTGGTGTTCCCAACAGGATCATCACTGACAACGGCACGTAGTTCACAAGCCGCACCTTCATGCAGTATGTCCAAGACCTTGGCGGCAAGATCTATGTTGCCTCTGTTGCCCACCCAAGGAGCAATGGCCAAGCGGAAAGGGCTGACGCTGAAGTGCTGCAAGGCCCCAAGACAAGAACTTTCGACAAGCTGCATAGGTGCAGAAGGAACTGGACTGATGAGTTGCTGGTGGTCCTTTGGTCAATCAAGACGACACCAAATTGAGCTACCGGTCAGACACCCTTCTCCCTTGTCTATGGGGCGAAGGCATTTCTCCCCACGAAACTCATATACGGGTCTCCTCGAGTGCTTGCTTATGATGAGCTGGAGCAAGAGCAGTTGCGGCAAGACGACGCGACGCTCCTTGAGGAAGACCGTCTCAGGCTGCTGTGAGAGTTGTGCGCTACCAGCAAGCTTTGCTCCGCTACCATAGCCGCAAGGTCAATGCTAGAAGTCTTGAGGAAGGTGATCTTGTTCTTCGGTGAGTTCAATCCGCCAAGAATCCAAACAAGTTGACGCCAAAGTGGGGAGGCCCTTATCGGGTAGTACGAGTCACTAGGCTTGGCGCAGTCTGCCTGGAGACCAAGGTTGGCGTTCTGGTGAGCAACTCCTGGAATATCGAACATCTTTGAAAGTTCTACCCACGAGGCGCGGTTGCCGGGCCAGCCCTGGCAACCACCTTTTGTACAAGTCTTGCCGTTGAAGCATGTAATCCTTGGTACAAAGCCAGGCTCAAGCCATGTGCGTAGTTAAATAAAGATAAGTATTTCGCAACCTTGGCTGATTCTCATGTTTGTTTACGTACATGTCTATCTGAAGCGTTGCACTATACTTAATCCTGGCAAAGGCTGACGGACCGCAAAGGTTCCTTAACCATATTTTCTCTTCTTTCTTGTTGTAAAGGACGGAAGGACACCTCACGTGCAGCTTGGCCACGGGGGATGGGAGTACGGATACATATGAATGACGTCCGCCCAAAAAAAACTTGCCGGGAGAAGAAAGGCAACAAAAAGATAAGTCATGAAAACCCCATGTGAATCCTTGCTGTAAAGTTATTTTCCTTGAGCGATTTTGACTTCTGTATGGAAAACTTGCATGCATGGGAACCTTGCCGCAATTGGATGCGCCCCCACTACGTTCGGGACCGCTCAACGGCTTAAGTGGCATCACCCACTGTCACGCCCAAGATGCGCGCCTATCCATTTTAAGACACGAGGGCCTCACAAGGGATAGAGGTGCATCTTGCCATTCGCAAGTATGGTAACATTGCATCATACATTACAGAAGAGATGGGTATACAAGTTGGCTTACACTTGCCACATGCTAAATTACAATCCACACAGAGTTCAAATCATCAAGATAAAGACAGGGTCCGACTCGGACAAAATTAAATGATAAAAACATATGCAAATGACACTATCTCGCTATGCCAAAGATCACGACCATGGACCTCTACTCATCCGGATACGTCACATACATCCTCCCTCTTTCCTCATCATATTCCCACTGGTGCTGGGTAAGATAATCCTGCACGTACTCATCTGTACATGTACCTGGAGGGTTGTAGTAATCTGTGAGCCACAAGGACTCAACAATCAAGCGCCCGGGTACCGAGACTATTGAAGCTTAAAGGTTGGGATGGGTATGTGTTTAGTTTGCAGCAGCACTAGCATATATGGTGGCTAACTTACGCGACATCGAAATAAATATGAGTGGCCTACGATGAACGATCGAATCTAGTATGATCTCTATGAGATCCTGAACACTTACTTACGTCAATCATAACCCCACCATGTTCTCTCTCGGATCATGTTCACGAGCAGAGACGATCATGGTTACTCACATAGTTGGTGTATTTTAATTAGAGTTTAGTTCAAGTTTACTATAACCGGGTATTAAGCAAATATCCAAGTTGCCACATAACTGCGGGCACGGCTTCTCGAAAAGATTTAACCCTGCAGGGTTGCTCCAACCAGTCCATCACAAATAACCACACTCCGCGGGAGTAGCCCCGACCACGGATCTCGCAGTCATCATAGGTAATTCCAAAGGAATTCCAACACCTCGAGAAAAACCTGAAGAAAGTCAGACTCCACACGCAAGACACTCGATAAAGGTAAAACAAATCCAGCAAGACCGCCCGACGTGTCGACGAACCCGATAAGAGCCGCGTATCTCGTTCTCAGGACATGACGGATAAGCAACGCGCACGGAGGCCTGATAGAAATCTCCCAAGTTGCCCTGGGTTGGCCCCGCACAATGCTCTAGTTTGGACCAACACTCATGAGGAGCACTGGCTCGGGGGTTGATTAATTATCCACGGGTTTGCAAGACCCTATGCAAATTTTATTAAGTTGTTAAGCAAATGTAGTACCAATGTTGGGTCTTGCCAGACAAGTCTTAATCTCAACCGAATAAACAAGGGGGTCCCTGTAACAACCCCGAGCGTGTTAGGAGCGCAAAATATGGAAAACATAACACCGTAACAAGAATCTACGACGGTAACAGCGGAACAAAGCACCTAGAAAAAGGCCAAGCCTTCCACCAATACCAAGATATATATGTGCATTAAATTAAATAACAGGTAAATATTGTGATATCCAAATCCATGTTATCACATGGAACAACCTGCACCTGCAACTAAGAATGCTATAAGAGGGGCTGAGCAGCGGTAACTTAGCCAATCAAAGGTTTGCTAGGATGTGGAGGGTTAGAGGCTTTCATGGAAATTAGGAGGCTGATATTCAATTGGTAGGTAGTGCAATTGTAACGATAAGAGAAAAAAACTAGCAAGCGAAAATAGTATCGGGATTCGGGTACGATCATCTTGCCTGCTGGTTCTTCAACAAAACAAGTAGTGGGATCCTCGTAGTGGTACTCTCCTGGGTCCTCGTACTCAGTATCAACACTCACGTCTACCCAAGAGAAATAGCAACAATAAACATCCAACCAAGGTGCAATGCACAAACAAGATGATGCATGATCCATTTAGAAGAATTTAACATGGCAATCCAAAACTAGTCATGTTTCACGTGCAAAGTTTGTTGGTTAATGATCCTGGACAGAACCTCATGTTAAGTTAATTAAACATGCATGAACATGGTAAATATGGATGCAGCATGCAAAATCGATAGAAATGCATATAAGGAACTCAAGAAACGGAGTTACGGTTCTCACGATACGCTCACGACAAGGTATGAAGGCAAAAACACAAGACAACAAAGGCATGGGCTAATTCTTGGCATTACAAGGTAGCCACTGGTTAGGCAATGAAAAACCAACCACAATAGACTCAAAGATCAAACAATTCCATGGAGCATAGCTCCCACAAGTCACAAAACAATAAAACTCACAATCTGCCACAAGGCAGCAACATAGCAACTTACACAGCCCACAACTTGAGCTACAGGAACCCTACAGCCACAAACAAGATATTGGCAGACACTACATGATATATACATCAACCTATCCAACTACACAAGCAGCAAAGGAGGCACACATCAATAAGCATGAAGTTATCAAGTTGGCATGATGAAACAGTTTTCTGGGACTTGGTGAAAATTCCAGTTTTTCTGGAATCTGAGTTAATAAAGTAGCAAGTTGACAGCAGTAGTTAAATATTCTAGAGAGCACCTCTTGGCATGAAAATTAACAGGATGGTAGTAGACAACATCTACTCCAAAACACTAGCACTGATCATGCTCAAATTCACAACACATCACAAGATACCATCCATTCTACATGGCATAAAAATAACAGCAGATTCTCAGACTTGGTAGTTTTTCGCATGCTGGAACAGAAACATCAAGTTGGTCACTTTGCAGCATGTTTCCCACTTATATGGGTCATTCTCATGTTAAAAGAAAATACCATAGCATAATAGATATAAAACACTAGCACTTCCTAGTTGGCGCATACCCCAAAGCAATCGTGAATTAAATCATGCAAAAATGACAAAGTAGCATCACAGCTGAAAATGAAAGTTTTATGAACTTGCTCAAAAGTGAAATATGAAAGCACCAATGGATTAATTGGCTCTTTCTACCCCAAAAATATGTGTCATACTCATATGTTCATGTCAAGCAACATGGCACCAATAAGGTAGCAAACTACCACCTTACCCATAAGTGACATATGGATCTTATTCAACCCATACGTAGGTATGGTGGACTCTCATGGAAACAAACTAGGATTAAGGTTTATGGATGCACAAGTAGTATCTATACTTAGTGCGGAATTTTTTTGGCTAGCAAAATATCGAAACCAAGCACCACAAGTTAAAGGATCCATGACAATATAACTTCTATGTGAATGTAAACAAACATAATAATTACGTTGTCTTCCATGTACAACATGAACACTTGATCATTATATAATATTTGGTGGGGGATAACAATCATAAAATATGTCCAAGATAGTGTATTTGTATTTGAATCTCCTCTCCTCTATCATATCTTGCATAGATTGTATCAATGACTAATGTTATGTTTGTTTATTCCAAACAACTTTTATCTAGCATACTTCTTCTATGTGAAGTCATTACTCCCCATGGGATTAACAAATGGATTTTATAGTTCTTTTATTTCATTGCTATGATTGATGCATGAGGGTAAACCAAGCAAACTCAAAACTAATATTTATTATATAAGTCCCACACTCGATTACAAGGATAGGTAGATCACAAAGCAAACACTCTAAGCAAAACAATACTAAAATTTTATTTATCTAAATCATGACATAACTAAGAATTGAACTAAGATGGATGATAATGGTAAAAGTGATGGTGATGATACAATGGCACCTCCTCCAATATGGGAATAAGCTAAGGGTGGTGCCCATACCAATATACTCATGTGCCCTTCTTGGGTGATGGTGGTGATGATGTAGTAGGCTTGTCCTTTAGAAACAAATACTCCATATTATCGATTATCTTCCGCTAGGCATGGTTCTGCTCCTCCAACAAAATTACTTCATGGGTAAGTGATGTACTTTTAGCACAGATAAATTCCATTGCATTTAATGCATAAATTTAAGGTGAGGAAATATCATCATAAAGAGGTAAGAGCACATCTCCCTGGTTGAGATCACCAGAGAGGTAGTTAGCATGGTTTCTTCCTATTCCTCCGGCTTCTACCTCACCCTTCCCTTTAGCATATTCTGGAACCTCCGGTCCATCCTCTTCTCCTGCAAAAAATCCATAATAGACTTTTCTGTAAGGGCGTTTGCCGGGTGAAGGCCAGACTAACCATGATTCTTGTGGAGAGTTACAAGAGCCATGGGTACCTCACAAGGATTGAGGAACCTGGTAGAAAAGCAGCTCAAAACAAGAACATGGGAGAAACTTGCGATGTGGTAGTCAAAACAGACGAGACTGTATATAATGATTTTTTTCTAGGTCTGAATACGTGTCCAGGAAGATAACGGGGTCCAAGCGACACATGAGGGCCCCACAAGCTATCAGGGCGTGCCTAGGGGGTGGGAGCGTCGTGTTGGCTTGTGTCTCTCTCGTGAATCCCAATGACTCGTTTTTATTTTTGGAGTTTTTCTAAAACACCAAAACCAAGAGAACATATTTTTTCGAATTTTTGGAGTCGGTTTACTTACGTATCACATACCCACCCCTTTTGAGTTTTCTGGAGTGTCCTAGAAGGTATCCCTTATGTGTTCTTCCGGTGTCATTACTTGAATAATATTCCTTTCAACATTAATGCACGCACCTAAAATGTAATGTTGAATTCTTTGCCCATTTACAACTCTTCGATTTTTGACATCAAAGTTGTTAATATTGATAGCACCGGGGTGATAGACCTCCTCGATGACATAAGGACCTTCCCATTTGGAGAGAAACTTACTTGCAAAAAATCTGAAACGAGAATGGTACAAAAGAACTAGGTCCCCTACATTGAATTCCCGTTTCTGGATTCTCTTGTCATGTCATCTTTGAACTTTTTTTTGAACAACGTGGCATTTTCATAAGCTTGTGTCCTTCATTTGCCTAATGAATTAATATCAAATAACCCCTTTTCACCAGCAAGTATAAATCATAGTTAATTTATTTAATTGCCCAATAACCATTATGCTTAACTCACGAGGTAAATGACATGCTTTTCCATAGACCATTTTATAGGGAAATATTCCCATAAAGCACCGGCAAGTTTCTTAGACCAATTCTTTGTAGATATATTAATGGTGTTTTGCAAGATCAATTTTATTTCTCGGTTGCTCAATTCAACTTGACCATTAGACTTAGGATGATATGGTGATGCAATCCTATAGTTAACATCGTATTTAGCTAGAATTTTACGAAAAGCACCATGAATAAAATGTGAACGCCCATCAGTCATTAGATATATAGGGACTCCCAACCTCGGGGAAATAATATCTTTAAGCATTTTAATAGAAGTGTTATCATCAACACTAATAGTTGGCATAACTTCTACCCACTTAGTAACGTAATCAACAACAACTAAAATATGAGTATACCCATTAGAGGAAGGAAAAAGGTCCCATATAATCGAAGCCCCAAACATCAAATGGTTCAATGGCAAGTGAATAATTCATAGGCATTTCCTAACGTCTACCAACATTACCACTTCTTTGACATTCATCACCAGAAAGGACATACTTATGAGTAACTTTGAAAATACTAGGCCAATAGAAACCAGATCGTAATACCTTGTGTGTAGTTTTGTCACTAGCATGGTGCCCTCCGTAGGCCTCAGAATTACACTTCTGCTTGTTCATGCTCAAGTACACAACGTCTAATAACACCATCTACTCCCTCTTTATAAAGATGTGGGTCATCCCAAAAGTAATGATTGAAATCATAAAAGAACTTTTTTCTTGTGTTGGTAGATCAAACTAGGTGGTATATATTTAGCAACAATGTAATTAGCATAATCCATATAGCAAGGAGTACTATCGGAAGCATTTATAACAAAAGTTGCTCATCGGGAAAATTATCATCAATAGGTAGTGGGTCATAAAGAACATTTTCCATTCTAGACAAATTATCTGCTACAAGGTTTTTAGCTCCCTTCCTATCAATGATATGAAAGTCAAATTCCTGAAGTAAAAGCACCCACCTAATCAATATAGGCTTAGCATCTTTCTTTTCCAAGGTATTTAATAGCGGCATGATCAGTGGAATAGTAACTTTGGAATGAACGATATAAGCTCTAAATTTATCACATGCAAAGACAAATGCTAAAAATTCCTTCTCGGTAGTATCATAACTTCTTTGGGAACACTCTAGAGTTTTGTTAGCATAATGGATAACATTTAGTTTCTTACCTACTCTTTGCCCTAGAACAGCACCAACAACATAATCACTAGCATCGTCTATAATTTCAAAAGGTAGATTCTAGTCAGGTGGTTGGACAATAGGTGCAGAGAATTAAAGCTTTCTTAAGTATTTCAAAGGCTTCTACACAATCATCATAAAAAACAATTGGAATATCCTTTTGAAGAAGATTAGTTAGTGGCCTATAAATCTTTGAGACATGTATACTAAAACGCCTATAGAAATCAGCATGAGCAACAAAACTTGTTATACCTTTAGGACTTGGCATTTTCTCAACTACATCAACTTTAGCTTTGTGTACTTCAATGCCTCGTTCAAATATTTCATGCCCAAGTACTATACCTTCATTCACCATAAAGTCGCACTTCTTCCAGTTCAATACAAGATTAGTTTCTTCACATCTTTGCAAAACTCGATCAAGATTGCTCGAGCAATCATCAAAAGAAGTCCCATAAACGGAAAATTTATCCATGAAAACCTCAACAATATTTTCACAAAAAATAGAGAACATAGAAGTCATACATCTTTGAAAGGTAGCAGGTGCATTGCATTAACCAAAAGACATACATCCATAAGCATAAGTTTCAAAAGGTCATGTGAAAGTAATTTTCTCCTGGTTTTCTTTTGACACAGGAATTTGAGAAAATCCAGAATATCCATCAAGAAAACAACAGTATGTGTGTTTAGATAATATTTCTAACATTTGATGAATAAATGGTAAGGGGTAATGTTATTTTCTAGTAGCATTGTTTAATTTCCTGAAATCAGTTACCATCGATTAACCAGTTACGATTCTTTGTGGGATAAGTTCATTTTTATCATTAGGGACTACAGTTATACCTCCCTTCTTAGTAACACAATGAACATGGCTTACCCATCTAATATCAGCAATAGGACAAATTATACCTGCCTCTAGAAGCTTTAGTATTTCATTGCTTACCACTTCCTTCATCTTGGGATTCAAGCGGCGTTCATGATCAATGACAGGTTTAGCATCCGGTTCCATATTGATCTTGTGCTGACATAGAGTGGAACTAGTGCCCTTAAGATCATAAAGAGTATATCCAATAGCAACCCTATGCTTCTTCAAAGTTTTAAGTAATCTCTTTTCTTCATGCTATGAAAGGTTAGCACTAATAATAACATGATATATCTTCCTTTCATCAAGATAAGCATATTTCAAAGTATCAGGTAATTTCTTTAGATCAAACACAAAATCTTCCTTGGGTGGAGGAGGATCCCATAACACATCAATAGGCAAGTTGTGTTTAAGAATAGGTGTTTGTCTAGAAAATATATCATCTATCTCACTTATTTCATTAATGTCCATATCATTCTCATGGTCAAGCAAATATTGTTCTAATGGATCAGTAGGAGGGACGGCAATAGGAGCAAGACCAATTATTTCATCCTCACTAGGTAATTCCTTCTCTAAACCCTAAACCCTAAACCCTGGATCCGAAAATATCGGAGTCTTTGTGCATATCGTGCTAGTCCCTCGATCGACTTGTGTCGGGGAACGACACCTATGGGATCGCGTGGATCCATTTACGGTTCGGCGGGGAAAGGGAGTGCACAAAGAGCAGATTGTAACATCCCAAAATTTCATTTTGGAATGTTATGAAATATAGCTATGCATCATCATCACTTTGTTTGAATGAAATGAATGGTTGAAGTGCTTCCTTTGAAATTCTGAAAGGCCATTTCAATTTTTCCATGTATTTGTTTCACCTATTTGGAAACCTTTGGTAATATTCATAAAAAGAGGGGAGTAACATGACACTCCACACGGGCATTCTGGTGAAATATTTGAGCAATAAAAACCAGGGGGTTATTTCAAAGTTTATCTCAAAAGAATTTAAAATCAATTAGGTATTTTCTGGAGAAAAAAAAATTAAGTATTCATTTTGATAGAGGAAAAATGTTCATTAAATAGCATTTAATCCCCTAATCATTTCGATATATACATTTCCTATGTTTGGAAATGATTTGAATGCATTAAAGATGTTTTAAACGCTCTGTAAATAGAAAAGGAAATGAATTAAACAGAACGGGCCGGCCCACAGCCTTTAAGACCCGAAATCACTCTGGGTCGGCCACCGACATGCAGATCCCGCGTCCCACCCTCACTGACGCGCGGGACCCCCCATCCGACCGCGGCGACAGCGCGCTCGTCTCCTTCACCGCACCTCCGACGTCGCCGGCGATCTCTCCCCACAGATCTCGCCCCTCTTTCCCTCCCCGACCACCGCACCACCCCTATAAGAACCCCCCGTCCCTCCGCTCTCCGTTCCACCCCGAAACCCCCCTCTACCCTCACCAGAACACCACCGCACGACCTCGTCGGAGTTCGGACGTCGACCGAATCTCCCCGAGCACGAGGTCGTCGCCTCCGTCGTCCCCAGCCCCGTCCGACGCCACCAATCGACGTCGGAGCTTCGCCACTGTCGCCTGAGCACTTCGGACGCCGCCCCCGACCACCGCACCGTCGCCTCCGACCACCTTCGACGTCCGGCCGCCGTCAACCTCGCCGGAACCCCGACTCCCACCGCTGTAAGCCATCGCACCCCCCTGGGCCGTTCGATCTAGATCCAACGCGCCAGATTAGAAGCTTTATAAAACGAATCGGTACGCGTTAAGTTTCGGTCGTCCGCTCGCTAGATCCCGCACGCACACTCTCTCAACCAATCACAGCATGCCACGTAGACCCTGTCCGTTCGATCAGATTTTCTTTTCTTTTCTTTTTCTGTTTTAGAAAACAGAATGTATTTTATTTTTGTTTTTATTATATCGTTTACACTAATTAGTGTTTTTAATTGATTCTTTTTGCATTAGGTCACAAATTTCATGTAGTTTCATCCTGTAGTCTTAGATTTCAAATTGGAACTTTTAAATTTGAATCTAACCAAATTTGCTTAAATTACTAAAATCTGTATAACTAGAGTTTAAAAATCTGTTGTTTCAACATTAGGTGTATTATTTTCTGTTAATAAAAATATATATTTTAATTTGTTTTGTGCTCTAGTTTGAATAGGTACATCTTATTTTCACCTTTAGTATTGTTTAGAAAAAAGTTTTGTCGTAACTCTTTTGCACAAACTTTTTATAATGAAATACTTTCTGTTTTCTAATAAAATCTTGTATATACTTTTCTGTTATCTAAATGGCTAGTTGTTCAAAACAAAATTTTCACCTTGTTATGTCTTAGTAGAGTTTTGACACCAAAATTTTAGAGTCTTATACTTTGAGTGATTCTTCCTTTTGATTGTGCTATTTGTTTGTTGAAGTATTTATTTACCTTGCTGTTGTATGAATTGTATTGTGTTTATGCTTATTGTGTGCTTTGTTTGATTCGTTAGATCATTCGGAGTGCGAAGCTTGTTATCTAGAGTCACTTGAATACGAGGATCGTCAGCAAGGCAAGTCACTTTGACCATGTATACCTATGTTTTTATTGCATTAGTTCTACCATCTCCCCAATTTCATGCAAAGTAGGTAATTTGGAAACTTGGTTACTTGATGCAGTATCATGTGGGAGGCACCCCTCAACCCTTTGACACATTGGCCCCGGGAAACGTTGATTTAATTTTGCTATGCTATTAGTAGACGGGGTTGGTTGTGTGATTCATGAGAGTTGTGAGTTAATAATTTCAAGACCTACAAGATGATCAAGACTTCAAGACTCCGAGTTTTCAACATACCTCTGGGTGGATGATGGTTGAACGGCGCCCTGGAGAAACCAGTGGTTAGCCTAGATGTTGCTGGAGAAGAGCCAGTATTCATGCGGAAAGGTCCACCCAGGCACAAAGAGATGGATGGATGCTTCAAGACCCAAGGCTTACCTGCATAGCCACAAGCCATTATGGGCTCTGGCTTGGTTGGATATCGTGGTGACCCTGGACAGGCGGTGCTACGAGATGTAGAAGAACGGTAGGAAAGGATGGGCACCAACAGAGTCTCGGGGAAACCCTTTAGAAGACCATGTTTTGGTCATCCGTTTCTCAAACACCCTCAAGTGCGAGAAATCCAACGGAGGCGATCAAATATTGTGGGGAACGTGTGAAAAACTCTACACAGTACCCAAACCTAATCAATTAGCCGTGTCCACGGTCATGGACAGTTTGAGCCAAAGGAACTAAAACTATCTCGAACTCTCAACACAATTAATTACATTGATGTGGGTATTAATGTCAACTTGGGTATGAGAATTGGTTGGTGGAACCATCTCATTAATCAACCAACATCGTAGTAATAATTTTCTGCCCTCTCTTGTTGTAGGAAAAAATTGGCTTTATGCAAAAACTTACTACCCCCACCTGCCATATATGCATATAGAATAGATGATTACTTTACACCCCCTCTTTTGTGACATTGCCGGCATACTTAATATGTTGACCTACACAGCTACAACGTATCATGTTGCAGAGTACTTTTTCGACCAGGAGTGAGGATACGCTCTACGCTCGGTGAGATTCCCTTGGAGTCAGATGGACTCAACTACCTTTGAAGCTTCCGCAAGATTAGTTATTCTCATGAGTTGGCCTTCAGCCAGTTTATTGTAATTCTTATTGTAATAAAGGACTCGATATGAGATTTTTCGATTATTAAAGTTGTGTGATTTCACTTTGATATATACATTGATGTACCGTGTGTGTACCAGCATGATCTTGGGATGGTACAAAAACACCGGAGATTCGACCTTTCAGGTCGGGTCGCTATAGAAATGGTATCAGAGCACACGTTGACCGTAGGACGTAACCTCTAGGATTGGAAAAGCCTTAGGATTTATTTCTCTTTTGTCTTTAAAATTCTTGTACTCTCATCTACTCATTTTTGACTTCCCTCCGATTTATTTCAAAATTTATAGATGGCCACCTTCATCCCAGTTTTCATCATGGAGCTTTGTCAGCCTGACGCGACGATGCCCTTTGGCAAGGAGCTGATGAAGATTGTCAGGGTCGTAAGGATTGCCTTGCCAAGCATCACCGGGACTCCTATCATGTCTTTTCCACAAGACGGTGGCTACAGGATCGAGGTGCACATCCCTCGGAAGACCTTTGGAAATCGTAAGGAACCCATCGACTTCAAGTTTGTGGCACCCAGCTGGATTCTTTGGAGAGACATGGCAATTCACCGTGCCCTTGGACGTATTCAGGAGGAATACAGGGGTGGACCCATTTCACCAGGAATCAGCATGGTTTGTCGTAGGGATGCCAATGGAAATATCATAACCACTCCCACTGAAGACACCACCATTTCCTATATCCAGACTTTGGAGACGCACATCAGGACCTTGGAGCTTCGGGTACGTGTCGACACGAAGACGATCAAGAGGCTGATGAACCGCGAGATTGACCTCGAAGCTGACCTACGGGAAGCCAAGTACGAGCATGAGTATGAAGTGAATGATCTCTTAGAGAGGATCGATAAGCTGAACACTCGCATTGCAACTCTGGAGGAACAGTTGGACATGGGGGAAATCTTCATCCAGAAGGAGACATGGCTCCCTTGATCAGCAACGATGATGACTATGAGGAGAGCGTCACCGGAGGAGGCCACTTCACCATGTACTTTTGAGGAGAACTTTAGTTATGCCCCCATGTATCTTTATTTTCGTCGTTAAAGCGTAGGTCGATGCTTAGTTTGATTTGGAGATTTGTATCTCGATGTTTGAACCTTGAGTTGAATAAATGAATGAGTGTTTGGTGTGATATGTTTGTTGCATTGCATATGGGTAGTGAAATTTCCTTTTAGGTCCTTGTTCTATTCTAATTCTCACCCCTCTGAAAACAGCAAGATGCCTCCGCGACGTGAGCCCGACTTCACTTTCCCGCCAGAACTCACACAACTTCTCCAGCAGTAGAACGCCCTGATGCGACTGTTGATTCAGAACCAGACCAACAACCACAACAACCACCCTCCACCTCAAGGCGACAACCTCACCCGTTTTCTGAGGCTGAATCCACCAACTTTCTCCAGCAGCACTGAGCCCATTGTGGCAGATGATTGGCTCTGCAAGATGGAGAGGGAACTCACCACCGCTGGATGCACTGAGGCTGAAAAGGTGCGCTTTGCCGCCCATCAACTGGAGGGACCAACAGCTTCATGGTGGGAGAACTACATCACCACGTACCCCATTGCTGGTGTGACTTGGGAGCAGTTCAAGCTAGCTTTCCGCACCGCTCATGTCTCAGCAAGGGCCATGAGTCTGAAGAAGCATGAGTTTCACAACTTACGCCAGGGGAACCGTTCTGTGGCCCAGTATGTGGATGAATTCAGCACGTTGGCTCGTTATGCACCAGGAGATGTGGCGATGATGCAGCCAAACAGGAGAAGTTCTTGGAAGGACTCAACGATGAGTTGAGCGTGCAGCTGATGGTGGCTACTTTCAGCAACTACCAGGAGCTGGTAGACAAGGCCCTCATCTTGGAGGGGAAGCAGCAGCAAATCAAAAAACGCAAGAGGAAGTATGGGCAGGGGAAGTCTCACTCTGGAGCTCAACAGAAGCCCCGCTACTCCCCGTACTCAGGAAATACCGGATCAGGGACCGGTAAGTATGGAGGACACACTCATCACGTGCACAACCATGGAAGCCATAACCATGGAGAAAATGGGAATAATCGTCCCAACAATGGCAACTTCAAGAATGGTAATGGAAGTGGGAATGGCAACCAGCCCCGTTCCGCTCCAGCTCAGAAGGATCTGAACCATATCACCTGTTTCAAGTGCCAGAAGACAGGGCACTATGCCACTGAATGCCCTCAGAACAAGCAAGGAAATGGAAACGGCAACAACAACGGCAACTCCGCAACTAAGAAGCCAAATCCTTTTCCTCGTGCTCAGGTGAACCACCTTGATGTGGAAGAAGTCTATGATCAGCCCGAGACTGTGGTTGGTAAGTTTTTATTGCATTCACGTCCAATTATGGTACTTTTTGATTCTGGTGCAACTCATTCATTCATATTAAGGGTAGTTGTGGAAAAGTATGGTTTACCCACCAGAACCCTTAGTCAGCCCATTAAGGTCAATTCCCAGGAGGAATGATGATGGCAGGGATAGGATGCTATGCCTTGAAACTCCACATAGGAAACCATGTTTTTTCCCACCGACCTCATCATCTTAGAATCCCAGGGATTGGATGTAATCGTAGGCATGGATTGGATGACCATGTATGAAGGAAATCTTGATTGCCCCAGTAGGTCTATTTTGCTCACCATCCCGGAGAACAAGAGGATTAAGTATGTATCCCAATGCACACAGATGAGTGCTCGGTTAAATTCCCTCACAGGAGTTGTTTAGGAGGAAGTGTCGGTTGTACAAGACTTTCCAGATGTATTCCCGGAGGAATTACCAGGCATGCCACCAGATAGAGAGATTGAGTTTCTGATAGAGCTACTACCAGGAACCGCCCCAATTTCCAAGAGACCCTATCGGATGCCTGCAAATGATTTAGTAGAAATCAAGAAGCAGATTAAGGAGCTATTGGATAAGGGATGTATTCGCCCAAGTTCTTCACCTTGGGGAGCCCCAGTTCTTGTGGTGGAGAAGAAAGATAAAACCTTGAGGATGGTGGTCGATTATCGTGCATTGAACGAGGTAACTATCAAGAATAAGTACCCTTTGCCGATGATTAATGACATGTTTGATCAGCTAGTAGGCGCCAAAGTATTCTCCAAGATCGATCTTTGATCAGGGTATCACCAACTGAAAATTCGTGAATAGGATATACCCAAAATAGCCTTCACCACAAGGTATGGCTTATATGAGTATACAGTCATGTCTTTTGGTTTGACTAATGCTCCTGCCTACTTCATGAATATGATGAACAAAGTGTTTATGGAATATTTGGACAAGTTTGTCGTGGTGTTCATCGATGACATTTTGATATTCTCCAAGAGCGAGGAAGAACACAAGGAACACTTGCGTTTAGTTCTGTAGAAGCTTAGAGAGCATCAGTTATATGCCAAGTTCAGTAAATGTGAATTCTTGCTGATGGAAGTCGGATTCCTTGGACACATTATTTCCGAAGAAGGAATAGCAGTAGACCCCGCTAAGGTTGAAGCAGTCACTGAGTGGAAGTCACCCACCTCAGTTAAGGAGATCCGCAGTTTTCTCGGACTTGCCAGATATTATTGGAGGTTCATTGAGAATTTCTCAAAGATTGCCAAGCCCATGATAGAGTTGTTGAAGAAAGAGTCTAAGTATATCTGGACTTAGGAATGTGAGGCCAGTTTCCAGGACTTGAAGAAACGTTTGGTCACAGCCCAGTGTTGATACTGCCAAACATTCGGAAGGACTTCCAGGTTTATTGTGACGCATCATGTCAAGGACTTGGAGGAGTACTCATGCAGGAGGGAAAAGTTGTAGCCTATGCATCCAGACAGCTACGACCCCATGAGTTGAATTATGCCACCCATGATTTGGCACTAGCAGCCGTAGTGCACGCACTCAACACCTGGAGACATTTCCTTCTCGGAAATAGTTGTGATGTTTACACTGATCATAAAAGCCTGAAGTATATCTTCACACAGAAGGAGTTGAACCTCAGACAGAGGAGATGGTTAGAGTTAATCAAGGACTATGACATGAGACTGCGTTACCATCCAGAAAAGGCAAATGGTGTGGCAGATGCTTTGAGTCGGAAGAGTTATGTGAACACACTCATAGCCGGAGGATTACCCCAGGAGTTAACCGATGATCTCAGAGAGCTTCGGTTAGAGATAGTTCCAAAAGGATATGTTGCCACACTAGAGATTCAGTCCACCTTGACCGAAAGAATTCGTGAAGCCCAGAAATCGGACAAGGAGATAGCTGAGATAAAGCAGAGAATGAAAGAAGGAAAAGCTAAAGACTTTCGTGAAGATGAACAAGGTACTCTATGGTTTGAGAACCGAATCTATGTGCCCAATGACTCAGAGCTCAGGAAGTTGATACTTCAAGAAGCCCACGATTCACCATACTCGATACACCCATGCAACACCAAGATGTACCTGGATTTGAAGGAAAGTTACTGGTGGGCAGGAATGAAGAAGGATATTGCCGAACATGTTGCGGTATGTGATGTTTGCCAGCGAGTAAAGACGAAACATCAGAAACCAGCAGGGTTAATCCAACCTTTGCCGATACCCGAGTGGAAATGGGATAAGCTTGGTATGGACTTCATCATAGGATTACCTAGGACCCGTTCAGGTTACGATTCCATCTGGGTAGTGGTCGATCGCTTGACCAAGGTGGCTCATTTCATTCCAATGAAGACCACCTATACCAGTGCTAAGTTAGCCAAGATATATATGACCAGGATCGTATGTCTGCACGGAGTTCCGAGGAGTATCGTATCAGATAGAGGAACACAATTTACCTCAAAGTTTTGGCATCAGTTACATGAAACTTTGGGTACAAGGCTAGAATTCAGTACAGATTTTCATCCACAGACCGATGGACAGACAGAGAGAGTCAACCAGATCTTGGAGGACATGTTGAGAGCTTGTGCGCTAGACTATGGGTCCAGTTAGGATGACAACTTACCTTACACAGAGTTCTCGTACAACAACAGTTATCAGACTAGTCTGAAGATGGCCCCTTTTGAAGCTTTATACGGAAGGAGGTGCAGAACACCATTGATGTGGGATGGTGTTGGAGACCGAAAACTCTTTGGTCCCGATCTTATCCAGATTCTGAAGAAAAGGTCAAACTGATTCGAGACCGACTCAAGATAGCTCAATCCAGGTAGAAGAGCTATGCTAATAACAAAAGCAAGGAGGTGACATACGAAGTGGGAGATCGAGCATACCTTCGTGTGTCCCCACTTCGAGGAATCAAGAGGTTTGGTGTTAAAGGAAAGTTAGCACCCAGATTCATAGGCCCCTACAAAATTCTTGAATGTAGAGGCGAAGTTGCATACAAACTGGAATTGCTGGAAGGACTGTCCAGAGTTCATGATGTTTTCCATGTTTCCCAGCTGAAGAAATGTCATGCTGAGATGACTGATATTCCTTTGAGAGACATAGTGCCCCTAGAGGCCATACAACTTGACAGTGACCTGACCTACGAGGAGAAGCCTGTCAGAATCCTCGAGACTACCAACGGAGTTACCCCTAGCAAGACCATCAAGTTCTGTAAGGTTCTGTGGAGTCACCACACCAAGGAAGAAGCCACCTGGGAACGCGAAGAAGATCTTCGTAGAGACCACCCGCACCTATTTTCTAGCCAACCCGAATCTCGAGGGCGAGATCCATCTTAAGGTGGGTAGGTTTGTAACATCCCAAAATTTCATTTGGAATGTTATGAAATATAGCTATGCATCATCATCACTTTGTTTGAATGAAATGAATGGTTGAAGTGCTTCCTTTGAAATTCTGAAAGGCCATTTCAATTTTTCCATGTATTTGTTTCACCTATTTGAAAACCTTTGGTAATATTCACAAAAGGAGGGGAGTAACATGACACTCCACACTAGGGGCATTTTGGTGAAATATTTGAGCAATAAAAACCAGGGGGTTATTTGAAAGTTTGTCTCAAAAGAATTTAAAATCAATTAGGTATTTTCTGAAAAAAAGTTTTTTAAGTATTCATTTTGATAGAGGGAAAATGTTCATTAAATAGCATTTAATCCCCTGATCATTTTGATATATACATTTCCTATGTTTGGAAATGATTTGAACGCATTAAAGATGTTTTAAACGCTTGGTAAATAGAAAAGGAAATGAATTAAACAGAACGGTCCGACCCACAGCCTTTAAGACCCGAAATCACTCCGGGTCGGCCACCGACGCGCAGATCCCGCGTCCCACCCTCACTGATGCGCGGGACCCACCGTCCGACCATGGCGACAGCGCGCTCGTCTCCTTCACCGCGCCTCCGACGTCATCGGCGATCTCTCCCCACAGATCTCGCCCCTCTTTCCCTCCCCGATCACCGCACCACCCCTATAAGAACCCCCCCCCCCCCCGTCCCTTCGCTTTCCATTCCACCCCGAAACCCCCTCTACCCACACCAGAACACCACCGCACGACCTCGCCGACGCCACCAATCGACGCCACCAATCGACGCCGGAGCTTCGCCGCCGTCGCTTGAGCACTTCGGACGCCACCCCCGACCACCGCACCGTCGCCTCCGACCACCTCCGACGTCCGGCCGCCGTCAACCTCGCCGGAACCCCGACTCCCACCGCTGTAAGCCATCGCACCCCCCTAGGCCGTTCGATCTAGATCCAATGCGCCAGATTAGAAGCTTTATAAAACGAATCGATACATGTTAAGTTTCGGTCGTCCGCTCGCTAGATCTCGCACGCATACTCTCTCAACCAATCACAGCATGCCACGTAGACCCTATCCGTTCGACCAGATTTTTTTCTTTTCTTTTCTGTTTTGGAAAACAGAATGTATTCTGTTTTTTTTTATTATATCTTTTAAGGTAATTAGTGTTTTTAATTGATTCTTTTTGCATTAGGTCACAAATTTCATGTAGTTTCATCCTGTAGTCTTAGATTTCAAATTGGAACTTTTAAATTTGAATCCAACCAAATTTGCTTAAATTACTAAAATCTATATAACTAGAGTCTAAAAATATATTTTTGAGTAATTCTTTTTGCCACCGGTTTGTATTAGTTAGACCTATCATCCCACAAAGTTTGAGAATTTTTAGGATAAATTTGGTTAATCTTTTTAACAAAAACAGAATCTGTTTAGTTCTTAATAGAGTTTAGTTAATTTGATTTTTGATTAGTTTGAATCTGAGTTTGTTTAACTTTTGTTCTTAGATTTCATTAGGTTTTGTTGTTTCAACATTAGGTGTATTATTTTCTGTTAATAAAAATATTTTTTTAATTTGTTTTGTGCTCTAGTTTGAATAGGTACATCTTATTTTCACCTTTAGTATTGTTTAGAAAAAAGTTTTGTAGTAACTCTTTTGCACAAAATTTTTATAAAGAAATACTTTCTGTTTTCTAATAAAATCTTGTATTTACTTTTCCGTTATCTAAATGGCTAGTTGTTCAAAACAAAATTTTGACTTGTTATGTCTTAGTAGAGTTTTGACACCAAAATTTTTAGAGTCTTATACTTTGAGTGATTCTTCCTTTTGATTGTGCTATTTGTTTGTTGAAGTATTTGTTTACCTTGCTGTTGTATGAATTGTATTGTGTTTATGCTTATTGTGTGCTTTCTTTGATTCGTTAGATCATCCGGAGTGCGAAGCTTGTTATCTAGAGTCACTTGAATACGAGGATCGTCAGCAAGGCAAGTCACTTTGACCATGTATACCTATGTTTTTATTGCATTAGTTCTACCATCTCCCCAATTGCATGCAAAGTAGGTAATTCGGAAACTTGGTTACTTGATGTAGTATCATGTGGTAGGCACCCCTCAACCCTTTGACACATTGGCCCTGGGAAACGTTGATTTAATTTTGCTATGCTATTAGTAGACGGGGTTGGTTGTGTGATTCATGAGAGTTGTGAGTTAATAATTTCAAGACCTACAAGATGATCAAGACTTCAAGACTTCGAGTTTTCAACATACCTCTAGGTGGATGATGGTTGAACGGCGCCCTAGAGAAACCAGTGGTTAGCCTAGATGTTGCTGGAGAAGTGCTAGTATTCATGCGGAAGGTCCACCCAGGCACAAAGAGATGGATGGATGCTTCAAGACCCAAGGCTTACCTGCACAGCCACAAGCCATTATGGGCTCTGGCTTGGTTGGATATCGTGGTGACCCTGGACAGGCGGTGCTATGAGATGTAGAAGAACGGTAGGAAATGATGGGCACCGACAGAGTCTCGGGGAAACCCTTTAGAAGACCATGTTTTGGTCATCCGTTTCTCAAACACCCTGAAGTGCGAGAAATCCAACGGAGGCGATCAAATCTTGTGGGGAATGTGTGCAAAACTCTGTAGAGTACCCAAACCTAATCGATTAGCCGTGTCCACGGTCATTTGACAGTTTGAGCCAAAGGATCTGAAACTATCTCGAACTCTCAACACAATTAATTACATTGATGTGGGCATTAATGTCATCTTGGGTATGAGAATTGGTTGGTGGAACCATCTCATTAATCAATCAACATTGTAGTAATAATTTTCTGCGCTCTCTTGTTGTAGGAAAAAAATGGCTTTATGCAAAAACTTACTACCCCCACCTGCCATATATGCATATAGAATAGATGATTACTTTACACTCCCTCTTTTGTGACATTGCCGGCATATTCAATATGCTGACCTACACGGCTGTAACGTATCATGTTGCAGAGTACTTTTCCAACCAGGAGTGAGGATACGCTCTACGCTCGGTGAGATGCCCTTGGAGTCAGATGGACTCAACTACCTTTGAAGCTTTCGCAAGATTAGTTATTCTCATGAGTTGGCCTTTAGCCACTTTATTGTAATTCTGATTGTGATAAAGGAGTCGATATGAGATTTTTCAATTATTAAAGCTGTGTGATTTCACTTTGATATATACATTGATGTACCGTGTGTGTACCAGAATGATCTTGGGATGGTACAGAAACACCGGAGATTCAACCTTTCAGGTCGGGTCGCTACACAGATCCAACGAGCAACGCAAGGGATTTTTACCTAGGTTCGGGCCGTTGAGAAGCGTAAAACCCTACTAGTCCTTTAGTGTATTAAGATTGTTCGAGCTCTGACTACACGAGCGTTGTGTGATGAACACTACACAACCGCTACGCGAGCGTGTGAGCCAAAGTGTCCTCCTCTCTCGTAATGCCTTGGGCCTCCTTTTATATGACTAAGGAGTCTCCAAAGTGCCGTAGAGTACATGCATGGGGTGTACAGTTGCTACAGTGTTATCATACCTAATACTGATGGTATAGGACATATGCATTAAATGCTCCGTCTGTCCCTAATCTTCTTGGGACGGAAAAAGGGTCGTCCCATCAGCACCGCTTAACTCCATCATCGCCAGCGTCTTGACACGTACTCATGAGGATGTTGGAAATATGCCCTAGAGGCAATAATAAATTAGTTATTATCATATTTCCTTTTTCATGATAATCGTTTATTATCCATGCTATAATTGTGTTGATCGGAAACTCAGATACATGTGTGAATACATAGACAACACCATGTCCCTAGTATGCCTCTAATAGACTAGCTCGTTGATCAAAGATGGCTATGGTTTCCTAGTGATGGACATAAGATGTCATTTGGTAACGGGATCACATCATTAGGAGAATGATGTGATGGACAAGACCCAAACTACAAATGTAGCATATGATCGTGTCAGTTTATTACTACTGTTTTCTGCATGTCAAGTATATGTTCCTATGACCATGAGATCATCCAACTCACTGACATCGAAGGAGTACCTTGTGTGTATCAAACGTCGCAATGTAATTGGGTGACTATAAAGGTGCTCTACAGGTATCTCCGAGGGTGTCTGTTAGGTTGGCATGGATTAAGACTGGGATTTGTTACTCTGTGTGACGGAGAGGTATCTCAGGGCCCACTCGGTAATACAACATCACAATAAGCCTTGCAACCAATGTGACTAAGTGTTAGTCACGGGATCTTGTATTACGGAATGAGTAAACAGACTTGCCAGTAACGAGGTTGAACTAGGTATGGAGATACCGACGATCGAATCTCGGGCAAGTAACATACCGAAGAACAAAGGGAACATCATACGGGATTAACTGAATCCTTGACATAAAGGTTCAACCGATAAACATATTCGTAGAATATGTAGGAACCAATATGGTCATCTAGGTCCTGCTATTGGTTATTGACCGTAGAGGTGTCTCGGTCATGTCTACATAGTTCTCGAACCCGGAGGGTCTGCACACTTAAGGTTCGGTGACGTTTCAGTAGTATAGAGTTATGTATGGTGGTGACCGAAGGTTGTTCAGAGTCTCAGATGAGATCCCGGAAGTCCTGTTTTGGTCGCCGTAAAGGTTTCGGGCTCATCGGTAGTGTACCGAGAGTGCCGGTAGTGTACCGGGAGACCATCGGGAGGGGTATTTTCACCCAAGAGGCTACATGGTCTGTGGGAGAGTAAATACCAGCCCTTAGTGGGCTGGTGTAAGTCCCACAGAAGGCCCATGCGACTGGGAAGAAAATCTCAAAGAGAAAGAGGTGGAAAAAGGCAAAAAAAAGGCAAAAATAAGGAGGAGTCCTAGTCCTACTAGGATTGGAGGAATCCTCCAATCCTCCTTGGTTCGGCCGACCCAAGGGCTGGCTCCTTGGGAGCCAAGCCTCCTCCTCTGTTCCTCCTATATATACTAGAGGTTTTAGGGGTTTTGGCACTAGATTTTCAGCCAAGTGCTACCCGTTCCTCCAGTGCATAGTTTCTCCTCTAGATCGGATTTCTGCAGTGCTTAGGCAAAGCCCTACCGGAATAGCTCCACCACCATCGCCGCAGTGCCGTCATGCTGCCGGATAACTCTTCTACTTCTCCGCTCCCTCTTGCTGGATCAAGAAGGTAGAGATCGTCATCAAGCTGTACGTGTGCTGAACACGGAGGTGTCGTCCGTTCGGCGCTAGATCGGAAGGACCGTGATCAAGATCGTGACATGGATCGTGATGAGATCGCGGGACGGATCGTGATGATATTGCGGGACGAATCGTGATGAGTTCGCGGGACGGATCGTGATTGGATCGCGGGACGGATCGTGATGAGATCGCGGGATGTTCGGCGATTTGGATCGCAAAGATGTTTGACTACACCAACCGCGTTTCTTAACGATTCCCGCTTAGCGACCTATAAGGGTATGTAGATCCACTCTCCCTCTCATACATTCTCATCATCATGGATAGATCTTGCGTGTGTGTAGGAAAATTTTTGTTTCCCATGCAACGTTCCCCAACGATGGCATCATGAGCTAGGTCTATGTGTAGATGAGATCTCGAGAAAAACACAAAGAGTTTGTGGGCGTTGATGCTTAGATTGCTTCCTCCCTTGGTCGTGTTTTGGTTTAGTGGTATTGTGAGATGAAGCGGCCCGGACCAACATTACTCGTACGCTTATGAGAGACCGGTTCCCTCAACCGCAACTTGTTGCATAGATGGCTTGCGGGTGCCAGTTTCTCTCACTTTAGTTGGATCGGATTCGACAAAGGCAGTCCTTGAGAAGGTTGAAAAACAACTAGTGTATCACTATTGTGGTTCTTGCATAGATGAGAATTGTTTTTGCTAGATACCCATAGCAGCCACATAAAACGTGCAACAACAATTAGAGGACGTCTAACTTGTTTCTGCAGGGTATGCTGTGATGTGATATGGCCAATTACATGATGTGATATATGTGATGTATGAGATGATCATGTGTTCTATAGAATATCACGACTTGCATGTCGATGAGTACGGCAACCGACAGGAGCCATAGGGTTGTCT
Organism: Hordeum marinum; assembly: GCA_022496015.1. Lineage (NCBI taxonomy): Eukaryota > Viridiplantae > Streptophyta > Magnoliopsida > Poales > Poaceae > Hordeum > Hordeum marinum. Next base: position 176,238,640 of record CM039676.1, read on the forward strand.
TTAATTATTGTATGACCTACATGTCAATCATTAAGCACTATGTAATGCTTTACTTTATCGCTAAATGATAGCAATAGTAGTACAAGCATGATGGGCGCGACAACCCTGATGGCAACACGTTGATGGAGATCAAGATGATCAATCATGGTGCCGTGCCGGTGATGATGGAGATCATGCCAGTGCTTTCAAGATGGAGATCAAAAGCACAAGTTCAGGCCATATCATGTCACTTATGATTTGCATGTGATGTTAATCCTTTTATGCACTTTGTTTTGCTGAGGACGACGGTAGCATTATAAGGTGATCCCTCACTTAAATTTCAAGATGAATTGTGTTGTCCCCAAGTGTGCACCGTTGCGAAAGTTCGTCATGTTGAGACACCACGTGATGATCAGGTGTGATAGACTCTACGTTCACATACAACGGGTGCAAGCTAGTGTTGCACATGCAGAACACTCGGGTTAAACTTGACGAGCCTAGCATGTACAGACATGGCCTCGGAACACAAGAGACCGAAAGGTCGAACATGAGTCATATAGCAGATATGATCAACATGATGATGTTCACCATTGAAACCACCTCAACTCACGTGATGATCGGACTTGAGTTGGTGAATTTGGATCATGTATCACTCGAATGACCGGAGGGATGTCAATTTGAGTGGGAGTTCTTAAGTAATATGATTAATTGAACTCATTATCATGAACATAGTCAGTAGTGTCTTTGCAAACTGTGTTCTAGATTACTAGCTCACGCTGTAGCTCCCTTGAATTTTTATATGTTCCTAGAGAAATAGAGTTGAAAGATGATGGTAGCAGTATTGCGGACTGGCTCCGTGATCTGAGGATTGTCCTCGTTGCTGCACAGAAGGCTTATGTCCTTAATGCACCGCTCGGTGCACCAACCCCTCTAGCGTCGTCTGTAGATGTTCTGAACATCTGACACGCACGTTCTGATGACTACTTGATAGTTTAGTGCGTCATCCATTACGGCTTAGAATTGAGGCTCCGAAACGTTTTGAACGTCACAAAACATATGAGATGTTCTAAGAGCTGAAATTAGGATCTCAGGCTCGTGCCCGTGTTGCGAGATATGAGATCTCCAACAAGATTCTTTGCCTGCAAGATGAAAGAGAATAGCTCAATCGTTGAGCATGTGCTCAGATTGTCTGGGTGCTACAATCACTTGAATCGAGTGGGAGTTGATCTTCCAGATAAGATAGTGATTGATATAGTTCTCCAAGTCACTGTCACTGAAGCTACTAGAACTTGGTGATGAACTATAAAATGCCAGGGATAGAAATAATGATCCCTGAGCTATTCGCAATGTTTGACACCGTGTAGGTAGAAATCAAGAAGGAGCGTCAAGTGTTGATGGTTAGTTAAAACACTAGTTTCGAGAAGGGCAAGAGCAAGGAGGGAAACTTGATGGATAGCAAGTCAGTTGCTGCTCCAGTGAAGCAACCCAAAGTTGAACCCAAACCCGAGACTAAGTGCTTCGATTATGAGGAGAGCGGTTGCTGAAGCGGAACAATCCTAGATATTTGGTAGATAAGAAGGCTGGCAACGTCGACCGAAGTATATTTGATATACGTGTTAATGATGTGTACCTTGCGAGTATTCCTAGTAGCACCTAGGTATTGGATACCAGTTCGGTTGCTAAATGTTAGTAACTCAAAATAAAAGCTACGGAATAAACGAAGAACTAGCTAAGGATGAGGTGATGATGTGTGTTGGAAATGTTTCCAACGTTGATGTGATCAACATCGCACGCTCTCTCTACCTTCGGGATTAGTGACAAACCTAAATAAATGTTATTTGGTGTTTTGCGTTGAGCATGAACATGATTACATCGTCTTTATTGCAACACGATTATTCATTTAAGTTAGAGAATAATGGTTATTCTGTTTACATGAATAATACCTTCAATGGCCATGCACCTAGTGAGAATGGTTTGTTAAATCTTGATCGTAGTAATACACATGTTCATAACATTAATGCCAAAAGATACAAAGTTAATAATGATAGTGCCACAAACTTGTGGCACTGCCGCTAAATGTCATATTGGTATAAAGCGCATGAAGAAACTCCATGCTGATGGATCTTTGGACTCATTTGATTTCGAATCGGTCGAGACATGCGAACCATGCCTCTTGGGCAAGATGACTAAGGACCCCATTTCTAGATGGATGGAGCGGGCAAGTGATTTATTGGAAATGATACATGTTGATGTATGCAATCCAATGAGTCTTGTAGCGTGCGGTGAATATCGTTATTTTCTTACCTTCATTGATGATTTGAGTAGATATAGTGTATATTTACTTAATGAAACACAAGTCTGAATCGTTTGAAAGGTTCAAGCAAATTCAGAGTCAAGTTTAAGATCATCGTGACAAGAAGATAAAAATGTCTACAATATGATCGTGGAGGTAAATATCTGAGTTACGAGTTTGGCATACAACTTTAGACAATGTGAAAGTTGTTTCACAACTCACGCCACCTGGAACACCATAGTGTGATGGTGTGTTCGAACGTCATAGTCGTGCTCTATTGAAAATGGTGCTTGCTATGATGTCTCTTATCGTTTTGCTACTATAATTTTGGGGTTATGCATTAGAGACAACTACATTCACTTTAGATAGGGTGTCATCTAAATCCGTTGAGATGACACCGTGTGAATTATGGTTTGATAGAAACCTAAGCTGTCATTTCTTAATGTTTAGGGTTGCGACGCTTGTGTGGAAAATGTTTTCACCTAATGAGCTCGAACCCAAAGCGGACAAATGCAGCTTCATAGAATACCCTAAAGACAGTTGGGTAAACCTTCTATCTCAGATCCAAGCATAAAGTTTTTGTTGCTAAAACTGGGTCCTTTCTCGAGAAAGAGTTTCTCTCGAAAGAATTGAGTGGGAGGAAGATAGAACTTGATGAGGTTGTTGAACCTTTGTTCAACCAGAGAGTAGCGCAGCGCAGGAATATATTTTTGTGAAGCCTACGTTAGTTGAAGAGAAGTTAATGATGATGATCATGAAGCTTCGGATCAAGTTACTATCAAACCTCGTATGTCGACAAGGATGTGTACTGCTCCTGAGCGGTACGACAACCCTGTCTTGAAGGTCATGTTGTTGGACAACGATGAACCTACTAGTTGTGGAGAAGCGATGATGGGCCCGGATTTCGACAAATGGTTAGAGGCCATGAAATCCGTGAAAGGATCCATGTATGAAAACCAAGTATAGACTTTGGTAGACTTGCTCGTTGGACGGAGGGTCGTTGAGTACAAATGGATGTTTAAAATGAAGACAGACGCTCGTGGTAAATGTCACCATTTGTAAAGCTCGACTTGTTGCAAAGAAGTTTACGACAAGTTCAAGGAGTTGACTGCGATGAGACTTTCTCACTCGTAGCGATGTTAAAGTCTATTGGAATTATGTTAGCAGTTGCTACATTTTTCAATTATGAAATTTGGTAGATGGATATCAAAACATAGTTTCCTTAACAGTTTACTTGAGGAAAGGTTGTATACGATACAACCAGAAGGTTTTGTCAGTCCTAAGGATGCTAAAAGGTGTGCAAGCTTCAGTGATTCTTCTATGAACTAAAGCAAGCATCTCGGAGTTGGAATATACACTTTGATGAGGTGATAAAAGTTTTTGAGTCTATACAAAGTTTACGAGAAACTTGTATTTACAATAAAGTGAGTGGGAGCACTATAGAATTTCTGATAAGTATATCTGGATGACATATTGTTGATCAGAAATGATGTAGAATTTGTGGAAAGCATAAACGGTTGTTTGAAAAGAGTTTTTCAAAGGAAGACCTAGATAAAGCTACCTAATTGTTGAGCATCAAGATCTATAGAGATAGATCAAGATGCTTGATGAGACTTTCAATGAGTACATACCTTGACAAGATTTTGAAAGAGTTCAAAATGGATCAGTCAGAGAAAGAGTTCTTGCCTGATTTGTGAGGTGTGAAGTTGAGTGAGACTCAAAGCTCGACAACGGCAAAATAAAGAGAAAGGACAAATGTTGTCCCATATGCCTTAGCCATAGGCTCTGTATAGTATGCCATGTTGTGTACCACACTTGTGTGTGCCTTGCCATGAGTCCGTCAAGGGGTACAAGAGTGATCCAGAAGTGGATCACTAGACAACGGTCAATATTATCCATAGTGACTAAAAGACTAAGGAAACGTTTCTCGATTATGGAGGTGATAAAGGGTTCGTCATAAAGAGTTACGTCGATGCAAGCTTTAACACTAATCCAGATGACTCTTCGTAGCAATCCGGATACGTATAGTGGAGCAGCCATTTGGAATGGTATCAAGTGGAGTGTGGTAGCAGTGTTTACAGTTTGACATAGAGATTTGCAAAGTACATACGGATCTGAATGTCGCAGACCCGTTGAATATAAGACCTCTCTCACATGCAAAGCATGATCGAGTCCTAGAACTCAGTGGGTGTTAGATTCATAACAATGCGAATCACAGGTGATGTGAACTAGATTATTGACTCTAGTGCAAGTGGGAGACTGTTGGAAATATGCCCTAGAGGCAATAATAAATTATTTATTATCATATTTCCTTGTTCATGATAATCGTTTATTATCCATGCTATAATTGTGTTGATCGGAAACTCAGATACATGTGTGAATACATAGACAACACCATGTCCCTAGTATGCCTCTAATAGACTAGCTCGTTGATCAAAGATGGCTATGGTTTCCTAGTCATGGACATGAGATGTCATTTGGTAACGGGATCACATCATTAGGAGAATGATGTGATGGACAAGACCCAAACTACAAACGTAGCATATGATCGTGTCAGTTTATTGCTACTATTTTCTGCATGTCAAGTATATGTTCCTATGACCATGAGATCATGCAACTCACTGACACTCAAGGAGTACCTTGTGTGTATCAAACGTCGCAACGTAACTGGGTGACTATAAAGGTGCTCTACACGTATCTCCAAGGGTGTCTGTTGGGTTGGCATGGATCAAGATTGGGATTTGTTACTCAGTGTGACGGAGAGGTATCTTAGGGCCCACTCGGTAATACAACATCACAATAAGCCTTGCAAGCAATGTGACTAAGTGTTAGTCACGGGATCTGGTATTACGGAACGAGTAAAGAGACTTGCCAGTAACGAGGTTGAACTAGGTATGGAGATACCGACGATCGAATCACGGGCAAGTAACATACCGAAGAACAAAGGGAACATCATACGGGATTAACTGAATCCTTGACATAAAGGTTCGACCGATAAAGATCTTCGTAGAATATGTAGGAACCAATATGGGCATCCAGGTCCCGCTATTGGTTATTGACCGTAGAGGTGTCTCGGTCATGTCTACATAATTCTCGAACCCGCAGGGTTTGCACACTTAAGGTTCGGTGACGTTTCGATAGTATAGAGTTACGTATGGTGGTGACCGAAGGTTGTACAGAGTCCTAGATGAGATCCCGAACGTCACGAGGAGCTCCGGAATGGTCCGAAGGTAAAGATTGATATATAGAAAGTCCTGTTTTGGTCACTGGAAAGGTTTTGGGCTCATCGGTAGTGTACTGGGAGTGCTGGTAGTGTACCGGGAGACCATCGGGAGGGGTATTTCGACCCAAGAGGCTACATGGTCTGTGGGAGAGTAAGTACCAGCCCTTAGTGGGCTGGTTTAAGTCACACACAAGGCCCATGCGGCTGGGAAGAAAAGCCCAAAGAGAAAAAGGTGGAAAAAGGCAAATAAGGCAAAAATAAGGTGGAGTCCTAGTCCTACTAGGATTGGAGGAGGAATCCTCCAATCCTCCTTGGTTCGGCCGACCCAAAAGCTGGCTCCTTGGGAGCAAAGCCTCCTCCTCTCTTCCTCCTATATATGCTAGAGATTTTAGGGTTTTTGGCACTAGATTTTCAGCCACGTGCTACCCGTTCCTCCAGTGCATAGTTTCTCCTCTAGATCGGATTTCTACAGTGCTTAGGCGAAGCCCTGCCGGAATAGCTCCACCACCATCGCCGGAGCGCCATCATGCTGCCGGAGAACTCTTCTACCTCTCCACTCCCTCTTGCTGGATCAAGAAGGCGGAGATCGTCACCAAGCTATACGTGTGCTGAATGCAGAGGTGACGTCCGTTCGGCGCTAGATCGGAAGGACCGTGATCAAGATCACGAGATGGATCGTGATGAGATCGCGGGATGGATCATGATGAGATCGCGGGACAGATCGTGATGAGTTCACGAGACGGATTGTGATTGGACCGCGGGACGGATTGTGATGAGATCGCGGGATGCTCGGCGATTTGGATCATGAAGACGTTCGACTACACCAACCGCGTTTCTTAACGCTTCCCGCTTAGCGATCTACAAGGATATGTAGATCCACTCTCCCTCTCGTAGATGCTCATCACCATGGATAGATCTTGCGTGTGCGTAGGAAAATTTTTGTTTCCCATGCAACGTTCCCCAACAGAGGATTAGACCTGTCTTACAGGCCGGTCGTCGCGCTGGAGCGGTGACAGGCTGGCGAGGTCTTTCCAGATGCGGGTCCTGTTGGGGCTCTGTGAGCCATCCCGGCAAGATCTTGTCGGGGTCCCAGCTTCTAGTCTTCTGACTTGAATATTTTCTTGACATCTCCGTACTTGCATCCAGCAATCTCCTAGCAGGCCTTGCCACTAGTGTGGTTACAACTGCCTGTGCATAAGTATGGGGTACTAAAAGACCCAAACTTTAGTACACCGACAGGAGCCCCCACCACTAGGCCATACCCGGGTGCGAGGTGTTGTTGGGCTAGGCCCAAACAGTGCACGGGCACGTGTGGCAGGAGTCTGCGGTTGTAATTATTTCATTTACCACGCCATGCCGTTTCCGCCACGTGCGTCGCATACGTAGCGAGGAGTTGGCAATGGGCGCCTATGGCTTAAAGTCCTGATTGTGGAAGAAATCGAAGCGCCATGGATTGGAGTAATGGGGCGGTTACCTGTTCGCCCGTGATCGTGGGTGACGGGATTGGTGGAGATGGACGGTGACTGTTGGAGCGGAGGAGAGCCAGCCCTCGCACCTCTCGCTATAAATTGCGGGGTAGCGAGGGGCGATGCTCATCCATCCTTCCTTCCTCCTTGAGTGTGAATCTCCAGAGATTTCCCTTCTACACCTTCCTGGTCTTGAGTTGTGCTCGCCCTCAGCCATGGCTAGGGGTCAAGGGCGGCCATCGTCCTCCGCCCCAACGGCGAGGGGTTCTCGTCGGGATCATGCCACTGCTTCAGCCATGGAGGCGGAGGGTGGCTCGAGCGCGCGTGGTGGAAGAGGTACGAGCGGTCATGGTCGACGTGGAGCCCATGGTCGTGGTAGGCAGCGCTGTTCCACCCCTTCCTCCGATGCCAGACCCTCTTCTTGAAGAGACCCATGCTGAGGGGATGACGTTGGAGTTCGTCATCAAGTTACGCGGCCCCCTTCGGGGCCATCTGTGCCTCCCTCACCCTTTTGTCAGGGTGATGGAGGTTGACAAGTCGCCGGCTTTGTGGCTGTTGCAATGGCGCCACACGGGTGGACGTTGATTACCCGAAGCGTCGCGTCATGATCCTTAGGCGCGGTTGGAAATCCTTCGCCCATTCCCACAATCTCTTGGATGGGCATGTTCTCCGCTTCAAGATGGTGGAGGCCAACCTGCTCCCCGTCAAGATTTATCGGCGTTTGGGCGTCCGCCTTAGCTGTTGCGAGGAAAGCTCGAGCGGTGTCGAAAGTTCCTCATCGAGCGATAGCGACGAGGAGGACAGTGTTGGTGAAGACGACGACGATGAGTCCGAGCTCCAGGCCATCAAGTCGGAATATGACGACCTGGGCTCTGACTGATCGCCGGCCGCACCATCACCGTCAGCTCACGCCCCTCCCCCTCCCAGCAGGGCGACCTTGCCGGGGGTCCTTGTCTCACGTGCTGCCTCATCTTCCAACTAGATCTCCCTGCAGGCCTATGGTCTTCGGGTTCATCTTCCCTTCTAGAAGTTCCGCTCTCCGCACAGTGCTGGTCCTGGAGGAGTCAGGCTAGGCTTCTGTCGGGGGTCTCTTCCTATCTTTTTCTTCTTATAACCTGCCCCTAGGGGAGAAAGTCAAATAAAGATTTATTTAGGAAGAGACGCCCTCTCGTGTAAATTTCATTCACTTTGAAATAATGCATGTTATTCCTCTTGTCTGATTTCTCTGTGTATGGTACACTCCCTATGCTTTATCGGAAAACTTGTCGGTGCATGCAACCCTGCCATTAGCACTTTGAGGAGCAGATCCTTAGCAGCCTGCTAGCGGCGCCGCTACCAGCAAGATACCTTGACGTGTTTACTGCAGCCACTTAAGCTATTGAGTGGACTCGAAACAGAGTAAGGGCGCAACCAATCACGACAAGGTTCCTTTGTGTGTAGGTTTCCCATACAAAAGTCAAAATCGTCCAAGGAAAATAACTTCATAGTAAAAAAAATTACTTAGAGTTTTGGAACTTAGCTTTTTATTGTAGTACTCGTTTCTAAAAGATGCCAATTCTGAAGATTACCTGTTGGTGTCCATACCATCTCATCCCCCCAGCAAACTTGCTCGCGAGGGAACCTTCTATCCTCTAGGAAAAATAAAGAAGAGAAAATAGAGATATGGAACCTTGGCGGTTCGTTAGTACTTGCTAGAAATAAGCGTAATACAACATCTCAGATAAACATGCATACAAGAAAACATGTAAATTGACGAGAATTGTAGAATGCTTGATCTTATTCAACTAAGCACAGGATCTGTGCCGAGCTTTGTACAAAGGATTACATGTCTTGTCGGCAAGACTTGTACAAAACATGGTTACCGGGGGACCCGACAACTACGCATTATGGATTGAACTTATGAAGATGTTCGATATTCCAGGAGTTGCTCACTGGAACGCCATCTTTGGTCTCCAGGCAGACTACGTTGGGCCTGGTGACTCGTACTACCCGATAAGGGCCTTCCCACTTTGGCGCCAACTTGTTGAAATTCTTGGCCGACTGAATACGCCGAAGAACAAGGTTGCCTTCCTCAAGGTTGTGGGCATGAACTTTGCGCCTATGGTAGCGGCGTAAAGCTTGCTGGTAGCGTGCAACTCGCACAGCAGCCTGAAGACGATCTTCCTTAAGAAGCATAGCATCATCTTGCCACGACTGCTCTTGCTCAATCTCATCATAAGCGAGCACTCGAGGTGACCCGTATATGAGTTCTGTGGGGAGAACTGCTTCCGCCCCGTATATCAGGGAGAAGGGTATCTGCCCGGTGGCTTGATTTGGTGTCGTTCTGATTGACCAAAGAACCACCGACAGCTCAGCAATCTAGTGTCTTCCGCACTTGTGCAACTTGTCGAAAGTTCTTGTCTTAAGTCCTCGCAACACTTCAGCATTTGTCCTTTCTGCTTGGCCGTTGCTCCTTGGATGAGCAACAGAGGCAAAACCGATCTTGCTGCCAAGGTCTTGGACATATTGCATGAAGGTGTGGCTTGTGAAATGTGTGCCGTTGTTAGTGATGATCCTATTCGGTACACCATAATGGCAAACTAGTCCTTTGAAGAACTTGACGGCTGATTGTGTTGTCACCTTTCTTACTACTTCCACTTCCGACCACTTTGTGAACTTGTCGATTGCGATGTACAAGTACTCAAAGCCCCTGGTAGCACGGGGAAAAGGGCCCAAGATGTTGAGCCCCCAGACCGAAAATGGCCAGGAGAGAGGGATTGTCTGAAGAGCTTGAGCTGGTTGATGTAGTTTTTTGAATGGAACTGGCACGCTTCACACTTGGTTACTAGTGTTGTTGCATCCTAGATAGCAGTGGGCCCAAAGAAACCTTGCCGAAATGCCTTACCAACAAGAGCTCTTGATCCTATGTGCGAACCACATTTGCCTCCATGTATCTCTCCCAACTGCTCTAGTCCATCCCTCTGAGGAATGCACTTCAATTTCACACCGTTTGGTCTCTTTCTGTATAGGACATTGTCCACAAACTGGTACATATTAGACTGACGGGCTACTTTCTCCGCCTCTTCCTGTTCCTCGGGGAGTTCTCTTGTTTGAAGGAACTAAACAATGTGTTGTGCCCATGCTGAAGCCTGGGGCTTGACAGCAAGGACTAATGGCGTGTCTTCTACCGCGGGAGTGTTTGTCTCTACGGCAAGGACTCGAGGTCCTGCCAGAGCCTGTTGGCCCCCTAGCAGGCTTGGCGTTGTTCTCGGCAACTTCCTTGCTGACGACTTTTGGGAGCTCTGCAGGAAAGTACTAGCCGGAATTCAACTTCCTTCTCTTGTCTTGCCTCGTTGATGGTGCTACGGATATCTGACTCAATTTGAGCACAAATGTCCCTGGTTCCACAGGTAACTTGAGGGGAGCACGCTTTGACAACTCATTGGCAATCATGTTCTCTACACAAGGAAGATGTTGTGTTTGCTGGCCGTCAAAGCGCTCCTCCAACTTCTTCACTTCATCTACATAGGCTTCCATCAACGGGCTCTAATAATCTTTGTTGACTTGCTTGACGACAAGCTGTGAATCACCTCTAACGATGAGTTTCTTAATTCCAAGGTTGCCGTGATCCTGAGACCGGCAAGCAGCCCTTCATATTCTGCAGTGTTGTTTGTCGACCTCTCCTGGGGAAATTGCATCTAAATTACATATTTGAGGTACTCTCCGGTAGGTGTGACAAGCAGCACGCCAGCACTCGTGCCTTGCAGGGAGAAAGCCCCATCAAAATACATAATCCATTCTTGACTTGTTTCCTTTCCGGGGAGAGTTGTTTCTTGGATTTCTTCGTCCGACATTGGGGTCTATTCTTCAATGAACTCCATCAAGGCTCTGCTCTGAATAGTTGAAGTACTTTCAAAATTGAGACCAAAGCTTGACAGTTCCAAAGCCCACCCCCCAATCAAGTCGGTCGCATCTGGATTTCGTAAGATCCGTTGCAATGGAAAGCGAGTGACGACAGTGATCTCATGTGCCTGGAAATAGTGGCGTAGCTTCCTTGAGGCCATAAGGAGGCTGAAGAGCAACTTTTGCACGCCAGAGTATCTTGACCTAGCCCCCTGCAAAAGGGAGCTGACAAAATATATTGGGCGCTGCACCATCTTCTTCTTCTGTGTCACTTCATTCATCTGCATAGATCATGTCTTGTCGGCACCAGACTCTGCCGGAGAAGACCCTGGCTCGTCGCTTGCTGGTCTTGCCTCTGTTGCCGCTTCTTCGTCGACTTCTCTCTGTGCCACTAACGCGGCACTAACCACTTGATTCGCTGCCGCTAGGTATAGCAACAACGACTCTTGTGGTTTAGGTGTGACTAGTGTTGGCGGAGAGGAGAGGTACCTCTTCAAATCCTGCAGCGCTGCCTCCGCTTCCGGAGTCCACTTCATTGGACCTACCTTTTTCAAGATTTTGAAAAAGGGTAGGGCACACTCAGCAGATTTTGAGATGAACATACTCAGAGCCGCAACACAGGCGGCAAGACGACACACATCTTTGATGGATCTTGGTGCTTCAATCTTCTCAATTGCCTTGATCTTGTCGGGGTTTGCCTCGATCCCACACCGAGACACAAAGAATCCAAGAAGCTTGCCAGACGGAACGCCAAACACACACTTCTCAGGATTGAGCTTCAAATTGATCTTGTGCAGATTTGCAAATGTCTCTTCTAGATCTTGTATGAGTGTTGCTTTGTCCTTGGTTTTGACCACTATGCCATCCATATAAGCTTCCATATTTCTATGTAGCTAGGGCTCAAAACCGATCTGGACTGCTATTGCAAATGTTGAACCAGCACTTTTCAACCCGAAAGGCATACGTACGAAGCAAAACGTACCACATGTGATGATAAATGCGGTCTTCTCTTCGTCTTCCTTAGGCATGAAGATCTAATGATATCCTGAATAAGCATCAAGAAATGACAGCAAATCATAGCCGACAGTGGATTCCACAATATGGTCAATACGCGGCAAGGGAAAAGGATCTTTTGGACAGGCTTTATTAATATCTATATAATCAATACACAGCCTCCATTTTCCATTCCCCTTGCACACTACAATTGGATTGGCCAACCATGTTGGATGGACCACCCCTCTGACCAAACCTGCCGCTTCCAACTTCCTAATTTCCTCGGCAATAAATTCTTGCCACTCCAAGGCTTGCTTCCTAACTTTCTGCTTGACAGGCCACGCATGAGGACAGACAGCAAGATGGTGCTCAATTACCTCCCTCGGAACACCGGGGATATCAAATGGTTGCCATGCAAACACATCGACATTCGCCCATAGGAAGGCGATGAGCGTGCTTTCCTTTTTGTCATCGAGGGTGGAACTTATGGTGAAAGATCCTCCCGTACCATCTTCCTTGGCGGGCACCTTCTTAGTTTCCGGTGGAGCTGCCTTGGATTTCTTGCTCTTGCCGGTGGAGCACTCTGGCACATCCTCAACAGGAGCGCAGCACTCCACGGAGGTGCTCTTGCCAGAGTGTGTACCAGAGGTCTTGCCGGTCTTCTTTACCCCGAGAGCTTTAGTGGCAGGAGCAAGTGCCTTGGCGGCAGGTGCTGCAACTGCCTCTTGATAGAGTTGGTGAGCGCAGATAAGCACACCCTTCTTGTCAGAGTTGATAGTGATCACGCTCATCAGCCCGGGTATCTTCAATACATTGTAAGCGTAATGTGATGCCACCATGAACTTGGCCAGCGTTGGACGACCAAGTATCCCATTATATGGCAATGGAATCTTGGCAACCTCCAAAATAATGTTTTTGTCCTGAAGTTCAGGTCACTACCAAATGTTACCGATAGTGTGATCTTGCCCTTCGGTTGGCTCCTCCCTGGATTGATCCCTTGAAACGTGCCCATCTCCTCGAGATCTTCATCAGGAATTTGCAACCATTTGATCACATAAGGTGAAATCAAGTTCAAACTGGCCCACCGTCAACTAACATTTTCGTCACCTTGAGGTTACGAATTGTTGGCGAAACCAACAATGGCAGAAACCCGGCCGCAGTTTTGCGATCAGGGTGATCCTCGGCGTAAAAAATGATAGGCGTGTTGGACCACTTCAATGGTTTCTGGGCACCGACAGATGGCTTTGTCGCATTAATCTCGCGCGCCCACTATTTAAGTTGGTGGTGAGAAGAATGCAATGAGGCGCCCCTGTCAATGCACATGATCTCTGTAGTTTTTTGAAATTCATGCTCGATGGACTCGTCGCCCTCTTCGTTGCCATCGTCATCCCCCTCTTCTTTGTCACGGCCTCGAGCAGGCCTCTCCTTCTGTTGCTTGGCCTTGCCACGGTGACCTCCTCGGCAACCGTGTTTCTTGCCGGACCCCTCTGCACCACCTTGGGCCTTCTCCTTATCTCGCCTTACATACTCAGCTTTTTGCTTCTTGACAAGTTGCTCAACTTGTCGGTAGTTTTGGAGATCGTGACCCTTGGTGCGACGGATCTTGCAGTACTGCTTGTCGGAGCCCTCTGACTTGTCGGTAGCCGCAAGAGACTCACAGGAGACGCACCCGACAACCTCCTTGTCGGGTTGTCAATCTTAGTCTTCTTGGCGGTGTAGAGGTTCCCGGATTCCTCGACGGCAAGTACGACCTTGCCCTTGTGTTTCCTGTTCCGCCGTCGGCCTGTCCTTGCCTGCGCGACGACATCTTCGTCTTCAGAGTCAACTCCAGTGCCGATATCTTCATCGGGGAGCCTCATCCCTTCTTTAGCTCGGGCACATCTATCAGCCAAAGCATAGAGCTCGGTAACAACCCTGACTTTGTTCATCGCCAGCTCTTCGCGCATCATTTGGTTGTGCACGTTCTGATGAAATGCGCTGATAATAGCAGTAGGATGAACGTCTGGGATGTTGTGATGTATACGACTGAATCTCTGAATGTACTCATGCAAGGTTTGGCCTTCTTCATGTGGATGATATGCAAATCAATTTCCTGGCAAGGAGCTTGGTGGCTAGGGATGGCAATTTTGCCCATGGGTATGGGTACCCGCGGGTACCCTACCCAAAAACAATGGGCATGGGCATGACTTGAAGAGATTTTATACCCACGGATAATGGGTATCCATACCCTCAAAATATATGGGCAGGGTATGGGTATGAAGTTACTCCCATGGGTAATCCAATGGATACCCAGAAAAAGTTAATAAATGAAAATAACTCCTACGACATGTGGGGTCAACATCAACTCCTTAGCACAACATAAGTCTCGATTCCTTAAACCGGCCTCAGCTCATAGACCCGTAATCACATGCTCGTCACTCCTCTTGTGTCATATGTGACTCCTGAAAAGATGAAATCTTGACTCTTCGCTATTTGACTTCTGTCCAACTCTCGACCCAATGACCCCCAATTCCCACCACCACCTCCCATTGCACCGGGCTTTCACAAACCGCCGCTCATACTCCATTGATGCCTTCAAGAGGTCACCACCATAGAAGTTTGTGCCAGTGTTGTATTACTCGGCAATCATCACTTGAATTTGAAAGACATTTATCTACCTTTAAAATATATTAAATGCTATATATTGTACCCACTAGATACCCATTGGGTATAGGATACCTGATAAGTATGGGCATGGGTGCCAAGTTATGCCCATGGGTATTGAAATGGGTGGGTACAGAATGTTTCTATGGGTATGGGTTTTGGTAGAAAAAGGTTGTACCCACCCATTACCTACCCATTGCCATCCCTATTGGTGGCCTCCAGTAAAGGCGCCAATAAACTCATGACACAGATCTGCCCAGGAAGAAATGGAATTCTCTGACAAATGCATCAACCACGACCTGACGTTGGGCTTGAGTACCAACGTATGTAGTTGGCGAGTATCTTGTCGTTGTGAGCCCCGGCAAACTGTACCACAATGGTGTAGACGCTCATTAACTCCGACGGATGAGTCTTGCCATTGTATTTCTCCGAGACCTCCGGTTTGAACGTTTGGGAATTGGGCCACTAGACTCGTCGCAGCTCACGGGTAAAAGCTGGACAACCCACCTCATAAGGTAGATCGCCAAGATACCCTGGCACAGGTTTATGTACAGTGGGTCCTGCACGCTTATCGGATTGATAGCGCGCTTCCCGCCGCCGCTCGATGGTAGTCCGAGCATCTTCTTTGCCTCACTCCCGAAGACCTTGATATTGATCGCGACGAGTTCGCGGATAAGACGATGTTGTTGAATCGCCATCATAGGCGCCGATCTATCGAGTTGGCAACCATTGTTGCCACCACGGAGAAGAGTGCACAGTGGTCGTGCCACCCCCAGCCTTCTCGCCATCTGTGCGCACTGGCTCGATGGACCGCCGCTGCGAAGGCTCCGCCCGTTGCAGCCCATCTCTATCAGCGAGGCTGAGGAGGCTCTGAATGGTAGCTCTCCACTCTTCCAGCTTCTCCGTAGCGGGAGAAAATTTCAGGAGTAGTTGTGCTCCCGCAACGCTTTTGTTGATGTAGTCGGCAGCGAAAAATTCGAAGAACGTGAGGTGCTCTGACTCCTAACTGTGTTAGAAGGAGCTCCATCACGGCCCCGCGATCACACGCCACTTCCACCAGCATTTTGACGTGCATGCTGGTCCCGCACATCTTGGGAGTGATGCCTAGGAGCCTTTCAATGGGGACGCTTAGAACCACCAACATCACAGTGTTGTTCATCGTGCGCGACCTGAGAAGCCCGCAACGCATGCGCCGGCGTGGGTGTCTTTCAAGGCACCCTTCCGTCCTTGGAGTTCACTATGCCGCCCATAGGCATTATAGCTCCGTCCTGAGATCCAGCGGCACGTGGGTTGTCGTCGCCGCTGCGGACGCTGCCACTCTCTTGGCCATGATCAGTAGAGCGTCGTGGAAGCTCAAGATATCCGCCTCCTCCGCCTGCATCTACACCGTCGCTTGTTCGAGTAGCTACAGGCACACCTGACGTGGATGGATCAACCGCTGTGAAGCCCTTCTTTCTGGGGGCCATGGCGATAAAGTCGATGAAGAAACTGGCATGATGATCATTAGATCAGGTTCATGCAATCCCCCCTACCTGGCGTGCCAAACATGCCAGGGAATGACACCTATGGGATCGTGTGGATCCCTTTACGGTTCGGCGGGGAAAGGGAGTGCACAAAGAGCAAATCCAACGAGCAACGGGTGGGATTTTTACCCAGGTTCGGGCCGCTGAGAAGCGTAAACCCTCACTCCTGCTTTAGTGTATTATGAGTGTTTGAGCTCTGACTATAGGAGCGTTGTGTGATGAATAGTACGCAGCCGATACGCGTGCGTCTGAGCCAGGGTGTCCTCCTCTCTCGTAACGCCTTGGGCCTCCTTTTATATGACTAAGGGGTCTCAACAGTGTCATACAATACATACACGGGGTGTACAGTCGCTACAGTGTTATCATACCTAATACTGACGGTATAGGACAGACACATTAAATGCTCCATTTGTCCCTAATCTTCTTGGGGACAGAAAAGGGGTCGTCCCATCAGCACCGCTTAACTCCATCATCGCCAGCGTCTTGACACGTACTCTAGAGGATTAGACCTGTTTGACAGGCCGGTTGTCGCGCTAGAGCGGTGACAGGCTGGCGAGGTCTTGCCGGATGTGGGTCCTGCCCGGGCTTCATGAGCCATCTCGGAAAGATCTTGTCGGGGTCCCAACTTTTGGTCTTCTGACTTGAATGTTTTCTTGACACCTTCGTATCTGCATCCAGCAGTCCCCTGGCAGGTCTTGTCGCTGGTGTGGCTATAACTGCCCATGCACAACTATAGGGTACTAAAAGACCCAAACTTTAGTACACTGACAACTTGCTAGCACACACAATACTCGGTGAAATAATATAGTGCTCAATCACACACTTTATTAGAGAGAGATCCTCAAAAGAGTATTTATTACAACAATATGGCTAAAGTACATCTAAATAAAATAACCGTGGAATCTTCGTAGGTATATGAGTCCATCAACTCCACTGGAAAAAAACTGAGTGTAGAACAGCGACCCATCGCACCTTATTCCTCGTCGGAAATGTCCGCAACATGAGACGTTGCAACCGTGTAGGTAAGCGCATGGAATAGGCCGGCAAAGTCACAGAGAGAACAAAATATAAATACTGCAATCACAATATGCAATATGGTTGTTGGTGGCTCCAAGTTTAAGTTTTTTTTGCATAAAAGCTATTTTTTCCTACATCAAAGGAATAACAAAATTATTACTACAAAGTTGGTATAATTAATGAGATGGTTCCGCCAACCAAATTCTCATATCCCAAGTATAATTAAACCCAAATCATATTAAATTATTTGTGTTGAGAGTTCCTGATACTTCCAATTCCAAAGGCTCAAGTTGTCCGTCACCGGGGACACGGCTAATCGATTAGATTTGGTACTCTACAAAGTCTTGCGCACTTTTCCCACAAGATTCGATAGCCTCCGTTGACGTCCTCGCATTGCATGGTGTTTGAGAACCGAATGACCGAAACATGGTCTTCCAAAGAGTTCCTCTAGACCACTGCCAGTGCCCATCCAGTCCTACGTTTCTTCTACATCTCGTAGCACTATCTGGCCAGAGTCACTATGATGTCCAACAAAGCAAGAGCCCATAATGCCTTGTGGCTGTGAAGGATGCCTCGGGTCTTGAAGTATCCATCCATCTCTTCGTGCCTGGGTGGAGCTTTCCACGTGATTGACTAGCGCTTCTCTAACAACACCTAGGCAACCACTAGGTCCTCCAAGGTGTCGTTAACCCAATTTCCACCTAGTGGTATATTTGGAAAGTCTTCAATCTTGTAGTCTTGAAGTTATCATCACTGAATTCGTCCATCACTCTCACAACTTTCATGAAAACTCAACCAATCCCTGCTACTTAGCATTGCAAGTGAAAATAAACCCAGGGCTTAGTGAAAAGGGACATGGGTGCCTACCACATGATACTCCTAAAAAAGCCAAGTTTCCAAATTGCATACTTGAGCATGCATGGTGGAAAAGGATTTCTAAATGCAATAAAACATAGGTAAAGAATACATGATTAAAGTAACTTGCCTTGTTGAAAGTTGTTGGAGTCTAACGATTGATGACATTCTGCCTCGCACTCCGGAGCGTAACAAACAATGAGCATACAATAAGGAATCATGATTACTAACAAGCAAACAAGATCATATGCAAAGCAACATCAAAAGAAAAGGTAAAAAAACTCAAAGAAATTGTCAGAACAAGTTTTTGGGCACAAACCATTTTGAATAGAAGAAAATAAAATAAAACATTGGTTTAACAGAGAGTATTTGCTATTAGATTTGATTAGCAAAACGAATCAATTAAAAAGGTTTTATAAAAAAAGTTATGGCCTATTTAAGATAGATATCAAATCTGATCACATTGAAATTTGATATAACGAAAAAATATTTTATTAGTCCTGTCGATATATATAGAACATGCAGAAATCACTAGCAAAAAGAATTACTCAAAAACCGCTTTTGAAATAAAAATTATATCCAAAATAGTGTTTATAACAAATTTCTTTGAATTTGACATTTAAAAGGTCTAAAATATTTTATTTTGTTTCTCTAGATAGATGGGACTTTTGTGCATCCTTATAAAAAATAATTACTGGATTTGGAGTCATAGATCTAAATTTAAAGCAAAACTAATATCTGAAAACTGAATTTTCTGAAATCAGTAGCTTTTGGCCATATGCCAAGTGGATTTGTGTGGTTGGCCTTGGTTGTGTGTGATGCGAGGTAAAGGGCGGATGCCCTATACTTAAAGATTTTGGCTTTGGCGGCATATAAAAGAAAAAAACTGAGCGGTTTGTTGGATCAAAACTGGAGAAAATCGATCTAATCAAAACCATTCTACTCTGACCGTTTTTTTCAACAAAGCAAACAGGCAATGGCGAGTGCTTACACAGAGGTCGCACGGAAGAGGGAGGTGGCGAGGTGACTGCTCCCGTCATCGACGGGGACGGCAACGATGTCCAGCTGATGCGGTGCGGCGAGGGCGTCTGATTTTTGGCGAAGATGGACGTCCGGGATGTCGTAGGTGAGCGGGGTGTCGGCGTGAACTCTGTGCTCCGACGAAACATGCAAGGTTGACGCCGCGTATGTAGGTAGGGACGAGGGGTGAGGTCATGTCCACGAGATCCACGACGAAGAATAGAGCCTACTGGCAAAAAGAGAGAGATCAGGGGGACTTACGGTGTTGCAATCGATTGGTGAACAGTCTGGGCTCCGACGAGATCCAAACAGCGAGAGTGCCGGTCTGGAGTTGCTTCGGACGTTGCGATTTGGGGGAATCGGTCGAGGGTACCTCGGGTATTTATAGGACATAAACTTGGGACAAGGGTTGGGCTAGAGTTAGGATTCCCCGAGTATGGATCGAGATCGACACAGGGTGCGTGCGTCAACAGGAGATCCTCTATTTCGTGCAAAGGAGGAAGAATGTGTGTGGGTCCTAGTGTCTGGAAGAAAAAAAATGAGAGAGGGAGATGCGGGCGTGGGGCGCTGGATCTCCTCCTGGCGGCTGAGATGTAGCACTTGTTGCTGCCTATCACTAGGGCTCCTCGCCCGTTCGCTCGGTGGACCGGCGGTGGCCTAGCCAGTGGGCGTGTTTATTTAAAAACAATGGTGAAAAAACAAAAAACAACATATCAAAAAAATAATAGAAAAATGAATTTTGGCACCAAAATACTAGAGACTATAATAGTCCACGTGCACATTTTAGTTTCCGAAAATAATGTACACATATGTATATTAAAATTTGTAGAGGCATCTTAATGCATAAAAACAATTCAAGACTTTTTCAAATAACTGAATATATCAAAAATATTTTCCCACTATTTTTCCTTTGGAGGGAGTCAGTTTACCCTCTCTCATAAATATTCATTTTAAGGGGAAAAATAATTTGGATAAAAAACCAATAAAGCAATATTTCAAGAATAGGGAAAAGTCCAATTGCATGACAATGATGATGATAATGCATAGCTAATATAGAACATGCCAAAATGAAATTTGGGATGTTACATTCTCATGTGGTTGTGTACTAAACTTGGAGAAATTAAATTCATGAGACACATCACCAAAGCTTACTCTAACCATCTCAGTAACACAATTAATTTCAGCATTAATAGTATTCAAGAAAGGACTACCAAATGTAATGGGACAAAAGCTATCTTGTTTTGAACCAAGTACTAAGAAATAGGTAGGGTACTTCATTTTTTCACACAATACTTCAACATCTCTAACAATCCCTAGAAGTGAAATGGTGTCTTTATTTGCAAGTTTAATAGTGACATCAATATCTTCAATGTGAGAGGGTGATATGTCATTCGTAATTTCTTGATAAAAGGTATGGCACTAACACTAGCCATGTCACATAAGCCATGATAGCATTGATCTCCAATTTTAACGGAAACAACAGGCATGCTAACAACTGGTTTATTTTTGTCTAACACATCCTGAAGTTTTCGAGCAGGTTTTGCAATTCTAGCAGCTTCATCACAGAAGTAAATACCATGACCATCAATATTATGAAGAACGAGATCTTTAACCATAGCAATACTAGGTTCAACATTTATTTTTTCAAAAGGCTTAGGTGTCCTAAAATACCTTTTGTTAAGCACAGTTGTAGTTTTAACATGTTCCTTAATCCTGACAAGGAAAGGTGGTTTCCCAATATAAGCAGTAGGCACAACTGGATCAACATGATAGAGAATTGTTTCTTCTTTAACTTTAACAGGTTCCTCTAATGGTTTTTCAATAGGTGGATGATATTCAAGCTACTTCTCCTTAGGGAGATCAACATGAGTAGCAAATGATTCACAGAAATAAGCTACTATCTCAGAGTTAAGCCCGTATTTATTTCTAAACTTATGAAAAGTATTAGTTTTCATAAAAGATTTAACAGAATCAAACTTAAGCTTTATACCTAACTCTTTACCTTTGTCAAATTACCAATCTTCATAGTCGCGTTTAATTCTTTACAGAAGATCCCATTTGAATTCAATAGTCATCTTCACACAGGAACTAGTAGAAGAAGAATCGTGTATTAATTGATCATCGTGACAAAGCCGAGCATATTTTTTTGTATAATCATTTCTTTTGAGAGCTCATGGTTGGAAAAAGTATGCATCATATATTTAAGCCTCCCCCAAGCTTGAGCGATGCTTTCTCCTTCACGGGGCCATCAATTATTTATAAAGTTCCGATCATGATGGACTAGATGCATAAGATAAAACTTTTGATGAAATTCAAGCTTCAAGTAATTCTAGTCCTGATACGTCCATTTTACATCATGTTTTATTACTGTTATTTATAATGTTTTTATGCATAATAATGCTTTAGGGAGTAATTCTAATGCCTTTTCTCTCACAGTTTGCAAGGTTACATCAAGAGGGAGAATGCCGACAACTGGAATTCAACACCCCGAAAAATCATGTCAGACATACCTATTCTGCACAACTCCAACGAAGCTAAAAATTTACAGAGAATTTTTATACATTAATTAGGAATTTCTACAGTTGAGAACTACCGGAGGGGGCCACCAGGTGGCCACCCTCCACGTGGGCGCGCCTGCCCCCCACCCAGGCCCACCTTTGGAGCGCATCTTCTCATATAGTCCCCAAAAACCTAAAAAAATTAGAGGAGGACTCTCAGGACGAAGCGTCGCCGCCTCAAGGCGGAACTTGGGTAGGAGCAGTTTTGCCCTCCGGTCGAGCGATTCCGCCGAGGGAACTTTCCTCCTGCAAGGGGAAATCGAAGCCATCATCATCACCAATAACCCTCTCATCTTGGGGAGGCCATTCTTCATCAACATCTTCAACAACAACATCTCCTCTCAAACCCTATTTCAACTCTTGTGTTCAATCTTTGTATCGGAATCTTAGATTAGTACATGTGGGTGACTAGTAGTGTTGGTTACCTTGTGTAGCTGATTACTATATGGTTTATTTGGTGGAAGATTATATGTTTAGATGCATTATGATGTTCAATCACCCCTGATCTTGAGCATGCATATTATTTGTGATAGTTACTTTTGTTCTTGAGGTCACGGGAGAAGTCATGTTGCAAGTAATCATGTGAATTTGATATGTGTTTGATATTTTGATGATATGTATGTTGTGATTCCCTTAGTGGTGTCATGTGAACGTCGACTACATGACACTTCACCATCCTTGGGCCTAAGGGAATTCATTGTGGAGTAGTTATTAGATGATGGGTTGCTAGAGTGACAGAATCTTAAACCCTAGTTTATGCGCTACTTCGTAAGGGACTGATTTGGGCCCATATGTTTAATGCTATGGTTAGACTTTTTAGTAATACTTTTCTCGTAGTTGCGGATTCTTGCGAGGGGGTTAATCATAAGTAGGTTGTTAGTTCATGTAACAACAACACCATAGCACCGGTCCACCCACATATCAAATTATCAAAGTAGCGAACACGAATCAAACCAACATGATGAAAGTGACTATATGGACATGTCCTTTGCCACAAAAGGATTGGGCTACCTTGCTGCACCTTACCCATTGTTACCGTTACTTGCTCGTTACAAATTATCTTGCTATCAAAACACTTGCTACTTACAATTTCAGTGCTTGTAGAAATTACCTTGCTGAAAACCGCTTATCATATCCTTCTGCTCCTCATTGGGTTCAACACTCTTACTTATCGAAAGGACTATGATTGATTCCCTATACTTTTGGGTCATCGTGACTTTTTTAGCGCCGTTGCCGGGGAGTGAAGTGCTTTTGGTAAGTGCAAATCGGTAAGGAAAAACTTATACTACATGCTGAAATTTACTGTCACCTGTTGAGGGAGTCCCGGATTAGGGGGTCCTCGGACGGTCGACCTATCGCTTATGGGCCCAACTATATGGGTTGCAAGGAGAACATTGGACGACCAAGTCACCCACGCCAGGATGGAGACCTCAAGGAGCCGTGAAGTATCCTCCAAGTCGTCGACCGTAGATAGGCATGTTTATCTCTTCGGCACGTAACCGACCATGTGTAAACCCTAGGTACCCTCGGTGTCTATATAAGCCGGAGGGTTTTAGGTGGTAGGACAGAACAACTCATCTAGGGTTAGCTATTCGATCTCGAGGTAGATCAACTCTGTAACCCCCATATAATAAATACATCCAAGGAAGACGTAGGGTATTACCTCCATAGGGAGGGCCCAAACCTGGGTAAATCTGTGTCCCCTTTGTCTCCTGTTACCATCGATCCTAGTCTCACAGTTTGGGACCCCCTACTCGAGATCCGCCGGTTTTGACACCGACATTGGTGCTTTCATTGAGAGTTCCTCTGTGAGCACCTAAGGAATCAATGGCTCACCTCGTCATGAGCAACGATATCGGCATCCAAGGGATTCTTTCCCCCGATCAGAATCTCGCGGGCGGCGACACCTTGTCACGCGCCAACCCGATCAGACACCCTGGCCAGATCGGGAACTTTTCTCGCGATCAGAGGATCAAGTTTGGAACCATAGAGTTAGTCGCTAATTTTTGGGGAACACTTGTTTTAATGGAACCCTTGACCCTTGAGGAGAAGCCTGCAAGTCTGGACGCCTTAACGCTGAAGATATCAGGCCCCACGGCTAACCTAAACACGAATTCGCTTTGGTGCAGCTCCGGAGCCGTCACGTCGATCATTGAATCCACTCGCCTCAGCGACATGCATCCCACCATCGCCTCGTTCTTAAATGAGTTGTTCGATCAGATCGAGGCCATGCGGGTATCGGAGGACCAGGTTCCGGTTTATGACCGGCTCGGGATCAGGCCCGATGACAGGGAGATTCATGTCCCTCCGGTCACGCACCTTGTCGCTACCGTCGAGTGCCCGGTCGAGGATTCCTCCCAACCGCCTGAACTAAAAACAGTCTACACCGGTCACGCACCTTGTTGCTATCGTCGAGTGCCCGTCGGTGCTCGTCATTGAACGAGATGAGAAGGGACACAAATTCCATACTCAGAAACCGGTCTATTACGTGTCAGAAGTGCTAACGCAGTGCAAGTCAAGATATCCGCATTACCAAAAGATAGCCTAACAGTGTTTATGCCATCAAGGAAACTCTGATGTTACTTCCAAGAGTGTGTAACGGTGGCCTCCGAAGTCCCACTGAATAATCAACAACAGGGATGCCACCGGCCTCATAGCCAAGTGGGCCATTGAAATAACCTATAAGCCATGTCGTGCCATAAAGTCTCAAGTATTGGCAGACTTCCTGTCTGAATCGACAGAGGCCGAGCTCCCTAAGGAATCCAATGCATACTCCCATTGGACAATTTGTACTTTGATGGGTCCAAAACTTTGTTCAGACTCGGGGCTGGAGTCATCCTCACATCCCCGACAGGCGACAACGTGCGATATGTGTTGCAAATCATGTACGCCGACACCAACAATGCAGCCGAATCAAAGCCCTCCTTCATGGTCTTCGGATGGAAGTATCGATGGGCATACGATTGTTGGAGGTACAGGGAGACTGCAAGGACATCTTCCAAATCAATGGCGAATTCGATGCCAAAAATCCGAAGATGGCGGCATACAGCCGTCCTAAAGATATCTCCTCGGTTCAAGGGGTTGGAATTTCACCACGTCGCTCGCGACAACAACCAAGCCTCCGACATACTGGCTCGTATGGGAGCCAAGCTTGACCCTGTCCCAAGAAACAACTTTTTGGAACGTCTCTTTAAGCCATCCGTAGTGTGGCAGGATGAGGACAAGGGCGCTAGCCCGAACACGGCTGACAAGCTTGCCACCAAGGTTCGAACCAGACAATAACATCATCGGCGGCTCCTTATTGAGTGAAACATCTTCGGCTCATGAGGTGATGGCAGTAATCACGCCATGGACAGAGCCCTTCCTTGCCTACCTTGTTCACAAGGAACTCCTCGACGACCAGACAAAGGCACAGCGCATAGTTCGGCGATCCAAGGCCTACAAAGTACACAAGGGAAAGTTATACAAGAAAAGCACCACCGGAATATTACAGTGGTGTATATTTGAGGAGGAAGGACGGGAGCTCCTCGCCAAAGTTCACGCAGGCATGGGAGGCCATCACGCCGCGGCAAGAGCCATAGTTAGCAAGGCCTTCCGAGCTGGTTTCTTCTGGCCCACTTGGACAGACGCCCAGTCGCTTGTCAAACATTATGTAGGGTGTCAACTCTTCACAAACCAAACTCACATGCCCCCAACGGCTCTTTAGACTATTCCGATCACTTGGCCTTTCGCGGTCTGGGGGCTGTACATGGTCGGACCCCTTAAAGGGGGGGACCAAGAAAAATAAATACCTACTGGTCATGGTAGACAAATTTACTAAGTGGATAGAGGCAAAGCCCATCAAATTGGCCAAGTTTGGACGAGTTATTGACTTCATTTCCGGCGTGGTACACCGTTACAGTGTCCCACATAGTATAATAACGGATTATGGATCCAATTTCACAGTCCAAGAGGTCAAGGACTGGTGCGTCAAAATGGGCATTAAGCTAGATTATGCATCAGTCTATCATCCGTAGACCAATGGACAAGTCAAACAATCAAACGGTCTCATTATGAGCGGCATTAAGCCATGTTTGGTCCAATCTCTTCATGAATCCAATTATCGTTGGATGGAGGAGCTGGACTCCATTTTATGGGGCCTACGCACCACCCCGAACAGATCGATGGGTTATACACCATTCTTCATGGTCTGCGGGGCTGAGGCAGTCCTCCCTCACGACATTATTCACGAAGCAGCAAGAGTGCGCATGTACGAAGAAAAGGAGGCCGAGTTAGATTGGCAGGACGACCTAGATGCCTTAGAAGGAGAGTGCGCCATAGTTCGGGCTTGCTCCATGTTTTACCAGCAGCAAGCACGACGCTACCAGAGCAGGGAGGTCAGGGAAAAAGCATACAACATAGGCGAACTCGTCCTACGACTTCCAGAGAAGGAGAAGCATAAAGTCAACCCCGAATGGGAGGGCCCTTCATCATCGAGGAAATACTCGCGGGAGGAGCATATCATCTTTGGAGCCCGCTAGACAATTGCCTTGAACCAAACCCATGGAACACAGCTCGTCTGCGGCGCTTCTACGGATAAACCAGTGTCGTCCAATCCTCCAATATTTTTATTTTTTTCTCTCGTATTTCCTGTTTTCCTTTATCTTCCTCTCCCACTTTGCTATTCGATAGGATTGATTTTCTTTTTGTCCTATGTTCGGTTAAACCGATCTTGTACTACGGTTATCGGCCTATACCATAAAGTGTTAAATCCGAATACAACACCTAGGGGCTTCTGCTTGAAGCCAATGTTTTCTACATTGTAATTATTTACTCACACTTACCGTGTACACATGTTTTCTTTGTCATGCTCAAGCCATCATATGCATCAATTTGAACTAAGACTTTGCCAAGCTAGGTGGCCTCCCTCCTGTGGTTACCCCTTACATTCCCGATTGTTCGGCTAGGGGGTAAAGGGAGCACCTCTCCGATTATTACGACAGGGTCCTCCAGATACATACCTCAGATGGGTGAAGCGAAAAGCTAGCTGTCTTACATAGACAATTGGTCAGCTGTGATGGAAACACCTAATACGGCTATGGTCGTCACTACTATTGCCTGGGTCATTTTTCGCTAAAAAACCCTTAGCCGCATACTAAAAGTATGCGGCCTTCTCTCTAGAATTTTCATAGAGTCCCGGTGAAAGGTATTAGTAGAGGTGCTATTTTCCCCGGAAGATGTTTCTTACACTACCCAGTAATATAGCATACCTCTCTGTGTAATTTCTCTCTGTTCGCACCATTTGGCCGGATTGCCTGGTTTCTCGAACACAAGTCGCTCTTTTTGAGTGATGAATTACGAGGAACACTCCCGAGCTCTTCGCATGGGAGGTAGAAGCCGATGGCCGGTTAAGACAAAGTTTACAACATAGATTGTTCATACAATAATGTATACCATAACACATTCAGCTGCTGATTGAGATAATCGATTATAGTATCTAGGGAGCAGTCCTCTTGTGAAAGATGGGCGACAGGCATCACCTGATCATACACCAGGTGCAATGGTACTTCTTGTCCGTCCGATCCCACAGGACCAACCCACGCCATATGCTCGGGATTAAGTCTGGTGTAATGGGTCTTGATCATCGCCCACGCCTCTCGTGCTCCCTCCCGACAAGCCGAAGTCTTCCATAGCTCGAACCTCCTCTGAGCTCCCTTAAATTGATCGAGGAGTTCGGATAGCCCTTCGGGAGGCTATTTGGACGGCCATAGTGCCTGCACCATGTTCTTCATTACTTTCCGTGCACGCCCATGGAGGGTGGTCAGCTCTTTCAGCAAGTCTCCCTAGTATGATCCGATCTCCTCTTCAAGACGCTCGGACAAGAGGCCTGTACATGAGGCGAATGCTTACTTTTACTTCCTTCATAGGATAAAATTATGAATGATCAAATCACACTTGCCGAACATGCCCTTCTGAAGTTTGTGGTTTTCTTCCTGGGCCTGGGCCAATTCAATTTTCCAATTCTTAATTTCTTCGGTCTGCTTGTGCACAACAACACAACCAGCCTGATGTTGGGACACGGCGTACCGCTGAGAGTCTCGGCCCTCCTCTAGCTACCTTTCGATATGCCCTATTGATTCAGCTGCTACACGGCATCCTTGCATCAAATATGACGGAATATTAAGATTAGCAGTAACGGTATACTCACCATGGGCCTCCCGGGTGAAGCTCTTCACTTGCTCCAATTCGGCCTTCACAGACTGCACTTCCGTGTGGCTATCTTCCAGCTCCTTTGCTAGTTTCTTGGTCTATTACTTTGAAGCCTGCATTAGTAGTAACACAACATGGAGATCCTTAATTCGGTTGTTTCAAACCAATTTATGGCTCGGGGGCTACTAGGTTTACATGAGTGTTCGGACTCTATAAAAACCGATCACTTACCTGCATGTTGGCCGAAATCAACTTCATAGCCTCGCCGAACCCGGCTCGGGCAGCACTAATGTGTGCATCCGCCAATTGAAGGGCATCGAACTCTTGCTCAGAAAATATTGGGTGCCGCATAGCCTCCCGTTGTCGCCGATGATTCATGGTGCTTCCCATTTCCGATTTAGTAACGGATACACCTTCACCAGAATCGGCGGGTATTGGGTTGGTCATGGGGGCTCCGGTAGCAGGATCAGCATGAGCTGCGGCTCTGGCATTTTGGGGCTCATCAGACACCCCGACGACCTCTTCGACGGGAGAAGATTGGGCGTTTCGCCTATGTATTTCAATGAAATAAATTGTCATAAGGCTCTGTTGATTATGATGATCAGCAGATGACCGAAGAATGCACCTTTGGGTTGAGCGGGCAGGCTAATTCGTCCTCACGGTCGACTCTTCGATAGAATCCCTATGGGCTTCCGATTCGTCCACGGTCTCGGTTGCCGGTGCATGGCGCACAGACCAACGTCGTTTGGGAGTCGGAGTCGGCGCTTTCGGGGCGCTGTTGGTGGTTTGCCTCTTATGGGATGAGCTCTTCTTCTTCTTGTCCATGGCAGGGATGGAGAATGACCCGGGGTAATCGACTATGATAGCCACCGGGGATTGGTCGAGGCTGACCTGATAATAGACGCCGTCTTCAAAATCAATTAGAAGATTCGGGTCCTCATGAAAACCCGGATCATCATCATGTGCATAGCTTTCGGGCTGAGGAGCCGGACAGTTAACTATCTTGATGAAGCTCCTCCATTCCCATTCGTGCAAGACTCCGGTCAAACAAAGTACGGAATGAAAATTCAGAACTATGTTCGTAGAGGGAAAAGGGCTTACCCATTCGATAGGATTGTGGGTTGAGTATCCTTATTTGGTCGCCCACTGAATAAAGTCCTCTTGCTCCCCTTTATAGAGGTCGACAAGGGCGGTGGCTAATGTCGCCTGGTTGGCGGGCCCTAGTCTTTGGGAACACATGGTGTCGCTTGTCCCATTGTAGCGCCACAAGGGGTGCACCCTCTGTTGGAGCGGTTGTACACACAGGGAGATGGCAGAAGCCATGACATCAATCATGGTTAGTCGATGGTGGAAAAGCATCCGCTCCTGAGCCGCCAGACGTTGCACTTTGGTGCTTTCCTCCTGGGTTGGACTCCTCGGCCGCCAGTTGTATATTTTCTTCAAGGGGGCGTCGGTGTATTCGGGTAGACCTGTCCGAGCTGGCTCGAATAGGAGGATGTATTTAGTATAAAAACATTCCGAAGTCCACTCTTCGGATTACTTCGGGGTCCCCACCGGATATCCCGTTCCCACTATGCGACACACTTCAGCTCCGCTGACCTCTGAAATTGTCTTGTCTCGAGTTTGGGGGATGAGACAGAAATATTCTGTCCACAATCCGAAGTGCGCCTCGCAGCCTAAGAACATCTCGCAGAGGGCCACGAAGCCTAAGATGTGCAAAATGGACCCCAGGGTAAGGTGGTGGAGTTGAATACCATAGAATTTCAGCAGCCCCCTTAGAAACGGGTGGATGGGAAACCCGAGGCCCCACAGGAGAAACGGGATGAAGCATACACATGCCCCTTGTGAGGATTGGGGAAACGCTCGGTGAGGACCTCGCCGTCACAAGAAATTAAGACTGTGCGGGTCACTACCAGATCTGAAGAGGGAAGATACCCCTGGGTCTCTAGATTATGGAGTCGCAGGGTTGCTATGGAGCAGCTAGTCTAGTCCCCTAGACGTCAGTTGTACGGGCACACGAAGGAGCTAGGGACGCTGGCCATGGTTTTCGAGGATCTTCCATTGGGAGTTTTTTCCGATGGAGCGGAAGAGGATGTGGTCTCAACCGTAATTTTGTTTGATTAAATGGGTGGTCCCTCTTTTGTGGAGGGGTAAGATTACAAAATCACTGACCAGTCGCCTCCCCACGGTGCGCGAAAATCGAGGAACATGGGCAGTTATTGTAATGAACTTACGCCCATGACGCTTGGGATCTAACCAAAGATTGGTCGGTTGCCGAATAAGAAGAAGTGATGGACTCGCCTTGCAAGACGAAGATGACGACATGAGGAGGTTGACCGGATACACATCAGTGTTGAAGGCTAGTCCGGGGGCTACTGAGGGAGTCCTGGAATTCTAGCGTGCAAAAGTTGCTCTTTGGCCTTCTTATGGCCTCGAGGAAGCTGCGTCATTACTTCCAAGCACATGAGATCACTGTTGTCACCCGCTTCCCACTACAGTGGATATTGAGGAACCCAAAAGCTACCGGCAGGATTGTGGAGTGGGCTCTGGAACTATCAAGCTTTGGTCTTATGTTTGAAAGCACTTCGACCATTCAAAGCAGGGCCTTGGCGAAGTTGATTGCAGAATGGACCCCAATGCCTAATGAAGAGATTCTAGAGTCAACTCTCCCCGGCAAGGAGACTGATCGAGAGTGGATCATGTATTTTGATGGAGCTTTCTCGCTGCAAGCACTGGTGTCGGAGTGCTGCTTGTCACACCCACCGGAGAGCAGCTTAGACATGTGATAAAGATGCACTTTCCCCGTGAAAGATCAACGAACAACACTGTTGAGTACGAAGGGCTGCTTGCCGGTCTCAGGATCGTGGTGGACCTTGGGATCAAGAAACTTATTGTCAGGGGTGATTCTCAACTTGTCGTCAGGCAAGTGAACAAAGATTACTAGAGTCCGTTGATGGAGGCTTATGTAGATGAAGTGAGGAAGTTGGAAGAATGTTTTCACGGCCTGCAAATGGAGTACGTTCCATGGATAGACAACATCATTGCCGATGGCCTATCAAAATGTGCTGCCCTTAAGTTACCTGTGGAACCAGGAACTTTCGTGCTCCAACTAACTCAACTCTCGGTGACACCATCAACTGGACAAGAGAAGAGAAGGAAGTTGAGTTCCGATAAGTATTTCCCAACAGAGATCCTTGAAGCCGCCGGCGAGAGAGTTGCCCAAAAGAACAGCAGGCTTGCCGATGAGTACTATGCTTCGTCAGGGCCGCCGGCTCTTCCCGTAGAAGCGTACGCTCCCGCCAGTCTAGCCGGGGCGCAACAGACTCCGGTAGGCCCTCAGGCCCTTGTCGTCGAGGAAAATGCTCCCCTGGTACGGGATACGCCTTTAGTCCTTGTTGTCGAGCCCTAGGCTCGAGCATGGGCACAACATCTTGTCCAATTCCTTCAGACGGGAGAACTCCCCGAGGAGCAAGAGGAAGCAGAGAAAGTAGCTCGCCGGTCTCATATGTACTAGTTCGTGGACAACGTCCTATATAGAAGGAGACCAAATGCATGAAACTCAAGTGAATCTCTCGGGAGGATGGACTGGAGCTGTTGGTAGAGATACACACAGGCATATGTGGCTCCCACATAGAATCAAGAGCACTTGTCGGAAAGGCATTCCGGCAAGGTTTCTTTTGGCCCACTGCCCTCTAGGATGCAACTGCGTTAGTAACCAAGTATGAAGCGTGCTAGTTTCATTCGAAGAAGCTACATCAACCAGCTCAAGCCCTTCAAACAGTCCCTCTATCCTGGCCATTTTCAGTTTGGGGGCTCGACATCTTGGGCCCTTTTTCCCGCGCTGCCGGGGCTTTGAGTACTTGTACGTGGCGATCGACAAGTTCACAAAGTGGCCGGAAGTGGAAGCAGTGAGGAAGGTGACAACACAGTCAACCGTCAGATTCTTTAAGGGACTAGTTTGCCGCTTTGTTGTTCACTGACAATGGCACACAATTCACGAGCCGCACCTTCATGCAGTATGTCCAAGACCTTGGTAGCAAAATCTTTTTTGCTTCCGTTGCCCACCCGAGGAGCAACGGCCAAGCGGAGAGGGCTAATGCTGAAGTGCTGCAAGGTCTCAAGACAAAAACTTTTGATAGGTTGCACAAGTGCGGAAGGAACTGGATTGATGAGTTGCCGATGATTATTTGGTCAATCAGGACGATACCAAATCGAGCTACCGGCCAAACACCCTTCTCCCTTGTCTACGGGGCAGAGGCAGTGCTCCCCACGGAACTCATGTATGGGTTGCCTCGAGTGCTCGCTTATGATGAGCTCGAGCAAGAGCAATTGCGGCAAGACGACGTGACGCTCCTTGAGGAAAACCATCTTCAGGCTGCTGTGAGAGCTGTGCGCTACCAACAAGCCTTGCGCCTCTACCATAGCCACAAGGCCAATGCTAGAAGTCTTGGGGAAGGAAACCTTGTTCTTTGGCGAGTTCAGTTCGCCAAGAATCCAAACAAGTTGACGCCGAAGTGGGAGGCCCTTATCGGGTAGTACGAGTCACTAGGCCCGGCGCAGTCCGGCTGGAGACCGAGGATGGCGTTCCGGTGAGCAACTCCTGGAATATCGAGCATCTTCGAAAGTTCTACCCATGAGGCACGGTTGCCAGGCCAGCCCTGGCAACCACCTTTTGTACAAGTCTTGCCGCTGAAGCATGTAATCCTTGGTACAAAGCCAGGCTCAGACCCTATGCGTAGATAAATAAAGATAAGTGTTCTGCAATCCTATTTGGTTCTCATGTTTACTTATGTGCATGTTTATGTGAAGTTTTGCATTACACTTAATTACGGCAAGAACTAACGAACCGCCAAGGTTCCATATCCATATTCTCTCTTCTTTCTTTGTCCAAAGGGCAGAAGGATCCCTCGCGTGCAGCTTTGCCGGGGGGAATGATGGTATGGATACCCATGAGCACGACGTTCCAAAAAAACTTGCCGGAAGGAGAAAGGCAACAAAAAGATAAGTTGCAAAAACCCCATGTGAATGCTTGCCGTAAAGTTATTTTCCTTGAGCGATTTCGACTTCTGTATGGAAAACCTACACGCACGGGAACCTTGCCATGATTGGATGCGCCCTCACCGTATTCAGGACCGCTCAATGGCTTAAGTGGCTTCGCCCATGCTCATTGTTTCGTTTTGAGTCTGCTCAATGTTCCAAGTGATAGCGCTAGCGCCCTTATCCCGTTCGAGCAAGGCCGATGCCTTGAACGGCCACGTGAAGGACGCCAAGGTGTCTTATGGGCAGTGGCACTGCCAGTAGGCCGCTAAGGACCTGTTCCTCAAAGCACTTGCGGTAGGACTACACACACCGGCAAGATCCTTCGAGAAAGGGCATAGCGAAATTTTTTCCATACATAGAATCAGTCTAACAAGGAAGATAATACGCATTCATTCAAAATGGGGTGAAATTTACATAAGATACCGCTTTTTTCTAGGGACATCTTTATTTGACTTTCTCTGCTAGGGGAGATTACAAGAAGAAAAATATGGAAAGGAGAGGCGGGATACAAGAAGAAAAAGATGGCGAGAGGCCCCCGGCAGAAGCCCGGCCTGACCCCTCTGGACCAGCACCGCGCGGACGATTAGGGCTGCCAGATGGGCAGGCAAGAGCTGGTCCCTCCTGGACCAGCATTGCGGGGAGGAGAAGACTGGAGCGGGTGGAAAGGAGGATGGACCCCTGAAGCCGAAGTTCGTGAGCCTGCTGGAGCTGGAATATGAGGCAGGGCCCGAGACTGAAGCACTCGGCAAGGACGCCTTGCCGGGAGGGGGAGAGGCGTGAGGCTGGCGACGATGGTGCAGTCGGTAGTCAGTCCAAGCTCGAATCTTCGGGCTCCGACTTGACTAGCCGAGGACTGAACTCATCGTCACTGTGTTCGCCGCTGTCCTCCCCGTCACTCTCGCCGGAGGACAAGCTTTTGGCACTGCTCGCGCTCTCCTCGCAGCAGCTGAGGCGGATGCCGGAGCTTCCATAAATCTTGACGGAGAGCGTATCGGCCTCCATCATTTTAAAACAGAGAACATGCTCGACCTGGATGTTGTGGGAATGGGTGAAGGTCTTCCAACCGTGCCTGAGGAACATGATGCGGCATGTTGGGTAACCAACGTCCACCCACATCGCGCCATTGTAGCACCCTGCCATCCGCAGCCACAGGAAGGATGGCCGGTCATTCTCCATGGCCCTGGCGAAGGGGCATGGGAGACGCAGGTGGCTCCGGAGGGGACCGCCCAGCTCGAGGACGAAGTCCAGCGTCGTCCCCTTGGCATGGGCCTCTTCGTTGGAGATGCTTGGCTTTAGAGAAGGGGGTGGAGCAGCGCTCCGCCTCCCCCAACCTTGACCTTCGTGGCGGCCGTGGCCCCTCGCGCCTCCTCCTCCACGTGAGCTTGAGCCTCCCGCCGCCTCCGCAGCTGAAGTGGCGGCATGATCCTGTCAAGAGCTCCTCCTCGCAACTGAGGAAGGTGGTCGCCCTTGCCCCCTGGTCATGGAGAAGGGCGAGCGCTACCTGAGGATTGAGAAGACGGGGGAGGAGGCAGACTGTGGAGTCTTGCACTCGAATGTCGGAAGAAGGATGGATGAGCTCTGGCCTTGTCGTCCCCAATTTAAAGGAGGAAGCGTGGGGCCTGGCACTCCCGCACTCCAAAGGACGCCGCCCACCTCCTCCAATAGCGATGCCCTTGATCACGGGGTGAACAACAACCGCCCGGGCGCCCTAATCCATGGTGTCGCAGTTACTGCCTTTTCTCAGGGACTTTAAGTCACGGGCGCCTGTTGCTAGCTCCCCGCTATGCATGCGGCGCACGTGGTGGAAAGGGCCTAACACGGTAATTAAAAACTCGATGGCCATGCCGCACACGTATCCCACTACCCGCATTCAATGGTCATCATGGGGAAGCGTAGCGAGTGCAATGATCACAAATGCAAGGCCCTGCGATGCGTGCCCGTGCACTAGTTGGGCCTAGCCCAACAACACCCCGCGACGTGTATGGCCCAGGCCCGGTGGCTCCTATCGGTGCACTAGAGTTTTTGGGCCATCTAGTGCCCCTTTACTCGTGCACGGGCAGTAGTAGCCGCCCCGGCGGCAGGGGCCAGCAAATACTTGCCAAGCTCCAGCACAGGAGACTCAAGACAACCGGCAAGACCTTGTCGGGAGGGCCGTAGAGCTTCCAAGCCCCCGGCAAGGCAAGGTCCCGGCAAGGCGAGGCCCTGAAAAGCACCGCCAGCACACAAGACAGGTGTCGATCCACCTGGATCGTGTCGCGGCATCGACGTTGGGGGAGCTAAGCGGAGCCGATGGAACGGCCCCCGTCCCGTCCCACTAATGGACTGAGGCCCATGACGGTGCATTTAATGCTCTTGTCCTACTCCGTCAGGGTTAGGTATGAGCATTGCAGTAGCACTGTGCATCCCGTGTGCACACAGTACGCCACTGGTGGGATTCCCTTGAGTATAAAAGGAGGCCCAGGGCGTTACAGAGGAGGACTTTTGGACCTTTTGGCTATGGGCTTTCGAATAGTTAGGCAGTTAGACAACCAGAGCCCAACAGTTAGACAACTAGAGGTTCCCAAGCTCCCGTAGCAGCCGTTCATGGCGCTCTTGTAGCTCGAACCCTAGGACACGATCAATACAACCAAGTAGGAGTAGGGTTTTACACATCCGTGCGGCCCGAACCTGGGTAAAAACTCCCCGTGCGCTGCTCACCAGACCGGCTCTTTGTGCCAGCTCCCCCTCCCCCCGCCGAACCGAAAGGGGCCCCCGTGGTCCCATCGGTGTTCATTCCCACGACAAGCATACCTACCTATGGATTGAATAAGATCCTTCAAGTAAGTTGTCATCGGTGCATCAAGGCAATAAAAATGGCTTCTAAAAGTGTTGGGTCAATTAGTGTAAGAGAAAATTGAGCATTGCACGAACATGTGATGGCGAAGTAATAAAAGCGACACACTGCATAATAAGGTTGTTATCACAAGAGGCAATGCAACGTCATATTGTTTTGCGCTAAGGGATTTGGCATAAAACTAAAAAGCGCATGACAACCTCTGCTTCCCTCTATGAAGGACCTACTTTTACTTTTATGTACTTACTTTTATGCAAGAGTCAAAGTATTCCTCTCTATTCCTTTTTATTTTTCTCCTTTGGCAAGCATCATGTGGTGAGGAAAGATCTAGGCACATATGACTAGTTGGATAGGAGTGAGCATGAGTCCCTATTGTTGACATCACCCTTGAGGTGAATATGTTGGGAGGCAAACTATAAGGCCCTATCTTTCTATGTGTCTAGTTGAAACTTCTTGTCCATGGGTATGCTATGAGCGCTAGCAATCATAGAATACTGAATGAGGGTTGAGTATGTGGACTTCCCAAAAGGCTCCTACATGAGACCCTTCCTGAAAATATGGTGAATTGTTGTTGCAAAGTTGACTAGGAAATAGTTTGTTGGTTTCCAATATGGCTTATGCTTTATACTTCCATGTTGTGATGAATTGTTACTTGCTCATAAGAAGTTATATGATGTTGCTATAAAATAAAAGTTTTATGAGAAAGATTTATGTTAGTTTTGTTTCTATTATAATAATAAGCATGATGCTTATATATCTGTATTTTGTTTTTGTCGACACCTCTCTCTCAAACCATGTGGTCATGTTCTTTAATATCGGCTTTCGCTTCAGGACAAACGAGGTCTAAGCTTGGGGGAGTATTTATAATGTTTTTATGCATAATAATGCTTTGGGGAGTAATTATAATGCCTTTTCTCTCACAATTTGCAAGGTTTACATCAAGTGGGAGAATGACGTCAAATGGAATTCAGCACCCCAAAAAGCACGTCAGAGATACCTATTCTGCACAACTCCAATGAAGCTGAAAATTTATGGAGAATTTTTATACATTAACTAAGAATTTATGGAGCTGGGAACTATCGGACGGGGCACCAGGTGGCCACGCTCCACCAGGGCACGCATGCCCCCCAACCGTGCCTTGGTGGAGGGTGGGCACCCAGGCCCACTGCTACCTCTTGAGCGTGCGTTGGTTCTTGAAGAGGAAAGGGTCATGGAGCGAAGTAGATAAGTATTTCCGTCAGTAGATGAGAACCAAGGTATCAATCCAGTAGGAGGAACAAGCAAGTCACCAATGGATGCACCTACACAAACAATCAAACTCTTGCAGCCAACGCTATAAAGGGGTTGTGAATCCCTTCACGATTATTTGCAAGGATTAGATCCGATAGAGTAAACGAGAACGATAAGTAAAAGGTAAATAAATTGCAGCAAAGTATTTTTGGTTTATAGATCTAAAAATATATTATGGAAAGTAGACCCGGGGGGCATAGGTTTCACTAGAGGCTTGATAGAAAAGCGAATAATCATGTAGTTATCCAACG
The DNA here is from genome assembly GCA_022496015.1 of Hordeum marinum. Classification (NCBI taxonomy): domain Eukaryota; kingdom Viridiplantae; phylum Streptophyta; class Magnoliopsida; order Poales; family Poaceae; genus Hordeum; species Hordeum marinum. Next base: position 176,275,695 of record CM039676.1, read on the forward strand.
CAATGATCATGCATATAGGCATCACGTCCGTGTTAAGTAGACCGAAACGATTCTACATCTACCACTATTACTCCACACATCGACCGACTCCTGTGTGCATCTAGAGTATTAAGTTCATAAAGAATAGAGTAACGCATTAAGAACGATGACATGATGTAGAGTGATAAACTCAAGAAATATGATGAAAATCCCATCTTGTTACCCTTGATGGCAACAATACAATATGTGCCTCGCTACCCCTACTATGTCACTAGGTGAGGACATCGCAAGATTGAACCCAAAACCAAGCACTTCTCCCATTGCAAGAATTACTAATCTAGTTGGCCAAATAAAACCAATTACTCGAAGAGGCTTACAAGGATATGAAATCATGCATATAAGAATTTAGAGAAGATTCAAATAAGATTCATGGATAATCTGAAGATAAACTCACAATTCATCGGATCTTGACAAACACACCACAAAATAAGATTACATCGGATAGATCCACATGAAGATCATGAAGAACATGGTATTGAAGATCAAAGAGAGAGAATAAGCTATCTTGCTACTAGATATGAACCTGTAGGTCTGTGGTGGACTACTAACGCATCATCGGAGGGGCAATGGAGTTGATGTAGATACCCTTCGTAATCGAAGCCCCCTCCGGCAGATTACCGGAAAAGGCTCCAAGAATGGATCTCTCGGGAATGGAGGCTTCTGGCGGCGGAAAAGTATTTGCATGGATTGTTCTGATGTTGGGGGAATATTTTAGTATTTATAGGACGAAGAATAGGGTTAGGAGACCTGCCAGGAGATGGCAAGCCTGTTAGGCGCGGCCAGGGGGATGGTCGTGCCTACCAGGCTTGTGACCTCTTAGCAGGTGCCATGTCGTGCACTCCAAGCCTGGTTGATTTGTTTCCATCCAGAAAAATTCATTCCGAAGGTTTTATTCTGTTTGGACTCTGTTTAATATTCCATATCTGCAAAACTAAAAAACAAGGAAAAAACAGAAACTAGCACTAGGCTCTAAATTAATAGGTTAGTCCCAAAAATAATATAAAATAGCATATTAATGCATATAAAACATCCAAAGCAGATAATATAATAGCATGGCATCATCAAAAATTAGATACATTGGAGACGTATCACCCACCTACGGAGCCCATCTACTGGTATAAAGTCCCAAAAAACCTAAAAAATCCTAGGAGGACTCTAGGGACGAAGCGCCGCCACCTAGAGGCAGAAATTGGGCAGGAGCACTTTTGCCCTCCGACGGAGCGATTCCGCCAGGGGAACTTCCCTCCCGGAGGGGAAATCGAAGACATCGTCATCACCAACAAACCTCTCATCTTAGGGAGATCATTCTTCATCAACATCTTCAACAACACATCACCTCTCAAACCCTAGTTCATCTCTTGTGTTCAACCTTTGTACCGGAACCACGGATTGGTACCTATGGGTGACTAGTAGTGTTGATTACCTTGTGAAGTTGATTACTATATGGTTTATTTGGTGGAAGATTATATGTTCAGATCCATTATGATTTTCAATCACCTCTGATCTTGAGCATGCATATTATTTGTGATAGTTACTTTTGTTCTTGAGGTCACGGGAGAAGTCATGTTGCAAGTAATCATGTGAATTTGATATATGTTCGATATTTTGATGATAATTATGTTGTGATTCCCATAGTGGTGTCATGTGAACGTGGACTAGATGACACTTCAACATCCTTTGGCCTAAGGGAATGCATTGTGGAGTAGTTATTAGATGATGGGTTGCTAGAGTGACAGAAGCTTAAACCCTAGTTTATGCGCTACTTCGTAAGGGGCTGATTTGGGTCCATATGTTTAATGTTATGGTTAGACTTTCTCTTAATACTTCTCTCGTGGTTGCGAATGCTTGCGAGGGGGTTAATCATAAGTAGCTAGGTTGTTAGTTCACGTAAGAACATCACCTTAGCACCGGTCCACCCACATATCAAATTATCAAAGTAGTGAACATGAACCAAACCAACATGATGAAAGTGACTAGATGAAATTCCCGTGTACCCTCAAGAACACTTTGCTCATCATAAGAGATAGTTTTGGCCTATCCTTTGCCACAAAAGGATTGGGATACCTTGATGCACCTTACCTATTATTACTGTTACTTGCTCGTTACAAATTACCTTGCTATCAAAACACTTGCTACTTACAATTTCAGTGCTTGTAGAAATTACCTTGCTAAAAATCTAATCTCCGGGTAAACCTACAAGCTTAAATAATCCACAAATCTAATCTGCATATATCAAGTGGCAATCAGAATGAATTGTACCGTCATAAGGATTAGCTAGTAGTTTATCTACCATACCCGAAGGAATCTCATAATAAATATTTTCAGTAGGATTAGTAGGTTGAGCGGTAGCCTTTTCCATTTCCTTTCGAGGCAAAGATGCCCGAACAAGCCACTCAAAGGGTGACCATCCATAGTAACAAGCAACAGTAAATTTCAGCACGTACCGAAAGTGTTTCCTTACCAACTTCCACTTACCAAAGGCGCCTCAATCCCCGGCAACGATGCCAGAAAAGAGTCTTGATGACCCACAAGTATAGGGGATCAATCGTAGTCCTTTCAATAAGTAAGAGTGTCGAACCAAATGAGGAGCTGAAGTAAATGATAAACAATTTTCAGCAAGGTATTGTTTGCAAGTGTTGTGAGTAACGGTGATTGATAATTTTGTAGCAAGATAATTCATAACAAGTGACAAGTAACAATAGTAGTAAGTGTGTAGAAAGATATCCCAATACATGTTATAGCAAAGGACAGTTCTACAAGTACTCTTATATGAAGGAAACGCTCCCGAGGACACATCAGAATTTATGTCTAGTCATGTTCATCATGTTGAGTTGATTCACGTTCGGTACTTTGATAATTTGATATGTGGGTAGACTGATGCTAAGGTGTTGTTCTTACTTGAACAATAAACCCACTTACGATTACCCCCTCTCGCAAGCATCCTCAACTACCAAAGAAGAATTAGGATAAATCTAAACATAACATGAAACATGTAAATCCAAATCAACCCCTTATGAAGTAACGCATAAACTGGGGTTTAAGCTTCTGTCACTATCGCGAACAATCGTCTACTTGTTACTCCACAATGCCTTCCCTTAGAACTATCATGGTTAAGTGTCTGTAGTCGACATTCACACGACACCACTAAGAGAAGCAACAACATACTTATCATCAAAATATTGAATGAATACCAACTTCACATGATTACTTATAACAAGACTTGTCCCATGTCCTCAAGAACAAAAGTAACTACTCACACATCATCGACATGTTTAATACCAAAAGTATAATAATGGTGATCAAGGATCTGAACATAATATCTTCCACAAGTAAACCAACAAGGATCAACTACGACATGTAATCAACACTACTAGTAACCCAGATGTGCCAATAAGAGGTTTTGATCCAGAGATTGAATACAATAGATGAACTGGGGTTTGAGATGAGATGCTGTTGGTGAAGATGATGATGAAGATTGGTCCTCCCATGAAGGCGAAAGCATTGGTGATGATGATGGCTTTGATCTCCTCCTCCCGAAGGGAAGTTTCCTCGAATCAATCTCTCTACCGGAGAGAAAAAGGGCATTTGCCTAGTTTTCCTCCTCGAGATGGCGGGACTTCATCCTGAAAGGATATTCTTGATTTTTTATAGGTCAAGACACACCTTATAGGGGAAGAGGGGGTCGGGAGACCTACTGGGCCCTGCAAGTTAACATGGCGCGTCCAGGTGCTGGGCACGCCCTATTGGCTTGTGGCCAGGAAATGTCCCCCTATGGTATATTTTTGGCCCAATAATTTTTATATATTCTATAAAAATTCTTTATGAAGTTTCAGGTCATATGGAGTCTAGTGATTTTTCACCCTTTTTTTCAGGTCCAGAATTCCAGTTTTTGGTTGTTCCCTCTTCATGATGTACCTTGTAAATTCAGAAAGAAATAGCATATTTTTTTCATAGTGTGGAATAATGGACAAAAACACATAAATATCTATAGGAAATCATGATGAATAATGGACGTATCACCAAGCCACTTCAACCACACCATCGAGAGCCTCATATGTGATGCTCCATGGTCGCAACCGTCCACCGCATCCGAGTTGTTCCCACTCCACCTTCATTTGCCGCCTCGGATGTACTTCCCTACCACCGACAGAAGACCACGTCAACGCACTCAACAATTTGGCTAGTGTTCGTCCAAGGCTCCAATGTCCTCCACAACATTTGGTTTCCAAAGAACTACAAGAAGTTCATCACAAAAACAGAAGGAGGACACAACACTATGAGCTGATAGTTGTTCTCCTCTTCTGTATTCATGCAAATATTACATGCCTGCTAACACGATATTCCTCCCACGAAGGAAACTAGTTGATCGCTTCTTACCGCTCCTTCTTCCTGATACTAGATGATCCATGTTCCTCGCGATGCACAAGGTTTTCCCCATTTACTATTTCACTTTAGCTAGAGTTTTGTCGCCTGCCTGGATTACAATTCAGGATTAGTTGATTCCCAATTAAAGGAAGCACCACCCGCGGAGGCACGCAGAGCACCTAGTCCGCATGTTCGCCGGGAAGCAGCTCCTCGATGTCTATCTTAGGGATGTGCGGGACGCAGGAGCTGTTGGCGCCCGATCTCGAGACTGGCGGGCCTTAAACGAATGGCCGGATGTGACGCCAAGCACGAAGGTGGGGTGAGTTCATGGCTAGCCGGGCGGCAGAGGTAGAGGTTGGGTTGATGGTTGTTGATCGCTGGTAGTTTGAGGAAGTTCGTCAATAGTGACTAGCAGAAGGTAGATGAAGGTATATCTGCCTGTTCTTTGTTGATCAGACAATGCAGAAAAGATCGACTTGCCTATTTGTTTTCAGTCAACTATTATTTTCATGAGGACCACGCTTGATGGTTTGCTAGAGGATTACCTGCACTTCCAAACCATCCATGTGTTCATATTTCGAAAGTCTAGAATCTAATTTCGTGTGCCATACATATTCTAGAACTATCATATGTCTACAGTCATTTATTTTTGACCCACCCACTAACTAGTACTTTTACAATGTACTACTTGTGCACACACTTCACGCAAACTCTCACTATTTTTTATTATGCATGGGTATTTAAAGTCTAAAGCACTATTGTCAAACAATATAAGAGAGAAGTCACTCCAGTCTACATCGAGGATTAGCCCGACACGGTAGATGAAGACAACCAACTTAGCTGTGTAGTGGATGATCACATTTCCCTACACAACCATCCTAGGGGCTTGCTCTAACTTGGCAATGTGATATGTGTTTGTATGTTGCATATGGTGTCTAGCTTGTATTGCTTCTAATTAGGCTAAATTGCATATGCTTAGTTTACACATTGTACTTGCGAATATGACACGCCTTCCTGTTTTTGGCACTATTCAAGATATCCCCCGACATGCCAATAAATCAGCCAATTTATCGCTTACCGGTGTCTCATCGATAAGATAAATTGGATGATATGTTGATAAGTTGGCCGATATGCCGATAAATCGGCTGATATGCCATAAACAGGGCGATTTACCCCTTATCCTGGATCAACCCATAAGTTCCCGATAAGCAATATCCCCAACATTGGTTTTTGGTACATACTAGATCTATCTATTAACCATGTTCTTACATCGAACTATTGTTCTTGTGTATCCCACATTAGTCACTTATGGTGAGACACAAATGCCCGTGGTTAGTGTAAGACGCCCTACTCTTTTAAGAGTGTGGTGTCATCCTCCCCATATGATTCCCAGGAACGACAAGGCTAGATCAAGATAGTCAACATGGCTCTCTAGTTGAAGATCACATTTCTGCTACAACACCATCCTAGGTGCTTGCTCTAACTTGACAGTGTGATATGTTTTTGCATGTTTCATATGGTATCTAGCTTGCATTGCTTCTAATTAGGGTAAATTGCATCTTCTTAATTTACGCATTATACCTATGAATAGGACATGTCTTCCTGTTTTTGGTACATACTACATTTGTCTATTAACCATGTTCTTACATCATACTACTTTTCTTGTGTATCTCGCATCATTTACTTATGATGAGACACCTTTATTTGTTGCATATTTCATATGATTTCTAGCATGTATCCATGTAACACTTCAAATATGCTGAAATACCACTTATGATGACACACTTTTTAATTTGTGAGAGTGAAATTGATTGCATCTTTCATATGTTGTCTAACTTGCGTTGCTTCTAATTAGTTAAAATGCTTTCTGCTTAGTTTACACATCATAGGTGTGAATATGTCATGTCGTTCCTTTTTCGTACATATTCCATCCTCCTATTATGTGATTGCCTTACATCAAAATAGTGTTGATCACTATCATGTATCAATGAGTTCTGAGGAGAAAAATTTATCCTTTTTCTTGTGGGTTTGACTTGACAAGGAAAAATAAGAAAAGGAGAAGAGTAAGGTAGGGGATGATGGTGGTCCTCTATGGCAAAAAAATGGGGGATCTCTACAGATTCTCATGGTGTTGCTAGTGCACTACAAGTTCCAAGTCTCATCTCCCCTACTCCACAATCTGAGGTGCTTGCTCTAACTTGGTCGTGTGATATTTGGTTGCATGTTTCATATGGTGTCTAATGTGGTTAAAATGCATATGTTTAGTTTACATATTATAATGTGAATACTACATGCCTTGCTATTGGTGATGGGTAACGTTGCATGGGAAACAAAAAGAATCCTACGCACACGCAAGATCTATCCATGGTGATGAGCATCTACTAGAGGGAGAGTGGATCTACATACCCTTGTAGATCGCTAAGCTGGGGGCGTTAAGAAACGCGGTTGGTGTAGTCGAACGTCTTCGCGATCCAAATCGCCGAGCGTCCCGCGATCTCATCACGATCCGTCCCACTATCCAATCATGATCCGTCCCGTGAACTCATCACGATCCGACCCGCGATCTCATCACGATCTGTCTCGTGATCTTGATCACGGTCCTCCGATCTAGCACCGAACGGACGACACCTCCGCGTTCAGCACACATACAGCTCGATGACGATCTCCTCCTTCTTGATCCACCAAGAGGGAGCGGAGAGGTAAATGATTTCTCCGGCAGCGCGACGATGTTGCGGCGATGGTGGTGGAGCTATTCCAGCAGGGCTTCACCTAAGCACCGCTGAAAACCGATCTAGAGGAGAAACTGCGATCTAGAGGAGAGGTAGGACGTGGCTATTAGGGTTAGCTTTTTCCTCTAAATCCTCTAGTATATATAGGAGGGAGGGAGGGGAGGAGGCAGCCCCAAACCCTCAAGGTTTGGTCGAAATTGGAGGTGGAGGTGGAGGAGGGAGGGGAGGAGTGCACCTCCCCTGACGTGCACTCCAAGCTTGATCGACTTATTTCCTTCCATAAAAATTCCTTCCAAAGGTTTAATTCCATTTGGACTCCATTTAATGTAACATATCTGCAAAATTCAAAAACAAGGAAAAAAACAGAAACTGGCACTTGGCTCTAGATTAATTGGTTAGTCCTGAAAATAATATCAAATATCATAATAATGCATATAAAACATCCAAAATAGATAATATAATAGCATGCCATCATAAAAAATTATAGATGCGTTGGAGACGTATCAGCATCCCCAAGCTTTATTCCTGCTCGTCCTCGAGTAGGTAAATGATAAAAACAGAATTTTTTATGTGGAGTGCTACCTAACATATTTGTCCATGTAATATTCTTTATTGTGGCATGAATATTCAGACCCATAAGACTCAAAATAAAAGCTTAATATTGATATAGAAACAATAACATTTCAAGCATACTAGCAAAGCAACTGTATCTCTTCAAAATATAATGGCGAAAGAAAGTTATCCCTACAATATCATATGGTCTGGCTATGCTCCATCTTCCCCAGACAAAGTATTTATATCATGCACAACCCCGATGAAAAGTCAAGCAATTGTTTTCACACCTTTATTTTCTCAAACTTTTTCAACTCTCACGCAATACATGGGCGCGAGCCATGGATATAGCACTATGGGTGGAATAGAATATGGTGGAGGTTGTCATGGAAAAGGAGAAGATAGTCTCACATCAACTAGGCGTATCAACGGGTTATGGAGATGCCCATCAATAGATATCAATGTGAGTGAGTAGGGATTGCCATGCAACGGATGCACTAGAGCAATAAGTGTATGAAAGCTCAAAAAGGAACTAAGTGGACGTGCATCGTGCAGAAAATTTTTCACTAGCTATATGAAAGTGACAAGATAGGAGAATCTTTATCATGAAGATCATTGTGCTACTTTGAAGCACAGGTGTGGAAAAGTAGTAGCAATGTCCCTTCTCTCTTTTCTCTTATTTTTTCATTTTTTTATGTGGGCATCTAAGGCCTCCTTTATTCATTTTTTGGGCTTCACTGGCCTCTTTTTGTTGAAGTCCGGAATCTCATCCCCACTTGTGAGGGAATCATAGCTTCCATCATCCTTTCCTCACATGGGACATGCTCTATTAATGATAATCGTCACAATTTTATTTACTTACAACTCAAAAGAAAATTAGAACTCGGTACCTATGACAAAATATGACTCTATATGCAATATGGAAGTGGTGGTGCATGTCATAAAAGGAAACGATGGAAGTTGCATGGCAATATATCTCAGAATGGCTATGGAATTGCCATAATAGGTAGGTATGGTGGCTGTTTTCAGGAAGGTATATGGTGCCTATTTTGAGGAAGGTATATGGTGGCTGTTTTGAGGAAGGTATATGGTGGCTGTTTTGAGGAAGGTATATGGTGGCTGTTTTGATGAAGGTATATGGTGTACCGGTGAAAGTTGTGCGGTAATAGAGATGGTAGCAAAAGTGGAAGGGTGAGAGTGCGTATAATCCATGGACTGAACATTAGTCATAAAGAACTGACATACTTATTGCAAAAGTCTATTAGTCATTGAAGCAAAGCTTTAAACGCATGCTCCTAGGGGGGAGGTTGGTAGGAGTTAACCATCGCGCGCCCCCAACCCTCACTCAAAGGCCGATAATCTATAAACAAGTCATGCTTCGACTTCCTTACATAACGGTTCACCATATGTGCATGCTACGGGAATCACAAAATTTTACACAAGTATTTTTACCAAATCACAATTTACTTCCTAACATGTCTCTTAACATTACCATCTTTATATCTCAAAACTTTATGCAAGGAATCAAACTTCTCATAAATACTCAATGCACTTAATATGGAAGTTTTTACTATATACCTTTTGCATGCCTATCATATTAGGACTAAATTCATAACCTAGACCAATTACCATGCTGTTTTAGAAACTCTCAAAATAATATAAGTGAGGTACGAGAGTTCAATATTTCTATAAAACGCAAAGACCATCGTGCTATGAAAGATGTAAGTGAAGCACATAGAGCAGAATTGCCCAACTCAAAAAGATATAAGTGAAGCACATAGAGTATTCTAATAAATTCACGATTCAGTGTGTCTCTCTAAAAATATTTGTGCATCAAGAATGATTGTGGCAAACTAACAAGCAAAGACTTATATCATACAAGACGCTCCAAGCAAAACACATATCATGTGGTGAATAAAAATATAGCCTCAAGTAAGTTTACCGATGGATTGAAGACTAAAGAGGGGATGCCTTCCGGGTCATCCCCAAGCTTAGGCTCTTTGGCATCCTTGAATATGACTTGGGGTTACTTGGTCATCCCCAAGCTTAGGCTCTTTCCACTCCTTATTCCATAGTCCATCCAATCTTTACCCACAACTTGAAAACCTCACAACACAAAACTGAACAGAAAACTCATGTGATGCGTTAGTATAAGAAAGTAAATCACCACTTTAGGTACTATTGTGAACTCATTATTTATTTATATTGGTGTTATACCTACTTTAATCTAACTTATCCATGGCTCATACCACATGATACAACCCACAGATTCATCAAAATAGGCAAACAACTCAAAGAAAACATAATCTTTCAAAAACAAAACAGTCTGTAGCAAACTAAAAAATTCGTATACTTATGTAACTCAAATAATTATGAAAAATAGTAAAACCTGGGAAATTTATATATAAATCTTGTGTAAAAATGTCAGATCAATTCGGCGCTCTAAAAAAAATAGAAAATTCCTGGCTGAGCCCAAAAGATTTTGTTTTTCAGCAAGATCAAATCAACAACTACCATAGATCACCCCAAAGGTTTTACTTGGCTCAAACACTAATTAAAAAACCAAAACACAATTAATAAAGAAGTAATAATGTGGTAAACACTTAAAAACAGAACACAAAAATAAAATTGGGTTGCCTCCCAACAAGAGTTATTGTTTAACGCCCCTAGCTAGGCATAATGATTTCAATGATGCTCACATAAAAAGTTGTAATTGGAATATGCAAGAAAGCATGATAAATCTCATGACAAGCACATTTAAGTCTAACCCACTTCCTATGCATAGGTATTTTGTGAGCAAAAATTTACGGGAACAAGAATCAACTAGCATAGGAAGGCCAAACAAGCATAACTCCAAAACGTTGAACACATAGAGAGGAAACTTGATATTATTGCAATTCCTACCAGCATATGTTCCTCCTGCATAATAAATTTAAGTAGCATCATGAAGGAATCTCACAATATAAATATCACATAAAGTCTTAAAATCTTCCAAGGTAGTGGGATTAACATTAACTAAAGTCATGACCTCTCCAAACCCACTTTTATCAAAAAATCATAAGATTGAACACTCTCCAAATATGTGGGATTCTTTTTATCTAAAGTTGATGCTCTCCCAAACCCAATTTTGATACTATTGCAAACATTATTATCAATAACATATTTAACATGAGGCTTAAATAAATTTTCAAGATCTTAAGAAGCATTATCACCCCAATCATGATCACTGCAATAAGAAGTGGACATGCCAAAATTATCATCCCCAAGCTTGAAGTCTTGCATATCATTAGCATAATTGACATTAATAGAGTTTATAGTAACATCATTGCAATCATGCTTTTCAATCAAAGATCTATCTTGAATCACCTCAAAAATTTCTTCTTTCAACACTTCATCAAAAATTTCAGATTCATGATTTTCAAACAAAACTTCATAGAGAATCAAGTGCACTCAACTCACTAGCAATTGGTTCATCATAATTTGGTCTTTTGAAAAGATTAGCAAGTGGATGAGGATCCATATCAATAGATTTTTTTCATGCAAAGATGCAAGCAAATAGAAGGCACATGGTAACACAAGCAAACAAGAGATCTGACGAGAAAATGGCAAACAAAAAGACGAACGAAAGAAGGGCAAATAAAAAGGCAAATCTTTTTGGTATTTTCTGAAAATCATTTTAGAAGTGAGGGATAGGAAAACAAGAGGCAAATGGCAAATAAAATAAATTCAAGAGATGAGTTTGCGATGGGTACTTGGTAGGCTTGATGTGTATCCTCCCCGGCAACGGTGCCAGAAATCCTTCTTGCTACCTCTTGAGCTTGCATTGGTTTTCCCTTGAAGAGGAAAGGGTCATGCAGCAAAGTAGAGAAGTATTTCCTTCAGCTTTTGAGAACAAAGTATCAATCCAGTAGGAGGAACAAGCAAGTCACCAATGGATGCACCTACACAAACAATCAAATCTTGCACCCAACGCTATAAAGGGGTTGTCAATCCCTTCACGGTTATTTGCAAGGATTAGATGTGAAAGAGCTAGATGTAAACGAGTGCGTAAAGTAAAAGATAAATAAATTTCAGCAAGGTATTTTTGGTATTTTTGATTTATAGATCTGAAAGTATTTGATGGAAAATAGACCCGGGGTTCATAGGTTTCACTAGAGGCTTCTCTCTTGAAGGCAAATATCATGGTGGGTAAACAAATTACTGTCAAGCAATTGATAGAAAAGCGAATAATCATGTAGTTATCCAAGGCAATGATCATGCATATAGGCATCATGTCCGTGAAATGTAGACCAAAATGATTCTGCGTCTACTACTATTACTCCACACATCGACCGACTCCTGCCTGCATCTAGAGTATTAAGTTCATGAAGAAAAGACTAACACATTAAGAAATATGACATGATGTAGAGGGATAAACTCAAGCAATATGATGAAAAACCCATCTTGTTACCCTTGATAGCAACAATACAGTACGTGCCTCACTACCCCTACTATGTCACTCAGTGAGGACACCGCAAGATTAAACCCAAAACGAAGCACTTCTCCCATTGCAAGAATTACCAATCTAGTTGGCCAAACCAAACCAATAACTTGAAGAGACTTACAAGATATGAAATCATGCAAATAATAATTCGCAAAAGATTCAAATAAGATTCATGGATAATCTGAACATAAACTGACAATTCATCGGATCTTGACAAACACACCACAAAACAGGATTACATTGGATAGATCTCCATGAAGATCATGAAGAACATGGTATTAAAGATCAGAGAGAGAGAAGAAGCCATCTAGCTACTAGCTATGGACCCGAAGGTCTATGGTGGACTACTCACACATCATCGGAGGGGCAATGGAGTTGATGTAGATGCCCTCCGTGATCGAAACCCCCTCCGGTAGATTACCGGAAAAGGCTCCAAGTTTGGATCTCTTGAAAACGGAGGCTTTCGGAGGTGGAAAAGTATTTGCGTGGCTATTTCTGATGCTGGGGGAATATTTGGGAATTTATAGGCCAAAGAATAGGGTTAGGAGACCTGCCAGGGAGCGACAAGCCTGCTAGGCACGACCAGGGGGGCCACGCCTAGCAAGCTTGTGGCACCCTGGCACCTCCCCTGACGTGCACTCCAAGCTTGATCAACTTGTTTCCTTCCATAAAAATTCCTTCCGAAGCTTTTATTCCGTTTGACTCCGGTTAATGTCCGATATCTGCAAAACTCAAAAACAAGGAAAAACATAAACTGGCACTTGGCTCTAGATTAATAGGTTAGTCCCAAAAATAATATAAAATAACAAAATAATGCATATAAACATCCCAAAAAGATAATATAATAGCATGCCATCATCAAAAATTATAGATACGTTGGAGATGTATCAAGGGATGCCGGTGAAGTCAAACTTAGGAGCATCTTCTTGGGGCTCGTTGGGCTTGGACATCTTGGTGGTACGATCCTCATGCTCGCCATCATTGAGCTTGGTCATCGTGAAGTGTGCTCAGGGTCGAGTAGCCTTGGCCTTGAGTTCTTGTTCCTCCTTAAGATCACCAATGTAGAGTTCTTCGAGACACTCGTAGTTGTTGGTGAAGATAGTCTTGGCGATGTCGTTGTTCAATTCCATCACGAAGTTGAACTTCATCCAAATGGGTCCGTCCATGTTGGCTCGTTGCAAAGCTTTCTTCATCTTCATGAAGTACTCGTCAATGGACTTGGATCCTTGTATGGTATTCTCCCATAGGCGTTAAAGAAGTTCCGTGTATGTAGAAGGCAAAAACTCTCGCTGCATAGCTTTCTTCTTTTTGAACCAACTCATGTCGATGGTCTTCAATGGTGTGTGAAGCCACCATGTCCACGCGTAGTGATGGAAGTTTCTTGTGGCGCACTTCACTTGATCTTAGGAAGGGACTTAAAGTAGCTTGAGGTAGGTGTCCATCTTGCACTCCCACACGAGGTACTCCTCGGGGTCGTGACTTCCATAGAATGGAATCTCATACTCGGTGTCAAAGTAATAGTAGCTCATGGAAGTCACGTACTCAAGCTTGGGAAGCTTCTCTTGAGGTGCTTGTCGGTGAAGATGCCGCATATCCAAAGGTGAAGATGCCTTGAAGTCTCTTGGTGAAGACGCCAAGGTAGGTGCTGAAATCATCGAGCGACGGGTGGTGTCGAGCTCGCGACCTTCACCCTTGTTTGTCGTTGGACGCCTTGATGTTGGCATCGTTATTTCTTCATGTCGGTGATGATGTTGATGCTGGTGTGATCTTGCCAGAGCTGGTGTCTCGGAAGCATGTGCACTTGAGTGTCTTCTCGAAGATGATGACGACCTCTCGCGGTTCTTGATGAGGACCTTGATCTCCTCCATTTCAGTGTACATCTTGGCGTCGATGATGTTCTTCATGGCATCGAACTCGTCGTTGTGGTTGTAGACCGAAGGAGATGTGACTTCCATACAATTGAGGCACTCGAGAAGGTGTGAGCATGAGATGGAATGAACATACCAAAGTTACCTCTTTCTGAAGTTGTAGATGGATCTCAAAAGACCACAGTGTATGCAAGGAAATAGTGCACTCACTGAAAAACCTTGTCCAATTCTCACAACCTACACAAATGGATTATGGTGGAGCTCAGTGGGGTTAGTAGCACAAAAATCAAGCAAATTGAAGTCCAAGATATTGTAAATGTTGAAATAAATCCAATGGACTCAAAATGCAAAGAAAGTGATCGCAAATATAGAGGAGGGCACTAGAGAAACACACGCAGTACGATAATGGGGCTTGTGCAACTATAGGGATGAGCAAAACAAAATTGCCTAACAAAGACTAAGCTTGTGTTGCACAAACGCAAGGAGAGATGCTAGCTTGATTGCACATTTGGGCATGATTCACCACTTCGAGCCTATCCTATTCATGCAAGCAAAACGTTTACTATTCCATGTATCCTCATGCACAAGTGTTTCTTGTCATGCTTAATTCTATGCTTATAAGCTTTTGATCTTTCTTTCTTGCTTAGAAGCTTTTCTCTCTCTCTGCTCTTCCTTTCGAAAATTCTTGTTGTGCCTCAACCAAACATATGAGACAAGTATCACAAGATATTCATGGGAGCAAGCAATTGCACTATATGATATTTTAGACGATGTAACACTATGATGCCATATCAATATGGTGCATACGTTTTTTTGAAGCTCGACAATACTCGGATAGCTAGTCTCAATAGGTATGAAGGTATGCAAAAATTGGTGGGGCTATCAAGGTGTAATGGCAAGGAAGGAAAAGTTTATGCGGAAAGGATACCTTCATCACACTTAACCTTTCACGGAGTCTGGGGTAATCGGCCTTGCTTCGGGTTGAAGATGGTCTCAAAGGATGGATGTCGTCGATGTCCATCGTCGGTGGTCGATGTAGATGATGGACCGATATAAGTAATCGGTGGTTGTTGATGAAGTAACCATCCCTAAGTAACCAAAACACCTTAGGATACTCAAATCACAACTCAAGCAACCACAAATGCAATGGTAACCAAAATGGGTTAGGCTGCAAAAGTCTATGGTGGTAATGCACATTATATGGTGGAGGGCCTAGGCAAACTTCCAAACTTTGAAAAATATGATGGTTTCAAATGACTGTGGGACTAATTTTATGGGATGGTGGATGTCAATAGCTCCAAAACAAGCTAAATAACAAGTAAATCATAGTCCGGATGAAGTAATTATGCCTAAAGCGGTGAAACACTGGAGGTTGAAACCTACAGGGGTCAGACATCCGGGGGTTGGGCCGGAAATCTGGGCATTATGTCCAGAACCGAGTCTGTTTTGTCGCCCCAGGAGCCGGATATCCGGTAGGTGGCCCGAATGTCCAGATAGGGGCCCGAATGTCCAGTCCCATGCTCAAAAATCTGGCCCGACAAATCCAAATTGAGGTTTGGGGCTCGAAAACTCGATTTGGGGCGGAATTTCGCGATTCCAAAGCCAAAATTGAAGGGGAAAGGTGGCATTAGGGATATGGGATCCCAAGGGAGGTAGATACACTTGCCAAAAACAAGATCCACGGATCAAAATCAACAAAAACTCACAAGAACAACAAATCGCAAGAAAAAACTGGGGCTATTTCTGTGTGGAATTTTCGAAATTGGGCAGAAAAATTCGAACTAATGGCTATAACATGGGGGTGGGGCTCCAAATTATTGGCAATGTGTCTCACAATACCAAGATGATATGGGGCAAACCCGAGGGTGGCCCGATTTTCACGAATTGGAGGTGGGTTCAAGGAAGAACACAAGGGGAAAACATGGAGAAATCGAAGGGGGTAAGACTCTATTGGACATGATACACACCAAGTACTAATCGAATCACAAGCAATACCTGTGATGCATAAGATCCAAGAACAACAACGGAAATAAAGATACATGGGTAGTTCATCCAAATCTCTAGGAGAGATGGGCCTTGAAATCCATAGACGGACCTTCCCTCGTAAGGGGCCTTGATATCCTCTAGCGATCTTCTTTGGTGGATGCCTCGGTCTCCATGTGCAAAGTAGAGGAAGGAGCAAAACTCATCTAGGAATGAGCTGTCACTTTGCTAACCTTAGAAATGAGGAGGGGATGGAGTATTTATAGTCCTAGCCACAAAGGGGTAAGTGAGAGGGGGATACATGGGCCTTCGGCCCGACTCTACACTCAGGCAGGCACCAGATGCCCGGGCTAGGGGCCGGATGTCCGGGTCTTCGTGAGGTGCCGGATGTTCGGGCTGGGAGCTGGATGTCCGGCCAGGAGTCTCCTGATTTCGCGAGGTTCTGTACTCCTCATGCCGGATTTCCAGGAAGGGAGCCGGATGTCCGGCTAGTCGACGGTGCGCCGGATGTTCGAACTCTGGTCGAATGTCCGACTGCTCTAGCTCTTATAGCCCTACCTTGTTGCTGTCAGGTCTCCTTGCGTTGGATGTCCAAGCCCTTGGCCAGATGTCCGACTGCTCTAGCGTCAACAACATCGTCTTGTTTCGTCATCGCTTCCACGCTTCCCTCGCAAATGGTGTAGTCGATCCTTGGCTCCTCATCATCCATGAAGCTCCGACAGTACCTATGTATGCACATAGGTGGAGTGTCAAGCAATACCATCCTCGAAGGGGCCAAGTGAACGTGTGTAAAGGATATTATTCACCTTTATGTATGTGGAGTGGATGTCGCAAGTGTCACTTGCCAAACGGACTCTTGTCATGGCGATGTCCATAGTATGCTCCGCATCATAGTTTACCTAAGATGAAAATAAGAAGAGTATGAATAAAACTTATCATGCTTCTAGGGAACCTATTATAGAAAACCTCTTGAGAATCCTAATAATGTATCTATTTTTTATGCTTAAACACAATCTAATGAGCATGTTGATACGTCTGCAGTGTATCTATATTTTTTCATTGCTCCATGCAATTATATTATCAACTAGGATGCTTTGCAAACATTTATATGTTATTTTATATAATTTTGGGGAACTAACCTATTAACCTAGTGTCAAGTGAGAGTTGATGTTTTCTATTTGTTTTGGGTTTTCCAGGAAATCTATACCAAACAAAGTCCAAACGCTACGAAACGTTTTGACAAAAACATTCTAGACAAAAGAGACCCAGGAAGTTTCGGGAGGAGTCGGGAAGCAAGGTGAGGAGACAGTAAGGCAACAGGGTGCGCCCAAGGGGTAGGCGTGCCTTGATGACTTGTGGGCCCCTCATGGCTCCGTATCTAATTCCACCTCCATAAATTGTCTAAAATAGGGAAACCAACAGAGAGCCACCCGAAACACTTTTTCCTCCACCACGATCCTCTATTCTGACGGGGAGGCCATTTCAAGACCTTTTCCGTTACTATGCAGAGGCGGAATCGACCACGGAGGCCATCTACATCAACCTTTCTGCCCCCATGATGTTGCGTGAGTAGTCCACCACAGACCTACGGGTCCATATCTAGTACCTAGATGGCTTCTTCCCTCTCTTTGATCTTCATGAGTACAAAGTTCCTCACGATTCCCGAGGTGATCTATTTGATATAATCCTATTTTGTGGTGTGTTTGTTGGGATTTGATGAAATGTGGGTTTATAATCACATTATTAGTTGATAGTGATTGAGTCTTTTTTGAATCTATTATGCATCATAATTATAGCTCTGTATTTCTCTTTGATCTATCAGCTTGGTTTGGCCAACTAGATTGATTTATCTTCAGCGTAGTGATGTGTTGTAGTGGGTTCAATCTTGCGGTGTATATCCTTGTGATAGAAGGGGACAAGACACAAATATATATTTTTCCATTAAAGATAAAATGACGGGATTTGAACATATTGCTTGTCTTATTTTGTCTACATCATGTCACCTTGCTCCAAGCATTACTCTGATTGTTATGAACTTATTACCTAGAGAGGCAAAGCATATAAGCGCTCTCGAAGTGGAGTTATAGTAGTAGATGCATAATCGTGTTGGTTTACTTGTTTATGGACGTGGTGCCTATATACATGATCATTGCCGTGAATAACATGTCATAACTATGTGCAACTATGTCAATTGCCAACAGTAATTTGTCAACCCACCATATGATATTTTCAAGAGAGAAGCCTCTAGTGAACACATGGCTCTCGGGGTCTACTTAAACATAAATAAAAAATATTGCAAAAATACTTTGTTGCATTTAATTTACTTTTATCCGTGTTGGGGCTTCACAACCCTCTTCTCAAGTTCAAGGGGCTTGACAACCATGTAAAAAACCTTAAACATAAATAAAAAACTACAAAACTACTATATATATTTCTATCAATATTTTATCCTCGCGAGTGATGTGTTCAAGGGGCTGGACAACCCTCTTGCTCGTGTTGGGTGCAAGTGTTTGGTTTTGTGTGTAGGTGATGTTGAAAGGAATTTGCTTGGTTCTTCTCTTGGTTCGATAACCTTGGTTCTCACCGAGGGAAATACTCATCTCTACTGTGTTGCACCTCCTCTCCTCTTCGGGGGAAATCCCAACGCAGATCACAAGTAGATTTTTTTTCAGAACTAATACCAAAAATGTACCAAATTCGAAAAGCATATGTTGGAAATGAAAAATAGCAAAAGTAGCACCCCGTCGGCCACTAGGAGGCCGAAGAGGGGCCCGTCATCCACCACCAGGCCGAAGAGGGGCCCGTCGGCCACCACCAGGCCAAAGAGCCACCTCTCGGCCAAAGGGAGGCCGAAGAGTGGCCTGTCGGCCAAAGGGACGCCGAAGAGCTGCCTGTCGGCCAGTGGGAGGCTGATGGGCCCTGGATAAGGCCGAGGACTGTTTTCTTTCTCCTCTGACCTCTCCTTTCACCCTCCCCCGTCCTGCAGGCTCCCCATCTCCACCTCTCACTCCCGTTGCTCTCCGATGCTTCCACCGTCGTGCCGATCTCTTTGCTCGACCAACCATTTTCTTATCCAACTCACGTAAAAAATAGATCAGGGCGCTCTCCACCGGCCTACGGTATTTTTTAGCTTCCAACTCAATCAAATGTCAACTTTCAACACGGTTGTGGATTTAGTTCTTATTGGTCACCCTCCGTTTGCAGGTAAATGGCTTGCCCATTTTGCCGAGCTCCAGGTGGCCCTTGTTCTGCCGTTGATTCCGGTGCGTCTGTATTTACTGTGGTTCTGGATCGTCGATGTTCAAGGCATGTTGTAAGATTCTGTATCTTGTTTATCTGACTGTGGCATATTCGAATGCATTTGTTTATATGATTATGATGCTTGCTTCCATTCTTGTTGTAGTATATTCCGTGCAGTGTTAGATCACATCTTGCTCGGTACATTGAGGAGTGTAGAGCTTTAGCTGTTCGGAGAGGTGAACAAATATTGATCTTGCTCTTCACAACAGTGAGGGTAACTTATACCATGTTTTGTTTAGACATGGTCAGATGAGCAGTAAATTCCATGGTCCTTCGTGGGAGGAACTTGTGAATGATTATGGTCTCCGTCATCGTGACATGATGACTCTTAGGCTTGAGCACTATGGAACTTTGATTAGTGTCGATTTTCATCGGGATGGTGTTATGTTGTTTCCTTTACCCCGTGTTGGTAAGTTATTTGTTTGACTGATTTTCAGTTTTGTTTCACCTTATAGGTTTTGCTGTTTTGCTTAGTTTGTGAAACTAGTTTTTGTAACTCTTGAGGATCTGAGTGAAACTCAGAGGGAACTTGTTGACAGCTGTTTTTATAGTCGTGGTGTCACTCTGAATTATCACCAAATGTATGACATGTCGCGGCAGCTCTTTGATGACAACTACATACTGTGTACTCCTTTTGTTCATAGGATGGATCGCATGAATGTTATTTCTCAACATAGGGTAAGCTTTGGTTTCGGGTATTTTTTTATTTGTTCTTTGTTGTATCATAATGTTTTAAATTTGTAAGTTGAATATCATATAACTTGCTGTTTTTTGTCAGGTTATTCCTACCATGGTTGTGAGGAGTTTGAAGGAATTTGTGTCAATTCCTAGGACTGGTTCTTTAAGTCTTGAAATTACTTTGGATTCTGAAGATGATGATATATTTGTGAGCATTCATTGTTCCTACTTCATTGGCTTGGGTGATATAATGGTGTTGAAGAAGGAAGGTTTTGCTAATTTTCTGCTGGCACCGTCTATTGAAGTCAACAATTTGGTGCTCATAACTTTCAAACAGCGTGAATAGGAGCTAGCTGTTATTTTCAGCTATCTGCCACAGTGATCGTATTGTCTCGCCGTACTCTCCCCCATTTTCTTTTCCCACCCTACTATCCCACCATATTCTTTCCCTCCATACTCTGTCGCCACTTTCTTTCCCGCCTTTCTTTACCGTCATTCTCTCCCGCCACTTTATTTCCCGCCATTCTCACCTGCCACTTTCTTTCCCGCCATTCTCTCCCACCATTCTCTTTCTCGCCTTTCTCTCCTGCCAATTTATTTCCCACCTTTCTCTCCCACCATCTTCTCTTGTGAACCTATATAACCACATCCGCGGTAAGGTGGGTCAACAGGCCCTTCCTTTCCCTTTCGCTCCCACCATCCTTTCATGGAGATGTCTCATCCTCACTATCCTTTTGACCGTAGTTTTCACTCTGGTATGTCCGATCGTCTTCTTCGTCTAGCTGCCAATTTCAAGATGTATGATAGAGTAGTCCCATGGGAGGAACTCATTAGTAGTGACACCATAATGAATGAGTTGGCTCACTCATTATCTAGGAGTGGGTGGCCTCCCAGGACATTTGAGGAGATACATAAAGAACTTCTCAGGTTGCACGGCAGATGCCAAAAGCAACTGCATAAGGGTGAAGCTTACCTCAGGATTGCTGTGAATAATTCAGATTTATGGTCAGCAGGTAGTGAGGACGAAGACGACCTCTTCATGCCAAGCACCAAGGTGAAGACTACCGCATCGTCGACGGGCACGGGCAAGATTTCTACATCTATGAAGGGGAAGAGTTATACATTGACGAAGGGGAAGACTTCTGCATCGACGAAGGACGAAGACGACATCTTCATGCCAAGAACCAAGGTCAAGACGACCGCATCGTCGAAGGGCAAGAGTTCTGCATCAACAAAGGGCAAGAGATCTACATCGATGGAGGATGATGATGATGCATTCATGTAGTACTTTTTCATGTAGTACTGTTTTCTGTAGTGCTGTTTAATTAAGTTGTAACATTTAATTCAGTTGTACTGTTTAATTCGGTTGTACCGTTTAATTCAGTTGTAACGTTTAATTTAGGTGTACTGTTTAATAAAGTTGTAATGTTTAATTCAGTTGTAACGTTTAATTCAGTTTTACTGTTTAATTCAGTTGGATGCATTTAGTTTGCAGTACTAGTGTTGTCTCTCTAAACCAAATGACCACTGAAATAGAACATGAATATGTCTCATACATGAATATGTTGCATACATGAATATGTCCCATACATAAAATAGACATATGTCTCATACATAAATAGATAGTCATGTCTCATACGTAGATAACCATATCATTGCTGGGGACGGCGATGAATCTTGGGCTTCCTCGGACGTGGAACGGAAGGTGATAAGTGCTGAGGCGGTGGAAGAGTGCCATGATGACCACGACCATAGACCACCTCGTCCGTCGGTGTCTGTGTCTCCTGCGTTGATGGTGGTGGTGGAGTGGCAAGAACTGTCTCCAAGATATCATAGGTGTATGCACCATGGTCATCGTCCTCGTTGTTGCCAGGTATGTACGAACCAGGAGCAGTAAACACAGGTGACTGAACTGAAGTCATGAACGGTTGCGACTGGTTGTCGACTGCGGTAAAGTAAAACATGTAAAGAATGATTTAGGAGGCTACAATTTTTAAAAGAATGTACAAAGTAAAGTTACCTAGGTCCATATGATGATGACAAGAAGAGTCCCCGGGTTGTGAAGGAGGTGGCTGCCGGTACAAATAGCCCCCGGGTTGTGAAGGAGGTGGTTGTTGGTAGAAATAGCCCCCGGGTTGTGAAGGAGGTGTCTACTGCCAGGAGGAGCCTCCGGGTTGTGAAGGAGGTGTCTGCTGCCAGGAAGAGATACCTAGCTACGAAGGAGGTGTGTGCTGCTTTAAGGAGCTCCCTGGTTGTGAAGGTCGAGGTTCCAAATGCTGCACAAAGGTTCGAGCTTCTGAACGCTGTAGAGAGGGGCGTGGCGGACGATGTGCTGCACGAGTGTTAACAACATCCGAAGATCGTCTACATGTAACAACTGCATAAATCCTGTGTATCTTCGCTAGAAGACTCTTCAACCTTGTTGCTTGCTCTCGCAGTGGGATATTTTCTCCTCTGTCAATGTGGTTCACTAAAGCGGTAACCTCCTCTACCGCCTCAGATGTCAATTCACCCTGTACACAGAAAGTTAACCAATTGTACATGTTCAGGTTAAGGGAAAACGTAACATGTGAGAAAAACTAAGGACATACCACATGGTATGTGGTTCCAACAACTAAGGCAGTTGGGAACAGATCGCTAGCGAGAGGTGCTGGGATATGATCCGGAGCTGATGATGGAACCAAGTAAATCCTCGTGCTCTACCTGTAATGCTGTAGATATAACCCGAACTTGTCCCAGTCAAAGGCACTAACTTCATCCCAGATATTTGTCGGCACAGTAGTCCATTTGTCGAGGTAAGACCTGATGTTGCGAATCCAAGAATCTTGGGACTTGTTTCCTCCTACGCAACTCTACCTGAGATTGAAAGGCACGTTACATGATTAGCTATAAGCCGAAGGCAGACATGAGAACTAAAGTAGTATTACTTACTTGTGCACGTGATCTGGTAAGTGTGGAATAACAGGAATGTCAGGCTCTTGGCATAGACCGAACTGTCTCATCACCCTATTAGTAGCCATCTCCTCAAGCGTCATGTCAAACACCAACTTGGCCTTGGTCATCCAATAATGCCGATCTCTAGTGCACAATCCAGAAATCCTACCTAGGTACCTTTCTGAAATAGCCTTATGGGAGTATGGCTCCCATATAACTTGATCCTCGTGCAAACTATCAAACTGCATCGTGAAGGAGGGGTAGTAGCCCCTCACCTGGCTATGCGCAAACTGTCTCTATGCATGACAACAAACATTAGCAGATAATACTGAATAGCGAGAAATAAACATTAGTAATTCATATTGTTACTAATTATGAAAATACCTCTCTCCGTGCCCAAACAGATCCCACAATAGGCAAGTCGCCGATAGAAGGCACGTAAGTTCCAGCCATATCCTCATTACCAAAAGGTTTGTCAACGCTGACGTAGGGTCGACCAATAGGGAATCTCTCATATGACCAAAGCTACAACAATAGAGGACATCCGACAAGACCAGATTTTCTAGACTTCAACTGGCAAGCTTTGCACGAGCCTCTATACGTAGCCGCTAATACAGCAGAACCAGAACTCCTATGCACAATGTTCTCCGGGCAACGTGTGTTATCTATCTCTCGTGCAACACCGATGAGTCATGCATCGACAATGGTCACGTGGTTCTCCGTGAACATCGTCTTGCCGAGAAACCACATAATATATGCCTCTAGGGATCGGTCAATCTGTGCCTCTGACAACTGAACATTGGGATATTCTAAGGCGACAATCTGAAACCAGCTCAACCACCTGAAAAGAGGCCTGTGATGATCGTTGTCTAGCGCCATAGTAGTTGGCACCGCAGCCAGAAAACGGGCATGCATAGATGCTAGCCAACCAGTTTCTACCTCTAAAGGTCCTATGGCAGCACCGGCCAGAGGTAATCCCAACAAGTAAGACACATCCTATAAAGTAGGCGCCATCTCTCCCCAGGGAAAGTGAAACGTATGTGTCTCTGGTCTCCATCTATCTACTAAGCCGGTAAGGAGTGACCTGTCGTAAGAGAAACATGGTATTTGCCTCTTGTGCAACTACATTGGTTCACTTGCGTCATCCAAGTCCGTATGATCAACCCACTCATCCAATGTACCATCAACCAGTCGTGCCAAGGGTAGAAGTCCAACCCAACTTAACCTACAAAATAAATAGAATGTAGCATACAATTAGCGTCTATTGAAAGGATGTCAAACATAGTAAGTCATTATACTGACACATACCTATCAACCCATGAAGGGTGTATCATCCAGTTAGACTTTGGGGTGCGAGTGATCAACACATCTAAGTTCGTGCCCGATTCCGTAAGTGCGCCTCGGTGCCCTCTATCGATATTACCGTTAAGCAACGGATACGAAGCCATATCTGCGATTAGAACATAGTCCACACATATTACAGAATAAAACATAGTCCATCATATTACAGGTTAAAACATAGTCCAAACATATTACAAAATAAAACATAGGCGTTTGCATATTACAAATAAAAACATAGTCCCACATATTACACATTAAAACATAGTGCAGACATATTACAAATAAAAACATAGTTCGACATATTACAAATTAAAACATAGTCCCACACATTATGTAGCTTCTGAGTTATTCATTCCTCGTCCGCTCCTTCGGCCTTGACTGCCACGTCCACCATGACTGCCAGGACCTCCGCTTGCAACTGTTGTCGCAGTCGTCGATGTGGAAGCATGTTCTTTCTGTCACCATCGTTTACCTTGTTGAAATTGCCGACAACTCTAAACCCTGTCATCTCACTTGTCCAGACATTGAGTACTGCCTATTTTGAATAGTATGAAGACACGAAGGAGATAGCGTCCAACTGACTCTGGCCACAGGCAGCCAACACATGTGAGCAAGGCAGGTGCAATAACTACGGTTTGTTGCATGTGCACTCACAAGTTGGATAAAATTATGTTCCAATATTAACCTCATGCGTCTTCACCTCATTTGCAGAACCAAAACCATCAGTAGGAAGCTGAACCTCATACCTCCTTTCCTGATTACCTATGAGTGTGATAGTGTGCTTTTTTTGCTTTCTTTATCTTCTGAGCCATGTACTCCATGACACGGCTAAAATAAGGAGTGTTCTGGTTATCTGCAATATGCTTCTTTGCTAACTCGTGCCTTTCTCTGAAATATCTCAAAGTGCCATGGAATACACCCTCCACAATAGCTATCAGTGGAAATGCTCTATTCCCTCTGAGTACAAAGTTATAGACCTCTGCAAGATTGGTTGTCATGTGGCCGTACCTAGCTCCTTGGGTGTCTTGCAGCAAAGACCAATTCACTGGAGGCTCTTTCTCTATCCACTCAGAAAAATTCTTTATTGCCCTGCCCTTCTTTCTCTTCGTATTAGGAGGGTCAATTGCGGGCAAGTCACAAAGACCAACAGGCTCCTCAAGCTCCGTGATGAGTGTTGTTAATTCAACCTAGTCTTTTTCTATTTTCTTCCTAGCAAGGACCTGCTTCTTAGTGAACTCATCTAGTTTTGACCAAATAAATTTGTATTTGCACCGCCGGTTCTGCTTGCATAACTTTTTGAACAAGTTCATCAACCATTTGTTCTTGAAGTGTGAGAAATTTTTTGCACCCAGAGGGCACATGCACCAACGGCTTTACAAGTCCTTCCAAGGTGTTGGCTTGTAAGCTGTTGGATTACTCAATGTCTTCACAGCCTTCAATATACCAGGATGTCTTTCATGAATTACACACACATTTTTTCGGTCCTTCACAATCACAATTTTAACTTGCCGGAAGAACCATACCCAGCTCGGAAAGTTCTCACCCTCCACAAATGCCATGGCTAGTGGGATGATTTGGTTGTTCCCGTCCACACCAATAGCAGTCAGGATTTGCCCTTTCTACTGAACAGTCAGGAATGTACCATCCACAAACGTCACTGGAGGACAATGCCGGAAAGCTTCGATGCACATACTGAAAGAGAAGAATACTCGTTTCAACACCTTGTAATCTGGTATACTCTCCAACCTTGTGCGTTGTATGTTAACATAAGTGCTGGGATTTCTCTCCTTCAGTATGTCAAGGAGATGGACAACATTATCATATGAGTCGAAGAACGTCCCAAACATATGAAGTAAGGTTTGGATGACGAACCAATAGGTTTTTCCTCACACAATTATGCGGGACAACATTGGTGGCAACCCAGTGGATGTTATACTTTGGCACGTGGCCGTGCACTTTTGCAGGACAACCTGATTCGACACACTTCACGGTATATTTTGTTGGACTCGATATGTGTGTCCGGAAAACCCTCTGCGTAGACATAGCCCACTTTATCACCGCATACTTCATTTTTTTCTTTGTGTCAAACATAGCCCCGATCTGTACTTGGTTCAGATTATATTGCCATGGAGTCTCATGGACATCGTTGACAGTAATGCCCGCGGATATGTCCTGATCCCATGCAGCAGGAATCGATACCTCCACCTCATCCTCGGAATTTTCAGAATCAAGATCCTCTGCAATCCCATCCTCGTCCTCTTCCCTCCATCACCCTCTGCATTTCATCGCCTTCCTCATCCCCATCAGCAACACTAGAGGCAGCTAATACTATCGACTGAATACTCTGCCCAGTATCATGACCACTAACATTGTGTGGCACATCATGTGACTCTTTCTCGGCTTGGCTAGCATCCACATCCGGTGGTTGTGACCCGAATACATAAATCTCGTTAGCCACTTGACTACTCTGTCCTGGTTCATACCCCACGTTGAATTGTACGATATTCTCCTCCTTCGTCACTGGTTGCACTAGGGCATACAAATGGATTCTTCGGTCTCTGGAACGACTTAACAGGGACAACCAATGCTGACTCCTATCTATCGGAATCAACTCCCACTTGACATTTTTACAGGATTTGGTCCACAATGCATGAATACTGACAGAACAAACTTTAGGATCCAAGCCAAAACTAGTAGTCATCCAGTGCTTTAACTGCCTAATGTCCAGTCTGTCTAGGTCTGAAAGTGTCATGATGCCTTTTTTAAACTCGCTAAGATCAACCCCCAACTCATTATATCGAACACTACCAGGGTCGTAATACACAGTGAAATTTACGGATTCAGACAATTTCACTTGTCAGACATTGCCAGCTTCTCATTATTCGCAATGAACAAATCTACACTAAAATAAACGTACACTAAAATATACCTACGTATACTAAATAAACCTACACTAAAATGAACTTCACTAAAATAAACCTACACTAAAATATACTTACATACACTAAATAAACCTACACTAAAATGAACCTACACTAAAATAAACCTACACTAAAATAGCAAGCTTCCACTAAAAATGACTACACTAACTAAACTAAATAAACCTACACTATTAACACATACACTGAAATCACTACACTAATAAAAATAACCTAAACTAATTTTACATACATTAAAAAAACTAACCTAAACTAACCGAAAAATGTATACCTTCGACGCGTGTGTGCCCTTCTTCTTCCTCTCCACTTTCTTCTTCCTCACCACTCCACCTTCTCACCATTCACACCTCCACCACCCCACCATGTCTCCTCCAAACGAACAACACACTACCCCATGGCAAAAAATGAGACCGTACGGTGGGGGAGAGGGACACGATCTATAGTTTCAGTGGATTGAAACGGAAAATGGTGGAGGATGAAGTAGATCAAGGGGGGGATTTTGGTCAACAAAAACGAGAGAGAGAGAGAGAGAGAGAGAGAGGATGAGCAGCCAAAGCAAGGAGGAAGAAGAGGGAACCGGCGTCAGGCCTTATCCAGGGGCTCTTCGGCCTCCTGGTGGCCGACGGGCCCTCTTCGGCCTGCCGTGGGCCGACGGCAGCCTCTTCGGCCACCCTTGGGCCGATGGGCCGTCTTCGGCCGCAAGAAAGCCAACCGGTCCCCCGTCGGCACATCTGAGGCCGACGAGGTCATATTTTTTATTTTTTTGTTAATGGACATATTTTTTTCGAATTTGGTACAAAAAAGTTGCTAGTTTTGAAAAAATCTCATAAGTAGCAGGAAGAATTTCCGACGCCGTTGTCGTGGAGACATTATCAAATTCTTGTCAGGTCCCTACCCATAAATTTATATAACTTGTTCTACTTTTTATTTGTTTTTATATTTTACTTTATATAAAAATCAAAATACAGAAAAATTATATTCACTTGTTTGCTTAGTTATATAGTTTACTTGCTTGTTTGCTTGTTTGAACTTGCTATCATGTCTGAGTTTGAAGGAATTAGTGATGCCTTTGCCGCTAGTGTGGAAGCTTTTGATCATCCAACTTCACCACATAATGAGGGTACTACAAGAAACTTCAATGAAGTTGCCCAAGAAAAACTTGATAATCTTGCTGATGATGATCCTTCTAAAGAAGAGCCCACTATTATGCGAATAAAGAAATTCTGCATAGGTAGTGGTAATATTATTGGGAAAAGTCCGATTCAGGATTTCTTCACTTGTGTTGGCTCGTTAACATTAATAGGAGGATCAATTCTTGATAGAACTAATAGTTGTGTGGATGGCATATCTTTGCTTATAGTTGAATTGGAGAGACAATTCGTGCACATGCATCCTTGTGCACAATGGTTGTTTCTAGAACTCTCTAACATTCAGGATGCTTCTACTAAAAGCTTGGCTACAATATTTCTCATTCATGAATTCAATCAGATTAAGCAATAGGATAGAGAAATATTTTCTCGTTATAGAGTTAATGATGAGTGTCCACGAATAGAAGGAATTCTCTATGATTTGGAAGAAATAGGGACATTAAGATCAACGGATTATGTTGCTTATGATGAGAATCTTAGAAAAAAGGTTCCACCTAATGTTTTACTTGATAAAATTTCTGAAAACAATGATCAATTTGTCATACCAAATATTGGATTGGATCTTATACTTAAGAGAGAATTGAGGAAGTATAATTATTGAAACTTATACAATGAAGAATTGGCTATCACTTATGAAAATCCTAAAGAGGAGCCTCCTCCTTCTCCTAAAGTGGATCTCGTGGATCCTTGTGTTGTCAAATTTAGTCCCTTTTATTATTTTTGCTTACCTATTAATAAAATTGCTTCTCAAAGAAGGGAATATGATTTGTAGCAAGATGGCTCATAATTATGATTACTACAATCCTTGATACTATGCATTATGCCTAGCTAGGGGCATAAAACAATACCGCTTGTTGGGAGGAAACCCAATAGTTATCTTTAAAATTTTCGTTTTACTTTCTATTTTGGTGTGTTGACATGATTATCTATAACGTAATGATTGTGTTTGTATGTATAAATTAGTGTTTGTGCCAAGTCAAGCCTTTGGGATGATTTGGAAGATAGTAGAATTGATACAGTGCAAAAGCAGAAAATTATGTGTCATGTGCAGGATTTCTCTAATGTTACTCGAACGTCTCTTTGATCTGAATTTTTTACAAGTTATTTATATACAAATTGCACATGTTGTCCTAATGTTTGGGAATTTTGGAGTTACAGAAGTATTGTTTTAGTACAGATCATTACACATTGTTCTCTTTTAGAAAGATTCTATTTTTGCTTGCATAGTTTGCTTATTTTGATGATGCTATGGATTGTATCGAGGGGTACAAGCCATGGAGAAGTTACAATACAGTTCTTATTATAAAATAATGAAATATGAATCAATTTATATCAGTACCTAAAGTATTTTATATGCCTATTATACTAACGGATCTCATGAGATTTTGTTGAGTTTTGTGTGCTGAAGTTTCAAGTTTGGGGTGAGAGAATGACAGATGAAGTAATAAGAAGCAGCAAGACCCTAAGACTGGGGACGCCTAAGGAACCAAAAAGTAATAGTAAAGGAAGACCCAAGCATCTAAGCTTGGGGATGCCCCAGAAGGCATACCGTCTTTTTCTCCAATCTATCGGTATGTCACCTGGGGCTATATTTTTATTCATCACGTGGTATGTGTTTTGCTTGGAGCTTCATGTGTTATATATTGTTTGTCTTTTAGTTTTCTATGATCATTGTTTGATTGTATATGTGGGATTTTTTTCATTATAGAACTTGGCTTGTATATGCCGACGACGGGCTTCCTTAAATGCCCGACGTCTTCCTGAGCAACCAAGTTGGATGCACACTCTGATGAGGACATCAATACTATTGTTACACCCACAACCCCTGCTGCTATTCATACTGGACCAATTACAAGAGCTCACGCACGCCAATTGAAATACCAGGTTATTTTATTTTCTTGGAAATCCTTCCAATGTTCATGAACATATGATGCTGCCGAAATTAGATACTTTTGTTTTACTTATAAATGAAGAAACTGGCATGGACAAGAAGGATGGCCATTGGAGCAAGAACAAGCATGGAGAAGAAGGTGTGCGCGGGGGAAGGAACAATGAAGCTTCGCGTGGTGATTTTCGCACTTTGAGGCCACCATAATTAGAGCATGAAGTCTTGGATGAAATATTCAAGATGCCACTTCATAAATTTTGTCCATAGCCTATTATAAGTGTCGTGTGATACTTGTGATCTGCATTCGGTTTTCAGTGAAGAGGCACAGGTAATTGCAGCACAATACGTGTAAGTGTTTCCCTCAATTAAAAAACCAAGGTTTATTGAACCAATAGGAATATCAATACGCAATCGTCTTCAGCATCTGCACACAAAAGAGCTAACAACTTGCACCCAACACGGGCAAGAGGGTTATCAACCCCCTTCATCTCGTTATTTGCAAGCAAGTTAAGTGTGTAGATAATAGAATATAATTCTAAATTATAAAATAAAATAAAATAAAATAAAATAATAGCAGCAAGGTAAAGGTCAGTTTTGTAAATATATAAGTGAATAAATCCGGGGGCATAATTTTCCCTAGCGGCATCTCTTGTGTAAGTAAGCATACAATGGGTAAACAAATTACTGTTGGCAAATATAGGCATCACGTCGAAAGCAAATAGGCTCACTCATGCCTTCACCTATTACTATTACTATTACTCCACTTCAAGAGTGCTTCTATGCTTGCCTCTCTATGTATTAAGTTCATGACAAACAGAGTAATGCATGGAGAACGATGACATGATGTAGACAAAGTAAACTCAATCAGTATGAATAAACCCCATCGTTTTATCCTTAGTGGAAACAAGACAAGGACATATCTTGTCCCCTTCTGTCACTAGGATATAGAAACTCATCAGGTTGAACCCACTACAAAACACCCCTCTCACTGAAGAAAGATCAATCTACTTGTGCAAAGCCCATCAATAGATTGGAGAGATTGACGAAGCTATAATGATAATGCAAATAAGAATCATAATAATTTTAGAGAAGACTCAACTACTTTTCATGAATAATCTAAAAATAAACCCACAATTCATTGGATCCCAACAAACTCTTCACACAAAAGAGTTACATCGGATAGATCAAAGCGATGATGCAATCATCATTGTATTGAAGATCAAGAGAGAGAGAGAGATCTAGGTACTAACTACGGACCCGTAGGTCTATGGTGAACTACTCACACATCATCATGAGGGCACCAGGGTTGATGAAGAGGCCCTCTGTGATCGATACCCCCTCCGGCAGGGTGCTAGAATGGAGCTCCATATTAGATTGTGGCGGAACACAGACTTGCGGCGGTAGAAAAACTGTTTCGAGATGTCCCCTAAGATTTTTGGAATATATGTGAATTTATAGGCTAGAAAACAGGGTCAGGAGACCTGCCAGGGATGTACAAGCCATCAGCGCGCGGCCACCCCCTAGGCGCGCCCTGTTGGCTTGTGCCTCCCTTGTGCAACCTTTGGTCTTCTCCCGAAGCTTCCACGTCTTCTTTTGGTCTAGAAAAAATCATAAAAAAAGTTTCAGGGCAATTGGACTTCGTTTGGTACTATAAACCTGAAAGTAAAAAACACACCAAAAACAAGAACGGGCACTCGACACTATGTCAATAGGTTAGTGCTAAAAAATAATATAAATCGGTAACTTATTACTAGAAAAGTATCCCATAATGTATATATAATAGCATGGAACAATAAAAAATTATAGATACGTCGGTGACATATCATTGTGCCACCTTATTTTTGGGTCAGGCCCATGTAATTTCAAAATACCACATTATAGGTTGTATTTAGAGTTTGTATGTGTGGGGAAACTTAGTTAGGGTTGGTTTAGAACCCCTCCTCCAAGGGGTCATGAAATCCCCCTCTATTCCCCCATATATATAGCCCTTAGGGCACCATTTAGACTTGGGTTTTTTATATTAAAAGTTCTCCATAGCTGCAACTTCGCGTCCTTCGTTTGTGTTCCACGATCAGACCAAGACATAACAATACTCCACTTTCATCAATGAAGCTTTCCATTTATATTCACATTGTCCAAACTGCAATTTCAGTTTCTTGCTTTCTTTGCATTTGGGTGCAGGTGTACGGTCGAAAGTAAGTCTAGAGGGGGGTGATTAGACTGCTTGGCAAATAAAAACCTAACCTTTTCCTTATTTTATTTCAAACCAAGTTTTAGCAATTGTTGCAAATCAAGTTTGCCCTACACACACATGTCTACGAGTATAGGAGCGGAAAGTAAAGTAAAGCACATGTAAATAGAGGATAGGGATTGGAAGATCAAACGCAAGGTTGACATGGAGATTTGTGGCGTGGTTCCAATAGGTGGTGCTATCGTACGTCCACGTTGATGGAGACTTCAACCCACAGAGGGTAGCAGCCACGACGATCCACAAACGGCTCCACCCACAAAGGGTCCATGGAGAAGCAACCTTGTCTATGCCATCATGACCTTCGTCCAAGGAGGACTAGCCTTACTCAAGATAGATCTTCACAAAGTAGGCGATCTCCTTGCCCTTACATATGTCTTGGTTCAACTCCACAACACGAAGTAGGAGGATCCCAAGCGACACCTAACCAATCTAGGAGGTACCACCCTCCAAAAGGTAATAGATGTGCTAAGTATGATGAACTCCTTGCTCTTGTGCTTCAAAAGATAGTCTCCTCAACACACAATCACTCTCTCATAGATTTGACATGGGTAGAAGAGATAGATTGGATGGAAAGCCACTTGGGGAGGCTAGAAATCAAGATCCATATGGTTGGAGTGGATGATCTTGATTACAACACATGAGTAGGTGGCTCTCTCTCAGAAAATTGGATATGGCAAGTGGTTATATATTCTGAGTGCTTCCTCTACGAGTGAGAGGTGATGGAGGGGTATATATAGGAATCTCCAAAAATCCAACTATTACAACATTATTTCCCAACTCGGTGAAACCAAAGTGAAAACCCGGTTGCACCTACTAGTGCAAAATGTGGCAACTTTGGCCTTTTCAGTGAGGCCGATATATAAATATCGGTGGTACCGATATGTCCAAGGCAGTTACCAATACTCGGTGTCACCGATTCTTAAAACTCAGAAATTCCGATTCTAAGAAATGGGGCACCAGAAAGTTGGTCACTGGTTTCAGTTTCATTGACTGGAAACATGGTGTCACCGAGATGATAGGGCTTGGCTTGGGTTCTGTCTAGGGAAAAACTCGATGGGAATGAATGTGAAAAGTTGGTGTCACCGATTTTGGACTTTGGGCTTTGGACAAAGAATATTTGTGGGAGAATGGGTGAGACTTTTTGGTGGCTAATCTCTAAGCACTTGAGTAACTAGATCATCATATTTCCCCATCCACTTTTAGTATCATTGGCATTCTATGGACTCAAAAGTGATTTCTCACAAAATATAACATGTAGAGTCTTCAAGCTTGAAGCATGGCCGATCCTATTCCTTTCCTTTCCTTCGTGAGGTTCTCCACACAATCCTTTAGCCATCCCATCAATGACTTTTCATGAGATACACTTGGTGGAAACATTTCTCAATGATATATATATGTTGCTATTAATTATCAAAACCACCTAGGGAGAAGTTGTGCTTTCAAACTCTTCCTTTTTGGTAATTGATGACTACATATAGATCAGAGCTTCAATAAGAGATATAATAAATGAATATCATCGTTGCTTTGAGATGTATGTGATAAGAGAGAGCTCCCCCTAAATTTGTGCATTATTTAAAATTTGCGTTTCAATGCAAATGCACAATTAATTAGGTTCATGGGTCAATCTTCCATGTCACATACAACTTGGTGGTGCGCATAAATGATATGAGTGAAAAGTAATGCACATTACACCAAACATATGTGAATGATCATAACATAAGAAACACAAGGATATGACATAGTAGCATCAACCATCAAAGCATATGATCAAACACAACGATGTTTAAACTGTAACACACGATAAAAAGTTTTGAAACCAAAGAGAGCAACAAAAGGCAAAACACTTTCTCTTCAAAGCCTATGATCGATATTACTTCTCCCCCTTTGGCAACAAGTTACCAAAAAGTTCAAAGGATATAGAACTAAACGTCGTTATGGTCCTGATCTCCTTCGGTAGCTGTTGAAGGTGTCGAGAGAAGGGTGTCCACGAAGGCTTCTGCATATGTCCTCTAGGTGGTGGTGTAGACACTAGAGGTGCTGAAGGAGCAGTTGGAGCAGTAACTGGTGCTAATGAAGAAGGTCTCTTCTTGGGAACTAGAATAGCACACGATCTTGCATGAGTCTTGAACTGAGTGTCGGTCCAGAGAGGAGCACTATCATCATGTGAGGAGTGGGGACTAGGCACTGCGTCAACTTCTTGCTTCATCTCATTGATAGTGTTGGTAAGTTCATCCACCTTGTTGTCTAGAGCATGAAATTTGTTTTCCATGATCCGCAATATGCTCTTCTAGTTCTCAAGAATCTCGAACGCATTCTTCGCTATGTTTTGGACAGATTTGATGAGAAGTGCCATTTGATCACTCTTTCCCTTAGGCACTTGAGCACTAGTGGCTCTAGCTGCTTCTGCCTCTACATGTGCAGTAGATGAAGTGGGATGAGAGGGGTCCATCACCACGACACTATCCTCTAGATCTGGCTGCAGTGGCATATGAGGACGATCAAGTGCATATACATTCTTCTCCAGCTTGGAGTTGATGAGCATCTGAATGTATGGTGCATATCCACATGATAATTTCAGATCAACAGTTGTCCTCTTGATTGTCTCTACAATCCAATCCATCACCCTGAATCTGGTGTTGGTGTCTATGTAGTGCAGCATGTTAATGGAGTACCCCCTAATCATCTTATCATCTCCTGACTTGGGCATCAAAGTATACCTCAAGACTATGTAGGTGGTGGGTAGTCCTGCATGCAAATGATAGACAAAGCTAAACTTGTGTTTGTTCACATTGGCAGTAGGGATAGGAGTGTACATGTGAGCCATAGAGTTGTGACTAATCTTGGATTTAGCGTAGACGTCAATATCTCCTTCCTCTACCTATGGGACTCCTAATATGGTAGCCAACTCATCCACTATAGACTAATATCTGAATCCCTTAGTCATCCATATGATACGGCCATCTAGATAGAAATGAGTTGTGGAGTAGAACTGCATCATCATCTCATCATTCCAAGATATGAACTCTCTCCCAACAAAGTTCTCAATGTCTATGCATCTGAAGTTGTCCTGCATATTGGGAAAGTAGTCCTCATGTTCCTTGATGTAGGCCCAGCCAACCTATCTCATGTAACTGACTGCTGGGCTCTTGTCCAAAGGACAGTCTCATAGAAATCGTGATGTCCTTAGTATAGAACTTGTCATCAACAGCGGTCTTCCTCCTGGAGGCATATGGGTCATTTGCCCTCCATTTCCTCGGTCATTGATCTATCCTCTTCTTCATATCCTCAACAACTGGATGAGCATCATTATGCTTTGGCATGTGTGGTCTTAGCTTCCTCAACACTGTTGCATTTGCTTCCTCATCATCTACTCTGGAAGTAGATCCCTTGTTCTTTACATCAAGAGCGATGTCCCTAGTGGTTCTCTTGGGCTTGGGTGGTGCAGGCTTCTTTGGAGCTGCCTGCTTGCTCTTTGATGGGTCCTTGCTAGACATAGCATCAGCAAGCAACTTCTTCTTCTTGGAAGGAGGAGGTTTAGCAACTGGTTCTTCCTCTTCCTCTTCTTCCTGCTCTGCTGGATCCTCATACACAAAGGTTGGCCTTCCAATGACATGCACAATCCTCTTTCTGGCTCTCTTCTTCTCTCCTGCCTTCTTAGGCATAGACTTTGAAGTCTTTGGGGACTTAAAAGAAGGAGTCATCCCAGCCTTAGCACACTCATGTTTTCTCGTTGCCTCCTGATACGTCTCCAACGTATCTATAATTTTTGATGATGGCATGCTATTATATTATCTGTTTTGGATGTTTTATATGCATTAATATGGTATTTATATTATTTTTGGGACTAACCTATTAATCTAGAGACAAGTGTCAGTTTCTGTTTTTTCCTTGTTTTTGAGTTTTGCAGATATGGAATATTAAACGGAGCCCAAGCGGAATAAAACCCGTGGAAGGAATTTTTCTGGAAGGAAACAAGTCATCCAAGCTTGGAGTGCACGTCAGGGGAGGTGTCAGAGCGCCACAAGCCTGCTAGGCGTGGGGGCCCCTGGTCGCGCCTAGCAAGCTTGTCGCCTCCTGGCAGGTCTCCTAACCCTAATTCTTGGCCTATAAATACCCAAATATTCCCCCAACATCAAAAAGAGCCACCCAAATACTTTTTCGCTGCCAGAAGCCTCCGTTCCCGAGAGATCCAATCTTGGAGCCTTTTCCGGTAATCTGCCGGAGGGGGTTTCGTTCACGGAGGGCATGTACATCAACTCCATTACCCCTCCGATGATGCGTGAGTAGTCCACCATAGACCTACAGGTCCATAGCTAGTAGCTAGATGGCTTCTTCTCTCTCTTTGATCTTCAATACCATGTTCTTCATGATCTTCATGGAGATCTATCCGATGTAATCCTCTTTTGTGGTGTGTTTGTCGATCCGATGAATTGTGAGTTTATGTTCAGATTATCCATGAATCTTATTTGAATCTCCTCTGATTTCTTGTATGCATGATTTCATATCCTTTCAAGTATCTTCGAGTTATTGGTTTGGTTTAGCCAACTAGATTGGTAATTCTTGCAATGGGAGAAGTGCCTGGTTTTGGGTTCAATCTTGTGGTGTCCTCACCCAGTGACATAGTAGTGGTAGCGAGGCACATATTGTATTATTGCCACCAAGGGTAACAAGATGGGGTTTTCATCATATTGCTTGAGTTTATCCCTCTACATCATGTCATCTTTATTAATGTGTTACTCTGTTCTTCATGAACTTAATACTCTAGATGCAGGAAGGAGTCGGTCGATGTGTGGATAATAGTATAAGATGCAGAATTGTTTCTCTCTACTTGTCATGGACATGATGCCTATATGCATGATCATTGCCTTGGATAACTACATGATTATTCGCTTTTCTATCAGTTGCCTGACAGTAATTTGTTTACCCACCATGATATTTGCCTTCAAGAGAGAAGCCTCTAGTGAAACCTATGGCCCCGGGGTCTATTTTCCATCATATATTTTCAGATCTATATTTGCTGCAATTTATTTACCTTTTACTTTCCGCACTCGTTACATCTATCTCTATCGGATCTAATCCTTGCAAATAACCGTGAAGGGATTGACAAACCCTTTATAACATTGGGTGCAAGAGCTTGATTATTTGTGTAGGTGCATCCATTAGTGACTTGCTTGTTCCTCCTACTGGATTGATACCTTGGTTCTCAAAAACTAAGGGAAATACTTATCTACTTTGTTGCATCATCCTTTCCTCTTCAAGGTAAACCAACGCAAGCTCAATAGGTAGCAAGAAAGATGCCATTGCCGGCAAGGATACACATTAAGCCTACCAAGTACTCATCACAAACTCATCCCTTGCATTTAATTTATTTTCCATTTGCCTCTTGTTTTCCTCTCCCCCACTTGTAAAATGATTTTCAGAAAATACCAAAAAGATATGCCATTTTTCGCCCTCTCTTTCTCGTTTGCCTTTTTCTTGTGAGATCTTTTGTTTGCTTGTGTTGCCATGTGCCTTCTATTTGCTTGCATCTTCGCTTGCTAAAAATCTATTTATATGGATCCTCATGCACTTGCTAATCTTTTCAACAGACCAAATTATGATGAACCAATTGCTAGTGAGTTGAGTGCACTTGATTATCTCTATGAAGTTTTGCTTGAAAATCATGAAAATTTTGATGAAGTGTTGAAAGAAGAAAATTATAAAGTGATTCATGGTATCTCCTTGAATGAAAAGCATGATTCCATGTTATTAGTATGAATTCTCTGAATATCCATGATGCTAATGATATGCAAAACCACAAGCCTGGGGATGCTATGCTTGATGAAGATGATATTTTTTGTTCCCCAAGTTTTGGTGATGACACGTATGCTATAACTGATCATGAAAAGAATGCTTTCTGTGATAGTTATATTGTGAGATTCCTTCATGATGCTACTGAAAATTACTATGATATAGGAACATATTCTTTTACATGTTGCAATAATATCAAGTTTCCTCTCTATGTGTTCAAAGTTTTGAAGTTATGCTTGTTTTGCCTTCCTATGATAGTTGATTTTTGTTCCCGTAATGTGTTTGCTCACAAAATCCCTGTGCATAGGAAGTGGGTTAGACTTAAATATACTTGCCATGTGATTCATGACGTTACTATTGTTGCAAATAGGAATTTGTGCTCGTAGATTTCATTGTTCTTGATATAGATTGCAATCCTACATGTCCTATTATTCTTGGTAGATCTTTCCTTAGAACGATTGGTACAATTATTTATATGAAAGAAGGAAACATTAGATTTAAATTTCCATTAAGGAAAGGCATGGAACACTGTCCTAGAAATAAAATAAGATTTCCTTATGAATCTATTATGAGATCTACTTTTGGATTACATACCAAAGATGACAATACCTAGATCTATTGTGTTTTGCCTAGCTAGGGGCGTTAAACAATAGCGCTTATTGGGAGGCAACCAAATTTTATTTTCGTTTTCTGTTTTTTGCTTCTGTTTTTTAGTGTTTCCCAAATTATTACTTCTGTAGTAATTGTGTTTTGGTGTTTTAACTAGTGTTTGAGCCAAGTAAAACCTTTCGGGTGATATATGGTAGTTGTTGATTTTATCTTGTTGAAAAACAGAAAATTTTGTGCTCATTCCATGAATTGTCTAATTTTTTCAGAGCGTCGAATTAATCTGAAACTTTTACACTAGATTTATATATAAATTTCCCATGTTTTCCTAAATTTTCAGAATTTGATGAGTTACATAAGCTTACGAAGTTTCCAGATTGCTACAGACTGTTCTGTTTTTGACAGATTATGTTTTCTTTGGGTTGTTTGCCTATTTTGATGAATCTATGGGTTGTATCATGTGGTATGAGCCATGGAAAAGTTAGATCTATTTTCTTAAGTGGTGATTTATTTTCTTATACTAACAGATCTCACGAGTTTTCTGTTAAGTTATGTGTTGTGAAATTTTCAAGTTTTGGGTAAAGATTGGATGGAATATGGAATAAGGAGTAGCAAGATCCTAAGAGTCGGGTTGCCCAAGTCACCCCAAGTCATCTTCAAGGATGCCAAAGAGCCTAATCTTGGGGATGCCCCGGAAGGCATTCCCTCTTTCATCTTCAATCCATCGGTAAATTTACTTGAGGCTATATTTGTATTCACCACATGATATGTGTTTTGCTTGGAGCGTCTTGTATGATATGAGTCTTTGCTTGTTAGTTTGCCACAATCATCCTTGATGCACACATCTTTTGAGAGAGACACGCTGAATCGTGTATTTATTAGAATACTCTTTGTGCTTCACTTATATCTTTTGAGTTGGGCAATTTTGCTCTATGTGCTTCACTTATATCTTTTAGAGCATAGTGGTGTTATCATTTTATAGAAATACTTTGACTCTCGTACCTCACTTATATTATTTTGAGAGTTTCTAAAAACAGCATGGTAATTGGTCTAGGTTATGAATTTAGTCCTAATATGATAGGCATCCAAAAGGGATATAATAAAAACTTCCATATTAAGTGCATTGAGTATTTATGAGAAGTTTGATTCCTTGCATAAAATTTTGAGATATAAAGATGGTAATGTTAAGAGACATGTTAAGAAGTAAATTGTGATTTGGTAAAAATACGTGTGTAAAGGTTTGTGGTTCCCATAGCATGCACGTATGGTGAACCGCTATGTAAGGAAGTCAGAGCATGACTTGTTTATAGATTGTTGACCTTTGTGTGAGGGGCGGGGGCGCGTGATGGTTAACTCCTACCAACCTTCCCCCTAGGAGCATGTGTTTAATGCTTTGCTTCAATGACTAATAGACTTTTGCAATAAGTATGTGAGTTCCTTATGACTAATGTTGAGTCCATTGATTATATGCACTCTCACCCTTCCACTTTTGCTAGCCTTTCTAGTACCACGCAACTTTCGTCGGTGCAACAAACACCTTCCTCAAAACATCCACCATATACCTTCCTCAAAACAGCCACCATATATCTTTCCTCAAAACTGCCACCATACCTACCTATTATGGCATTTCTATAGCCAGTCTGAGATATATTGTCATGCAACTTCCACCGTTTCCTTTTATGACATGCACAATCACTTCCATATTGCATATAGAGTCATATTTC
Source organism: Hordeum marinum (assembly GCA_022496015.1). Classification (NCBI taxonomy): domain Eukaryota; kingdom Viridiplantae; phylum Streptophyta; class Magnoliopsida; order Poales; family Poaceae; genus Hordeum; species Hordeum marinum. The sequence continues at coordinate 176,316,313 of CM039676.1, forward strand.
GTCATAGGTATCGAGTTGTAATTTTCCTTTTGAGTTATAAGTAAATAAAAGTGTGTTGATTTTCATTATAGAGCATGTACCATGTGAGGAAAGGATGATGGAAGGTATGATTCCCTTACTACTAGGGATGAGAGTCTGGACTTTATGAAAAATAAAAGAGGCCAGCGAAGCCGAAATAAAAAAGAATGAATAAAAGAGTCCTTAGATGCCCGACAAAAAAATGAGAGAAAAGAGAGAAGGGACATTGTGTTGGCGAACGTCGCATGGGAAACAAAATTTTTCCTACGCACACGCAAACCTATCCATGGTGATGAGCATCTACGAGAGGGAGAGTGGATCTACATACCCTTGTAGATCGCTAAGCGGGAAGCGTTAAGAAACGCGGTTGGTGTAGTCGAACATCTTCGCGATCCAAATCGCCGAGCGTCCCGCGATCTCATCACGATCCGTCCCGCGATCCAATCACGATCCGTCCCGTGAACTCATCACGATCCGTCCTGCGATCTCATCACGATCCGTCTCACGATCTTGATCACGATCTGTCCCGCGAACTCATCACGATCCGTTCCGCGATCTCATCACGAACCGTCTCGCGATCTCGATCACGGTCCTTCCGATCTAGCGCCGAACGGACGACACCTCCGCGTTCAGCACACGTGCAGCTTGATGACGATCTCCATCGTCTCGATCCAGCGAGAGGAGGTGGAGAGGAGAGAGAGTTCACCGGCAGCGTGACGGCGCTCCGGTGATGGTGGTGGAGTGATTCCGGCAGGGCTTCGCCTAAGCGCTGCGGAAAACCGATCTAGAGGAGAAACTGTGCACCGGTGAAACGGGTAGCACGTGGCCGGAAATTCTGTCCAAAAACCACCCAATCCACTAGTATATATAGGAGTAGAGGAGAGGAGAGGAAGCCAAGGCCTTTGGGTCGGCCGAAATAGGAGGTGGGAGCAATCCTACTTCACCTCCAATCCTAGTTGGAGTAGGATTGCCTCCTATTGGCTGATTTTCCACTTTTTGCTTTAGGACTTTCTCTCCTGCGCCATGGGCCTTTGTGGCTGTTTTCCTAGCCCACTAAGGGCTGGTTATTATTCTCCCACAGCCCATGGACCTCTTGGGGTCGAAATACCCCTCCCGGAGGTCCTCCGGTACACTACCGGCACTCCCGGTACAATACCGATACTCCAGGTACACTATCGATGAGCCCGAAACTTTTCCGGAAACCAAACTGGGACTTCCTATATATGAATCTTTACCTCCGGACCATTCCGGAGCTCCTCGTGACGTCCGGGATCTCATCTGGGACTCCGAACAACCTTCGGTTACCACCATACATAACTCTACACTACCGAAACGTCACCGAACCTTAAGTGTGCAGACCCTGCGGGTTCGAGAACTATGTAGACATGACCGAGACACCTCTACAGTCAATAACCAATGGCGGGACCTGGACGTCCACATTGGTTCCTACATATTCTACGAAGATCTTTATCGGTCGAACCTCTATGTCAAGGATTCAGTTAATCCCGTATAACGTTCCCTTTGTTCTTCGGTATGTTACTTGCCCGAGATTCGATCGTCGGTATCTCCATACCTAGTTCAACCTCGTTACCGGCAAGTCTCTTTACTCGTTCCGTAATACAAGATCCCGCAACTAACAATTAGTCACATTGCTTGCAAGGCTTATTGTGATGTTGCATTACCGAGTGGGCCCCGAGATACCTCTCCGTTACACGGAGTAACAAATCCCAGTCTCGATCCATGCCAACTCAACAGACACCATCGGAGATACCTGTAGAGCACCTTTATAGTCACCCAGTTACGTTGCGACGTTTGATACACACAAGGCACTCCTTCGATATCCGTGAGTTGCATGATCTCATGGTCATAGGAACATATACTTGACATGCAGAAAACAGTAGCAATAAACTGACACGATCATATGCTATGTTTGTAGTTTGGGTCTTATCCATCACATCATTCTCCTAATGATGTGATCCCGTTATCAAATGACATCTCATGTCCATGGCTAGGAAACCTTAACCATCCTTTGATCAACGAGCTAGTCCATTAGAGGCATACTAGGGACATGGTTTTGTCTATGTATCCACACATGCATTTAAGTCTCCGATCAATACAATTATAGCATGGATAATAAACAATTATCATGACCAAGGAAATATGATAATAACTAATTTATTATTGCCTCTAGGGCATATTTCCAACATATTGCTACTACCTTTTGCCACACTTGTGCTTCAAAGTAGCACCATGATCTTCATGATAGAGAGTCTCGTATTGTGTCACTTTCATATAGCTAGTGGAATTTTTCTTCATGATGCACATCCACTTAGTTTCTTTTTGATCTTTCATACACTTATATCTCTAGTGCATCCGTTGCATGGCAATCCCTACTCACACACATTGATATCTTTTGATGGGCATCTCCATAGCCCGTGATACGCCTAGTTGCTATGAGACTATCTTCTCCCTTTGCTTTGGAACCTCCACCATATTCTATTCCACCTATAGTGCTATATCCATGGCTCGCGCTCATGTATTGCGTGAGAGTTGAATTTTTTTGAGAAAATAAAGGTGTGAAAACAATTGCTTGACTTTTCATCGGGGTTGTGCATGATGTAAATACTTTGTGTGGGGCAGATGGAGCATATCCAGACCATATGATATTGCAGGGATAACTTTCTTTTGCCATTATATTTTGAAGAGATACAATTGCTTTGTTAGTGTGCTTGAAATGTTATTGTTTTTATATAAATATTAAGCTTTTGTTTTGAGTCTTACAGATCTGAATATTCATGCCACAATAAAGAATATTACTTGCGTAAATAGCACTCCACATCAAAAAAATCTGTTTTTATCATTTACCTACTCGAGGACGAGCAGGAATTAAGCTTGGGGATGCTGATACGTCTCCAACGTATCTATAATTTTTTATGATGGCATGCTATTATATTATCTTCTTTAGATGTTTTATATGCATTAGTATGCTATTTTATATTATTTTCGGGACTAACCTATTAATCTAGAGCCAAGTGCCACTTTTGGTTTTTTCCTTGTTTTTGAGTTTTGCAGATATGGAACGCTAAACGGAGTCCAAACGGAATAAAACCTGCGGAAGGAATTTTTCTGGAAGGAAACAAGTCATCCAAGCTTGGAGTGCATGTGAGGGGAGGTGCCAGGGCGCTACAAGCCTCCTAGGCGTGCCCCCTGGCTGCGCCTAGCAAGTTTGTCGCCTCCTAGCAGGTCTCCCAACCCTAATTCTTGGCTTACAAATACCCAAATATTCCCCCAACATCAAAAAGAGCCACACAAATACTTTTACTCCACCAGAAGCCTCTGTTGCCGAGAGATCTAATCTTGGAGCCTTTTTGGTAATCTGACAGAGGGGGGTTTCGATCATGGAGGGCGTCTACATCAACTCCATTGCCCCTCCGATGATGCGTGAGTAGTCCACCACAGACCTACGGGTCCAGAGCTAGTAGCTAGATGGTGTCTTCTCTCTCTTTAATCTTCAATACCAAGTTCTTCAAGACCTTTATGGAGATCTATCCGATGCAATCCTCTTTTGTGGTGTGTTTGTCAAGATCTGATGAATTGTGAGTTTATGTTCAGATTATCCATGAATCTTATTTGAATCTCCTCTAATTTCTTATATGCATGATTTCATATCCTCTTCGAGTTATTAGTTTGGTTTGGCCAACTAGATTGGTAATTCTTGCAATGGGAGAAGTGCTTGGTTTTGGGTTCAATCTTGCGTCCTCCTCATCCAGTGACATAGTAGGGGTAGCGAGGCACGTATTGTATTGTTTCCATCAAGGTTACCAAGATGGGGTTTTCATCATATTGCCTTAGTTTATCCCTCTACATCATGTCATCCTTCTTAATGTGTTACTTTGTTCTTCATGATCTTAATACTCTAGATGCAGGCAGAAGTCGGTCGATGTGTGGAGTAATAGTAGTAGATGCGGAATCATTTCGGTCTACTTGTCACGGATGTGATGCCTATATGCATGATCATTGCCTTTGATAACTACATGATTATTTGCTTTTCTATCAATTGCTTGACAGTAATTTTTTTACCCATGATATTTGCCATCAAGAGAGAAGCCTCTAGTGAAACCTATGGCCCCCGGGTCTATTTTCTATCATATATTTTCAGATCTATACTTCCTGTAGTTTATTTACCTTTTACTTTCCGCACTTGTTACATCTATCTCTATCGGATCTAATCCTTACAAATAACCGTGAAGGGATTGACAACCCCTTTCTAGCGTTGGGTGCAAGAGTTTGATTATTTGTGTAGGTGCATCCATTGGTGACTTTCTTGTTCCTCCTACTGGATTGATACATTGGTTCTCAAAAACTGAGGGAAATACTTATCTACTTCGCTGCATCATCCTTTCCTCTTCAAGGGAAACCAACGCATGCTTAAGAGGTAGCACCTCCGAACTCGCATATTCTTTCCTTACTAGCCTCTTAGAAGAAGTGGCCACATTGGCAGATTTCTTTGTAGCTTTCCCCTTCTTGTCTTGCAGCTTCTTGGAGGTGATCTCACTAGGAATAAAATCTGCATCATGTTCATCTAAATTAAGTTTCCTCCTTGCCCTGGTGGCACCTTGGGCAACCCATGAGAACTGGGGGTGCCTGGATCCTCTGAAGATGAGGAACTAGCTTATGGGCTAGTGTCAGGATCCATGTCCACACTCTGTTCCCTAAAATCATTATCACTTTCGACCCTCAGCCTCACATGCTGACCCTGTGAAGACATAGATGAGTAGAAGGGATGAGCTTACAAAACATAGATGGTTTTAGCAAAATCTGAACTCAAATTCTTAAGTTCAATTTTAAGCTAAGTGGGTTTCGGTTCCATCGAGTCAAAGATTTTGGAGCAACCGAGACGAACACTATCCTTAATAGAAACTTGGCCACTCATCTCGGTTGCATCGAAACAAGCAACTTGGTTTCACCAAGAGTGTTCTAAGTAACCATAAACCTCAAATCGGTGAGACCAGTTTTCTGACTTGGTGACACCGAGCACACATGGCAGAAGATTAAACCCAAAAATTTCATTCCCCTTCTCTTTACGAGATTTCTAGTGGATGGAAGTTGTGCAATTTGTGGCAAGAAGATAAGAAAATACCTAATGCACAAGATTTGGACAGTGATCGCATGCGGGGCGAGATCTTTACCCTAGTTTGGTGAAGATCCCCTACGATGGCAATGACGGCGAAGATTCTCGTCGACAAAGAAGAATTCATGTGGCGAGGGTGCACGGGAGGCAAGGTGGAAGTCCGGAGACAACAATTGTGGCAGAAAAGGGGTGCAGGAGGCCGAAGAGTCGAAGTGACCCGCAGAGTATTTATACCCTTTTGCTGTCGGTGACACCGATTCGGAAATTTCGGTGCCACCGAGTTTCATAATTTGCAGGTGACATTTAAACTCGGTGAGGCCGAGATTTAGGGATCGGTTGATCCGAGGTGATAAATCTAGATCAACCCAGTGATTTGGTGGAACAGAGATTGTGATGTTGGTTACATCAAGATTCACATGACAGGTTTTGGAAGTCGGCTCTTTGTCGAAATGGGAACTCCGAGTGCTCCTCACACAAATGGTTCGAGAAGTGCTTGCTCAAGTTTTGTGATGAAGCATGAATAGAATTTGAGACTAGAAAGCATTGATAGATAGAGGGAGGTACTTATGCATTCTTGGATATCCAATTGGCCAAAGAAAAATGAAAGCCAAATAATAACAATTGGATATCCTCGTATGAGATAAAATGTGCATACCAACATGCTCACACAATAAAATGTCAAATGAAATATGGCAAACATGAAACCACTCTATTATCTACCAAGCACTTTGCTGATGATGGAGTCATCCATATATGAGTATACTGAATTGGGAGCTAAGTAAGAATACTTGAACATAGGTCATCCTCATCGTTTAAGCACAAGTGGGGTTACCACTTTTACATAAAGCATTTAATGTGTTTACATCCTTAAGAAATGCTTTGACTCAAGTCTTAGAGCAAAGCTCCACCTTGATGTGACATCCCCCCTAAGAGGGATAAACTAACCTTGGGTTTTATCGTAGAAGACTTAATGTGGGTGTTGTAGTATGACGTGGCTTGAGACTGCATCAGTATTTCCCTAAAGAGGAAGGGATGATGCAACACAATGATGGTAAGTATTTCCCTCGGTTATGAAACCAAGGTATCAATCCATAGAGGAAGATCAAACAACCACATAGGCAACACATGCACACAAATAACAACTACTTGCAACCCGACGTGTAAGAGAGGTTGTCAAGCTCTCAACGGTAATAAGATAGACTAGGCAATGATAGTTTTGGCAAATAGATCTCACAAGAACAGAAAATAAAATAAGTAACCAAAAAGGGCAGCAAGGTATTTTTGCTTTTTTGGATTAATATATCTGAAAACAAAAAGGCAAAATAGTAGATCTGAAAGCAATATGTTGGAAAAGTAGACTCGGGTGAAGTAGGTTTCACTACTGGCTTCTCTCATGAGTATAGCGCACGGTGGGTAAACAAATTACTGTTAGACAATTGATAGAAGATCAAATAAGCATGACCATATCTAGGCAATGATCATTACATAGGCACCACATCCAAGATAAGTAGACTAAAACAATTCTGCATCTACTTCTATTACTCCAAACATCAACAGCTATCTAGCATGCATCTAGTGTATTGAGTTCATGCAAAAACAGAGTAATGCAATAAGAACGGTGACATGATGTAGACAAGATCTATTCATGTAGGAATAGACCCCATCTTGTTATCCTTAATGGCAACGATACTTGTGTGTGTTGCTGCCCCTACTGTCACTGGGAAAGAACACTACAAGGTCGAACCCATCACAAAGCACCTCTTCCCATGGCAAGAAAAATCGATCTAGTTGGCCTAACTAAACCAAATATGCGAAGAAGAAATACGAGGCTATAAGTAATCATGCAAATAAGAGATCAAAAAAATACTCAAATCATATTAATGGATAGAAACTGATCATGAACTCAAAATTCATCGGATCCCAACAAACACTCTCATGCCCAAGATGCGGTTCTATCCTTATTAAGCCTTACGTATTTGACGAGGATAGATGCGCATCTCATCGTTCGCAAGAGCAGTAAACATTGCAATACATGTATGAAAATATGAGTATATGAGTTGGCTTACACTTGCCACAAGCTAAATTACAAGTTCACACAATTATTCATACATAATACGGAAGACAAGGTTCGTCGACGGACAATATCAAACAAAGAAAAGAAGCAATGTAAAATTGCCTTGCTATCCCAAAGATCACGAGCATGGACTCTCTACTCATCGGGGTACGTAACATACATCCGGCCACGTTCTTCATCGGACTCCCACTGGAGTTGTACCACATCTTCTGCACGAACTCATCAACACTTGCACCTGTATTGTTGTAATATGTGAGCCATAAGGACTCAGCAATCATGTAATCCCGGGTACAGAAACTATGTAAGATTTTGGGTTTGGAAGGGGTACGTGGTGGGGTTGCAGCAAGTATCTAAGCATATATTGATTGGCTAACTTATGATGACAATAAGTAAATGTGGTGGTCTACATATAACGGTCGAGAACTAGCATGATCACTAAGTGATTCTGAACACCTACTTACGTTAAACATAACCCCATTGTGTTCTCTCTCGGATCATGTTAACGAGCAGAGACGATCACGGTTACGCACATAGTTGGTGTATTTTATTAGAGTATACTTCAAGTTAACTATAACCGGTGTTAAACAAGATATCCAAGTTGCCACATAACCGCGGGCACGGCTTTCCAAAAGATTTAACCCTGCAGGGGTGCTCCAATTAATCCATCACAAATTAACCACACGCCGCGAGAATAACCTCGACCACGGATCTCGTGATCTTCCTAGGTAATTCCACGGGAAAACCGACACCTCAAGACAGCCCGAAGAAGATCGGAGTTCCTCACGCAAGACATTCGAGAAAGGTAAAACAAGTCTGGCAAGACCGCCCGCCAGGCCAAAACCCAATAGGAGCCACGCGTATGTATGTCTCAGGGCACTACCATATCGGTCTAGCTATGGGGAAAAACCAATCCTCAAGTTCCCTCAAGGCGGCCCCACAGGCAGCCCGATTTGGATCAACACTCATGAGGAGCACTGGCCCGGGTTGTTGATTAATTATCCATGGGGTAGCTAAGCCCTATGATTTTTTATTAACTTGTTAAGCAAATAGTACCAATGTTGGGTCTTGCCCGACAAGCTTTAATCTCAAGCAAATAATCAAGGGGGTCCCCATAACAACCTCGAGCATGTTAGGAACGCAAAATATGGAACATAACAATGATAACAAGTAACTATGGCGGTAAAAGTGGAAAAAAACACCGAGCAAAAGGCCAAGCCTTTAACCGTACCAAGATATATATGTGCATTAAATTAAATAGCAGTAAATATTGTGATATCTCCAGATATCCATGTTATCACATGGAAACAACCTGTACCTCTAACTAAGAATGCTATAAGAGGGGCTGAGCAGCGGTAACTTTGCAAAACAAGGTTTGCTAGGTAGTGGAGGGGTTAGAGGCTATCATGGCAATGTAGGAGGCTTGACATGTAAGTGGTAGGTAACGAAGTGTAACGATAAGAGCGAGACATCTAGCAAAATGAAAATAGTGTCGGGATCCGGGTACGATCATCTTGCATGTTGGTTCTTTAGAGGGACAAAGAGTTGGGTCCTCATTGTTGTACTCCCGTGGATCCTCGTACTCAGGTTCAACACTCGCGTCTACCCAAAGAGAAACATCACCAAATAAACAAACAACCAAGATGCAATGCACAAACAAGATGATGCATGATTCATTTGAAGTACTTAACATGGCAATCCTAAGCTAGTCATGTTTCTCATGCAATAGTTAAGTTGTTAGAATTCTAGAAAGAACCACCTGTTTAGTTGTATGAACATGGAAAATATGGACGCATCATGCAAAATCGATGCAAATTCATATGTAGAACATAGCAAATGGAGTAACGGTTCTCATGCTATGCTCACGACAAGGTACGGAGACAAAACACAAGACAAGGAAGGCCATGGGCTATTCCTTGGTATTCCAAGGATGCCACTGGTTAGGGAATGAAAAAATAGAAACAAAGGATCCAAATATCAAGAAAAAATATGGATCATAGCTCCCACAAGCCACAACACAACACCACACACATCCAGTCCAAAACAGCAACATAGCAACTTGCACAGCAAATATGTAGATCTACAGGAGGTTTCCAACCATAAACAAAGTATGTAATGAAACTACATATCATGCTTAACAAATCATCCAACTACACAAACTTGATAGGAAGCAAGGATCACTAAGCATGAAGCTCACAAGATGGCATAATGAAACAGATTCTAGGGACTTAGTGAAAATTAAAGCTTGGCAGATTTAGTAATCATCTGATGGCAACTTGACAGCAGCAAATACATCACCTAGAGGTCATACCATGGCATGAAACTTAACAGATATATATATATAGGACATCATCTTCAACAAATCACTAGCACAGAGCATGAGCTAAAACACAACAGAACACTTGGTAGCATCCACTAAACATGGCATAAAATAATTATAGCATCTCAAACTTGGAAATTTTTAGCATGTTGAAAACAGTAACATTTACTTAGCTACTTTGGAGCAAGAAACCCACTTACATACAAGCTTATCATGTCAAAATAAAATACCAGGGCATAATACTTACAAAACTCTACCACTTTCATGTTGACACAAATATCATAGCATGCATGGAAAAATAAATAAATAAATGTCAAAATGGCATGTTGGAACAAAAATGACATTTTGCAAACTTGCTCAAAAGCTAAAACAAACTATACCAATGGATTCCTCGGATTTTTACCCCAAATGCATATATCACACACACATATTTGCTTTTGAAAATCCCCCAAAACCTAGCTCGAAAAATAGCAACTATGACTTAGTTAAAACCTACTGTAAAAGAACAGTGCCAAAAATGGCCTAGTCCAGATCTGGATATTTACAGAAATGGAATATATTAAAAAAAGAAAACAGGAATAAAACAAAATAATATAATTAAATAAAGGAGGGGGGTCCCACTGGTCATACTCACGAGGCCCCCTTTGAGGATGACAAGTGGGCCAGGGCCCACTGTCATACACACAACACACACCGCCCACACAGAGAGCCACACACACATCACACACAGGCACACGAGGATCCCACTATGGCCACAGCAGATCCCACCACACAGCACACACACAGCTAAGATCTACCAAAAAGGGGGCTTTTGCGCGCGCGGGGGATCGAACCCGCGTCTCCCCGCTGGGAGGGCGTGGCGCTGGCCACTGGGCTACGAAGGGGAGTCTGGACAAGAGGGGGTATCTGTTATTTTGAAGACCCCAGCATCTATTCTGCTCCCCCGGCGACCGAAACAGAGGACGACGCTGGCGAGCACACGGGCGACCAAACGAAGGGCAAAATGCCGGGCGGGAACACGGAGGCCTGGGGGCTCCATTCCCGCGCTCAGAGGGTGGGATCACCCAAGCATTGAGGCGGTTCTCGAGCTCCAGCTTGCGCTCGCTCGGGCATGGCGGCTGCTACAGGGACCTGAGCATGACGACGACAATACCAAGGGGGGAACGACGTGGGACAGGACACGGTTCGACTACTCACCGAGAGAGGGGGCAAAGTAGGGCTCGACGCGGCGACGGGGAAGAAGATCCACGACGGCTGCAGGTTCACGTTGGAGTGGAGGAAGAAGCCGATGATGCAGGGCTCTCTCCACACCCTAGCACCAAGAACGGGGCATGGGAGGCATCGCAGAGCTCCCCAGCATCCCAAGCGAGGAGGAGGAGGTCACCGGAGACGAGGACGGCGGCAAAGAGGGCAGCGATGCACTAGCTGCTCTCTGACCCTCACTGCTCTCTGCCTTACCTAACAACGAAGAATGGAGGAAGGAGGAGGGAGAAGGAAGAGATGTGGCGGATCGAGGGGAATGGGGGAACCCTAAGGATGCGGCTGCTTTATAGGGGCGGAGATGGGACGGCCTCGGCGTTCGTGAGGCTCACGGCATCGAGCTGGCACTTGCTTTCTCTGCAACCTGACAAGGGGAAGACAGAGCAGCTGGCCATCCTGGGCACTTGCTCTCTCTGGAACCTGACAAGGGGAAGACAGAGCAGGTGGCCATCCTGCGAGCTGGGCCAAGGGCCGCTTGGGGAGGCTAGCTGGGCCACGGGGAGAGAAAGGCCCAAGTGGCACTGCTCCCCTGTCTCTCACAGAGCAGAAACAAACTTTGGTTTTATTTCAAAACCTCGAAGAACAAAATGAGGCAAGAACCAGAGGGAGAAGTTGAAAAGAAAAAAGGAATACATTTTTAAGATCACAAAAATGCCATCAAATTAATAAAAATGATTTGGGCATTTTTAGAGCAGGCAAATTAATTCACCTAATTATATCCATTAGGCATTGTTTGCAAAATATTATAAAAGGGAAAAACATCAACCAAGGTAGAGGATTATTTTATAAATCCTAGCAGATTATTTAGAAGATGCTTAACAATTATAATGAGAGAAAACAGCAAGAAAATAATTAACATGTGGAATATTTGAATGAGAGAGAAGAGGTGATGGTTTGAAATGGGAGGATTTGAGCAACACTCCAAGCACACATGCATTCACTCCAGAACACAAACATTCACATCATCACCACATCCACAAGGCAAACAAGGCAAGAAAATATTATGCAATATATGATGATCATGATGCATGATGCAAGAAATGACAAGGCTAGAAGAACTCAAACTCATGATTTCATTGCAATGAGAGGTCACACATGAGGAACATTACAATAATGCAAGGGAGTGCATTGGGTTGTTACAACTCTCCTCCACTACATGAGGATCTCGACCCAAGATCTAAGAATGAAAGAACTCTGGATATTCGGAACGGAGAAGATCCTCATGTTCCCAAGTAGCTTCTTTGTTGGGGTGATGAGACCACTTCACCTTGAGAAACTTGATTGACTTGTTGCGAGTCCTATGCTCAGTTTCTTCAAGAATAGCAGCTGGATGCTCAGGATAAGATATGTCTTCTTGGAGATCAATGTCCTGGAGGTCAATGCTACGCTCGGGAGTCTTGAAGCACTTCCTGAGCTGAGAGACGTGAAAGTCGTCATGAACATTTGTGAAATTTGGAGGAACCTCGAGTTGGTAGGCAAGGTCACCTCTTTTGCCCACAATTCTGAAAGGACCCACAAAGCGAGGAGCTAGCTTCCCTTCGATTCCAAAATGCTGAGTGCCCTTCATGGAAGAAACTCTAAGATAGACAAAATCATTGCTTTGGAAGGAGACATCACGATGTTTGATATCATAGTATCTTTTCTGGCGGGATTGAGCTGTTTTGAGATTCTCACGAATGACACGGCACATCTCTTCTGCTTCAGTGATCATGTCATTTCCAAGGATTTGACGCTCACCAGTTTCAGACCAATTGAGCGGGGTGCGGCACTTCCTACCGTAGAGAATATCCAATGGGGCCTTGCTTGAAATAGCCTAGAAGCTGTTGTTGTCTGAAAACTTGGCGTATGGAAGGCAGTCTTCCCACTTCATGCCGAAAGAGATCACACAGGCCCTGAGCATGTCTTCGAGGATTTGATTGACTCTCTCAACTTGATCACTTGTCTGCGGGTGAAAGGTCGTGCTAAAACGGATCTTGGTACCCATAGCAGTCTGAAAGGACTCCCAAAACTTGGAAGTGAAGAGGCTTCCATGGTCTGAGGAAATGAGCTAAGGAATACCGTGCAAACAAACTATCCTTGACGTGTACAGCTCTGCCAGCTGAGCTGCCAAGATAGACTCTTTGACCAAAACAAAATGGGCAACTTTGGTCAACTTGTCGATAACCACAAAGATGGCATCGTTGCCCTCTTGGACTTAGGGAATCCAGTGATGAAATCCATCTCCACGTGATCAAATTTCTACTCTAGAATAGGCAAAGGCTGAAGGAGACCCGCTGGATGTTGATGTTCCGCCTTCGCTCTGCGGCGAACACATTCATTCACGAACTGAGCAATTTCACGCTTCATGTGAGTCCACCAGAAGGTTTGCTTGAGGTCCTGATACATCGTGGAACTGCCTGGATGAATTGAGAGGAGAGAATTGTGTGCTTCATCCATGATAACCTTCCTAAGGTCACCTTTTGGAACCACCAGACGGTCCACAAAGAACAAGGTACCTTTATCATCAACGCAAAAGCACTTATAATTTGGAATGCACTTGGCCACACCTTTCTTCACTTTCTTCACCATAGCATCATGAAGTTGAGCTTGGTGAACCTAATGTTCCAGAGTCGGAGAGACTTGAAGATTGGCAAGAAAATCTTGAGGAACAATTTGAAGATTGAGCTTGCGGAAAGCTTCACAGAGCTCGGGTTGAAGAGGCTTCAAGATAAGACTGTTGCGGTACGCCTTTTGGCTGAGCGTGTCTGCAATGACATTTGGTTTTTCAGGTGTATACTCAATGCTTGTATTGAAGTCCTCGATCATTTCCACCCAATGAGACTGCCGAAAATTGAGACTGGGTTGGGTGAAAATGTACTTCAAGCTCTTGTCATCGGTGTACACCTCAACTGGTCTACACAACAACAAATGCCTCCAAGTTATCATAGCATGCACAACTGCCGCCAGCTCAAGCTCATGAGTGGGGTAGTTCTTCTTGCTTGGCTTCAACTATCGTGAGGTATAAGCAACAATCTTCTTATCTTGCATGAGAACGCCACCAAGACCTTGGAGGGAAGCATCACAGAACACTTGGAAAGGCTTAGATTGCTCGGGAGGAACAAGAACTAGAGCTGAAGTCAGCTTCTTCTTGACCATATTGAACACCACATCACCCTCAGGAGACCAAGAATACTTCACATTCTTCTAGAGGAGGTTGGAAAGAGGCTTAGCAATTAGAGAGAAGTTCTCCACGAATCTTCTGCAGTAATTGCAAGCCCGAGGAAGCTACGAAATTGCTTAACATTCTGAGGAGGCTTCCACTTGAAGATTGCCTCAACTTTCTCAGGGTGCACTTTAATGCCCTCGGCAGAGATGACATGCCCAAGGTATACCACTTCATTGAGCCAAAACTCACACTTGGAGAACTTAGCATAGAATCGATGCTCTCTTGGCTTGTCAAGCACAAGCCATAGATGCTCTGCATGTTCTTCCTCAGTCTCCAAGAAAACAAGAATGTCATCAAAATACACCAAGAAAAACTCATTTTTGAAAGAAGGGAATATGAAGTTATCATCCTGGAGAAGGTCGGAGGAGCATTTGCGAGACCAAAGGACATGACCGTGTACTCATAAGAGCCAAAACTCGTCCTGAAAGCAGTCTTTGGAATGTCTTCTTCACGAATGTGAATCTGATGATAGCCCATGCTAAGATCTAGCTTCGAGAAAACCTTGGCACCTTTCAGTTGTTCAAACAACTCATTGATGTTGGGGAGTGGGTACTTGTTCCTGATTGTCTTCTTATTCAATGGATGGTAATCGACACAAAGTCGGTCCGTGCCATCCTTCTTCTTGACAAACAGAACACCACAACCCCATGGAGAAGAACTTGGTCTGATCAGACCCAGACGTTCTTGTTCATCCAGCTGCTTCTTCAATTCTTTCAACTCTTCGGGGCCAAGCTTATAAGGACACTTGCACACCAGTTCAGTTCCAGGTTCGAGATCAAACATAAACTCATTTGGCCGGTGCAAAGGCATTCTTAGCAATTCTTCGGGAAAGACATCTTCATACTCACAGACCATCGGAATCTAAGAAATGGTTGAGATTTCACCCTTCTCATTAAGAGCAAAGAGACGAATCGTGTCATCGCGAGCTACAAAAATGATCACGTCTTCTGAAGGATGAGTCACTTTGACTTCTTTGGCTTGACAATCAACATGCGCATTGTTCATAGCAAGAAAATCCATACCAAGAATGAGATCAATATCGGAATTAGCGAGAACAATTGGAGAGGACAGAAAAGAATAATTGCCCATCTTGATAGAAACATCCGGGACTACCCAACGGGAACTCATGCGCTTTCCTAGAGAAACAACTTGCAATGCCGCGAACAACTCTTCATGATGAAAATGATGCTTGGATGCGAACGGATATGATATAAAAGCATGAGAAGCACTAGTATCAAACAAAAATTTTGCAGGAATAGAATTGACTGAGAGATTACCCATGATCACTTGAGAACAATCATCTGCTTCGGCTACGTTCACCATATTCACCCTTGCTGACTTGGGATTGTGCCTCACGATAGCATTGCCTGGAGGTCTGACTGGAGGAGGAGGCGGAAGACGCCGCTAGTTGGTGCACTTGTTTGAGTAGTGACCTTTCTGACCACACTTGTGACAAGTAACCTCTGAGAGCGGACGGAAGTTGCCTAGAGGAGGAACATGAACTGACTTGGGTGCCTGGGGCCACTGCTGATAACCTGGGTTGGGTGGGTGGGAAGGACCAACCACCGAGCTGCCTCTGCTGCTGAGGGGAACGAAACGGAGGAGGAGGAGGAACCCAATACTTTTGCTGCTTAGGAACCATCTGAGAGCTGGAAGAAGAAGAGTAGGATCCTTGGAACGCTTCCTTGAGTTCTCCAACTTGAGATGAGTTCCCTCGATCTTCAAGGCCATGTTGTAGAACTGATCAAACTCATGAGGCTCTTGCAAGACTAGACTCGGCATAAGTTCATCCTTGAGACCACCTCTGAACTGATAAAGCATGGACTTGTCATCAGGAACATCTTGTTTAGAATAGCGGGCCAGATTCTGGAACTCGACGTTGTACTAATAGACAGACTTGTTTGCCTGCTTCAGATGCCTGAACTTCTCATGCATCTCCTCTACAAAGCTCGTCAGAATGTAATGGGCCCTGAAGTCAGGGCAGAAATCATCCCCACTGATAACATGATCACCCCCGGAGTCCTTGTATTGCTGCCACCAATTTGCTGCCTGGCCCTTGAGCTGAAACATCGCAAACCTGACATAGTCATCTGGTCTGACATTGCTGCACTCGAAATGCTTGCTCATGTCGTGGAGCCAATCATCCCCATCAAAAGGCTGCTCACAACAGGTGAAAGACTTGGGCTGGTTGGCAAGGAACTGGTTGAGAGTCGCGAACTGAGGCTGATTCTGGAAATTCCCTTGATAACCTTGTTGTCCCTGATCTCTCTCTTGCAACAGCCTGAACAACATCTGAGTATTCGCGTTGGTCGCGGCCATCATAGCTTGCCAAGCTTTTGGAGGAGGAGGCGGTGGGGGTGGTGGAGGGTTAGACTGCTCCCCATCACGACTCGGATTCCCACAAGTTGGTGGAGCCATCCTAGAGATGGACAAGAACATCAACACACCATTTACAAAGATGATTGCAATAAGCTGAATCAAATGGTTTGAAAGAAATTGAACGGAATAACACCAATAGCATTCATACTGAAAATTAGTAGGAACGCCTTCTTCGGGTTTGCGATAACATCATTAGATTTTCAAGCCACTTGAATAAACACAACAAGGTATTGAGCTAAGATATGCTCAGGACAAATGTATAACCTCGTACATCTAAAGAAAGATGATCCTAGGTAACTACTTGAATTCCCACCTAAGAATTTCTGAAATCTTTGGTTATGCAATCGGGTGTTGGGGACACAGGGAGGCCAAAATATCTCACACAACTAACACTCCCTACACTCCACTGTATCCATTCGTCAACACATAACCAGAGGCTTCAGAACTCCATCTATCTCGGACCCTCGAAAACATAACGGTACCAAACATGCCGGTACCCCGGACGCCTCCCCAGTACTGGGTGACTCCGACCTTATCTCTCCACGAGAAGTATTGAAGCAATTTCGAACACCCTCCGTCCTGAGATACTAAGGAAACTGAATGATAATGATGTGCCAAGAATCACCTGGAGCTCAACTCCCCGAAACAAATTAAGTCAGACAGGAGGCACCAAGACAAAACTCCGTCACATCGGCATAATATACTTTCAAAAATATCTGCGTGATCCTAAAAAAATTGAGCGAGAAGAGGAGTAGAATCAAAATTCCCAAGTCGAATACCTCACTAGAATATAGAAGAGGAGTAAAAGAAACCTAGTCTTCGATATAACTAGACTCAAAATAGTTTTTACTAGACTCGACTCGGCCAAGTTCGATCAAGCAAAGGGCCCCTATGGTCGTATGGCTTTGATAACAAACTTGTCACGCCCAAGATGCGGTTCTATCCTTATTAAGCCTTAAAGCTTTGACGAGGATAGAAGCGCATCTCATCCTTCACAAGAGCATTAAACATTGCAATACATGTATGAAAAGATGAGTATACGAGTTGGCTTAGACTCGCCACAAGCTAACTTACAAGTTCACAATATTATTCATACATCATACGGAAGACAGGATCCATCTACGGACGAAATCAAACGAAGAAAATAAGCAATGTAAAACTGCCTTGCTATCCCAAAGATCACGACCATGGACTCTCTACTCGTCGGGGTACGTAACATACACCCAGCCACATTCTACATCGTACTCTCACTGGAGCTGAGTCACATCTTCTGGCACGAACTCATCAACACCTGCACCTGTATTGTTGTAATCTGTGAGCCACAAGGACTCGGCAATCATGTAATCCTGGGTACCGAAACTATGTAAGCTTTTGGATTTGGAAGGGGTAAGTGGTGAGGTTGCAGCAAGTATCTAAGCATATATTTAGTGACTAACTTACGATGACAATAAGTAAATGTGGTGGTCTACGTATAACGGTCGAGAACTAGCATGATCAGTAAGTGATCCTGAACACCTACTTACGTCAAACATAGCCCCACCATGTTCTTTCTCGGATCATGTTCACGAGAAGAGACGATCATGGTTATGCACGCAGTTGGTGTATTTTATTAGAGTTTACTTCAGGTTGACTATAACCAGGTGTTACACAAGATATCCAAGTTGCCACATAACCGCGGGCACGGCTTTCCGAGATTTAACCCTGCAAGGGTGCTCCAACTAATCCATCACAAATTAACCACACGCCACGAGAATAACCTCGACAACGGATCTCGTGATCTTCCTAGGCAATTCCACATGAAAACCAACACCTCGAGATAGCCCGAAGAAGATTGGGGTTACTCATGCAAGACATTCGAAAAAGGTAAAACAAGTCCAGCAAGACCGCCCACCAGGCCAGAACCCAATAGGAATCGCGCGTATGTTTGTCTCACGGCACTACCATATGGGGCTAGCTACGGGGAAAAACCAATCCTCAAGTTTCCTCGAGGTGGCCCCGCGGGCAGCCTGGTTTGTACCAACACTCATGAGGAGCACTGGCCCGGGTTATTGATTAATTATCCACGGGATAGCTAAGCCCTATGCATTTTTATTAAGTTGTTAAGCAAATAGTACCAATGTTGGGTCTTGCCAGACAAGCTTTAATCTCAAGCGAATAATCAAGGGGTCCCCATAACAACCTCGAGCATGTTAGGAGTGCAAAATATGGAACATAACACCGGTAACAAGTAACTATGGTGGTAAAAGTGGAACAAAACACTAAGAAAAAGGATCACTAAGCATGAAGCTCACAAGATGGTATAATGAAACAGATTCTAGGGACTTCGTGAAAATTATAGCTTGACAGATTCAGTAATCATCTGATGGCAACTTGACAGCAGCGAATACATCACCTAGAGGTCATACCATGGCATGAAACTTAACAGATATATAGAGGACATCATCTGCAACAAATCACTAGAACTGAGCATGTGCTAAAACACAACAGAACACTTGCTAGCATCCACTAAACATGGCATAAAAATAATTACAGCATCTCAGACTTGGAAATTTTTAGCATGTTGAAAACAGTAACATCCACGGCGGCTACGGGTTCGTGTCGGAGCGGAGGAAGAAGCCGATGACGCAGGCCTCTCTCCACACCCTAGCGTCGGGAACGGGGCGTGGGAGGCACCGCGGAGCTCCCCGGCATCCCAGGCGACAAGGAGGAGGTCATCGAAGACGAGGACGACGGCTGTTGGGGATATAACCCCATGGTGAGACCCACCCCAGAGGCTCCGGGTCACACTAGGTGGCTCGTACGCCAATCCAAGAGTGGGATGTGAAGATTTAAGCCCAGGATGTTTGGCGGCTTGACAAGATGGGCCGGAACGTGGCCCGGACGGAGAAGACCCGGGCGAATAAGCCGCCCGGAGATAGCTTGGTCAAGAAGGCGAGATAAGATAGGGATAGACTCAGACACGTAGCAAGAGTCGGCTACAACTTGTATGACCCATGGTCTTGACCTCCTATATAAAGGCAAGACCCGGGGTGACTTAGAGATCAGATTATCGAGAACTAGGACAAGCAATATCTCCCTTGTAATCGATACGCCAAGCAATACAAACACAAGCAGGACGTAGGCTATTACCTCGACTTGAGGGGCCGAACTTGGGTAAACTCGCGTCCTTCGTCCCAACCAACCCCTTTGAGTCCATCACATTAGAGGTGGCCTCGAATCCAAGTCTGTTCACGCGGACATCTGCCGTGACAAAACCACAACAGTTGGCGCCCACTATGGGGCTCGCACTCGGTGGCGTTGAGTTCTCAAAGGGCTCTCTCCTAGGGCTCGAGGGATACGTGGTCGGAAGGATGAGCAAAAGTCGCCGCGGTCGGCTCTACATCGACGATGCTGGCTGGGGTCCTGATGTTGGCTCTGTCGAATATGGATTCCAGATTCCCTTCGGCGGGGTCCAAGTCTTCATTGGCAGGATCGACGGATCTACACCCGGGCCGGACATCTGCACCAGCATCGTCAAGCTGGCTCGGCGCGCGCAACCCGCCCGTGATGTGTGACCCGCCCGTGTTAACCCGGGCCGAAAGCATGTCTTTGTGGGCTTCACTCAAGGTATGGATCTTGAAGCTTCTGCATCATAGGAGACTCTTGTCTGTTCGGAGGATGAGTCCTCGAGCGGGGAAATAGAGTCGATCTACCAGCTTCACAACGGTGGCCTCGGGGGCTACGACTAGCCTTACCCCGAGTCAGAACATTATGAGTCGGACGGTTTCAGGTCGCCAATTCATGCGGCCATGTTCATGGCAGGATCGACCCCAGGTGCGAGCAGCATAGCCACCGGAGCAGCAACCTCGGGGGCTGAGCCACCATCACCAGCTCAAGTTCTTCTGGATCTGATGAATGAACTCGCGGCCGTGATGGCCATTGAAGTCACGTCGGATACTCAAGCCGCTTGGAACTTGGAGATTGTGAGACTCAAGGACCGGATGGCGGAGGAGCAACAGAGGATGGCTAAGCTAAAGGTTTAGATGGAGGCAGAGGCAAAATGCATTAAGACGGACACCTTCCGCCTCGGGTTAGAGCAGCAATCAACGGCTGCGGTGCATCGGATGAGGCACCAATCCCGCTTACCAGAACATTATGAGGCTAGGAATCTCTTCAATACGCTGGGTACGGGATGAATGGCGGATGCGCCTGGAAGCCGGCCAACGGCTCGACCACAGCTTAACTCGGCCCGACAAAACCAGGCTTCACCAGTGGTCTTTCCAACGCTGGCGGATTACTATTCCAACCCGGCAGAGAACATGGTGGCCGCGGCCACCCGGTTTGAAACAATCCCTATTCCTGATGAAGTGCCTTTTTCGGAACAGGCACGGAATGCCATTGGATACCTTCAGACGGCGAAGGCCCAACAAGAGAAATATGCTTACAGCCGGAGCCACGTTCATTCAACCCCTCTCCCCAGCCACAGCTTCAGCCGGCGCTATGAATTGATTGCGGTTTCCAGCAGCGATTGGCACAGAGGACAGCCGGGAGACGATCAGGCGGCTCTAGATGCACCGGCGCTCGTCAACTGACCAAGAAACCAGCAAGAGGCAACAGCTTTGGCCACGGCGGCTCACCAAGAGCCCGCGCCTTCCGTGTTAGTAGGGGCGGGAGTGACCACCAGGGACGTGGGAGTGCCATGCTTAACGCCGGCTCTGCAAGGTGAGCGGTTGCCGAAGGATTTCAATGGACCTCGCAAGGTCCTAAACTACACTGCTGACTTACCTCTAATGGCCTGGATCGAAAGTTATGAACTAGCTATGGAGATGTTGGATGTTAGTGAGGAAGTGTGTGCTAAATACTTCATCATGATGATCGAAGGTCCGGCTCGCACGTGGTTAAAAGGTTTGCCACCCAATACCATTAATTCATGGGCTGAGTTGAGGGCAAGGTTCATCAAAAACTTTCAAGGGACTTGTAAACAGCCCATGACTATTGTGGATCTCGATCATTGTGTTCAGCAGGAGAATGAGTTGGCTCATCATTGGGTCCGACAGGTGTCGACCATTATCCACTCATCTGAACAGATCACGGCGGCTCAAGCTATGCTGATCTTGGGAAAGAACTGCCACTTCACCCCTCTGAATCACAAGCTTGGCTGGCTCAAGCGTACGTGTCAGGACATGGGAGAACTCATGACGGCTCTCACAAATACGCTGACTTTAATAACACGAAGGATCCCAGCTCTGATGAGGAGAAGGACGGCCAGGGTAAGAGGAACAACCAGGGCCATGGTGCGGCGAACAATGGTAACCAGAGTAAGCGGAAAAACCCAGATGGCGGGTCAGAACTGGTGGCCAATGCGAGCACCGGCCAGAATCATTCTAAAGGCAATGGGATGTTCAGGACGCCTTTTAACAAAAATAGGACTCCTTTCAATTTGGAGGAAATGCTCAAAAACCCTGTCCGGAGCACAGTCGGCCCGATAAACCTTCAGTGCACACATGGGGTGATTGCCATATCATGCAGAAGTTCAAGAATTACAACATGCAGCAACACAACAACCATGGCGGTGGCCCGCCCGGCGGCTCAGGACCATGCGAGTCAGGAGCCGGATTTGGATCCGGTGGCTCAGGGTCCGGTCATCATGGTCAGGGAAATCAAGGAGGACATCCTCAGCACTCTGGTAACAACAATCAGCAGCAGCATAACCAGTCTAGATATCAGAGTAATCTAAAGCAACTCAGTTCAGGCCAGTATCATGTCTTCACGACCAGCCTTAACAAGCGGGATCAGAAGTTGCGCAAGCGGGCGGTTAATGCAGTTGCGTTGGCTCTGCCGCAATACTTGAAGTGGTCTGAATATGACATAACGTGGAGCCAGGAGGATCACCCGCCGCATGTTGATGACCCGGGGCAGTTGGCCTTGGTGGTTGCCCCCCAAGTGGGAGGGTATATGGTGAAAAGGTGCTTATGGATGGTGGCAGTAGCATCAACATCCTATATTATGATACCTTCCGGCGGATGAAGTTGCTTGATAAAGACCTTAAACCTTCATCAACTGTTTTTCATGCTGTGGTGCTGGGCATGTTGGCTTATCCAGTGGGTAGGATTTCTTTGGAAGTCGCCTTTGGCGACGAATACAACTATAGGGTGGAGTCCTTGTGGTTTGAAGTGGTCAAGATCAAGAGCCCTTATCATGCGTTGTTTGGGCGGCCAGCTTATGCTAAGTTCATGGCTAGGCCCTGTTATGTCTACTTACAGCTCAAGATGCCCGGGTTGAAAGGTACGATTACCATTCATGGTGATCGTAATACGACTATTGAGTGCGAGGAATGAGACGCGACTTATGCGGAATATAGTTGTGCTGAGGCGGAACTTAAGTTTTATAAGGAGAATGTTGACCCAGAAGATATGACCCCATTGAAAAAGCCCACGACGGAGGTTGAGCCGCCCCTCAAATTTTCGGCGGATGATAACAAGGCGGTAGATTTCACTCCGGGTGACTCATCCAAACAGTTCATCATTCGGGCTAACATGGATCCCAAATAGGAAAGCGCGCTCATCGAATTCATCCGTGAGAATTGGGACATCTTTGCATGGAAACCTTCTGACATGCCAGGTGTACCGAGAGACTTCGTTGAGCATAACCTTAATGTGGATCCTAAGTTTAAACCAGTCAAGCAGTTTCTATGACGGTTCAATGAGGAGAGACGCAAAGCCATTAGGGAAGAGATCGCCTGGCTCTTAGCGGCGGGTTTCATCGTCGAGGTCTTTCACCTGGAGTGGCTTGCTAACCCAGTGCTTGTGCTCAAGAAGAACGACACATGGCGTATGTGCGTAGACTATACAGACCTTAACAAGGCTTGTCCGGCTGATCCTTTTCCTCTCCCTCGTATTGATCAGATCATTGATGCAACGACAGGTTGTGAAAGCTTATGCTTCCTAGATGCTTATTCGTGATATCATCAGATCAAGATGGCAGTTAAGGACCAAGAGAAGACGGCTTTCATCACGCCTTTTGGAGCTTTCTACTATGTGTCTATGCCTTTGGGGCTCAAGAGTGCCCAGGCGACTTATCAGCGCTATGTGCATAATTGCCTTCACAGTCAGATTAGACATAATGTTCGTGCTTAAGTAGATGATATTGTGATCAAATCAAGGAAGAAGGAGACCTTGCTTGACGACCTAAGGGAAACTTTTGACAATCTCCGGGTCTATAAGATGATGCTTAACCCGACCAAGTGTGTCTTTGGTGTTCCGGCTGGCAAGCTCTTGGGTTTTATGGTTTCTGAGCACGGCATTGAAGCTAACCCGGATAAGATCAAGGCTATCACCTCCCTGGCTGAGCCGGCTTGTATTAATGATGTCCAACGCCTGGCAAGACGGATCACTGTGTTGAGGTGGTTCATAAGCCGCCTTGGTGAGAAAGCTATCCCTCTATATCAGATGATGAAAAATACAGATAATTTTGTCTGGAGTACGGCGGCGGGTGAAGCGCTCAAGAAGCAGCTCACTGAGCCGCCGGTATTAGCTGCTCCGGTTGAGAAAGAACCTTTGCTCCTGTACGTGGCGGCTAA
Source organism: Hordeum marinum (assembly GCA_022496015.1). Taxonomy (NCBI): domain Eukaryota; kingdom Viridiplantae; phylum Streptophyta; class Magnoliopsida; order Poales; family Poaceae; genus Hordeum; species Hordeum marinum. The sequence continues at coordinate 176,340,255 of CM039676.1, forward strand.
CAACCGGGCTGTCAGTGCGGCAATTGTGGTCGAGCGCAAGGAAGCAGGGAACGAATATCCGGTTCAGAGGCCGGTTTATTATATCAGTGAGGTCCTGACAGAGTCTAAGCAGAGATATCCACATTGGCAGAAGCTAGTGTATGGGTATTCATGGCCAACCGCAAGTTAAAGCATTACTTCTTAGGGCACCAGATCACTGTCGTCAGCTCTGCTCCGTTGGGGGATATAATACAAAACAGAGAAGCCACTGGTAGGATTGCTAAGTGGGCATTGGAGCTGGGACCTCTCAATATAAAATACGAACCTCGAACGGCTATCAAATCTCAAGCCCTTGTGGATTTCATAAATGACTGGACAGAGTGTCAGGCACCGGAGAAAAAGCCGGACAACACATAGTAGACTATACACTTTGATGGATCCAAGCAGCTGGATCAGGGGCAGGAGTTGTTTTAACATCTCCCAAAGGTGATAAGTTATGTTATGTGCTCCGGCTGATGTTCCCATGCACCAACAATGCGGCTGAATATGAAGCCCTGCTTCATGGTCTCAGAGTCGCTAAGGAGATGAATTTCAGCCGGGTAAAGTGTTTCGGCGACTCAGATCTTGTGGCTCATCAAGTTTCAGGTACTTGGGATTCCAGGGACTCGCGAATGGCGGCTTATCATCAGGTGGTGGATGTCATTGCTGGCCACTTAAAGGTTCATCAGGTGGATCATATTGATCGTCGCAGGAACGAGGCGGCTGATGCCCTGTCAAGGTTACGCTCTCAACAAAAGCCGGTGCCGCCCAATATCTTTCTGGACGTCTTACATCATCCGACTGTCAAGTTACCCTCAGAGGAAGATTTGGTTGTTCCTGACACGGAGGGGCAATTGGTGGCGGCTTTGCATGCTATTCCAGATCGGACTTTGCCTTACTTAGCATATTTGACTCGGGGCGAGTTACCTGATGATGAAAATCTGTCCAGACAGATCACCCGGCGCTCCAAATCCATGACAATAGTTAATGGTGAGTTGCACAAGTGTAGCGTTACCGGGGTGTTTCAACGTTGTGTCTCACCAGAAGAGGGTAACGAAATCTTGAATGAAATTCACACTGGAGAATGCGGACATCACGCCGGCTCAAAATCTCTAGTGCCCAAGGCTTTCCGACATGATTTCTTCCGGTTGACAGCTCACAAGGATGGAGAGGATCTGGTCCGCAAGTGTGACGACTGTCAAAAATTTGGCCGGCGTGCTCATGTTCCGGCTCAAGAATTGCGCATGATACCAATTACTTGGCCGTTTGCAGTCTGGGGACTTGATATGGTCGGGCCTTTCAAGAGATCCAAGGATAAGAAAATGCACCTCCTGGTGGCGGTTGATAAGTTCACCAAGTGGGTAGAGGCTAAGCCGGTCAGCAAGTGTGACGCGGCTATGGCGGTTCAGTTTGTTAAAAAGCTGATCTACCGTTTTGGTTACCCTCACAGTATCATCACGAACAATGGCACAAACTTGTCCAAGGGGGCTATGAAAAAATTCTGCGATTTGGAGCACATCCGGCTTAATGTTTTGGCGGTTGCCCATCCACAGTCCAACGGTCAGGCGGAGCGTGCCAACCAAGAAATCTTGAGAGGTATCAAGCCACGGCTTATGGTTCCTCTGCAACGGACGCCGGGATGTTGGGTAGAAGAGTTGCCATCCGTCTTATGGAGCATCAAAACCACCCCCAATAGGTCCATAGGGTATACACCTTTCTTCATGGTTTACGGTGTAGAGGCCGTGTTACCAAGTGACATCCGGCATGACTCGCCACGAGTGATGGCTTACGTTGAAACGGACAATGAGACGACGTGTAAAGACGCGTTGGATGCTTTGGAGGAGGAACGAGAGCTGGCGGTTGCCCATTCGGCGATCTATCAGCAAGCCCTGTGCCGCTATCATAGCCGCAGGCTCAAGACCTAGACTGTAGCGACCCGACCTGAAAGGTCAAATCTCCGGTGTTTCCATACCATCCCAAGATCATGCTGGTACACACACGATACATCAATGTATATATCAAAGGGAAATCACACAGCTTTATTAATCGAAAATCTCATATCAAGTTCTTTATTAAAGGGTTTGATCGCCTCCGTTGAATTTCTCACACTTTAGGGTGTTTGAGAAACGGATGATCAAAACATGGTCTTGTAATGGGTTTCCCCGAGACTCTGTCGGTGCCCATCCTTTCCTACCGTTCTTCAACATCTCGTCGCACCGCCTGTCCAGGGTCACCACAATATCCAACCAAGCCAGAGCCCATAATGGCTTGTGGCTGTGCAAGTAAGCCTTGGGTCTTGAAGCATCCATCCATCTCTTTGTGCCTGGGTGGACCTTTCCGCGTGATTACTGGCACTTCTCTAGCAACACCTAGGCTAACCACAGGCCTCTCCAAGGCGCCGTTCAACCATCATCCACCCAGAGGTATGTTGAAAACTCGGAGTCTTGAAGTGTTGATCATCAAGTAGGTCTTATAATTATTAACTCACAACTCTCACGAATCACACACCCAACCCCGTCTACTAATATCATAGCAAAAGTAAATCAACATCTCCCGGGGCCAAGGTGTCAAGGGCTGAGGGGTTCCTACCACATGATACTACATCAAGTAACCAAGTTTCCAATTACCTACTTTGCATGCAATTGGGGAGATGGTAGAACTAATGCAATAAAAACATGGGTAAATATGATCAAAGTGACTTGCCTTGCTGATGATCCTCGTACTCAAGTGACTCTAGATAACAAGGCTCGCACTCTCGATGATCTAACGAATCAAACAAAGCACACAATAAGCATAGACACCATACAATTCACTCAACAGCAAGGTAAACTAATAATACAACAACAATCAATAGCACAATCAAAAGAAAGAAACCAAAACAAAGTAGAAGACTCTCAAATTTTTGGTGGTAAAATTTCTACTAAGTCATAATAAGACAAAATTTGTTTTCAGAAACTAACCAATAGATACAGAAAAGTAAATACAAAATTTTTATTAGAAAACAGGAAGTATTTCATTATAAAAGTTTTGTGCAAAAAGGGTTACTACAAAACATTTTTCTAAACGATACTAATGGTGAAAACAAGGTTTACCTATTTAAACTAGAGCACAAAACAAATTAAAAATATTTTTATTATCAAAAAATAGTTCATCTAATGTTGAACAACAGAACTAAAGAAACTACAATAAAAGTTATACTAAAACAAAAATCAAAATAAACTAAAATAAAAACAATACAAATAAACACTAAGAAGAAACTAAATATAATCTGTCTTTACTAAAAACCCTAATCTAAATTATCCTAAAAATTCTGAAATAGTGTTGGATGATAAACCTAACTCATACAAAACAGTGGCAAAAAGAATCACTCAAAAATAAATTTCTAAACTCAAGTTATTCAAGGTTTAGTGATTTTCTCAATTTTAACAAAATTCAAATTTACAAGTTCAAATTTGAAAATTAAGCCTACATACAAAAACTACATGTAATTTGTGACATGTTGCAAGAATAATCAATTAAAAACTCTAAATATTCTAAAAGATATAATAAAAACAAAAACAGAAACTATTCTGTTTTCTAAAACAAAAACAGAAAAAGAAAAAAGTTTATCTAACGGACAGGGGTGACGTGGCGGTTTCCTATTGGTCGCAAGCATATGCACGTGGGTGTTTGCGGGTGGACGATCGGACTCTAGAAGAAAACGTTTCGGCGTTTAAAATTCTAATCTGGATCGTTGATCCAGATCCAACGGCTACAGAGGGGGGGTGGTTTACAGAGGAGGAGGTTGGGGCTCCGGCGATGTCGACGGCGACCGAACATCAGAGGTGGTCAGGGATGGCGGTGTGGTGGTCGAGGGCGGCGTCCGAAGAGTCGAGGCGACGACGGCGAAGCTCCGGCGACGATTGGTGGCGTCGGTTGGGGCTGGGGGCGACAAGGCGACGACCACGAGCTTCGGTGGCTTCGGTTGAGAACCAAACTCTGGCGAGGTGGTGTGGTGGTATTCTGGCGAGGGCAGGGGGCGTTCGGGGGTGGAATGGAGCGCGGCAAGGGCAGGGCTTCTTATAGGCGCGGCGCGGGGTCGAGAAATGGAAAGGGGAGCGCGATCCTCCTCGGGATGGATCTCCAGCGAAGTGGGGGGCGCGGGGAGGAAGATGAGCGCGCTGTTCTCGCGAGCGGTCGGTGGGGTGCACATGTCTGTGAGAGAGAAGAGAGCGGGTGCACGTCGGTGGCCGGTTCAGAGTGATTTCGGGAGAGAGTTTAGGCAGGTGGGCCGGCCGGTTCTTTACTAAAACGTTAATTTCGTTTCCTTTTCTAATTTCTAGAGAATTGAATTCTCATTTAGGCATTCAAAACTTTTCCAACAATTGAAGATATATATATATATCAAATTGATCAAGGAAATAAATGCTATTTGATGAACATTTTTCCACGGCCAAATTGAATACTTTAAATAAATTATTTTCAGAAAATGCCTAAATTGATTTTAAATTCTTTTGCAATAAATTTTCAAATAAGCCCCTGGTTTTATTGTTCTAAATTTCACAAAGATGCCCCTGGTGTGGAGTGTCATGTTACTCCTCTCTTTTTATGAATATTTCCCAGGGATTTTCAAAGTAGGAGAAACAAGTAAATAGAAAAAAGAAAGTGGCCTTTTAGAAATCCAAAAGAAGAACTTCAACAATTCATTTCATTCAAACAATGTGATGATGATGCATAGCTATATTTCATAACATTCCAAAATGGAATTTTGGGATGTTACAAACCTACCCACCTTAAGATGAATCTCACCCTCGAGATTCGGGTTGTCTAGAAAATAGGTGCGGGTGGTCTCGACGAAGATCTTCTTCGCGTTGCCAGGTGGCTTCTTCCTCAGTGTGGTGACTCCACAGAACCTTACAAAACTTGATGATCTTGCTACGGGTACCTCTATTGGCATTCTCGGGGATTCTGACAGGCTTCTCCTCGTAAGGCAGATCACTATCTAGCTGTATGGCCTCTAGGGGCACTGTGTCTCTTAAAGGAATATCAGCCATCTCAGCGTGGCATTTCTTGAGCTGAGAAACATGGAAAACATCATGAACACTGGACAATCCTTCTGGCCATTCCAGCTTGTATGCAACTTCGCCTCTACGTTCAAGAATTTTGTAGGGGCCTATGAATCTGGGTGTTAACTTTCCTTTAACACCAAACCTCTTGATTCCTCGAAGTGGGGACACACGAAGGTATGCTCGGTCTCCCACTTCATACGTCACTTCCTTGCGTTTGCGGTCAGCATAGCTCTTCTGCCTGGATTGGGCTATCTTGAGTCGGTCTCGAATCAGTTTGACCTTTTCTTTAGAATCTCGGATAAGATCGGGACCCAAAAAAATTCGGTCCCCAACACCATCCCACATCAATGGTGTTCTGCATCTCCTTCCGTATAAAGCTTCGAAAGGGGCCATCTTTAGACTGGTCTGATAATTGTTGTTGTATGAGCACTCTGCGTAAGGTAAGTTTTCATCCCAACTAGACCCATAGTCTAGCGCACAAGCTCTCAACATGTCCTCCGGAATTTGGTTGACTCTCTCAGTCTGTCCATCGGTCTGCGGATGAAAAGTTGTACTGAATTCCAGCCTTGTACCCAAAGTTTCGTGTAACTGATGCCAAAACTTTGAGGTAAATTGTGTTCCTCTATCTGACTCGATACTCCTCGGAACTCCATGCAGACATACGATCATGGTCATATATATCTTGGCTAACTTAGCACTGGTATAGGTGGTCTTCACTGGAATGAAATGATCCACCTTGGTCAAGCGATCGACCACTACCCAGATGGAATCATAACCTGAACGGGTCCTAGGTAATCCTGTGATGAAGTCCATACCAAGCTTATCCCATTTCCACTCGGGTATCGGCAAAGGTTGGAGTAACCCTGCTGGTTTCTAATGTTCTGCCTTTACTCGCTGACAAACATCACATACCGCAACATGTTCGGCAATATCCTTCTTCATACCTGTCCACCAGTAACTTTCCTTCAAATCCAGGTACATCTTGGTGTTGCCTGTGTGTATCGAGTATGGTGAATCGTGGGCTTCTTGAAGTATCAACTTCCTGAGTTCTGGGTCATTGGGCATATAAATTCGGTCCTCAAACCATAGAGTTCCTTGTTCATCTTCACGAAAGCCTTTAGCTTCTCCATCCTTCATTCTCTACTTTATCTCAGCTATCTCCTTGTCCGATTTTTGGGCTTCATGAATTCTTTCGGTCAAGGTGGACTGGATCTCTAGTGTGGCAACATATCCTCTAGAAACTATCTCTAGCCGGAGCTCTCTGAGATCATCGGCTAACTCATGGGGTAATCCTCTCGCTATGAGTGTGTTCACATAACTCTTCCGACTCAAGGCATCTGCTACAACATTTGCCTTCCCTGGATGATAATGTAATCTCATGTCATAGTCCTTGATTAACTCTAGCCATCTCCTGTGTCTGAGGTTCAACTCCTTCTGTGTGAAGATATACTTCAGGCTCTTATGATCGGTGTAAACATCACAACTATTTCCGATAAGGAAATGTCTCCAGGTCTTGAGTGCGTGCACTATGGCTGCTAACTCCAAATCATGGGTGGCATAGTTCAACTCATGAGGTCGTAGCTGTCTGGATGCATAGGCTACAACTTTTCCCACCTGCATGAGTACTCCTCCAAGTCCTTGACGCGAAGCATCACAATAAACCTGGAAGTCCTTCCGAATATTTAAAATCAATACTAGGGCTGTGACCAAACTTTTTTCAACTCCTGTAAACTGGCTTCACATTCCTCAGTCCAAATATACTTAGACTCTTTCTTCAACAATTCTGTCATGGGCTTGGCAATCTTTGAGAAATTCTCAATGAACCTCCGGTAATATCCGGCAAGTCCGAGAAAATTGCGGATCTCCTTCACTAAGGTGGGTGACTTCCACTCGGTGACTGCTTCAACCTTAGCAGGGTCCACTACTATTCCATCTCCAGAAATAACATGTCCAAGGAATCCGACTTTCGTCAACCAAAATTCACATTTACTGAACTTGGCATATAACTGATGCTCTCTAAGCTTCTCCAGAACTAAACGCAAGTGTTCCTTGTGTTCTTCCTCGCTCTTGGAGAATATCAATATGTCATCGATGAACACCACAACAAACTTCTCCAGATATTCCATAAACACCTTGTTCATCATACTCATGAAATAGGCAGGAGCATTAGTCAAACCAAAAGACATGACTGTATACTCATATAATCCATACCTTGTGGTGAAGGCTGTTTTGGGTATATCCTGTTCATGAATTTTCAACTGGTGATACCCTGAGCGAAGATCGATCTTGGAGAACACTTTGGCTCCCACTAGTTTATCAAACAAGTCATTAATCATCGGCAGAGGTTACTTGTTCTTGATAGTCACCTCGTTCAATGCACGATAATCGACTACCATCCTCAAGGTTTTATCCTTCTTCTCCACCAAAAGAACTGGGGCTCTCGAAGGTGAAGAACTTGGGCGAATATACCCTTTGTCCAATAACTCCTTAATCTGCTTCTTGATTTCTTCTAAATCATTTGCGGGCATACGATATGGTCTCTTGGAAATTGGGGCTGTTCCGGGCAGTAACCTTATCAGGAACTCAATCTCTCTATCTGGTGGCATGCCTGGTAATTCCTCCAGGAATACATCTGGAAAGTCTTGTACCACCAGCACTTCCTCCTAAACAACGCATGTAAGGGAATTTACCCGAGTACCCATTTGTGTGCGTCGGGATACATACTTAATCCTCTTGTTTCCTCGGGTGGTGAGCAAAATAGACTTGCTGGGGCAATCAATGTTTCCTTCATACTTGGTCATCCAATCCATGCCTAAGATTACATCTAATCCCTAGGACTCTAAGACGATGAGGTCGGTGGGAAAAACATGGTTTCCTATATTGAGTTTCAATGTGTAGCATCCTATCCCTGCCATCATCATACCTCCTGGGGAATTGACCTTAATGGGCTGACTAAGGGTTTTGGTGGGTAAACCATACTTTTCCACAACTACCCTTGATATGAATGAATGAGTTGCACCGGAATCCAAAACTACCATAACTGAACGTGAATTCAATAAAAACTTACCAACCACAGTCTCAGGCTGACCATAGACTTCTTCCACATCAATGTGGTTCACCTGAGCACGGGGAAAAGGATTTGGCTTCTTAGTTGCGGAGTTGTCGTTGTTGTTGCCGTTTCCATTTCCTTGCTTGTTCTGAGGGCATTCAGTGGCATAGTGCCCTGTCTTCTGGCACTTGAAACAGGTGATATGGTTCAGATCCTTCTGAGCTGGAGCGGAACGGGGCTGGTTGCCATTCCCACTTCCATTACCATTCTTGAAGTTGCCATTGTTGGGACGATTATTCCCATTTCCTCCATGGTTATGGCTTCCATGGTTGTGCACGTGATGAGTGTGTCCTCCATACTTACCGGTCCCTGATCCGGTATTCCCTGAGTACGGGGAGTAGCAGGGCTTCTGTTGAGCTCCTGAGTTAGACTTCCCCTGTCCATACTTCCTCTTGCGGTTTTCAATTTGCTGCTGCTTCCCCTCCAAGATAAGGGCCTTGTCTACCAACTGCTGGTAGTTGTTGAAAGTATCCACCATTAGCTGCACGCTCAACTCATCGTTGAGTCCTTCTAGGAACTTCTCCTGCTTGGCTGCATCATCGGCCACATCTCCTGGTGCATAACGGGCCAACATGTTGAATTCATCCACATACTGGGCCACGGAGCGGTTCCCCTGGCGCAAGTTGCGAAACTCGCGCTTCTTCAGACTCATGGCTCCAGCTGAGACATGAGTGATGCAGAAAGCTAGCTTGAACTGCTCCCAAGTCACACCAGCAATGGGGTATGTGGTCGTGTAGTTCTCCCACCATGAAGCTACTGGTCCCTCCAGTTGATGGGCGGCAAAGCGCACCTTTTCAGCCTTAGTGCATCCAGCGGTGATGAGTTCCCTCTCCATCTTGCGGAGCCAATCATCTGCCACAATGGGCTCAGTGCTGCTAGAGAAAGTTGGTGGATTCAGCCTCAGAAAACGGGTGAGGTTGTTGCCCTGAGGTGGAGGGTGATTGTCGTGGTTGTTGGTCTAGTTCTGGATCAACAACTGCATCAGGGCATTCTACTGCTGGAGAAGTTGCGTGAGTTCCGACGGAAAGGTGAAGTCGGGCTCACGTCGCGGAGGCATCTTGATGTTTTCAGAGGGGTGAGAATTAGAATAGAACAAGGGCCTAAAGGAAAAATTCACTACCCATATGCAATGCAACAAACATATCACACCAAAACACTCATTCATTTATTCAACTCAAGGTTCAAACATCGAGATACAAGTCTCCAAATAAAACTAGACATCGTCCTACATTTTACGATGAAATAAAAGATACATGGAGGGCATTGCTAAAGTTCTCCTCAAAAGTCCATGTTGATGTGGCTTCCTCCGGTGGCGCTCTCCTCATAGTCATCATCGTTGCTGATCAAGGGAGCCACATCTCCTTCTGGGTGAAGATTTCCTCCCATGTCCAGCTGTTCCTCCAGAGTTGCAATGCGAGTGTTCAACTTCTCGATCCTCTCCAAGAAATCCTTCATTTCATGATCATGCTCGTACTTGGCTTCCCGTAGGTCAGCTTCGAGGTCAATCTCGTGGTTCATCAACTTTTTGATCGTCTTCGTGTCTGCGCGTACCCGAAGCTCCAGAGTCCTGATGTGAGTCTCCAAAGTCTGGATATAGGAAATGGTGGAGTCTTCAGTGGGGGTGTTTATGATATTTCCATTGGCATCTCTGCGACAAACCATGCTGAGGCTTGGCAAAATAGGACCACCCCTGTATTCCTCCTGAATACGTTCGAGCACACGGTGAATCGCCATGTCCCTCCCAAGAATCCAGCTTGGAGCCACAAACTTGAAGTCGATGGGTTCCTTATGATTTCCAAAGGTCTTTCCGGGGATGTGCACCTCAATCCTGTAGCGACCGTCTTGTGGAAAAGACATGATAGGAGTCCCGGTGATGCTTCGCAAAGCGATCCTTACATCCCTGACGATCTTCACCAGCTCCTTGCCAAAGGGCATCGTCGCGTCAGGCTGGCAAAACTCCGTGATCAAAACTGGGGTGAAGGTGGCCATCTATAAATGTTGGAATAAATCGGAGAATTCAGAAACGAGTAGATGAGAATATAAGAATTCGAAAGACAATAGAAAAGTGAATTTTTTTGTTTTTCCTAGGGCTTTTCCAATCCTAGAGGTTACATACTACGGTCAGCGTGTGCTCTGATACCATTTCTGTAGCGACCCGACCTGAAAGGTCGAATCTCCGGTGTTTCCGTACCATCCCAAGATCATGTTGGTACACACACGGTACATCAATGTATATATCAAAGGGAAATCACACAGCTTTATTAATCGATAATCTCATATCGAGTTCTTTATTACAATAAGGATTACAATAAAGTGGTTGAAGGCCAACTCATGAGATAAACTAAACCAATGTCTTGCGGAAGCTTCGAAGGTATTTGAGTCCATCTTACTCCAAGGGCATCTCACCGAGTGTAGAGCATATCCTCACTTCTGGTCGAAAAAATACTCTGCAACATGATACGTTGCAGCCGTGTAGGTCAGCATATTGAATATGCTGGCAATGTCACAAAAGGGGGGTAAAAGTAATCATCTATTCTATATGCATATATGGCAGGTGGGGTAGTAAGTTTTCACATAAAGCCATTTTTTCCTACAACAAGAGAGGGCAAAGCAAAAGTTATTACTACATTGTTGGTTGAGTAATGAGATGGTTCCACCAACCAATTCTCATACACAAGTTGTCATTAATACCCACATCAATATAATATTTTGTGTTGAGAATTCCATATAGTTTTAGTTCCTTTGGCTCAAGTTGTCCATGACCGTGGACACGGCTAATCGATTAGGTTTTGGGTACTCTGCAGAGTTTTGCACACGTTCCCCACAAAATTTGATCGCCTCCGTTGAATTTCTCGCACTTCAGGGTGTTTGAGAAACGGATGATCAAAACATGGTCTTCTAAAGGGTTTCCCTGAGACTCTGTCGGTGCCCATCCTTTCCTACCATTCTTCTACATCTCGTAGCACCGCCTGTCTAGGGTCACCACGATATCCAACCAAGCCAGAGCCCTTAATGGCTTGTGGATGTGCAGGTAAGCCTTGGGTCTTGAAGCATCAATCCATCTCTTTGTGCCTGGGTGGACCTTTCCGCGTGAATACTGGCACTTCTCCAGCAACACATAGGCTAACCATTGGCTTCTCCAGGGCGCCGTTCAACCATCATCCACCCAGAGGTATGTTGAAAACTCGGAGTCTTGAAGTCTTGATCATCAAGTAGGTATTATCATTATTAACTCACAACTCTCATGAATCACACACCCAACCCCGTCTACTAATAGCATAGCAAAAGTAAATCAACGTCTCCCGGGGCCAAGGTGTCAAGGGGTGAGGGGATCCTACCACATGATACTACATCAAGTAACCAAGTTTCCAGTTACCTACTTAGCATGCAATTGGGTAGATGGTAGAACTAATGCAATAAAAACATGGGAAATATGATCAAAGTGACTTGCATTGCTGGCGATCCTCGTACTCAAGTGACTCTAGATAACAAGCCTCGCACCCCGGATGATCTAACGAATCAAACAAAGCACGCAATAAGCATAGACACCATACAATTCAGTCAATAGCAAGGTAAACTAATAATACAACAACAATCAATAGCACAACCAAAAGAAAGAAACCAAAACAAAGTAGAAGACTCTCAAATTTTTGGTGGTAAAATTTCTACTAGGTCATAATAAGACAAAATTTGTTTTCAGCAACTAACCAATAGATAACAGAAAAGTAAATACAAAATTTTTATTAGAAAACAGGAAGTATTTCATTATAAAAGTTTTGTGCAAAAGGGTTACTACAAAACATTTTTCTAAACAATACTAATGGTGAAAACAAGGTTTACCTATTTAAACTAGAGCACAAACAAATTAAAAATATTATTATTATCAGAAAATAGTTCACCTAATGTTGAACAACAGAACTAAAGAAACTACAATAAAAGTTAAACTAAAAAAAATCAAAATAAATTAAAATAAAATCAATACAAATAAACACTAAGAAGAAACTAAACAGAATCTGTTTTTACTAAAAACCCTAATCTAAATATCCTAAAAATTCTCAAATAGTGTTGGATGATAAACCTAACTAATACAAAACAGTGGCAAAAAGAATCACTCAAAAATAAATTTCTAAACTCAAGTTATTCAAGGTTTAGTGATTTGCTCAATTTTAACAAAATTCAAATTTACAAGTTCAAATTTGAAAATTAAGCCTACAGACATAAACTACATGTAATTTGTGACATGTTGCAAGAATAATCAATTAAAAACTCTAAATATTCTAAAAGATATAATAAAAACAAAAACAAAAACTATTCTGTTTTCTAAAACAAAAACAGAAAAAGAAAAAAGTTTATCTAACGGACAGGGGTGACGTGGCGGTTTCCTATTGGTCGCAAGTGTGTCCGCGTGGGTGTTAGTAGGCGGACGACAGGATGCTAGAAGAAAACATTTCCGCATTTAAAACTTCTAATCTGGATCGTTGATCCAGATCCAACGACTACAGAGGGGGGTGGCTTACAGAGGAGGAGGTCGGGGCTTCGGCGATGTCGACGGCGGCCGAACGTCGGAGGTGGTTGGGGACGGTGGTGTAGTGGTCGAGGGTGGCGTCCGAAGAGTCCAGGCGACAGCGGCGAAGCTCCGGCGACGATTATTGGCGTCGGTTGGGGCTGGGGGCGATAGGGGGACGACCACAAGCTCCGGTGGCTTCGGTTGAGAACCAAACTCCGGCGAGGTGGTGTGGTGGTATTCTGGCGAGGGCAGGGGGCGTTCGGGGGTGGAATGGAGCATGGCGAGGGCAGGGTTTCTCATAGGCGCGGTGCAGGGTTGAGAAATGGAAAGGGGAGCGAGATCCGTCTTGGGATAGATCTCCGGCGAGGTGGGGGCGCGGGGAGGAAGATGAGCGCGCTGATCTCGCGAGCGGTCGGTGGGGTCCACATGTCTATGAGAGAGAAGAGAGCAGGTGCGCATCGGTGGGCGATTCGGAGTGATTTCGGGAGAGGGTTTAGGCAGGTGGGTCGGCCGGTTCTTTACTAAAACGTTAATTTCGTTTCCTTTTCTAATTTCCAGAGAATTCAATTCTCATTAAGGCATTCAAAACATTTCCAACAATTGAAGATATATATATCAAATTGATCAGGGGAATAAATGCTATTTAATGAACATTTTTCCATGGCCAAAATGAATACTTTAAAAAATTATTTTCAGAAAATGCCTAAATTGATTTTAAATTCTTTTGCAATAAATGTTCAAATAACCCCCTGGTTTTATTGTTCTAAATTTCACAAAGATACCCCTGGTGTGGAGTGTCATGTTACTCCTCTCTTTTTATGAATATTTCTCAGGGTTTTTCAAAGTAGGAGAAACAAGTAAATAGAAAAAATAAAGTGGCCTTTTAGAAATCCAAAACAAGAACTTCAACAATTCATTTCATTCAAACAATGTGATGATGATGCATAGCTAAATTTCATAACATTCCAAAATGGAATTTTGGGATGTTACATGGACGTTTCAAGAGGGTGACTTAGTGCTGCGGTTGATTCAAGACCAGACAAATATGCATAAGTTATCTCCTCCATGGGAAGGACCTTTCGTGGTCAGCAGAAATCTCAACAACGGGTCATATTATCTCATTGACGTCCGGGACGACTCAGATACCTCGGGTCAGGAGACCCGCCGGCCGTGGAACATAGCGCATCTGCAGCCTTATTATACTTGAGTTGTTGAGAATCAACATTGTACACTATCATTGTACATATCATATTTATATATGAGTAAAGTAGCATCCCTTCAAGCCGGGGCCTCTGCCATTTCGCATATCTTTGTCCATGCAAGAAAAATCCAAAACATTGGATGTCGAAGGGGGCTTCCTACCTTCGGGTATAGCTTATCTAACCCTAACAGCAGGCTCTTATGCCAAAAAAGTTGACAAGTCAACTTTGGTTGTCGAAGGGATATTCCCACCTTCGGGTGTAGCTTATCTAACCCTAACAACCGACTTTCAAGCCAAAAATGTTGACAAGTCAACATTGGCTATCGAAGGGGGCTTCCTACCTTCGGGTATAGCTTATCTAACCCTAACATCCGGCTCTTATGCCAAAAAAGTTGACAAGTCAACTTTGGTTGTCTAAGGGGGCTTCCCACCTTCGGGTGTAGCTTATCTAACCCTAACAACCAGCTTTCAAGCCAAAAAATGTTGACAAATCAACATTGGCTGTTGAAGGGGGTTTCCTACCTTCGGGTATAGCTTATCTAACCCTAACAGTCGGCTCTTATGCCAAAAAAGTTTACAAGACAACTTTGGTTGTCGAAGGGGGCTTCCCACCTCCGGGTGTAGCTTATCTAACCCTAACAGCCGGCTTTCAAGCCAAAAAATGTTGACAAGTCAACATTGGTTGTCGAAGGGGGCGTCCTACCTTCGGGTATAGCTTATCTAACCCTAACAGCCGGCTCTTATGCCAAAAAAGTTGACAAGTCAACTTTGGTTGTCGAAGGAGGCATCCTACCTACGGGTGTAGCTTATCTAACCCTAACAACCGGCTTTCAAGCCAAAAAATGTTGACAAGTCAACATTAGTTGTCGAAGGGGGCTTCCTACCTTCGGGTTTAGCTTATCTAACCCTAAGAGACGGGTCTTATGCCAAAAAAGTTGACAAGTCAACTTTGGTTGTCGAAGGGGGCTTCCCACCTCCGGCTGTAGCTTATCTAACCCTAACAACTTTCAAGCCAAAAAATGTTGACAAGTCAACATTATCTATCGTAGGGGGCTTCCTACCTTCGGGTATAGCTTATCTAACCCTAACAGCCAGCTCTTATGCCAAAAAAGTTAACAAGTCAACTTTAGTTGTCGAAGGGGGCTTCCCACCTCTGGTTGTAGCTTATCTAACCCTAACAACCGGCTCTTACGCCAAAAATGCTGACAAGTCAACTTTAGTTGTCGAAGGGGGCTTCCCACCTCTGGTTGTAGCTTATCTAACCCTAACAACCGGCTCTTACGCCAAAAATGCTGACAAGTCAACATAGCCGTCTAGGGGGCTTCCTACCCTACGGGTGTGGCTTATCAAACCCTATCAGCCGGCTCTTAAGCCAAGCAATTGACTCCGTCAACACGTTGGGAAGATACAGCATCGTCGGGTTATGCTTTTAAGCCGCCCTCCTAACGGTTTAAGGATACATCTATGCAGGAAATTAAGCTGCTAAGAGCCGGTAAGGCATACAATGAGAAGCACAAGGAAGATGACATATATATGTGTTAAGCCGGACCTTTCATATATGCGCGATGGCACAATTCAAAGAAAGGCATAAGTTACTACTAGTCTATTACATATGCTCTCGGTGGAGCCCAAAAATATCTTAAAGTTTTTTACACCGCTCATGGAGGGTCACAAAGAGTCGGCTATCAACACGCGCTCACAGTGCGATCAGCTGGCTGGCAGGTCACCCTGCTCCGAGTCTTCGACTGCCTGGATCTAAAGATTTTCCAAGTCCCAGTTGCAGTTGGTTAAAGCTGCAAAAGTTCCTTCTTCAAAGAAGGGGGACGGGTCAAGTTCAGAGGCAGAAATATGCTTACTGCGGGCGGGTGTCAGATCCTTGGACTCAAAGAGCAAGCCACGGATCCTTTTCTGCTCTGTGCTATAAGCCGCCTGGTAAGTCACTAGGTTGACCTCTTCTGCTAAAACAGAGGCCAGGACTTTGGAATCCTTCACACGTTGGGCATAGTCAGCATCTGTGAATTTGGAACCATCATCCTTTCTGGAAGTAAATCCATCCATCATATCAGCCGGAGTTAGCTCTGGAGCAAAAGCCAATGCCCGGCTTAGGGCCGCGATCGCCCCCTGGCGGGCGGCTGATCTCTTCAACTCCACAATCTCCTTTGGCAGCATCGACAGAAGCTCTAAGACCCCTTTGAGAGTTGAAGGGATATTATCCTTGTACTGCACAGCTTCGATGGTACACACAGCGCCGCAGTACAGTTGTTCTGTAAAGGTATACATGGCCTTCAGGGGCAGCAGGCTGTCGGAGGCATGTTGGCGGCTCCTAGCACCTGCATAAGATGGACGCCTCGTCATAAGTTGCAAGCACAAGTACAGATACACAAATTGAGTTACGTTATCGAATTCTTACCAAAGATGGCAGTTGTCATTTTCGTGATGTGGTGCTTTAAGGACTGCAGCTCATCAGACACGATCATGACTCGTTGGTCAGCGTCATCCACCCATTTAGTCAAGGCGGCTTGTTCAGTCTTAGAGGATTCCTTGAAGGTTGCAAAGTCAGCCTTGATTTTGGTCAATTCTTCGGCAAGGCACCGGTATTTCTCATCAGCTTCACCCCGGGCGGCTTGTTGCCTGGCTAGATTGCTTTTTAAGCCAGCCACTTTTGACCCGGCTTCGTTTAAAGCTTCCTACAAGATATCAATGCATGGAATGAGCCGATAGGAGGAGAAATTTAAAAAGTCAGCAAGTCTCAAACAGATTGCAAGCAATATGTATGACACTTGGGGGCTAATGTCTATTTTGATCTCCTAAGGTTACAGGCAGTTCCGGATCATCTTTATCAAGTTAACCCAGAACTTGGGGGCTACATATCGGTTTTTCAGGCTGTTCACAATGAAAGTCTCGGCTCAACTTTGACAAAATTGAGCCGCCCCTTAGGGGATACAATTGCCTCTAGTATCTATTCTCAATAAAGTCCTGACTCAACTTTGACAAGATTGAGCCGGCCCTTGAGGGCTAACAACGATGATTCGAGGTTACTTCTAAGTAAGGTGAGACATACATGCTAAATATGTCTACTTCTACCATGATGGAAGAGCCGGATTATCATCAGCCAATGTTAACCCGGGTCTTGGGGGCTGAGTAAGGGTATAAGGAGGAAAAAGATTAACTCATATTTCCTCTTCATTAAGTTGACAAGTTTGAGCTCCAGATCCCAGCTTGTAGACAGCTGGCTCATATAGAAAGCAGAAGTTCATTAGCTGTCATTTTCTCATGGGCAGGGAGTTCAAACTCTAGCTGCCTGGAGGATTCAAGCGTCTCACTATGCTTTGTCAACACGTGAGGAGGAGGAGGAGAGTGAAAGCCGGCGCCGGTAATCACGACGTCCGGAGCTATGGTGTCATCACCAGCCTTGGCAGGGCTCGGCGGCTTGGAATGGTCCTTCTACGGACTCTTTGGAGTAACATCAGCTGCCGGCTCTATAGAGGCTGCTGAGGGATTTGCATCCGGCATAGGAGCGTCCGGCTTGCCAAGCTCCGGTTCTTGAGCGGTAGGGCCAGGGGCAGACTTGTTGGTCTTCCTTCACTTCGCCTGGGCCCTGGTAAAACATAAAAGTTAGAGCCCAAGGTTTACAACCGCCAAAGAGTCGGACATAAAGCTTGAAAAACACACACAATGGGTTAATCTTTGGAGGCGGCAGAGCGGTGGCCGTAGAGTCGCCATATGAAGGTGATGATCCCTGAAAGGCAGTCAGATAATGTAAGGCAATGTTGGAATTACAAAGGAAGAGATAATAAAATCAAGCAGAGAAGAAATGCATACCTCTGCGGGGCGCTTCTTTTGAGTCGGGGAGTTACGTAACCCGGACATGAGATCGGTAGAGCCAGCACTTTGGGTCTGAGGTCGGTCGACTTGCTGTTGCTTTTTCAAAAGAAATTGGGGATCCAAATAAGCAAAGCAGAGAAGAAATGCATACCTCTGCGGGGCGCTTCTTTTGAGTCGGGGAGTTAGGTAACCCGGACATGAGATCGGTAGAGCGAGCGCTTTGGGTCTGACGTCGGTCGAATTGCTGTTGCTTTTTCAAAAGAAATTGGGGATCCAAATAAGCAAGAGGATGAGAAAGGGAACTTTTCGAATGACCCGCCGTATCTTCTGGGGTATAAAATATTCTGAGTCAGACAAAATATAAGTTACCTCAGGGGTGTTGGCACGGCTCATCTCTACCACGTCCTGTGAATGGTTGTTGTCAGTAAAGTAAATGAAGAGGCAACAAAAAGTAGTCCAATTATACCTCTGAGCCGTCTGATTCCGATGGCTCAAACCATTCTTCTTGAGGAGTGGTCTTTTTCGTCCTCTTGACCACAACTTTCTTCTTGGCCTTCTTTAGAGGAGGAACATATTTTTTTCTTCCAAAAGTCGGAGTCAGCCTGAAAAGATAAGCCGGCAAGTAGTGATGAATGGCCAAGAGATAGCTATTTAAAGAGAAGAGACTATGGAGAGTCGCTTTACTTCTGGGGCTGGGTTAATGACACAGAAAGGTGCCAGCCCAATGGCGCTGCAAGCTCCTGAAGTCTCATGGACAAGACTCCGGATGACAGTTGTTATATCATCTTATGTTAACGTCGTTCGACTGAAGCAGAGGGAATCATCGTACTGACTCGGATATTTGCACATAAGGCGATTTATCTGGCTCAAGGGCATAATCCTCTAGGAGATCTAGTAGCGGATCAAATCCAACCCCGTCAGTCCGTTGGCCATGAGGGCCTTAATCTTGGCATGAGCCGGCTCGTGCTTCGCCCGTTTAGCAGTTGACAGCCAGCCAGGAAGTTCGGAGGTCGTCGAGAGCCGGGAGGTATGGTAACCCGACAACAGACGTTCACCCTCTGGAGAGGTATCTTTACAATAAAACCAAGTCTTATTCAAATCTTTTGGATGACTCGGCATATGGGCAGCCAGAAAAGTTATGTCCCCACGCCTCCGAATTGAAATCCTGCCAAGCTCTAAGCTTGGGCCGGCCTTCACTTCGGTCTGGCGGTTTGCGTAGAAGAACTCCCAGAAGAGACCAACAGATGGCTCGGCTTGGAGATAGACTTTGCTGAGCACTTGAAAGTTACAGATGTTGGAGACAGAATTGGGGGCGAGGTCTTGAGGGTGCATCTTGTAAAGGTGAAGAACATCCTGGAAGAATTTTGAGTCGGGGAGTACGAATCCACGTTCGATGTGATCTGAAAATACCACTACTTCGCCCTCCCGAGGAACGGGCTTTAGTCCATCACCCGAAACTCGCCAATGGATGACATCTTTGGCGGTAAGGGTGACCGCGTGTACAAAGTCCATCAGGAACTCTTCGGTGATGCAAGAGTCGACCCAGTTGCATGAGTTGGACGCACGAGACATGGAGGCGGTTTAAAACTTTGCAAAGTAACAATGTACGGCGAGTCAACGAACGACAGATATCTATGGGAGGTTAAAAGTTTAAGACCTTAAGGTTGAGTCGCCAGGATCAGGTTGGTGAGAGCCGGAGTTACATGGCGGGTCAAGAAGACAAAGCAAAAATTTGGCTAAGTGTGGAAAACAGGTCTCGGAAAGTATTTCTGAGATTACGGATCTACAAAATGGACAAACTGTTTTTATTTCAGACCTAGAGATGAACTGATGAAACGGTGAAAGTTCAAAAACGGCAGGCGGAGCCGTTGCAAATCTACGCAGTGCTACTATCGGTCTCCTACAGACCGCTGCATTAGGAACAAGATATCGTCAAGTTCTTATGGGCTAAAGCATGGCTAGCATTGGGAGAGAAGCTCAGGTTCAAAGGCAGCGGAGGAACTACATGAATCCCTACCAAAATGGCTACAGATCTAGGGGAAGAAGAAGTCACCGGAGATGGCACGACGGACACGGGCGAAACTCTGGAGCGAACAGGTCGATGCAGCGGCTTCGACGACGACGGCGTGGAGGCGGCACGGTAACAAGGTGTGCTAGAGTAGTGGCGCTGGAAGGAGGAAGATGAAGAGCGAGCGGGAAGAAAGGCAAGAGCCACCCCTCACGGTCCTATTTAATAGGAAAAAGTGGAAACAGGCACGAAAATCTAGGTGACAGATATCATTTGACCGAGGCGGACGCCTCGATTCCCGGACCGTCCATTTAAGTAAGGGAAAGATTCGTTGTGGACGTCAGAGGATCTTTCTAACAAATTTGGCATGACGTCATGGCGGGTTATCATTTTCAGGTAGACTCACTGTTGATGAAGAAGGAGGCTAAAATGAGCAAGCTCAAATCAACCTGGGGCCTAATGTTGGGGATATAACCCCACGATGAGACCTGCCCCAAAGGCTCCGGGTCACACTAGGCGGCTCGTACGCCAATCCAAGAGTGGGCTGTGAAGATTTAAGCCCAGGATGTTTGGCGGCTTGACAAGATGGGCCGGAACATGGCCCGGACGGAGAAGACCCACGAGAATAAGCCGCCCGGAGACGGCATGGTCAGGAAGGCAAGATAAGATAGGGATAGACTCAGACACAACTTGTATGACCCGTGGTCCTGACCTCCTATATAAAGGCGAGACTTGGGGCAACTTAGAGATCAGATTATCAAGAACTAGGTCAAGCAATAGCTCCCTTGTAATCGATACGCCAAGCAATACAAACACAAGCAGGACGTAGGCTATTACCTCAACTTGAGGGGCCGAACCTGGGTAAACTTGTGTCCTTCGTCCCAACCAACCCCTTTGAGTCCATCACCTTAGCGATGGTCCCGAATCCAAGTCTGTTCACCCGGACATCTACCATGACAAAACCATGACAACGGCGAAGAGGGTTGTCCTGCACTGGCTGCTCTCTGAACCTCACTTCTCTCTGCCTTACCTCACGACGAAGAAGGGAGGAATGAGGAGGGAGAAGGAAGAGCAGTGCTGGCTCGAGGGGAAAGGGGGAAACCCTAGGGATGTGGCTGCTTTATAGGGGCGTTGATGGGACGGCCTCGGCACCCGTGAGGCTCACGATGTCGAGCTGGCGCTTCCTCTCTCTACAACCTGAGGGGGAAAGACGAAGCAGGTGGCCGTCCTGCGAGCAGGGCCAAGGGCCGCTCGGGGAGGCTAGCTGGGCCGCGGGGAGAGAAAGTCCCAGGTGGCCCTGCTCCTCTCTCTCACACACACATAGAGCAGAAACATAGTTTTCTTGTATTTCAAAACCTCGGAGAACAAAATGAGGCAAGGAGCAAAGGGAGAAGTTGAAAAGAAAAGGAATACATTTTTAAGATCACAAAAATGCTAGCAATTTAATAAAAAAGATTTGGGCATTTTTAGAGCAAGCAAATAATTCACCTAATTATATCCATGAGGCACTGTTTGCAAAATATTATAAAAGGAAAAAAACTTCAACCATGGCAGAGGATTACTTTATAAATCATAGTAGATTATTTAGAAGATGTTTAACAATTATAATGAGAGAAAATAGATAGAAAATAATTAACATGTGGAATATTTGAATGAGAGAGAAGAGGTGATACTTTGAAATGGGAGGATTTGAGCAACACTCCAAGCACACATGCATTCACTCCACAACACAAACATTCACATCATCACCACATCCACAAGGCAAACAAGGCAAGAAAATATTATGCAATATATGATGATCATGATGCATGATGCATGATGCAGGAAATGACAAGGCTAGAAGAACTCAAACTCATGATATCATTGCAATGAGAGGTCACACATGAGGAACATTACAATTATGGCAAGGGAGTGCATTGGGTTGTTATAAACACACCGCAAAAGTCATTAAATCAAATAGATCTCTAATAGACCATTGTATTGAGAATCATGGTGATAGAGGAAGCCATCTAGCTACTGCCTATGGACTCGTAGGTCTATGGTGGACTACTCACGCATCATTGGAGAGGCACCTATGATGAAGATGAACCCCTTCGTGGCGGTGTTTGATTGGATCTCGAGGTTCTGGAACTTGCGGCAACTGGAATTGTGTTTCGTCGACTCCCTTAGGGTTTTTCGAATATTTGTGAATTTGTAGGCTCGATAGTTTGTGGAGGGCGTTCTCGAGGTGGGCACCACCCACCAGGCCGCGCCAGGGGCCTCTGGCGCACCCTGGTGGGTGTTCCCCACCTCGGGCCTCCTCTTTGGCAAGTGTTTGGCCCATGTAGGGTCTTCTGGTCCAAAATAAATCTCCACAAAAATTCAGGACACTCGGGCTTCGTTTTGTACAGATTTTCTGTGAAGTAAAAAACAAGCAAAAACAACAACTGGCACTTTGGCACTATGTCAATAGGTTAGTCCAAAAAATTATATAAAGTTGCTATACAATGATTGCAAAACATAAAAGATTGATAATATAACAACATGGAACAAGCGAAAATTATAGATACCCAAGCTTAATTCCTACTGGTCCTCGAGTAGGTAAATGGTAAAAATAGAATTTTTGATGTGGAATGCTGCCTAATATGTTCATTGCATATTCTTTTGTTTGTACCATGGACATTTGTACTTTTAGATCGTTCAAAGAAATATTCTAGTTTTGACATGAAAACTTTAATACTAAAGCATATCAACTAGCAACCATGTCTTTCAAAATATCAACACTAAAGCAAGTTATCCCTAGCCCATCATGCTCAATCATTGATCCATTCATGAAACACACTCAAATATTAGCTATATCTAATGCTCAAGTAAGATCATAGTACCTCCTAGTTGGTTCTTTATAAGAGAAGATGGAGACTCAAACTGGAAAATAAAAATTGCATAAAGTAAATAGATAGTCCCTTTGCTGAGGGAAGTAGGGATTTGTAGAGGTGCGAGATCTCAAGGTTCAAATTGATAGACAAAAATATTTTGGGTGGCATGCCTTTCTTGTCAAAGAAAACGACTGAGAAATTTCAATATCTTTCCATGCTAGATACATCATAAGCGGTTCCCAAACAGAAAATATAGTTTATTCATTTTTCCACCATACTTTAACTATCCATTGCTAGCCAAATCCACAGTTGTCTTCCATACAAAAACTTTCCAAGAAAATTATTATTTGACAACATAAAGTAAATTTTAGTTTTGTTTCTTTCATTTCGGGACTGGGCATCCCTATTACTTCCATACTCTCGTGCAATGACAAGTGAATAAACACTCATCTTGAGAATAACACATCTAGCATGAAAAAATATTGGTCACCCTCTATTGTTTCATGAGAGGTACGAGCACACAAAAATGAAAATTTATTTTGAAATTTAGAGATGGCACATATAAATATTCTTGGAACGACATGGAAATACCGTATATAGGTAGGTATGGTGGAGTCATATGGCAAAACTCGGTTTAAGGATTTTGGATGCATAAGTAGTATTTCTACTTAGTACAATTGAAGGTAGAAAATAGATTGAGAAGCACCCAAAAAAAGAAGCATAACTGACATTATATAATGCACCATAAGTAGGATGTAATTCCATAGCACAACTATTGACTTTCGTGCTTCCATAGGGAATCACAAACCTTAACATCAATATTCTTGCTAAGCATAATTAATCACTAACATAAATCACATATCACTATCGTCATGTCTCAATACTATTACAAAGAATCAAGTTTAATTTGTCAAATGATCTTCATAAAAGTTTTTATTATATTCCTATTGAATATATATCACTTTGGGACTAGTTTCATATATTGCTATTGTTTTTGACAACCTCACAGGGATATAAGTGAAGAACATGAGCATGCAAGTTTCATCTCTCAAAATAATATAAGTGAAGCATGAGAGTATTTCTTCAAAATTACTAACTCTCAAATTAATATAAGTGAAGCATGAGAGCATTTGTTCAAACATGTAAAAGTAATATGTGCTAAAAGAGATATAAGTGAAGCACTAGAGCAATTTCATAGCTCAATAGATTTAAGTGAAGCACAAAGAGCAATTCTAGTAAATCATAGCATAATTTTTTGATCTCTCAAATAGGTGTGTGCAGAAAGGATAAAAAGGAAATAAAGCAAAGATACAAGATACTCCAAGCAAAACTCATGATATGTGATGAAGTAAAATATAGTTCCAAGTAAAATATCGATGGTTCTTAGAAGAAACAGGGGATGCCACTTTGGGCATACCCAAGCTTAGTTGCTTGTTACTCTTTGGATAATATCTTGGGATTCTATAGCATCCCCAAGCTTAGCCTCTTCTTACTCCTTATTCCTTCATCCATCGTGATCTCGCCCAAAACTTGAAAACTTCAATCACACAAAACTTGACAAGATTCTCGTGAGATCCGTTAGTATAATAAAGAAAACTACCACTTTAAGTACAGTTGTAAACCCATTCATATTTTGTTATTGAATTATACCTACTGTATTCTAACTTTACCATGACTTATACCCCACGATACAAGTCATAGTTTCATCAAAACAAGCACACAATGCAACAAAAACAGAATATGTTTCAGACAGAACAATCTGTAGTAATATGTACTATACCCATACTTCTGTAACTCTAAAACTTCTGAAAAGTTAGTAAAACGTAAAGAATTTGTATATAAATACTTTGTTAAAATTTCAGCACATTATCATGCTCCGGTAAAATATTAAAATCCGTGCACTAGAGTCAAAGTTTCTGTTTTAGATTCATCATTGCTTCTACTCATCTTATGAATCATCCTAAAAGTTATGCTTCCCACAAACACTAAATAAAACGTAAAAACACAATCATAACAGAGGAATTATTGTGTAAACAGTCAAAAACAGGAAGGAAAAGGTAAAATAAATTTTATTCATTGGGTTGGCTCCTAACAAGCTCTTTCTTTATAGCCATCAAGATAGGCTTAGGTTAATACTGATGCTCACATAAAAGACAAAGAGAGCATCATAATATATGTGACAAACACATTTAAGTATAACATACTTACTATGCATACGGATTTTATAATCAAAGAATCTATGGGAATAAGAATCAACTAGCATAGGATGGCAAAGCAAGCATAACTTCAAAACTTTAACCACATAGGGAGGAAACTTGATATTATTGGAATGCCTACAAGCATATGTTCCTCCCTCATAATAATTTTCAGTAGTATCATGGAGGAATATCACAATATAACTATCACATAAAGCATTCTTTTCATGATTTACAGGCATATAAAATTTATCACTCTTCACATAATCAAACTCCTTTTCATGCATGGTAGTGGGAGTAAACTCAACAAAATAAGTATCATGTGACACTTCATTGTCATAACCAAATTGAATATTAAATAATGATGGAAATTTTAATGGTTATCATTACCAATTATAGCATACATGTCATCACCAAAACTTGGGGAACATAAAATATCATCTTCATCAAGCATAGCATCCCCAAGCTTGTGGTTTTGCATATCATTAGCATCATGGATATTAAGAGAATTCATACTAACAACATGGAAATTGTGCTTTTCATTCAAGGAACTATCATGAATCACCTTAAAAACTTCTTCTTTCAACACTTCGTCAAAATTTTTAGATTCATGATTTTCAAACAAAACTTCATAGAGATAATCAAGTGCACTCAACTCACTAGCAATTGGTTCATCATAATTTGGTCTTTTGAAAATATTATCAAGTGGATGGGCATCCATATCAATAGATTTTTTGCAAGAGAAGATGCAAGCCAATAGAAGGCACATGGCAACACAAGAAAACATAGCAAACAAGAAAAAAAGGCAAACGGAAAAGAGGGCAAATAAAATGGTAATTTTTTGTCAAGTGGGGGAGAGGGAAACAAGAGGCAAATGACAAATAATGTAAATTGCAAGGAGATGAGATTTGTGATTAGGAAACTAATATATGTATATGATGTCTCCCCGGCGCCAGAGATTGGCACGCTAAAGAGATCGCTTCCTCCCCGGCAACAGCGCTAGAAATTCCTTTGATGTAGCTTGAGACTGTGTCGGTATTTCCCCAAAGAGAAAGGAATGATGCCGCACAGCGAAGACAAGCTCAGTTCTGACACCAAGGTATCAATCCATAGAGAAAGATCACGCACCCACGTAGACAACACCTACACATAAATAACAAATACTTGCAACCCAGCGCGTAAGAGAGGTTGTCAAACTCTCAACGGTAAAAAGATAGATTAGGTAATGATAGTTTTGGCAAATAGATATCATAAGAACACAAAATAAAATAAGTAAACGAAAAGTGCAGAAAGGTATTTTTGTTTTTTTGGATTAATAGATCTAAAAACAAAAAGGCAAAAAAAGTAGATCGGAAATAAATATGATGAAAAAGTAGACCCGGGGGTCGCAGGTTTCACTAGTGGCTTCTCTCATGAGTATAGCGCACGGTGGCTGAACAAATTACTCTTGGGCAATTGATAGAAGATCAAATAATCATGTTGATATCTAGGCAAAGATCATTATATAGGCATCACGTCCAAGATAAGTAGACCGAACTGATTCCTCATCTACTTCTATTAGTCCACACATCGACCGCTATCCAGCATGCATCTAGTGTATTAAGTTCATAGGAAAACAAAGTAATGCAATGAGAACGGTGATATTATCTAGACAAGATCTATTATGTAGGAATAGACCCCATCTAGTTATCCTTAATGACAACAATACATGTGTGTCCTGCTGCCCCTTCTGTCACAGGGAAAGAAACCCGCAAGATCAAACCCATCACAAAGCACCTCTTACCATAGCAAGAATAATTGATCTAGTTGGCCTAACTAAACCAAAGATTCGAAGAAGAAATACGAGGTTATAACTAATCATGCAAATAAGAGATCAAAGAAGACTCAAATCCTATTCATGGATAGAAACTGATCATGAACTCAAATTTCATCGGATCCCAACAAACACACCGCAAAAGTCATTACATCAAATAGATCTCCAAGAGACCATTGTATTGAGAATGATAGAGAGAGAGGAAGCCATCTAGCTACTCCCTACGGACCAGTAGTTCTATGGAAGACTACGCACGCATCATCGAAGAGTCACCTATGATGAAGATGAACCCCTCCGTGATGGTGTTACATTGGATCTCGAGGTTCTGGAACTTGCGGCAACTGGAATTGTGTTTCATTGACTCCCCTAGGGTTTTCTGAATATTTGTGAATTTATAGGATCGATAGTCGATGGAGGGGGATCC
This sequence comes from Hordeum marinum, assembly GCA_022496015.1. Classification (NCBI taxonomy): domain Eukaryota; kingdom Viridiplantae; phylum Streptophyta; class Magnoliopsida; order Poales; family Poaceae; genus Hordeum; species Hordeum marinum. The sequence goes on from CM039676.1 coordinate 176,367,258, forward strand.
CGAGGTGGGCACCACCCACAAGGCCGCGCCAGGGGCCTTTGGCGCGCCCTAGTGGGTGTTCCCCACCTCAGGCCTCCTCTTTGGCAGGTGTTTGGCCCATCTGGGGTCTTCTGGTCCAAAAAAATCTCCAAAAAATTTCAGGGCGTTTAGGCTTCGTTTGGTACTGATTTTCTACAAATTAAAAAACAAGAAAAAACAACAACTAGCACTTTGGCACTATGTCAATAGGTTAGTCCAGAAAATGATATAAAGTTGCTATAAATGATTGTAAAACATCCAAGATTGAAAATATAACAACATGGAACAAGCAAAAATTATAGATACATTGGAGACATATCATAGTAGTGGATGCTCATAGTTGATGAAGATCATCTTGAGTTGGGAGCAATCCTTGTTGTTTCTTACTCTTCTCACCTACATGGGTTAGTCCCACACAAGAGAAAAATACGAGGATATCTATGCACATTGAGTGAAATGCATATATGATGATGTCCATTGATTCATTCATTACCTTGTCCCTTCCTTACCTATGAGGAAATGTGTGAATCCTTGAACTATTGCATAAAGCTGAAGTTGATTGCAAATAGTCCTTGCCAAACATGAATATGGGTGAATTTTTTTGGCGGAGTCAACCCTCAAAGAACTTCTCTAGTTCTTCTTCTTAGGGACCCACATCAACTTGATGGGGATCCTTGGATTTGAAGTAGCACCTGTTCAGGTAGAGCTTGTAGTAGCTTTGGGAACCCACTTGACCATGCCTTAGGACTCAGCTTCATATGTGTCAATATCTCCTTGATGCTTGTCCTTGCCCTTGAGCTTGTGGTCTTGTGGGGGAAGGTCATCGTGAACTTTTGTTCCCTTGGGGATAATATGTTTATACTTCTCCTTTTGGGGAACAAACTTCGGCTTGGGGTATTGACCTTCTTCCCATTCAACTCCATTGGCATTTAAGTAGCCAATGACTTGGTTCTTCCGGTATCCTTCATGCTTGCATATAGTTTCCTCGAATTGCTTATATCCGGCAAGACTTTTGTAGACACCTTTTCTATAATCCCTTTCAATAGATCATTTTTTTTCCTCAAGTGTAACTTGGCTAAAGAGAATCATTAGTGGAATCAATAGAACTACTAGAAGCAACATCATTGGATTTATCATTTTTATTGTTGCTATTAGATGAGGAACCTTTCTTGCCTTTGTTACTAGTTTGCTTAGTTTTAACTTGTGGAATCAATGTAGACAAGAGTAGTCGTTTGGATAGATAACAGGAAGTCTTCTTTAAGAAATTCATGTTCTTGCTCCAAATTGAGTTTCTCAAAGTGTGGCTTCTCATGAGTTCTTACAAGCTCTCTATGATCTTCTAGAGTAGATTTATGGGCTAACTTAAGAGTGTTTAGTTCTTTAGTTAGTCACTCTATTTCCTTCTTATCATCATCACACGACTTATCTTGACTAGCATGATTATTATCAATTTCAGTTTGACTAATGTCACTAGTTTTGTCAAATAGCAAGTCATCATATCCAAGTAAGTCATCCTCGTCACTATTAAAGCCAATGTATTTAACCACTTGGGATTGTTAGAGATGTTGAAGTCTTGTGTGGAAGAGTCAAATACCCCACTGATTTCCTAGTACTTGGTTCGAAACAAGATAAATTGTGTCCCATTATGTTTGGTAGACATTTCTTGAATATTGTTAATGCTAAAATTAATTGTGCTACTGAGAAGGTCATGGTAAGCTTCGGTGATATGTCTCATGAATTTAATTTCTCTAAGTTTAGCAGACAACCACATAAAGAGAATTGCCTAATGGGGATGAAATAATTGGTCTTGCTTCTATTAGGAAGTAGGATGTCATGGAGGCGTATATATAGGCATCTCCAAAAATACAACCGTTACAACATTATTGCCCAACTCGGTGAAATCAAAGAGAAAACTCGGTTGCACCGACTAGTATAAAATGTGGAAGCTTTGGCCTTTCGGTAAGACTGATATATGATTCTCGGTGGTACCGATATGAGAGATTGAGGTTAGTTACACAACTCGGTGAGACTGATTCACAAAACTCGGAAATTTTGATTTTTGTGAAACATGTAACAAAAAGTTGGTCATTGGAACTTGGTTGCACCGAAGTGAATGTTGGTAGTACCGAGAAGTGTATTTTGGCTAGGGTTTCAGTCTAGGGTTCTAACTCGATGTAGCCGATGTGAAAATTTTGGTGGCACCATTTTGAGTGGTAGGTTCTAGAATATAATCTTTGTGGGAGAGCTTGTGGGTGTTTTTGGTGACTAACACTTGATCATTTTGAGAAATTCATTCACCATTAATACCTCGCTCCCTTTTGATTGTATTGGCTTTCTTATGGACTCAAAGTGATTTCTCACAAAGTAAAATGTAGAGTCTTCATGGTTTTATCTTGGCCAATCCTATGCTTGCATCTTGGGGTCTCCTCACAATCCTTTGACAATCATTACATTGAACTTTCTCTGGAGATATACTTAGTGGAAACATAAGTCCAATAAAATATATGTTGCTATTAATTACCAAAACCATCTAGGGAGAAGTTGTGCTTTCAATCTCCCCCTTTTTGGTAATTGATGACAACATATAGATCAAAGCTTCAATAGAGATATAATCAATAAATAGCATCGTCTCTTTGAGATGTATGTGATAAGAAAGAGCTCCCCCTAAATTTTTGCATTATTTTAAATTTGTATTTGAATGCAAATGCACAATCGATTAGGATCATGGGTCACTTTTCCATGCCACATACAATTTTGTGGTGTGCAAAGATTAATTAATATGAGTGAATTAAATAACAACACACTAGTGTAGCGATGTGCTATACAAACGGTTATTAACCCCTTTCTGCGACGTACTTTGAAACCATCGCCTTGCAAGTGTGGGCGATAGGGGGTCCATCCCACACGACACAGAATAATCGCCGGCAAAGGTGTCCAACGAACGCAAACGTTTGGCAAAACTAAGCATATGGGATGTCCACATCTATCACAAACGAGAGTCACTGGTCAACCGTTTGAGATATGGTGGACTTCCCATATGACCCATCCTTGCAACTGGTGTGAGATCACACTAACATCGCATGCGTTATTCTGTGGCTCACCGTTTACGAGGTGCGCCAAATCACAAATAGTTCACGATTATGAAGCGTGTATGATAAGGGGTATATCACAAACACTTATATTGGACGAATAGTTGGCAATATTTAAATAAGACTATAATTTAACCATCGTACAAGTATCGGATAGGTTTAAGAAATGTCATACTCGCGTCCGACAGGTTAAGTATCGCACACACTATTCTATGGTCCAACATTTGCGATGCATGCTACATCACAAACAATTCATCATTTTAAACTGTGTGCGACAGAGATTGTATCACCAATGTTGCATTTGGTTGCACCGTTTGTTATATTATCTGAAATTACACAGGATTTGCAAATGGCAACTCTGTGCATGATCGCACACGTTTTCTATCTGTGAAATGTGTCGGATCTTGAGGTATATCACAAACGTTGAGACTTACGAACCGTGTGCAGGGTAATGACCTGTAGAGCATTTTTTATTATTTTAACAGCTATGATTTAAAATTGTACTTAGTTTGAATTTGAAAGTGGGGAATAGCTTTTTACATATACATAGATAGGTTCATCAACCAATGCATTATTCCATTCACAGGTACATACGCTCAAGAATTACGTCAACGAAAGAATTACATAAGTGATAAATAAAGAATGATGAAAGATGGTTGAATACTTGTATTAAAGAAGATAAAGAAAGAGGCACAATATATTCTGATTGTTGTAAAAGGTAAAGTGGAATGCCCATAGTGTGCCCTCCTCCATGTCATCTCCACACAAGACTCTAGCCCAATCCCTTGTGATGGTCGACCACCCATCCTTCAATATCTTCATGACTTCCAGATAGTCATTCTAGTCTGGTGGAAATACATGTACATTTGCATGTCCAACAATCATGTAGTTTGAGAGGTGATCTTGGGTAGACTGTGTTGGGAACCACTGCAAAGGAAAAATATACAGAGATTGTCATCTAACAACTCAGTATGTGCAGTAAAAGGGTACATTGGTATGAGTTAATATACTTCATATCACTGTTGTCTTGGACAAACTGTAAATTAATAGTTTAATTGCCACATTATGACCAATTGTACTAGCAATCCTTATTAGTTACCTCGCATGATGCTCTCTCTGTCCCACTATATAAGATCTAATTACATCCAATGCACAAACATATTGGATGTATTAGCCTCTTTTATTGTGGGGCTGAGGGAGTATAACATGGGAAACAAATATAGCCATGTGAACCAAAAACCATTAAAATAGGCATATGCTCACTACATCAGGCTTAACAACAACCAAATAAAGTCATTCATAATGGTATTGTTGAATTTTCATAGAACAAAGCTTGTGCTTAAACATCAAATTGTATAATTGAACATCACAGAGTAAAAAAATAGATGGTGTATAACTAAATAAACAAGGCATACTACAGCAACCAAATAGTCATTCATATCGGTATTGCTGAAATTGCATACAATGTAACATGTGCTTAAAGATCAAATTCTATGATTGAACATCACATTGTTAGAAAACCGAAATAAACAGGGGCATGTTAACTACACCAGCTTTAACAGGAACCAATTATATGATTGAACAACCAAATCTAGCAATTGAAGCTGGGCATATGTTCACTACAAACAACCAAAAATAGCTAAACAAGGTATATGCTCACTACAGGCAACCAAACATAGGTGTTCGTGAAATTGAACTAAAAAAATTCATACTCGAGCATAGGGTGCACTTGTCGACGACAAGTTATTGTCGTCAATGAGAACTGACTTGGTAGTTGACGATGCCAAAACATCGCCATCAAATGCGACTTCCATAAATGACAAAAGGGTCCCATTCGCGATGAAGGAAAATTCCTGACAGCAAAGCATAGTAGATCAGATGCATACTACAAACAACCAAATATAGGTATATGCTAACTACAAACAACCAGAAATAGGCAATGAAATTGAACTGAACAATTCATATTCGAGCATATCAAATTGCACTTTTGAACGTTACAATCCATAATCCAGCATAGGACATTCCTGACAGCAAAGCGGAGTACATCAGCGGCATACATATCAGTGTTGTTGAAATTGTTGGAAATATGCCCTAGAGGCAATAATAAAATGGTTATTATTATATTTCCTTGTTCATGATAATCGTTTATTATCCATGCTATAATTGTATTGATTGGAAACACATTGCATGTGTGGATATATAGACAACATTGTGTCCCTAGTATGCCTCTAGTAGACTAGCTCATTGACCAAAGATGGTCAAGGTTTCCTAGACATAGACATAAGATGTCATTTGATAATGGGGTCACGCCATTGGGAGAATGATGTCATGGACAAGACCGAAACTATAAACAAAGCATACGATTGTGTCAGTTTATTGCTATAGTTTTCTGCATGTCAAGTATCTTTTCCTATGACCATGAGATTATGCAACTCACTGACACCGGAGGAGTACCTTGTGGGTATCAAATGTCGCAACGTAACTGGGTGACTATAAAGATGCTCTACACATATCTCCGAGGGTGTTTGTTGAGTGTGCATGGATCAAGACTGGGATTTGTTACTCCATGTGATGGAGAGGTATCTCAGGGCCCACTCGATAATACAATATCCCAACAAGCCTTGCAAGCAATGTTACTAAAGTTTTAGCCACGGGTTCTAGAATTACGGAACGAGTAAAGATACTTGTCGGTAACGATATTGAACTAGGTATAGAGATACCGACGATCGAATCTCGAGCAAGTAACATACCAAAGAACAAAGGGAACAGCATACGGGATTAACTGAATCCTTGACATAGAGGTTCAAACCGATAAAGATCTTCGTAGAATATGTAGAAACCAATATGGGCATCCAGGTCCTACTATTGGTTATTGACTATAGAGGTGTCTCGGTCATGTCTGCATACTTCTCGAACCCGTAGGGTCTACACACTTAACGCTTGATTACGATATAAGTATAGTCGAGTTTTATGTTGGTGACCGGAGGTTTTTTGGAGTTTCGGATGGGATCTCGGACATAATGAGGAACTCCGAAATGGTCCGGAAGTGAAGAATAATATATAGGATGGAGAGAATCGGAGTCCGAAAAGGTTCTGGGACTTGCTGGTTTTGTGACAGAAATGCCGAAGGGTTCCGGGAGTCCACCGGGGAGGTCCCCTACCCCGGAGGGAAACATGGGTTGTGATAGGGGTGGAACCATCCCCTGGTGGGCTGGCCGCACCTCCCACAAAAGGCCCATGCGCCTGGGCTAGGGCTAGCGCAAGGTACGGGGCCGCACCACTTGTCTTGGGGGCCAAGGCACCCCCTCGTCCGCCGCACCCATCTTGCCCGCCACCCCTAGGGGTTGGAACCCTCGGGCTCCAGTCCCCTCCTCCTCCTCTCCCCCTATATATATGTGAGGGGAGGGAGGGCTGCCGACACCCTAAGCCACGGCACAACCTCTATCTCCCTAAAAGCTCGCTCTTCTTCTCTAGATTGATTCGGTCATGCACGGCGAAGCCCTGCCGTATCAGCCCCTCCACCACCGCCACCATGATGTCGTGCTACCGGAAGGACTCAAGCTACTACTTCTCCATCGCTTGCTGGATTGAGGAGGTGAAGGTGTCATCAATCTGCACAATAGTCTTAGTAATTTGATTAACTAAACACATTATCTTGAACAATAGTCTTAGTAACCTTCGCATATTTATGTTGTAGATCAATGGCTCGCATAGTAATTCCCCTGAATTTTAATGTGTTCCTAGAGAAAACCAAGTTGAAAGATGATGGAAGTAACTTTGTGGACTTGGCCCGTAAACTGAGGATTATCCTCACGGCTTCCCAAAAGGCTTATGTCCTTGATGCACCGCTCGGTGACCCACCCGCTCCCGTGTCGTGCGAAGATGTTAAGAAGCTTGGGAGACACGTTCTGGAGAACACTCAATAGTTCAATGTGCAATGTTGTATGGCTTAGAACCGGGACTTCAAAAATGTTTTGAACGTCATGGAGCATATGAGATGTTCCAGGAGTTGAAGTTTATCTTTGAGAAGAATGCCCGGATTGAGGGGTATGAGACCTCCGATAAGTTCAATGCTTGCAAGATGGAGGAGAACGGGTCTGTCAGTGAACATATACTCAGAATGTCTAGGTATTCAAACCGTCTGGCAGAGTTAGGGATGCCCCTTCCACCAGAGGCGATCACTGATAGAGTTATTCAATCATTGCCACCTAGCTACAAGAGCTTTGGGATGAACTATAACATGCATGGGATGAACAAGTCAGTCGTCGAGCTGTTTGCGATGCTGAAAATCACTAAGTCTGAAATCCAGAAAGAGCATCAAGTGTTGATGGTCAATAAAACCAGTAGTTTCAAGAAGAATTAAAAGGGCAAGAAGGGTAACTCCAAGAAGAGTGGCAAAGAAGTTTCCCCTCCCGTGAAGAAACCCAAGACTAGACCCAAACTAGAAACTGAGTGCTTTCATTGCAAGGGAACTGGTCACTGGAGGTGGAACTGGCCCAAGTATCTGGCCCACAAGAAGGCGTCCAACACCACACAAGGTATATATGATATAAATGTTATTGATGTGTACCTTACCAACTCTTTTTGTAGTGCCTGGGTATTTGATACCGGTTCAGTTGATCACATTTGCAACTCAAAATAGGAGCTACGGAACAGGCGAAGGATGGCTAAGGATGAAGTGACGATGCGCGTGGAAAATGGTTCCAAGGTTGATGTGATCACCGTCGGCACGCTCGCTCTTTGATTACCATCAGGGTTAGTTATGAACCTAAATAATTGTTATTTGGTGCATGCGTTAAGCATGAACATTACATATGGATATGGTTTATTGCGAGACGGTTACTCATTTAAATCATAGAATAATGGTTGTTCTATTTATATGAGTAATATCTTTTATGTCCATGCACCCAATGTGAGGCATTTATTCCTATTTGAATCTCGATAGTGACGATACACATGTTCATAACATTGATGCCAAAAGATGAAGAGTTGATAATGATAATACCACTTTCTTGTAGCACTGTCGTTTAGCTCATATTGGTGTAAAACGCATGAAGAATCTCCATGCTGATGGACTTTTGTAGTCACTTGATTTTGAATCACTTGACACATGTGAACCATGCCTTATGGGCAAGATGAATAAAACTCCGTTTCTCTGGAACAATGGAACGGGAAAGTGACTTGTTGGAAATCATACATACTGATGTGTGCGGTCTAATGAGCATTGACGCGCGCGATGGATATCCTTATTTTCTCACCTTCACTGATGACTTAAGTAGATATGGGTATATTTACTTAATGAAAAACAAGTCTGGAATGTTTGAAAAGTTCAAGCAATTTCAGAGTGAAGTTGAGAATCATTGTAACAAGAAGATTAAATTCAAATGATATGATTAAGGAGGAGAATATCTGAGTTATGAGTTTGGCAGTCACTTAAGACTGTGTGGAATTGTTTCATGATTGACACCGCCTAGAACACCATAGCCTAATGGTGTGTCTGAACGTTGTAATCGGACCTTATTAGACATGCTACGTTCTATGATGTCTCTTGCCGATTTTCCACTACCGTTTTCGGGTTATGCATTAGAGACAACTGCATTCACTTTAAATAGGGCACCATCGAAATCAATTGAGATGATGCCATATGAATTGTGGTATGGCAAGAAGCCAAAACTGTTTCTTAAAGTATGGGGATGTGATGCTTATGTCAAAAAGCTTTGGCCTGAAAAGCTGGAACCCAAAGCGGAGAAATGTATCTTCATAGGATTCCCACAAGAGACAGTTGGGTATACCTTCTATCTCAGATCCGAAGGCAAAGTTTTTGTCATTAAGAACAGACCATTTCTTGAGAAAGAGTTTCTCTCGAAAGAATTGAGTGGGAGGAAAATAGAACTTGATGAGGTTATTGAACCTTTTCTTCAAATAGAGAGTAGCGCAGCGCAGAAAGATGTTTCTGTGGAGCCTGCATCAGTTGAACAAGAAATTAATGATGATGATCATGAAGCTTCGTATCAAGTTACTATCAAACCTTGTAGGTCGACAAGGGCATGTACTTCTCCTGAGTGGTACGACAACCCTGTCTTAGAGGTCATGTTGTTAGACAACGATGAACCTACGAGCTATGGACAAGCGATGATGGGACCGGATTCCGAGAAATGGTTAGAGGGCATGAAATCCTAGATAGGATCCAGGTATGAAAACAAAGTATGGACTTTGGAAGTATTACTTGAAGAGTGAAAAGCCATTCAGAACAAATGGATCTTTAAGAGGAAGACGGACATGGACAGTAATGTCATCGTCTATAAAGCTCGACTTGTGGCAAAGGGTTTTTCACCAGTTCAAGGAGTTGACTACGATGAGACCTTCTCACCCGTAGTGATGCTTAAGTCCATCAGAATCATGTTAGCAATAGCTGCATTTTTCGATTATGAAATTTGTTAGATGGATGTCAAAACAACGTTCCTTCACGGTTTTCGTAAGAATGAGTTGTATATGATACAACCGGAAGGTTTTGTTGATCTAGAGAATGTTGACAAAGTTTGCAAACTCCAGCGATTCATTTATGGACTATTGCAAGCATCTCGGAGTTGGAATCTGCGCTTTGATGAGGTAATCAAAGCGTTTGGGTTTGTACAAGTTTACGGAGAAGCTTGTATTTACAAGAAAGTGGCTGGGAGCTCTATAGCGTTTCTAATATTATATGTGGATGACATATTGTTGATTGGAAACAATATAGAAATGTTGGAAAGCGTGAAGGAATATTTGAACAAGAGTTTTTCAATGAAGGACCTAGGAGAAGGTGCTTTCATATTAGGCATCTAGATCAATAGAGATAGATTGAGATGCTTAGTAGGACTTTCACAGTGCACATACCTTGACAAAGTTTTGAAGAAGTTCAAAATGGACCAGTCGAAGAAGGGGTTCTTGCCTGTATTGCAAGGTGTGAAGTTGAGTCAGACTCAATGTCTAGTGACTACATAAGATAGAGAAAAGATGAGTGTCATCCCCTATGCTTCAGCCATAGGCTCTATCATGTATGAAATGTTGTGCACAAGACCGATGTCAGCCTTGCTATAAGTATGGACGGAAGGTTTCAAAGTGATCTAGGAATGGAGCACTAGACGGCGGTCAAGAATATCCTTAAGTACCTGAAAAGGACTAAGGAAATGTTTCTCATTTATGGAGGTGATCAAGAGATCATCGTAAAGGGTTATGTCGATGCAAGATTTGACACTAATCCGGATCACTCCAAGTCGCAAATCGGATACGTATTTATTCTCAATGGGGGAGCGGTAAGCTGGTGTAGTTCCAAGCAGAGTGTGGTAGTCGATTCTACATGTGAAGCGGAGTACAGCGCAGCCTTAGAGGCAGCAAAGGAAGGTGTTTGGGTGAAGGAGTTCATGACAGATCTTGGAGTAGTGCCCAGTGCACTGAATCCAATGGCTCTATCTATGACAACACTCGTGCCATTTCTCTCGCTAAGGAGCCAAGGTTTCACTAGAGGACCAGACACATAAAGCGACGCTTCAATTCCATCTGCGATTAGATCAAGGAGGAGGACCTAAATATTTGCAAAGTGCACACAGATCTGAATGTTGCAGACCCATTAACTAAACCTCTTCCAAAGGCTAAACATGATCAACACCAGAACTATATGGGTGTTAGATTCATTACAATGTAAATCACATAGTGATGTGAGCTAGATTATTGACTCTAGTGCAAGTGGGAGACTGTTGGAAATATGCCCTCGAGGCAATACTAAAATGGTTATTATTATATTTCCTTGTTCATGATAATCATTTATTATCCATGCTACAATTATATTGATTGGAAACACATTGCATGTGTGGATATATAGACAACATTGTGCCCCTAGTATGCCTATAGTAGACTAGCTCGTTGATAAATTATGGTCAAGGTTACCTAGCCATATACATAAGATGTCATTTGATAGCAGGGTCACATAATTGGGAGAATGATGTGACGGACAAGACCCAAACTATAAACATATCTCCGAGGGTGTTTGTTGAGTGTGCATGGATCAAGACTGGGATTTGTTACTCCGTGTGACGGAGAGGTATCTCAGGGCCCACTCGGTAATATAACATCACAACAAGCCCTGCAAGCAATGTGAGTAAAGTATTAGCCACGAGATCTTTTATTACGGAACGAGTAAAGAGACTTGCCGGTAACGAGATTGAACTAGGTATAGAGATACCAACGACCAAATCTCGGGCAAGTAACATACCAAAGAACAAAGGGAACGGCATATGGGATTAACCGAATCCTTGACATAGAAGTTCAAACCGATAAAGATTTTCGTATAATATGTAGGAACCAAAATGGGCATCAAGGTACTGCCATTGGTTATTAACCGTAGAGGTGTATCGGTCATGTCTGCATAGTTCTTGAACCTGTAGGGTCTACACACTTAACGCTTGATGACGATATAAGTATAGTCGAGTTTTATGTTGGTGACCGAAGGTTGTTCGGAGTCTCGGATGGAATCCCGGTGAAAAAAGCACAACATGCTCCCTTGGTGGTTTCGATAATTCATAACAACATTACATTGTCTCTTGGACTAATACTTTTATCTAGTGTGTTTCAGATAATAGTCCATGGAGAGTTGGGTTGGCAAAGAGATTGTGGAATACCCCAAGATGCAAGGAAATAGGTTGGCAAAGCTTCAAGCAAGAGGACTCTACATTTTATATTTGTGAGAAATCACTTTGAGTCCATAGGAAAGCCAATACTATTAAAAGGGGGTAAAGTTTTGTTGGTGAACAAAATGCTCATATGTGCACAGGTGATAGTCACAAAAGACACCCACAAACTCTCCCACCAAAGTATGTCCAAAGCCAAACACTCAAAATCAGTGCAACCAACATTTCCATCCTGGTGCCGCCGATTTCGAACCCTAGACAGACTTAGCCAAACCCTAGCCACTTCGATGCAACCGATTCCAAACCGGTGCCACCGAGTTCAGACTGCCAACTTTCTGTTATGCAAGTTCACAATTTTGGTCCCTCCGAGAATGTTGAATCGACGTCACTGAGAGTGAGCATTCTGACCGTTAGTCAACTTATCGGTGTAACCAAGATTCCTATATCGGTCCCTTCGAGATTCAAAAGTTGCCACCTTTGATCACTTCGGTACCACCAAGATTAACACATTGGTGTCACCGAGTCTGACTTATTCTGTGTAACAGTTGGATTTTTGGGGATGCCTATATATACCCCTCCACCACCACCTACTCGGAAAAGAAGCACTCGGGACTATTGCATACCTATCCTATCACACTTTCTAAGAGAGAACCACCTACCCTTGTGTTGAGTTCAAGATCTACCACTCCAACCATATGGATCTTTATTTCTAGCCTCCCCAATTTGCTTTCCACCAATCCCATCAATTCTACCAAGCCATATCTATGAGACAATGATTGTGTGTTGAGGAGTCTATCATCTTGAAGCATAAGAGCAAGGAGTTCATCGACATTACCGAGCCTATTACCTTTTAGAGGGAGGTGCCTCCTAGATTGGTTAGGTGTCACTTGGGAGCCTCCTACTTCGTGTTGTGGAGTGAACCAAGAAGTTTGTAAGGGCAAGGATATCGCCTACTTCGTGAAGATCTACCCATAGTGAGGCTAGTCCTTCGTGGATGGAAGCCATTATGGAATAGTCAAGGTTGCTACTTCGTGGACCCTTATGGGTGGAGCCCTTCGTGGACTCTCGCGACCGTTACCCTCCGTGGGTTGAAGACTCCATAAACGTGGACGTACGATAGCACCACCTATTGGAACCACGGGAAAAATCTTTGTGGCTCCAATGGAGTTTGGTATCCATATCTCAACTCTTTACCTGATGTGCAATGTCTTTACTTTCTGCTGCTATATTTTTTGACATGCATGTGTACGGTATATAGACTTGCTAGTCTTGCTAAAACTGTTAAAATCTGCCAACCAAATAACTTGGGAAAAGGTTAGGTTTTAATTTTCTGCTAGTAGTTTATTCACCCCCCCCTCTAGACACTCTTCTAGTGATCCCTCAATTGGTATCAGAGCCTTGGTCTCCATTGCATCGGTTTAATCACCGAGGAGGAAGATGTATGTGTCTAGTATAGGGAGTTTGAGTTGTAGAGTCCCTATTCTTGATGGAGAGTATTATAGTCAATGGAAAACTTTGATGCTTGAGCTGTTTAATGAATTTCAATTGAGCAAATATGTTATGCGCCCCCATGAGCCTCCTATTGATGAATTGCATCCCACACACGAAGAGGAAATTAATATGCTTGGTAACCTAAGAACTGTCAACCTTATTGTTAGAGGTTTACCAAGATTCATGCTTTCTCAATTGAAGAACTTTGCATCTGCCTATACCTTGTGGACTGATTTGGAGAAACGATATCCAAATATTTCATTAGGAAATCTTGATGAAATTCTACATAAAACTTTTTCTTTTCACAAAATGAAGCCTAGTGATCCAAACTTTGATAAATGCCTATTTGAGCTCCATGATCTTACGCGTTCTAAAGGAGATGTCACCACTATCAACAACATTATCTTTGAAGCCATTCGTATTCATAAACTTGAACATTGTCATAGTCACAATTCTAACGAATCTCTTGTTCTTTATGACGAGGATTTCCCACTTGATGATGACAATGTGGAACATGACTATCTTGGAGAAGATGAGTTGTTCGACATCGAGCATGAAAAGATCACGAAGAATCTAAGTCTAATGGCAAACTTCAAGGATTATATGTCCGAAGGAAAAGAGTGGATTCTTGACAATGGATGTACGGATCACATGACTAGTGACAAAGACATGTTCCAAGAGATTACGCCTAATCAAGGTCCTCGAAGGTACGTGACCTTTGGAGACAACTCTAAGGGTAGGTACTTGGCCTTGGTAAGGTGGCCATATCTCATGATAGCTCTATTCAAAATGTTATGCTTGTTGAATCCCTTGGCTACAATCTTCTTTCCGTATCTAGACTTGTCGATTTTGGTTTCAATGTGTTATTCACGAAAGTAGATTGCCAAGTGTCTCATCAAGATAATCATAAAAAGGTCTTTACCGGTTTTCGTAGAGGTGATCTATACATTGTTGATTTCACTAAGAGATCCAAGCCTCGTGTTGGAGAACGTAGTAGTAAATCAAAATTTTCCTACGTGTCACCAAGATCTATCTATGGAGAAACCAGCAACGAGAGGGGAGAGATTGCATCTTCATACCTTTGAAGATCGCTAAGCGGAAGCGTTACAAGAACGCGGTTGATGGAGTCGTACTCGCAGCGATTCAGATCGCGGTGGATCCGATCAAGTGCCGAACGGACGGCACCTCCGCGTTCAACACACGTGCAGCCCGGTGACGTCTCCTACGCCTTGATCCAGCAAGGAGGGAGGAGAGGTTGAGGGAGAGCTCCGGCAGCACGACGGCGTGGTGGCGATGGAGCTGCGTGGTACTCCGACAGAGCTTTGCTAAGCGCTACGGAGAACGAGGGGAGGAGGAGGTAGGGCTGCACCAGAGAGAGAGGGAGAACCGTGTGTTGTGCAGCCCCAAATACCTCCACTATATATAGGAGAGAGGGAGGAGGGGTGGCTGCACCCTAGGGTTCCACCCTAGGGGTGGCGGCAGCCACCAGATGCCATCTGGCCGGCGGCTAGGGCAAGGGAGAGGTGGGGCGCCCTAGGGTGGGCCTTAAGGCCCATCTAAGCCTAGGGTTTGCCCCCCTCCACCTTTGCCATGCCTTGGGCTGGGGTGGGAGGCGCACCAGCCCACCTAGGGGCTGGCTCCCTCCCACTCTTAGCCCACGGAACCTTCCGGGGCAGGTGGGCCCACTTGGTGGACCCCCGGAACCCTTCCGGTGGTCCCGGTACACTACCGGTGACACCCGGAACACTTCCGGTAACCAAATCCTCACTTCCTATATATCAATCTTCGTCTCCGGACCATTCCGGGACTCCTCGTGATGTCCGGGATCTCATCCGGGACTCCGAACAACCTTCGGTAACCACGTACACTATTTCCCTATAACCCTAGCGTCATCGAACCTTAAGTGTGTAGACCCTACGGGTTCGGGAGACACGTAGACATGACCGAGACACCTCTCCGGCCAATAACCAACAGCGGGATCTGGATACCCATGTTGGCTCCCACGTACTCCACGATGATCTCATCGGATGAACCACGATGTCAGGGATTCAATCAATCCCGTATACAATTCCCTTTGTCTATCGGTATGGTACTTGCCCGAGATTCGATCGTCGGTATCCCCATACCTTGTTCAATCTCGTTACCGGCAAGTCTCTTTACTCGTTCCGTAATACATCATCCCGTGACTAACTCCTTAGTCACATTGAGCTCATAATGATGATGTCTTACCGAGTGGGCCCAGAGATACCTCTCCGTCACACGGAGTGACAAATCCCAGTCTCGATTCGTGTCAACCCAACAAACACTTTCGGAGATACCCGTAGCGTACCTTTATAGCCACCCAGTTACGTTGTGACGTTTGGCACACCCAAAGCATTCCTACGGTATCCGGGAGTTACACAATCTCATGGTCTAAGGAAATGACACTTGACATTGAAAAGCTTTAGCAAAC
The DNA here is from genome assembly GCA_022496015.1 of Hordeum marinum. NCBI lineage: Eukaryota > Viridiplantae > Streptophyta > Magnoliopsida > Poales > Poaceae > Hordeum > Hordeum marinum. The sequence goes on from CM039676.1 coordinate 176,382,971, forward strand.
GAACTACACGATCTTGTGCTATGCTTAGGATTGGGTCTTGTCCATCACATCATTCTCCTAATGATGTGATCCCGTTATCAACGACATCCAATGTCCATGGTCATGAAACCGAGACCATCTATTGATCAACGAGCTAGCCAACTAGAGGCTCACTAGGGACACGTTGTGGTCTATGTATTCACACATGTATTACGGTTTCCAGTTAACACAATTATAGCATGAACAATAGACAATTATCATGAACTAGGAAATACAATAATAACCATTTTATTATTGCCTCTAGGGCATATTTCCAACACCTCGCACTTGTTTAATTTCTAAATCCCCTAAAGGTTGGCTATGGCATAGAAGACTTGGACATGTAGGCATGCGCTATGTAGATAAGCTAATCAAGGGCAATCACATTCTTGGTGTCAAATATGTTATCTTTGACAAAGATAGACTTTGTAGTGCTTGTGAAGCCGGAAAACAAGTAGGCGGAAGTCATCCCATTAAGAATATCATGACTACTAGGATACCACTCGAGTTACTTCACATGCATCTTTTCGGTCTCAATGCTTACAAGAGTCTCGGTGGAAATCCCTATGGTCTAGTTATATTTGATGATTTTCCCGGATTTACGTGGGTATTTTTCCTTGATGATAAGTCGCACGTTCAAAAGATCTTCAAGAACTTCATTCGCAAAGTGCAAAATCAGTTTGAAGTGAAGATCAAGAAATTTCGAAGCGATGATGGATCGGAGTTCAAGAACACCCATGTCGATACCTTTCTTGATGAAGAAGGTGTCTCACATGAGTTCTCGGATACATACACGCCTCAACAAAATGGAGTTGTTGAGGGGAAGAACCGGCGCTTATTGAGATGGCCAAAACGATTCTTGATGAATACAAGACGCCAAGACACTTTTGGGCAGAAGCCGTGGAAATAGCATGTCATGCCACAAACCGACTTTACTTGCACAAGCTTCTCGGTAAACGGCATACGAGCTACTCACCGATAACAAACCCCAAGTTTGATACTTTCGGGTATTCGGCTCCAAGTGCTACATTCTTGACAAGCATCGTCGTACTAAATTTGCTCCTAAATCTCATGAAGGATTTCTACTTGGTTATGGATCAAACTCTCACACTTACTGTGTCTACAACAACTTCACTCAAAAAGTTGAAGAGACGGTAGATGCGAAGTTTGATGAATCTAATGGTTCGCAAGTCGAACAATTGTCAAATGATGTAGGTGATAAGGACCCCTCGGAAGCTATCCAAGACTTGTCTATTGGCAAAATTCGTTCCATGAGGTGAAGGAAAGCACTTCATCAACCCAAGTGGAAGCTCCTACTTCGAATCAAGGCTACTAACAACACGGCATAGAAGCATCCACAAGTGGTACACGACAAGATGAAGAGGAGGAGGAAGTACATCATGAAGATTCACCACAACCTCCTTCACCACCATCTCAAGGAGATGATAACGTTGAAAACAACGAAGACGAAGTAGATGATGATGAAGAAGAAGCTCCACCATCCAACAATTGGAAGTTGACCCGAGTTCGAGCACAAGTTGACCCGAGTTCAAGAACAATTGGATGATGATGATGAAGAAATCACTTTGAGTCCATAGGAAAGCCAATACTATTAAAAGGGGGTAAAGTTTTGTTGGTGAACAAAATTCTCATACGTGCACAAGTGATAGTCACCAAACACACCCACAAACTCTCCCACCAAAGTCTATACAAAGCCAAACACTGAAAATCCGTGCAACCAACATTTCCATCCCGGTGCCATTGATTCCAAACCCTATACAGACTCAGCCAAACCCTAGCCACTTCGGTGCAACCGATTCCATACCAGTGCCACCGAGTTCAGGCTGCTAACTCCCTGTTACACAAGTTCACTGTTTCGGTCCCTCCGAGAATGCTGAATCGGCATCACCGAGAGTGAGCATTCTGTCTGTTGGTCACCTTATCGGTGTAACCGAGATTCCTATATCGGACCCTCCGAGATTCAAAAGTTGCCACCTTTGGTCACCTCGGTACCACCAAGATTAACACATCAGTGTCACCGAGTCTGACTTATTGTGTGTAACGGTTGGATTTTTGGGGATGCCTATATATACCCCACCACCACCACCTACTCGGAAAAGAAGCACTCGGGACTATTCCATACCTATCATATCAGACTTTTTGAGAGAGAACCACCTACCCTTGTGTTGAGTTCAAGATCTTCCACTCCAACCATATGGATCTTCATTTCTAGCCTCCCCAAGTTGCTTTCCACCAATCCCATCTATTCTACCAAGCCATATCTGTGAGAGAGTGATTGTGTGTTGAGGAGTCCATCATCATGAAGCATAAGAGCAAGGAGTTCATCGAGATTACCGAGCCTATTACCTTTTGGAGGGTGGTGCCTCCTAGATTGGTTAGGTGTCACTCGAAGCCTCCTACTTCGTGTTGTGGAGTGAACCAAGAAGTTTGTAAGGGAAAGGAGATCGCCTACTTTGTGAAGATCTACCCATAGTGAGGCTAGTCCTTCATGGACGGAAGCCGTTATGGAATAGTCAAGGTTGCTACTTCGTGGACCCATATGGGTGGAGCCCTTCGTGGACTCTCGTGGCCGTTACCCTCCATGGGTTGAAGATTCCATAAACGTGGACGTACGATAGCACCACCTATTGGAATCACGGGAAAAATCTTTGCGTCTCCAATTGCATTTGATCTCCATATCTCAACTCTTTACCACATGTGCAATGTCTTTACTTTTCTCTACTATATTTGTTGACATGCATGTGTAGGGTATATAGACTAGCTAGTCTTGCTAAAAGTGTTAAAATCTGCCAACGAATTAACTTTGGAAAAGGTTAGCTTGTATTTTTCTGCTAGTAGTCTATTCATCCCCCCTCTAGACACTCTCCTAGTCATCCCTCACCCAGACATGACGAGGAACTCTGGAATGGTCCGGAGGTGAAGAATGATATATAGGATGGAGAGAATCGGAGTCCGGAAAGGTTCCGGGACTAGCTGGTTTTGTGACACAAAAGTTGGAAGGGTTTCGAGAGTCCATTGGGGAGGTCCACCTGCCCCGAAGGGCCCCATGGGCTGTGAGAGGGGTGTACCAGCCCCTGGTGGGCTGGCCACACCTCCCAACCAAGGCCCATGCTGCTGGGCTAGGGATGATGCAAGGGAGGGGGGACGCACCACTTGCCTTGGGGGCTAAGGCACCCCCTCGGCCGCCGCACCCATCTTGGCCACCGCCCCTAGGGGTGGGAACCCTAGGGCGCCAGCCCCATCCTCTCCACCTATATATATGTGAGGGGAGGGAGGGCTGTCAACACCATAAGCCACGATGCAGCCTCTCCCTCCCTAAAATCTCATTCTTCTTCTATAGATTGATTTGGCCGTGCACGGCGAATCCCTGCTGGATCAGTCCCTCCACCACCACCACCGCGTCGTCGTGCTACCAGAAGGACTCGATCTACTACTTCACCATTGCTCGTTGTATCGAGGAGGTGAAGGCGTCATCAAGATGCACGTGTGTTGAACGCGGAGGTGTCGTCCGTTCGGCACTTGATCGGGAGTTCGTGGGACGGCTTGCGATTTGGATCGCGAAGACGTTCGACTACATCAACCTCGTTTCTTAACGCTTCCACTTAGCGATCTACAAGGGTATGTGGATCTGATCTCTCCTCTCGTAGATGCTCATCTCCTAGATTGATCGTGGTGAAGCGTAGGATTTTTTTTGCTTCCCATGCAACGTTCCCCAACAGAAATTGCATAGAAGATAGAATGCACCATGTGCTTAAACATCAAATTGTATGATTAAACATCACATTGTGAGAAAACTAAAATAAATAGCGGCATGTTAAATACACTAGCTTTAACGGGAACCAATTGTATGATTGAACCACCAAATCTAGCAATGAAACTGGACATATGTTCACTACAAACAACCACATATCATGCTAAACAAGGTATATGCTCATTACAGACAACCAAACACATCATCACTGAAATCGAACTGAACAATTCATACTCCAGCATATCAAATTGCACTTTTGAACAATTCATACCCCTTGGAAGAGCATGGAGTAGGGGTGCGCACTATGCGCTCCCTATTGTGGCATCTTAGCTCCTTACCTTTGGAAGAGCACGTATGCAGGGTGACGTCCCATGATGTCGTGGATGGGATATTTCCCCTTGGAAGAGACGGATAGGGCACTTTGTCGTCATCTTCATCAATGAGGTCTGACTTGGCAGCTGACGATGCCAAGCCACTGCCATATATATAGAACGCGACCTTCAGTAATGACAAAGGGTCTTGATGAAGATGAAGGCAAAATCCTGACATCGAAGTAGAGTAGATTAGTGACAGGGGGAGGGGGCATAGAGGAGATCCAAGTTGAACTCGAAGGGGCGGGGGTGATATACTTAACATGTGTCATAGCCCGTGTCTGGGGGCCTCGGCGGCCACCTCGCCGTCGTCCAGTGGACAGGCCTCGATATACCTCTTTTTGTCCATTCACTCCTAGAGCTCCCCGAGAAGCATAGCCGGGATGAGGAAGCGACGCTCTGGAGTGTGGGTGAGGATGGGGATGGGGATCTGTGGGGAAGAGGGTGCTTCGCAGGACGACACTACGGGGTGGACTAGAGTTGTGCGTGTATTATTCAACATGGGGGACAATACTATCGATTGCATGGATGACTCTAGTCCAACCCCCTTGTGGTGGATTGTCATGAGGACTTAGATATAGTCACGGAAAGGCCTGTAGAGGATGACGATGGAGTCGGGGGCGGCGGCGATGGGCTACCTATGGTTCCAGCAAGGGAGAGGAGTGGTGCGAGCGGGAGAGGAGGTTTTCCATTTTTTATGTTATCTGAGAAGAGGTTTTGTGGTGGGGAGGGGGTAGGTGGTGTTTGAGGAAATGTCGCGCGGCTATTGAAAAATCTACTATGAGGGGATGTCAGGGCTACTAAAAATTTAGATTACGGGATTGAAACGGCGCGGCCAGGGCGGGATCAACAAACATCACACACAGCTGAAACATAATAAGTGTGTCCTTATCAAATAGGAAAAACCCGTGAAACCACCATTTTTCAAATGGATCAACGTGGTAGATATTTTTACGAGGGAAGTCTCGTGGGATCCAATCGTGTCCGGCACCCACCGGTGGACTGTGTTGATGTGCCAGCAGCAGATGGAATGGTTTCTATTGAGTGTACAATCGCAAATGGTTGTTACATTCGAATCGTTTACTATTTACTCCTAGAATAATAATACAATGGAGCATTTTGTCAAAAAACACGGGAAAGGGGTCACAACACATACACGCCTGTGTTGTCTCAAAAAAACCATACACACCTGCATGTGGAACAAAAATATGTATGCACAGGGTGGTTTCATCATTCAAAATACCCAATGCGCAACTTTGATGTGGCACATGTCTCCTCCGTCGCCACATCGTTTCGGTGGAGGGGGAATCCTAGCCACAAATACATGCCCCCAAACAGGTCTTGTGTATCACTCATGTCGTAACACGAAAAGGAAACATATACATGAATCGAGCATGGTCAAACTACCCCCATCTCTTTTCTGAAAAGGTGGATTATGGCTCATGCGCCTCGAAACATGGGCATCCCGACCAAAGAATCAACACTTTTGGTCAAATCTCTCTCGTTGTCAGTCGAAAGGATGGACGTCCACCAAGGCCAATGAATAGCCATGGCACCGATACGCTATGGAGTGTCGAATACAGCCATCACCTGTTGGTGGTGCAAACATGTGTACGGAAATTTTGTGTTGCGTTTGAATTCATTAATATATATATATATCATGTGCAACTTTGATGGGTCACATTCTTTCGAACGGGAAAGTCCCCACCCCCACCCCCGAGCGAGTGTTCATGACGCGTACAACTAGTATGCCGAGCATCGATGGGAACGATTCACACATTCGTAGGCGTGTGCTCAGACTTGTCTAGGGAAACTCAAATGACCTATATAATGTATACCATAACACAAAACAATTGAATATTCGAACATGGTAACCTCTCTCTCGTTGTTAGTCAATGTGATGGAGATCCACGTCGACCCAGAAATGGACTTTCCAATGACAAACATGCGAAGGAGTATCCGAAGACAATCACCGTCTAAGCATGGATAAAACATATGCATGGAAGTGTTGTGTGATGTTTACCTACCCAGCACACAAACTTTAGCATGGCACACCTTCCTCAGGAATCTTAAAGCCCGCACGAAAAGTGAGGTTCACGACGCGTGGTATATACCCCCCCCCCATTCGAGCCGATGGGAGAGACATTACATTCATGCATACACTACACACACTCAAATTATACCATGTAATTAATCTCACACCCATGGCCTACCACAAACATCGACCAAAAAAGAATCCATAATAACTAACTTCTCTCATTGTGGTACTAAAGTATACCATGCCATAGATGGGAGTGACCCTAATAATTGTGCAAGGGGGCAGTGTCCGAGGACAACCACCGCCTCCGTGTTGCCCTAACATATGTACAAAGGTGTTGTGTGATGTTTTGAATCCCAATGCACACCTTTCATGTGGCACCTTCGCCAATTAGAAAAATCGGAGGTTCACAATTTGTACAATGAGCATGCGCATGCACACATGCGCCCAAACTTTCATCCGTAATCTCACCGTGATATTTGCCTAAACATGGACTAAGCTGAATCCACCTTTGATCAAAACCCTCTCGCGCGTGCCATCCAAGGTGATAGACCACGTGAGGGCAACGAATGGGTGTGTCAGTGGTAACCGCATGAGTGAGTGTACAAGGACCACCTTCGCATGCATGAGACACAAACATATGCATGAAAAGGTCATGATCGAGATGCTTTAAATATATACCCAATGCATAACTTTTGACGTGGCACATGTGCCTCACCTGAAGTTTAGATTGGTTAAAACCGTTACCCGCATCCCCATGGGTGTTTACTATATTAGGGCACTTAGAAGCGCCAGCTTGAATTCCCATGGGGAAGATGGTGGGTCAAATACCTTACCCAGTGTGCACAACGGGGATGGGGATGGGATATACATAGCATTACCCACCTTAACCATGAAGTACATACATGTGGGATCTGAAACTAGTAGACCCCACGTAATTTGCAACCTCGGTCACCCAAATTTCCATAGATCCCACCCATCTGGCCCAAATATCCATAAGAAATCCCAAACTTAGCCACAAAATATTGTTTATTTGCGTTGGAGTAATGTTTTTTTACTGAAATACTATCGTATGTTGTTCTTAAATGCATTTTGGGTTTCCCCACGCTGATAAAGAAGTGGCAACGGGGATGGGAAACATTTTATCCCCACGTATGGGTATGGAGGCGGTGACGGAAATGGGACGGCAGTGATCGGGATGGGGATGGGAAACATTTTATCCCCATGCACGGGTATGGAAATGGTGACGGGAATGGGAGGGTGATGATGGGGGCAGGGATGGGACTCTAATATACCCGCCTGAGTAATCCCCGTTGTTAGCTTGATGCCTAACTAACCGGACAACCCCACGTGGTGGCGAACATACGATGTGTATTGTGTGCCGGACCCCACACCCCAACTCGTCCCACCACACCACCGTCACTTCGAGGCATGCATGTCAAACTTTTTTATGTAGTGCACATGTGACAATAGGAGTGTAGTGTTAAAATTTGATTTGTAAAGAACATTAGGACATTACATACATCAAATTGATTCCTTAGGTATTTAATTTGTAAAATTCACATTTTAACTTTATGCACACGCGGTTGTGCACTCGAATGGATTAGAAATTCATTTTTTGTGTTGGGTGCATGTTTAGTCCCCATGGAAGGAAAAAAACAGTGAATTTCGAACATCTCGGGGCCGCAAACATTGACTCTTGGCTATCAATTTGCAGAAAATGCCCAGCTAAGCTAGAATGCATGAAACATTGACATGATTTCATGATATGGAACTTATAGGTCGTGGTAAATAAATTGTCCAATTTGAGAGAAGTTTTCATCTAAGCTTCTTGCAAACGGGGTCTTATTAATAAATGCAGCATAGAATTGTCATGTTTACATCGCAAACGGTTTATTAATCCATTTTTTCTTATTTACTCCACGAATTAGCATTGGATAAAGTCAAGCTTTGTAAACTTTGAACAAATTTAGAAAAAATGTTAGCGTTTACAATTAAAAATTATTACCATTGGATTCTTTATTGAATGTACTTTCACATCATATATATTTGTCATGGTAGTTATTTCTATTTCTTTCTTTAAAGTTGGTCAAACTATATCAGGAGCGATTCTTGCATGTAGATATCATTTGACGGGATGCATGCTAGTAGCAGTCGCCTCACAGGCTGACCAGGATGCGTGTGAGAAGGTGGTTGAATTGATGGGAGGTGTGTTCGCTAAGCAGTTTCATAGGGAGACGTGCCATCACACGTGTGAATTGACGGTGCGCATGCCAGCAGTCCGGTGCACAAGCGCCTCACCGGGAGGCAAGCCGTCCCTTTAAACCGCTGCCGCCTCCCTCTCATGTCCCAACTCCCCATTATTAACCGCGCCCAAGCCATTGGCTTTAACATTCTCGCTACACACAATGCTCTCCCCCCTGCCGCATCCTCGCTGTTCTTCTCAATCGTAACCAGCGGCCTCCCTGCACCATGGGAGGGAGTAACCACGTTGGTGCTGGTAAAGCACCCGAGCATAGCATGAAGGTGGGCATAGATATTGCCGTCGTCGGAGATGACGTATCGTGCGGACAGCAGCGCGGCCTTGATGTTGTCGCTGCCGCCATGCTTCCCCAGCCGGAGTTGGTGGTCCACAGTGACTTCGACGAACACTCCAGTGACGACAACGACTCGAACGGAGAACTGGTTGGTCATATATACCCAATTTTGGTAAATATATATGATAGGTTGATTGGTTTGCTACCAAAACATGGCATTTTAACTTTGGGCATCAAATCAGTTAGCTTTGGTTTAGGGTTCACGTTGTCGCACGATATAGCTAGTATGTTTCATAAATTTTTCCTTGCGAATTCGCATTATAAAATATACGGACGTTGCATTTTTTACTATGTATAGGTGCTATCTAACGATGTGGACACCAAGAATGAAGACATCCATGAGAGATTCAAGAGGAAAAGGCTCAGAGAGCTTATGGCTGGAAAGTATAAAAAGCGTGTCAGGAGGAATGGGGGCTATGGATGCCCCTTTTGCAACCATAAGATTAACAAGACATACTCGAGTGTTCTGGCGCATGCAAGAGGACAAGTCGTTGGCTCCTTCAAGTAGAAGCATTCTACCAGGATAGTTCACGTCGTGTACGCCCAGTTCCTAGAGAATCTTAACCATCAAGCATGAAGATGAGATGTTGGATTGATTGTTTTGAAAAAAAATGTTGGGGTGAATCTATCTAGTTTGTGTGTATTATATTTATGCTTCTGTATTATAATTTTTCCTGAGATTGAAACTCTGGGACGACTTTCATTGTGCAGTATCTCCATCACACCAGAGTGCTAGTTTACTTAAGAGTAATATTTATATAGGATTTTATCACACATGGTTGGATCTAATAAACTGTTTCCTCCAAAGCACATTATTCTAGGGGACTAAGATTCAGTGACTTAGTGCACATGCCTTTGTGTGTACGACATGTGGGCCCAACAGGTGGCTTGTCCACATGTCATACACCCAAAGGTAGGTGCAGTTACGTCACTAAAGCTAGACAGAATCCCTCAACACCACTTGAAAAAAACTCAGCACCCACACATCACAAAACCCTCGCCTTCTTCCCTCCCCCTCCCCAACCCTAGTAGAACCTACACTAACACTAGTACCCCGGGACTCTCCATGCATGTCACTGCCTATCCCCACGGCAACCACTTAGCTTGACACATGTCGCCGCCACCGGCTGCCGCAAAACACCACCGAATATCTCCACTGTCGATTGCCGCGGCCTATCGACACTAACTTTCTCGGTGCTGCTCGCTGTCGACCCAGCTCGCCCGATTGGGGAATCTTCGGTACTTGGTTTTCCCCCCATGAAGAACTAGGTAACTAATCTACTAAAATATTTCTTCTCATCTCTTATCCCAGTCCATCGGTCCCTTTTAATCACCCGTCCGAAATCATCGTGGATTCATGTTTCTTCTAGCTGATTTGAGGGTTTTCATTCATAGAGTGTACAGTGCAAGGACACATCAGGGCTATGCGGACTTGGCCAAAAAACTGAGGAGTTCCATCTCGTCGTACAAGATGACTTCATGGAGCGCATGTATGTTTAATATCACACTACTTGGGTTGACATGCATGGCCTATTCTTTTTATGAACCTATACTATAGATTGCTACATTTGGATAAAAGGTGCCACATGCAATACTTATGTCAAGTGTGATTTATTCTTCTTCTTATCCTTCTCCTTCTATATTAGGCAAATTAATGTTGTATTGTTCTTTCGTTTACTCTCATATATATTTGCACGACATCATGGTTACAAAATATGTTTACTTGTAATATTTTATCCTTTTAAATCAACTGATGTGCATATGTTTTTCTTTTAACTACTACCTCATATTATCATGTTACCATGTTCTATAACAATCTTATCATCTCCTACAGTACATCCGTTGCGCTGCAACGACAACGGTAGTGCTAAATCTTTGCCTTTACATAACTCAAGACTTCAGGAATGTCACATTGAGCACAAACCATGGATTTACAATCGTTGTTTCTGTAAAAATTGATGAAGATTGTCACTCCTACTCTGAAGAAGGCCTTTGGGGAGAAATTTCTAGGTATTATGTACTGAAAGCTGGCACTACAATTACGCTGCACCTAAAAGAGACTTTCCAGACAATAAATGATACCTTCCCCAACGACATTCTTCGTACATGCTAAGTTGGAAGTAAGTGTTCTTTGTAGTATCTGCATGTTGACTTGCGTCGCAATATCAATGCAACTGTGTAGTATTTCTGCAACCAATTGGGATTTCATTTTCTTAATCTATTAAAATTGTTCCTACCTAGTAAGTAGTAGCTTGTAATTACCAATGAACTATTCTTCTACCCTTATCTAGCTACATAATCACTATCTTCCCACTACTCCACTCTTCACAGAAAGATATGACGGGGGCCATTCTCCGGACGCGGATGTCGAGGTTGCCAACAAGCAGAGGCAGGCTAAACCAGAAACACATGCGCCTCCAAAAGGCATAGAATTCATCAACAGCCTCCTCGAGGATATGTTGAGAGTCGTCATCTTCCTCCTCCCTATCGAGGCTAAACCAGATCGTCATTGATAGCTTTAAGGAATTCATTCTCTTGCTCCAATTGAGCTTCTCTAAGCAGAGCTTCTCGTGAGTCCTTACAAGTTCTCTATGATCTTCTAAAATAGACTCGTGTCCTAACTTAAGAATGTTTAGTTCTTTAGTTAGTTGCTCTATTTCCAACTTATCATCATCACATGACTTATCTTGGCTAGAGTGATTACTAACAAGTTCATTTTGACTAGTATCACTAGACTTGTCAAGTAGCAAGTCATCGTCTCCTAGTAGGTCATCCTCATCACTATTAAAGTCAAGGTATTCAGGGTGTGATACCTTGGGACCATTAGCCATGGAGCAACTTCCACTCCCTTCATTTGGTGAATCAAAAATGTCGTAGGAGTTGGAGGAAACGAGTGCAAGCCCGACAACACCTTCATCTTGACTATAGTCGGAGTTGGAGTGATAGCTTCTCTCGGAGTGGATGTCGGATTCGCATCCGAAAACCCATTCACCAATGTGAGCTTGATGTATTATTCTTGTGTAGCTCTTGGTGTACTTGTCCTTTTTCTCCGAGTCTTTGCTTCTTCGGGAGGGTCTTCGTTCATAACAATCATCTCTACTCCTTCTCTCTCTTCGAGGCGACTCATCTCTTGAGATCTTCCTTCTAGGTGACTCTTCCCTTCTTTTGTGAGGGGCCATGCACTCATTGGAGTAGTGTATGAGCCTTCAACAAATGTAACAATTCCGATCATGACTAGATGAACGCTTCTCTTCAAATCTTGACTTGGAGTTCCTCTCTTCACCTCAACTCGTGTAGAACTTGTTGAATTTCTTAACCATGAGTCCTATCTCTTCATTGGTAACAAGGTTATCACTTCATGTAGCGGGAGTGTCAGTTCAGGCTTTGTAAGCACCGCTTGCTTGTTGTGAAGTTCTTCCTTGTCCTTGAGTGACATCTCATGAGCAACAATCCTTCCAGTCACTTCTATAGGCTTGAGATCTTTGTAGTTTGGCATCATTTGGATTAATGTGCACACAGTGTCATACTTTCCATCCAAAGCTCTAAGTATCTTCTTGATGATGAATTTGTCGGACATTTTGTTGCTTCCTAAGCCGTCAATCTCATTTGTGATGAGAGCAAGCCTAGAGTACATTTCGGCGACTCCTTTGCCATCCTTCATCTTGAACTTGTCAAGTTGACTTTGAAGCACCTCCAACTTAGATTCTCTGACGGAGTCAGTACCTTCATTCATATCAACCAAAGTGTCCCAAATTTTCTTTGCATTCTCAAGACGGATGGTTTTTTTTAATTCTTCGGGGCATAGGCAGTGGAATAGAATGTCACATGCTTGGGAGGTCGCTTCATGATCCAGTTCCTTTCCATCACCAAAGAATTCACCTTGCAATCCAACACGAACAACAGCACATACGGCGGGGTTATGACCAAGAATATGCATTTTCATCTGATGCTTCCAACTAGCAAAATTAGTGCCATCAAAATATGGACCTCTCTATGTTGATAGTTTCCCTCACAAGACGCCATACTCTTGTTGGTTGTGAGACCAATGCAATGGATACCAAAGCTCTGATACCACTTGTAGGGATCGAAAGTAGGTCTAGAGGGGGGTGATTAGACTACTTGACCAAATAAAAACCTAACCTTTTCCCAAGTTAATTGGTTGGCAGATTATAGCAATTCTAGCATATCAAGTACACCCTATACATGCATGTCTACGAGTATTGCAGTGGAAAGTAAAGACAAGCACATGTAAGAGGATAAGGGTTGGAAGATCAAACGCCATTGTAGACATGAAGATTTTCCCATGGTTCTGATAGATGGCGCTATCATGCATCCACGTTTATGGAGACTTGAACTCATAGAGAGTAACAGTCGTGAGAATCCATGGAGGGCTCCACCCACGAAGGGTTCCACGAAGAAGCAATCTTGCCTATACCATGATGGCCTACGTCTATGGAGGACTAGCCTAACTCGGGGTAGATCTTCACAAAGTAGGTGATCTCTTCGCCCTTACAAACTTCTTGGTTCAACTTGTCAGATTTCGGGCTCTGCAAAACCCAAAGAAGTTCGAACACGGGGGCGTGTGTGAAGATCCCTTGCACCCTCACCCCACCTAGCTCACAACTCGATGATTTCTACGATGAACTCGCACGATGACGAGGAAGAAGATGCACACAGTGATTAACCCAGGTTAGGGCCGCTGCGAAGTGTAAAACCCTACTGTTGCTTTGGTGGATTGCCTCACAAGGAGGTTTATGGATGAACTAGTATAGTGGTACGTCACCTCATGGGGGCGCTCTGGAGGTGTTGCTTCTCTTTTGTTGTCTACCTGTTTCGTTCCCTTTCTCTATCGAGCAGCCTAGCCTCTATTAATAGTGCCCCGGGTCCTCTTTCCTTGTCGCTATGGCAAGAAGGGATCCCACAATAGCCAAATCTAAAGGGGGACAGGAGTACATCTTTATCCAGACGAAAGGTGCTCTTCAACTGCAAAGTAGTTGTTGATGATGCAGAGGTGGGCTCGGCAATAACATCCTTCCTGTTGGGCTCATGGTCGTGGTCTTGTTGCACCGGAATGGAAACCTTTGGGGGCACTTTGGGAACCCGCGTACGTCCTTGCCCCCTTTGCACCAAAGGGGAAACTGTACCGCCTGGCACGCTGGCGCCTGCATGTCCCACCTGGCATCATCCTTGGCCTCTTGAGGCCAGGTGCTGCATAGAGATTTCTGCTCCCTCTTGAGCATGCGTTGGTTTTCCCTTGAAGAGGAAAGGGCGATGCAGCGAAATAAATAAGTATTTCCCTCAGTTATTGAGAACCAAGGTATCAATCTAGTAGGAGGAACAAGCAAGTCACCAATGGATGCACCTATACAAATAATCAAACTCTTGCACCCAACGCTATAAAGGGGTTGTCAATCCCTTCACGGTTATTTGCAAGGATTAGATCCGATAGAGATAGATGTAACGAGTGTGTAAAGTAAAAGGTAAATAAATTGCAGCATGTATAGATCTAAAAATATATAATGTAAAATAGACCCGGGGGCCATAGGTTTCACTAGAGACTTCTCTCTTGAAGGCAAATATCATGGTGGGTATACAAATTACTGTCAAGAAATTGATAGAAAAGCAAATAATCATGTAGTTATCCAAGGCAATGATCATGCATATAGGACTGAAACGATTCTGCATCTACTACTATTACTCCACACATTGACCGACTCCTGCCTGCATCTAGAGTATTAAGTTCATGAAGAATACAGTAACGCGTTAAGAAAGATGATATGATGTAGAGGGATAAACTCAAGCAATATGATGAAAACCCCATCTTGTTACCCTTGATGGCAACAATACAATACGTGCCTCGCTGCCCCTACTATGTCACTGACATAGGACACCGCAAGATTAAACCCAAAACCAAGCACTTCTCCCATTGCAAGAATTACCAATCTAGTTGGCCAAACCAAACCAATAACTCGAAGAGACTTGCAAGGATATGAAATCATGCATATAAGAAATCAGAGGAGATTCAAATAAGATTCATGGATAATCTAAACATAAACTCACAATTCATCAGGTCTTAACAAACACACCACGAAAGAGGATTACATCGGATAGATCTCCATGAAGATCATGAAGAACATGGTATTGAAGATCAAAGAGAGAGAATAAGCCATCTAGCTACTAGCTATGGACCCGTAGGTCTGTGGTGGACTACTCATGCGTCATCAGACGGGCAATAGAGTTGATGTAGATGCCCTCCATGATCGAAACCCCCTCCGATAGATTACCGGAAAAGGCTCCAAGATTGGATCTCTCGAGAACGAAGGCTTCCGGCGTCGGAAAAGTATTTGCATGGCTCTTTTTGATGTTGGGGGAATATTTGGGTATTTATAGGCCAAGAATTAGGGTTAGAAGACATGTCATGAGGCTACAAGCCTGCTAGGCGCGGCCAGGGGGCCGCGCCTAGCAGGCTTGTGGCGCCCTGGCACCTCCAGTGACGTGCACTCCAAGCTTGGATGACTTGTTTCCTTCCAAAAAATTCCTTCCGCGGGTTTTATTCTGTATGGACTCCATTTAATATTCCATATCTCCAAAACTCAAAAAACAAGGAAAAACAAGAACTGGCACTTGGCTATAGATTAATAGGTTAGTCCCAAAAATAATATAAAATAGCATATTAATGCATATAAAACATCCAAAACAGATAATATAATAGCATGCCATCATCAAAAATTATAGATATGTTGGAGACGTATCAGCATCCCCAAGCTTAATTCCCACTCGTCCTCGAGTAGGTAAGTGATAAAAACAGAATTTTTGATGTGGAGTGCTACCTAACATATTTATCCAAGTAATATTGTTTATTGTGGCATGAATATTTAGATCTGTAAGACTCAAAACAAAAGCCTAATATTGATATAGAAACAATAACATTTCAAGCATACTAGCAAAGCAATTGTATCTCTTTAAAATATAATGGCAAAAGAAAGTCATCCCTACAATATCATATGGTTTGGCTATGCTCCATCTTCCCCACACAAAGTATTTACATCATGCACAACCCCGATGAAAAGTCAAGCAGTTGTTTTCACACCTTTATTTTCTCAAACATTTTCAACTCTCACGGAATACATGAGGGCGAGCTATGGATATAGCACTATAGGTGGAATATAATATGGTGGAGGTTGTCAAGGAAAGGGAGAAGATAGTCTCACATCAACTAGGCGTATCAACGGGCTATGGATATGCCCATCAATAGATATCAATGCGAGTGAGTAGGGATTGCCATGCAACGGATGCACTAGAGCTATAATTGTATGAAAGCTCAAAAAGAAACTTAGTGGATGTTCATCTTGAAGAAAAATTCCACTAACTATATGAAAGTGACACAATAGGAGACTCTCTATCATGAAGATCATGGTGCTACTTTGAAGCACAAGTGTGGAAAAAGGTAGTAGCAATGTCCCTTCTCTCTTTTCTCTCATTTTTTATTGTTGTTGGGCATCTAAGGCCTCTTTTATTCATTCTTTTTTTATTTGGGCTTCGCTGGCCTGTTTTATTTTTCATAAAGTCCGGACTCTCATCCCTACTAGTAAGGGAAACATAGCTTCCATCATCCTTTCCTCACATGGGACATGCTCTATAACGAAAATCATCACACTTTTATTTACTTATAACTCAAAAGGAAAATTACAAATCGATACCTATGACAAAATATGACTCTATATGCAATATGGAAGTGATGGTGCATGTCATAAAAGGAAACAATGGAAGTTGCATGGCAATATATCTCGGAATGGCTATGGAAATGCCATAATAGGTAGGTATGGTGTCTGTTTTGAGGAAGGTATATGGTGGATTTTTTGAGTAAGGTGTTTCTTGCACCGGCGAAAGTTGCGTGGTACTAGAAAGGCTAGCAAAAGTGGAAGGGTGAGAGTGCGTATAATCCATGGACTCAACATTAGTCATAAAGAACTCACATACTTATTGAAAAAGACTATTAGTCACTGAAGCAAAGCATTAAACGCATGCTCCTAGGGGGGAGGTTGGTAGGATTTAACCATCGCATGCCCCCGACCCTCACACAAAGGTCGACAATCTATAAACAAGTCATGCTCCGACTTCCTTACATAGCGGTTCACCATACGTGCATGCTACGGGAATCACAAAATCTTACACAAGTATTTTTACCAAATCACAATTTACTTCCTAACATGTCTCTTAACATTACCATCTTTATATCTCAAAACTTTATGCAAGGAATCAAACTTCTCATACATACTCAGTGCACTTAATATGGAAGTTTTTATTATATCCCTTTTGGATGCCTATCATATTAGGACTAAGTTCATAACCTAGAACAATTACCATGCTGTTTTTACAAACTCTCAAAATAATATAAGTGAGGTACGATAGTTCAAGTATTTCTATAAAACGATAAGACCACCGTTCTCTAAAAGATATAAGTGAAGCACATAGAGCAAAATTGCCCAGCTCAAAAGATATAAGTGAAGCACAAAGAGTATTCTAATAAATACACGATTCAGATTGTATCTCTAAAAATACGTGTGCAGCAAGGATGATTATGGAAAACTAACAAGAAAAGACTCATATCATACAAGACGCTCCAATCAAAACACATATCATGTTGTGAATAAAAATATAGCCTCAAGTAAATTTACCGATGGATTGAAGACGAAATAGGGGATGCCTTCTGGGGCATCCCCAAGCCTAGTATCTTTGGAATCCTTTAATATGACTTGGGGTTACTTGGTCATCCCCAAGCTTAGGCTCTTGCCACTCCTTATTCCATAGTCCATCCAATCTTTCCCCAAAACTTGAAAACTTCACAACACAAAACTTAATAGAAATCTCGTGAGATCCGTTAGTATAAGAAAATAAATCACCACTTTATGTACTGTTGTGAACTAATTATTTATTTATATTGTTGTTATACCTACTGTAATATAACTTCTATATGGCTCATACCACAAGATACAACCCATAGATTCATCAAAATAGGCAAACAACTCAAAGGAAACAGAATCTGTCAAAAACAGAACAGTCTGTAGAAATATGGAAACTTCATATACTTATATAAATCAAACATTTCTGCAAAATTATTAATAGCTCTTAAATTTATATATAAATCTTGTGTAAAAAATTTAGATCAATTAGACGCTCTGAAAATTTTTGAAAATTTCTGGACTGAGCGCAAAACTTTCTGTTTTTCAGCAAGATCAAATCAACAACTACCATAGATCACCCCAAAGGTTTTACTTGGCTAAAACACTAATTAAAACACCAAAAACAATTACTACAGAATTAAAAAAATTGGAAACACTCAAAATCAGAAGTAAAAACAGAACACAAAAATAAAATTGGGTTGCCTCCCAACAAGCACTATTGTTTAACGCCCCTAGCTAGGCATAAAGATTTCAATGATGCTCACATAAAAAGTAGTAATTGAAACATGCAAGAGAGCATAATGAATCTCATTACAATAAAATTTAAGTCTAAACCACTTCCTATGCATAGGGATTTTGTGAGCAAACAATTTATGGGATCAAGAATCAACTAGCATAGGAAGGCAAAACAAGCATAACTTCAAAACTTTAAACACATAGAGACAAAACTTGATATTATTGCAATTCCTACAAACATATGTTCCTCCCTCATAATAATTTTCAGTAGAATCATGAAGTAATCTCACAATATTATTATCGAATAAAGCATTATTTCCATCATCAATTATAGCATACATGTCATCATCAAAACTTGGGGAAGAAAGAATATCATATTCATCAAGCATAGTATCCCCAAGTTTGTGGTTTTGCATATAATTAGCATCATGGATATTTAGAGAATTCATACTAACAACATGCCAATCTTCTTTCGACGCTTCATCAAAAATTTCATGATTTTCAAGCAAAACTTCATAGAGATAATCAAGTGCACTCAACTCACTAGCAATTGGTTCATCATAATTTGGTCTTTTGAAAATATTAGCAAGTGGATGAGGATCCATATAAATAGATTTTTAGCAAGTGAATATGCAAGCAAATAGAAGGCACATGGCAACACAAGCAAAAATAGCAAACAAGAGATTTGACGAGAAAAAGGCAAACAAAAAAGAGGGCGAATAAAGCGGCAAATTGGTGAAGTGGGGGGAGAGCAAAACGAGAGGTAAGTGGCAAATAATGTAAATGCAAGATTTGAGTTTTTGAGGGGTACTTGGTAAGATTGATGTGTTTCCTTCTCGGCAACGGTGCCACAAATCCTTCTTGCTACCTCTTGAGCATGCGTTCGTTTTCCCTTGAAGAGGAAAGGGTGATGCAGGAAGTAGATAAGTATTTCCCTTAGTTTTTGATAAACAATGTATCAATCCAGTAGGAGGAACAAGCAAGTAACCAATGGATGCACCTACACAAATAATCAAACTTTTGCACCCAACACTATAAAGGGGTTGTCAATCCCTTCACGGTTATTTGCAAGGATTAGATCCGATAGAGATAGATGTAACGAGTGCGGAAAGTAAAAGGTAAATAAATTGCAGGAAGTATAGATCTGAAAATATATGACGGAAAATAGACCCGGGGCCCATAGGTTTCACTAGAGGCTTCTCTCTTGAAGGCAAATATCATGGTGGGTAAATAAATTACTAACAAGCAATTGATAGAAAAGCGAATAATCATGTAGTTATCCAAGGCAATGATCATGCATATAGGCATCACGTCTGTGACAAGTAGACTGAAATGATTTTGCATCTACTACTATTACTCCACACATCAACCGACTTCTGCCTACATCTAGAGTATTAAGTTCATGAAGAACAGAGTAACGCATTAAGAAAGATGACATGATGTAGAGGGATAAACTCAAGCAATATGATGAAAACCCCATCTTGTTACCCTTGATGGAAACAATACAATATGTGCCTCGCTACCCCTACTATGTCATTGGGTGAGGACACCGCAAGATTAAACCCAAAACCAAGCACTTCTCCCATTGCAAGAATTACCAATCTAGTTGGCCGAACCAAACCAATAACTCGAAGAGACTTGCAAGGATATGCAATCATGCATATAAGAAATCAAAGGAGATTCAAATAAGATTCATGGATAATCTAAGCATAAACTCACAATTCATCGGATCTTGACAAACACACCACAAAAGAGGATTACATCGGATAGAGCTCCATGAAGATCATGAAGAACATGGTATTGAAGAGCAAAGAGAGAGAAGAAGCCATGTATCTACTTGCTATGGACACGTAGGTCTGTGGTGGACTACTCACGCACCATCGGAGGGGCAATGGAGTTGATGTAGATTCCCTCCGTGATCGAAACCCCCTCCGGCAAATTATCGGAAAAGGCTCCAAGATTGGATCTCTCGGAACGGAGGCTTCAGGTGATGGAAAAGTATTTGCATGGCTCTTTTTGATGTTGGGGGAATATTTGGGTATTTATAGGAAAAGAATTAGGGTTAGGGGACTTGCCAGGAGGCGACAAGCCTACTAGGCGCGGCCAGGGGGGCCTGCGCCTAGTAGGCTTGTGCCGCCCTGGCACCTCCCCTGACGTGCACTCCAAGCTTGGATGACTTGTTTCCTTCCAGAAAAATTCCTTCCATAGGTTTCATTCCGTTTGGACTTCATTTAATATTCCATATCTGCAAAAGTCAAAAACAAGGAAAAAATAGAAACTGGCACTTGGCTCTAGATTAATAGGTTAGTCCCAAAAATAATATAAAATAGCATATTAATGCATATAAAACATCCAAAACAGATAATATAATAGCATGCCATCATAAAAAATTATAGATACGTTGGAGACGTATCAATCTCCGCCGCTTTGGAGGGAGGCAGAGGAGGCCCATTCTTCGCTGGTCTTGATGTTGCTTCCCTCGCGAGCCTAGGCTATCGCGAGGGCCTTGTTTTGAGCATGATCGCGATGACCGTGCTTGGCTGATGTGGTGGGCCAAGCCCTGGGTCATAGGCAGGCATGTGTGGGTACCCCCATTCTCAGAACGCCGACAGTGGCCCCTGGGCCCAAGGTGCGCCCAGGATGGCCTCCGGGCGAAGCCATTAAGGGCGGCCCAAAGTGCCGTGGGCCCCAGACACCTGCGGGCCAAGACTATCGCATGTCGTGCGGTTGGTGTCGGTCATCCAATGCCTCCTCGGCCACTGCTCGAATCGACAAAAGCCTGACTTCCAGCGTTGAACCATTACTACTTTCCTCTTCTGCGCTCTTGCTCTTACTTCCAGATCCCCGGCCTTAGCAAAAACCTCTCCAGATCTCAGTGCCACACCGTCCTCCTCCTTGTCGCGTTGGCCCCGTGAACTTCCTGATGGCTCCCGCTGGCAAGTCAAGGCCTGAGGCCAGAGCTCGGCCTCTGCCCCTATCTCACTGGCGCTCTCGGAATCCTCCATAGCCAAGGACGGAGACCTCGTCCCGGTGCTTCCGTCGACGGCGGACGGTACCAACAAGTGGGGGCGGACCTTGATATGGGGCGGCTCCTCGGAGAAGCGACCCCCGTCCAAGTCACCCTATCCCTTCCTTCTCCATAGTGTCTTTTCTAGGCACGCCCCACCTTTCTCCAAGTTCTTCACCGCTATCCTTGACCACTATGGTATCCAAGGTATTCATCTCCAACCCAACTCCATCCTGCTCTTGTCCATCTTCGCCTTCTACTATGAGGCTTTCATGGGCATGAAGCCTTCGATGGCCCTCTTTCGCCATTTCTTCAGCTTGCGGGTGCACGAAGGTGCTCAGCGGTCGGCGTGCGTCTCCTTCATCATAGTCCAGAGAAATAACATGCTCTTAAAGGATGGGAAGAAGGTGGAGAACTTCAGGCACCGTTGGGTCTTCATGGATCTCAAGGGCACCAACTCCCGTTTGGATCTACCGAAGGGGCTACGAGAGAAGACCCCCGCATGGAGCTCTATGAAGATTTCCTACCCCTGGGCTAGGCCCGTCCTAGAGCGGATCTCCCACAATATCAGCACCAAGAAGCTGACTGGGGGATGATAGTGAAGGAGTTCTTGATGCAGCACCTGGTGCCCCTCCAGTCGCATTCGAGGCCCTTATGGGACTACCGGGGCAGCAGCAACGACCTCGGGCTTCGTTCTGCACCCATGTCCTCCGGGGAGCTGAGCAGGATGTGACGACCCTGCTCAATGGCGACCCCACAGATTTTCTTGACGACTGCGCCTCGTTGTACTACCGCAATGACAGAGCCGATCTGGTTTCCGCGATGCCCGTCCTCAACGAACCGGGGCTCTCCCCAGCTGAGAGCCTTGGTTCCCCGGTGATGGTGTCCTCCGGCAACACCATGGGCAGGGAGGATTAGGAGAAGATAACGGACGACGAACTGGCAGAGCCGTCTCCCCCATCGCAGAGCACGCCCTTGCTTGGCCATGAGGACGACAACGATGTTGGTGAAGCTTCTACTGCAGGTTCTCCGCGCTCTGCCAAGGTCCTAAGGGGGCAGGGCCCACTCCTCGCGCCGCCCGGTTTGCCAGCCTGGCGACCCCCATGCAGCGCGGGGCGGAGTCCCCTCTGGTGTGTCCTGCTTCTGCCGGCAAGGCGGTCGAAGCACATGTCTCGCCTTCACTCGAATCGCAGCTCGCGGGCGAGGCAGACCGGTCCGAGACCAGAGCGGCTTCTCCGGGCATTGCCCTTGCAGACAGTGCCCCTGCTACCCCATGCAGTGGCGCCCTCGCGGAGAGAGACATGGGCACTCCCGCCATCATCAAGGTGGAGAGGAAGAGGAAGTGGGTCGACATCGAAGAGTAAGTAATCTCGCCTAACCTTGGCCGCCTGCCGGTAGCTCACATGCTGATGATCCCTTCTTTGTTTGGTACCCAGGAATTTCGACATGCCGAAGATGAGGAATAAGAAAGAGGGTGTCAAGCTAAGGGTGCTTTCTGATGCCCCGCCTACTCCTATCGCCTTGTTGTCGCCAGACGAGGCACCTGATGCCGCGGGTGTGGGGGCTTTTGAGGCAACCTTCCTGGTCACTGCTGTGGAGCCCTCTGAGCCCCTGATGCCTGTTGGCATGGCTGCACCTGCCCTTTGGGGCGTGTGAGAGCTGCTATCTGGAGAGATAGCCACCAAGGGCTAGCCGCCCACCGAGTCGTCTGCATCCACCTTGCTCGTGGTCGTGGCGCAGCCTCCGGAGCCTCCTGCTCCTCGTGCTTCTGCCTCCCTGGGGGCGTCTCATGTGATCTCTCAGATGACTCCTCCGGACCAGGCCTTGATACCCGCATCATGAGGGCTCAATGTCCTGGACGATGCATACTCCACTCTGGGTCAGGTTCGGGACGCCCTCGAGGGCGTTAACGATCACCTCGCGAGGGGGCGCCTAGGGCTCCTCTCCGGGTGGCTCCAGGCCGACGCCTCTGTCGTGGCGGTTTGGGGCCAAGCCAAGGCCACTGTGGCGGAGAGCGAGAAGGAGGTCGCGTTAGCCAGAGCTACCCGTGAGGCAGCACTGGCCGATGTGGCATCTGCTACCAGGCGTTGTGAAGAGGTGGAGGACTGCCTGAAGGCTCTCCAGGAGGAGAAGTCCGTGCTTGCGACGCAGCTGCGTCAGCAAGAAGAAGCCCTCGAGGCCTGCAAGGCCGAGCTCGCCAGTCGAGACTCCACGCTATCCAAGTGGACAGCCACCCAAGCCATAGAGCGCAAGCACCTGCACACGTGGGAGAAGGAAGTTGTTACAGAGAGGGCTCAGCTCGACACCAGGGAGAAAGCCCCTACCTCGGCTGAGGAGAAAAAGGTTGTGGAGCTCAACGCCTTTCTCTCCATCAAGCTCAGGCTCCACTGAGTGCTCGCCTCCCTCTGCCGGGACGAGTTTACGGAGCCCCTAGTAGCTCCAGACAGCGGCTTCGTGGGGTTCTCTTCAAAGCTCGTCGAGGCGCTGGAGGGTGTCGTTGGCAAGGTAAAGGAAGTCCTGGAGAGTGAGTGCCGCTACCTCTTTTTCGTGGCCGTGACGCGCGTCTTCAGCCACCTCCAACTTCGCGACTCGGGGTTTGACTTTAGATCCATGATCTGCCTGGTCGATCTTGGGGTTCGTGTCGCCGCTATAGCAGCTGTGGAGGGCACCATGGGGGTGCTGATGAAGAAGTTCACCTGCATCGTTGTTCATCCGCCTCTGGATTTGCAAGGGTTAGCAGCGAAGAAGATGACGTCGGCGATGTCGATGACGAGTTCCCCACGGCTAGGATGAGTGGTGGTGACTGCTCCTCCTAATTCCTCCTCCTGGTTCCTTTCCTACAACGTTCATCATGCCTCGCGGAGGCATTAGACTTGTTTGCATTTTCGAAACACTCAAGCCATGTAATAACTATTGAATTGTGTGGTTGCTTTCTTTGCCTTGTTTCCTTCTTGCTTGTTGTGATGCTCTACATCGGCAGGTCCTGGTCCCGCGCATACCTCAGCCGCCATTGGGCCGTCCGGATCACCAGGACGGTGCCAAGGGGTGAGGGGCTATGGGGCCAGTGAGGCTCCTGAGTCGTGATGCTCAGGAGTCCCCCTTTGTTGGGTGACATAGTAGTAAATCAAAATTTTCCTACGTGTCACCAAGATCTATCTATGGATAAACCAGAAACGAGTGGGGAGAGATTGCATCTTCATATCTTTGAAGATCGCTAAGCGGAAGTGTTACAAGAATGCAGTTGATGGAGTCGTACTCGCAGCGATTCAGATCGCGGTGGATTCCGATATAAGCACCAAACAACGGCGCCTCCGCGTTTAACACACATGTAGCCCGGTGACGTATCCTACGCCTTCATCTAGCAAGGAGGAAGGAGAGGTTAGGGAAGGGCTCCAACAGCAGCACGACGGCGTGGTGGTGGTGGAGTACAAAGGTATTCCGGCAGGGCTTCGCCTAAGCGCTGCGGAGGAGGAAGAAGAGAGGTAGGGCTTTGCCGTGAGAGAGATAGTTCAGAACTGTTCTCAAAAGGCCAAAACCTCAAATATATATATAGGAGGAGGGAGAGGTAGGTCTGGCTTGGATTCTCCTCCAAGGAGGAGAGCTTCGGCCGAATCAAAGGGAGAGTCCACCTCCCACAAGGGAGGTGGATCTCCTCCTTTTCAAACTCCTTTGCCCTTATCTCTAGATCTCCAGCCGCATGGGCCTTTATAGAAGGTCTTGGTTATTGGGCTGGCACACCTCCTCTAAGGGCCCACAAGGACCTATGGTCATCACACCCCTCCCGGGGGTCCTCCGGCACCCTCTCGGCACTCCCGGTACAATACCGATGAGCCCGAAAACTTTCCGGTGACCAAAACTGGACTTCCTATATATCAATCTTTACCTCCGGACCATTCCGGAGCTCCTCGTGACGTCCGGGATCTCATCCAGGACTCCGAACAACTTTTGGTAATCACGTATACCATTTCCCTATAACCCTAGCGTCATCGAACCTTAAGTGTGTAGACCCTACGGGTTCGGGAGACACGTGGACATGACCGAGACACTTCTCTGGCCAATAACCAACAGCGGGATCTGGATACCCATGTTGGCTCCCACATGCTCCACGACGATCTCATCGGATGAACCACGATGTCGGGGATTCAATCAATCCCGTATACAATTCCCTTTGTCTATCGGTATGATACTTGCCCGAGATTCGATCATCGGTATCTCTATACCTTGTTCAATCTCGTTACCGGCAAGTCTCTTTACTTGTTCCGTAATACATCATCCCGTGGCTAACTCCTTAGTCACATTGAGCTCATTATGATGATGTCTTACCGAGTGGGCCCAGAGATACCTCTCCATCACACGGAGTGACAAATCCTAGTCTCGATTCGTGCCAACCCAACAGACACTTTCGGAGATACCCGTAGTGCACCTTTATAGCCACCCAGTTACGTTGTGATGTTTGGCACACCCAAAGCATTCCTACGGTATCCGGGAGTTGCACAATCTCATGGTCTAAGGAAACGATACTTGACATTGAAAAGCTTTAGCAAACGAACTACACGATCTAGTGCTATGCTTAGGATTGGGTCTTGTCCATCACATCATTCTCCTAATGATGTGATCCCATTATCAACAACATCCAATGTCCATGGTCATGAAACCGTGACCATCTATTGATCAACGAGCTAGTCAACTAGAGGCTCACTAGGGACATGTTGTGGTCTATGTATTCACACATGTATTACGGTTTCCGGTTAACACAATTATAGCATGAACAATAGACAATTATCATGAACAAGGAAATACAATAATAACCATTTTATTATTGCCTCTAGGGCATATTTCCAACAGTCTCCCACTTGCACTAGAGTCAACAATCTAGTTACATTGTGATGAATCGAACACCCATAGCATTCTGGTGTTGATCATGTTTCGCTCGTGAGAGAGGTTTAGTCAACGGATCTGCGACATTCAGATCCGTATGCACTTTACAAATATCTATATCTCCCTCCTGAATGTAATCACAGATGGAGTTAAAGCGGCGCTTGATGTGTCTTGTCTTCTTGTGAAACCTGGGTTCCTTCGCAAGGGCAATAGGTCCAGTGTTGTGACAGAATAGAGTCATCGGGCCCGACACACTTGGAATTACTCCTAGGTTGGTGATGAACTCCTTCATCCAGACTCCTTCCTTTGTTGCTTCCGAAGCAGCTATGTACTCCGCTTCACATGTAGATGCCACCACGATGCTTTGCTTGTTGCTGCACCAGCTGACTGCCCCTCCATTCAAAATAGACACGTATCCGGTTTGCGACTTGGAGTCGTCCGGATCTGTGTCGAAGCTAGCATCGACGTAACCCTTTACGACGAGCTCTTCGGTACCTCCATATACGAGAAACATGTCCTTTATCCTTTTTAGGTACTTCAGGATATTCTTGACCGCTATCTAGTGTTCCGCTCCGGGATCACTTTGGTACCTCCCTACCAAACTTATGGCAAGGTTCACATCAGGTCTGGTACACGGCATGGCATACATAATAGAGCCTATGGCTGAAGCATAGGGGATGACACTCATCTCTTCTCTATCCTTTTCCGTGGTCGGGCATTGAGTTGTACTCAATCTCACACCTTGTAACACAGGCAAGAACCCCTTCTTGGACTGATCCATATTGAACTTCTTCAATATCTTTTCAAGGTATGTGCTTTGAGAAAGACCTATGAGGCGTCTCGATCTATCTCTATAGATCTTAATAGCTAATATGTAAGCATCTTATCCAAGGTCCTTCATTGAAAAACACTTATTGAAGTAGGCCTTTACACTTTCCAAGAGTTCTATATCATTTCCCATTATCAGTATGTTATCCACATACAATACGAGAAATGCTACAAAGCTCCCACTCACTTTCTTGTAAATACAGGGTTCTCCATAAACCTGTACAAATCCAAACGCTTTAATCACTTCATTAAAGCGAATGTTCCAACTCCGAGATGCTTGCACCAGCCCATAGATGGAGCGCTGGAGCTTGCATACCTTGTTAGAATCTTTAGGATCGACAAAACCTTCCGGCTGCATCATATACAGTTCTTCCTTGAGGAAGCCATTAAGGAATGCTGTTTTGACGTCCATTTGCCAGATCTCATAATCATAAAATGCGGCAATTGCTAACATGATTCGGACAGACTTCAGCATCGCTACGGGTGAGAAAGTCGCATCATAGTCAACTCCTTGAACTTGTCGATAACCCTTAGCGACAAGCCGAGCCTTATAGACGGTCACATTCCATCCGCGTCAGTCTTCTTCTTAAATATCCATTTATTTTCAATGGCTCACTTATCATCAGGCAAGTCCACCAAAGTCCACACTTTGTTCTCATACATGGATCCTATCTCGGATTTCATGGCTTCAAGTCATTTGTTGGTATCCGGGCCCGCCATCGCTTCTTCATAGTTCGAATGTTCTCCGTTGTCTAACAACATGATCTCTAGGACAGGGTTGCCGTACCACTCTGGTGCGGAACGTGTCCTAGTGGACCTTCGACGTTCAATAGTAACTTGATCTGAAGTTTCATGATCATCATCATTAACTTCCTCTCCATCCGGTGTAGGCTCCATAGAAACAACTTCCTGTGTTGCGCTACTCTTCGGTTCGAGTGGAGGTACAATTACCTCATCAAGTTCTATTTTCCTCCCACTTACTTCTTTCGAGAGAAACTCTTTCTCAAGAAAGGATCCATTCTTGGCAACAAAGACTTTGCCCTCGGATCATAGGTAGAAGGTATACCCAATAGTCTCTTTGGGATATCCTATGAAGACGCACTTTTCCGCTTTGGGTTCGAGCTTCTCAGGTTGAAGTTTCTTCGCATAAGCATCGCATCCCCAAACTTTTAGAAACGACGGCTTAGGTTTCTTTCCAAACCATAATTCATACGGTGTCGTCTCAACAGATTTTGACAGTTCCCTATTTAAAGTGAATGCGGCAGTCTCTAATGCATATCCCCAAAATGATAGCGGTAAGTCGGTAAGAGACATCATAGATCGTACCATATCTAATAGAGTGCGATTATGACGTTCAGACACACCATTTCACTGAGGTGTGCCAGGCGGCGTGAGTTGTGAAACAATTCCACATTTCCTTAGGTGCGTGCCAAACTCGTGACTTAAATATTCTCCGCCATGATCAGATCGTAGGCACTTTATTTTCCTGTCACGTTGATTCTCTACCTCACTTTAAAATTCCTTGAACCTTTCAAAAGTTTCAGACTTACGTTTCATTAAGTAGACATACCCATATCTACTCAAGTCATCAGTGAGGGTGAGAACATAACGATAGCCACCACGAGCCTCGACACTCATTGGACCGCATACAACGGTATGTATTATTTCCAACAAGTCAGTTGCTCGCTCCATTGTTCTGGATAACGGAGTCTTGGTCATCTTGCCCATGAGGCATGATCCGCACGTCTCAAATGATTCGAAATCAAGAGACTCCAAAAGTCCATCAGTATGGAGCTTCTTCATGTGTTTGACACCAATATGACCAAGGCGGCAGTGCCACATGTAAGTGGGACTATCGTTATCAACCTTACACTTTTTGGTACTCACACTATGGACATGTGTAACATCACGTTCGAGATTCATCAAAAATAAACCATTGACCAGCAGGGCATGACCATAAAACATTTCTCTCATATAAATAGAACAACCATTATTCTCAGATTTAAAAGAGTAGCCATCTCGCATTAAGCGAGATCCAAATACAATGTTCATGCTCAAAGCTGGTACTAAATAACAATTATTAAGGTTTAACACTAAACCCGAAGGTAGATGTAGAGGTAGCGTGCCGACGGCGATCACATCGACCTTGGAACCATTCCCGACGCGCATCGTCACCTCATCCTTGGCCAGCCTCCACTTATTCTGCAGCTCCTGCTTGGAGTTACAAATGTGAGCAACTGCACCGGTATCAAATACCCAGGAGCTACTACGAGTGCTGGTTAGGTACACATCAATAACAAGTATATCACATATACCTTTAATGTTGCCGTCCTTCATATCCGCTAAGTACTTGGGGCAGTTCCGCTTCCTATGATCGGTACCCTTGCAATAAAACACTAAGTCTCAGGCTTGGGTCCATTCTTGTTCTTCTTCTTCCCGAAAACTTGCTTACCAGGCATGGCAACAGCTTTGCCGTCCTTCTTGAAGTTCTTCTTACCCTTGCCTTTCTTGAAACTAGTGGTCTTATTCACCATCAACACTTGATGCTCCTTTTTGATCTCAACCTCTGCTGATTTCAGCATCGAGTACAACTCAGGAATGGACTTCTCCATCCCTTGCATGTTGTAGTTCATCACAAAGCTCTTGTAGCTAGGTGGAAGCGACTGGAGGATTCTGTCAATGACCGAGTCATCCGGGAGATTAACTCCCAGCTGAGTGAAGCGGTTGTGTAGCCCAGACATCTTGAGGATGTGCTCACTGACAAAACTATTCTCCTCCATCTTACAGATGAAGAACTTGTCGGAGACGTCATATCTGTCAACCCGGGCATGAGCTTGGAAAACCAGTTTCGGCTCTTGGAACATCTCATATGCTCCATGTTGCTCAAAACGCTTTTGGAGCCCCGATTCAAAACTGTAAAGCATGCTGCACTGAACAAGGGAGTAATCATCGCAGCGAGAATGCCAAGCGTTCGCAACGTCTTTCTCTACCGGGAGAAGGGGTGGGTCACCTAGTGGTGCATCAAGGACATACAATTTCTTGGAAGCCATGGACCCAGTCCGCATAGTTGCTTCCATCATCTTTCAGCTTGGTTTTCTCTAGGAACGCGTTGAAATTGAGGGTGACATTCGCGTTGGACATTGGATCTACAATATAGATTGTAAAGATAATTTTAGACTAAGTTCATGATAATTAAGTTCACATAATCAAATTATTTAATGAACTCCCACTTAGATAGACATCTCTCTAGTTATCCAAGTGACACATGATCCATGTTAACTAGCCCGTGTCCGATCATCACGTGAGACGGACTAGTCATCCATGGTGAACATCTCCATGTTGATCGTATCTTCCATACGACTCATGTTTGACCTTTCGGTCTTCCGTGTTCCGAGGCCATGTCTGTACATGCTAGGCTCGTCAAGTCAATCTAAGTGTTTAGCGTGTGTAAATCTGGCTTACACCCGTTGTATGCGAACGTAAGAACCTATCACACCCGATCATCACGTGGTGCTTCGGAACAACGATCCTTAGTAACGGTGCACAGTTAGGGTGAACACTTTTCTTGAAATTTTAGTGAGAGATCATCTTATTTACTACCGTCGTTCTAGGAAAATAAGATGTAAACATGATAAACATCACATGTAATCAATATACTGACATGATATGGCCATTATCATCTCGCTCCTTTGATCTCCATCTTCGGGGCACCATGATCATCACTGTCACCGGCATGACACCATGATCTCCATCATCATGATCTCCATCACTGTGTCTTCATGAAGTTGTCTCACCAACTATTACTTCTACTACTATGGCTAATGTTTAGCAATAAAGTAAAGTAATTACATGGCGTTTACGATTGACACGCGGGTCATACAATAAAAATAAGACAACTCCTATGGCTCCTGCCGGTTGTCATACTCATCAACATGCAAGTCGTGAACGCTATTACAAGAACATGATAAATCTCATACATTACAATGCATCACATCACATCCTTTGGCCATATCACATCACAAGGAATATGCTGCAAAAATAAGTTAGACGTCCTCTAATTTGTAGTTGCAAATTTTTACGTGACTGCTATAGGTTACTAGCAAGAACGTTTCTTACCTACGCCAAAACCACAACGTGATATGCCAATTGCTATTTACCCTTCATAAGGACCCTTTTCATCGAATCCAATCCGACTAAGGTGGGAGAGACAGACACTCGCTAGCCACCTTATGCAACAAGTGCATGTTAGGCGGTGGAACCAGTCTCACGTAAGCGTACGTGTAAAGTCGGTCCGGGCCGCTTCATCCCACAATACTGCCGAATCAAGATAAGACTAGTAGTGGTAAGCAAATTAACAAAATCGACACCCACAACTGCTTTGTGTTCTACTCGTGCATATATTCTACTCATAGACCTAGCTCATGATGCCACTGTTGGGTGACGTAGTAGTAAATCAAAATTTTCCTACGTCTCACCAAGATCTATCTATGGAGAAACCAGCAACGAGTGGGGAGATATTGCATCTTCATACCTTTGAAGATCGCTAAGCGGAAGCGTTACAAGAACGCGGTTGATGGAGTCGTACTCGCAGCGATTCAGATCGCGGTGGATTCCGATCTAAGCGCCGAACAACGGCGCCTCCGCGTTCAACACACGTGTAGCCCGGTGACGTCTCCTATGCCTTGATCCAGCAAGGAGGAAGGAGAGGTTAGGGAAGGGCTCCAACAGCAGCATGACGGCGTGGTGGTGTTGGAGTAGCAAGGTATTCCGGCAGAGCTTCGCCTAAGCGCTGCGGAGGAGGAAGAAGAGAGGTAGGGCTTTGCCGTGAGAGAGAGAGTTCAGAACTGTTCTCAAAAGGCCAAAACCTGAAGTATATATAGGAGGAGGGAGAGGGAGGGCTGTCTTGTACTCTCCTCCAAGGAGGAGAGCTTCGGCCGAATCAAAGGGAGAGTCCACCTCCCACAAGGGAGGTGGATCTCTTCCTTTTAAAACTCCTTTGCCCTTATCTCTAGATCTCCAGCCGCATGGGACTTTCTAGAAGGTCTTGGCCATCCTAATAAGGGCTGGCACACCTCCTCTAAGGACCCACAAGGTCCTATGGTCGTCACACCCCTCCCGAGGGTCCTCCGGCACCCTCCCGGCACTCCCGGTACAATACCGATGAGCCTGAAAACTTTCTGGTGACCAAAAGTAGACTTCCTATATATCAATCTTTACCTTCGGACCATTCCAGAGCTCATCATGACGTCCGGGATCTCATCCGGGACTCCGAACAACTTTCAGTAATCACGTATACCATTTCCCTATAACCCTAGCGTCATCGAACCTTAAGTGTGTAGACCCTACGGGTTCGGGAGACACGTGGACATGACCGAGACACTTCTTCGGCCAATAACCAACAGCGGGATCTAGATACCCATGTTGGCTCCCACATGCTCCACGACGATCTCATCGGATGAACCACGATGTTGGGGATTCAATCAATCCCGTATACAATTCCCTTTGTCTATCGGTATGATACTTGCCCGAGATTCGATCGTCGGTATCTCTATACCTTGTTCAATCTCGTTACTGGCAAGTCTCTTTACTTGTTCCGTAATACATCATCCCATGGCTAACTCCTTAGTCACATTGAGCTCATTATGATGATGTCTTACCGAGTGGGCCCAAAGATACCTCTCCGTCACACAGAGTGACAAATCCCAGTCTCGATTCGTGCCAACCCAACAGACACTTTCGGAGATACCCGTAGTGCACCTTTATAGCCACCCAGTTACGTTGTGACGTTTGGCACACCCAAAGCATTCCTACAGTATCCGGGAGTTGCACAATCTCATGGTCTAAGGAAACGATACTTGACATTGAAAAGCTTTAGCAAACGAACTACACGATCTAGTGCTATGCTTAGGATTGGGTCTTGTCCATCACATCATTCTCCTAATGGTGTGATCCTGTTATCAACGACATCCAATGTCCATGGTCATGAAACCGTGACCATCTATTGATCAACGAGCTAGTCAACTAGAGGCTCACTAGGGACATGTTGTGGTCTATGTATTCACACATGTATTACGGTTTCTGGTTAACACAATTATAGCATGAACAATAGACAATTATCATGAACAAGGAAATACAATAATAACCATTTTATTATTGCCTCTAGGGCATATTTCCAACACCCTTGACTTACGAGCAACTCTCATGAAGAGAACATTGTGATGACGTGATTGACTTCGGGATTCTGAACACCTTGAGCTCTACGTCGGTAGGGCCCGGCCTCGCGCATACCTTAGCCGCCGTTGGGCCGTCCGGATCACCACGACGGTACCAAGCGATGAGGGGCTACAGGACCAGTGGGGCTCCGGAATCACGATACTCAGGAGTCCCCCTTGACATACAAGCCCTAGCGTCCTCCTTAGGGATTTTAAGCACTTTGAGCTCTGCGTCGGCAGGCTCGGCCCGCGCATATCTCAGATGTCGTAGGGCCGTCTGGATCACCAGGACGGTGCCAAGGGGTGAGGGGCTATGGGACCAGCGAGGCTCTTGAGTCGCGATGCTCAGGAGCCCCCCTTGACGTACGAGCCCTGTGGTCCTCCTTAGGGATTTTGAGCACTTTGAGCTCTGCATCCGCATGGCCCGATGTTGGTGTAAAAACTGGCGGATCTGGGGTAGGGGGGCCCAAGCTCTGAGACTAGGATCGATGGTAACAGGGGATGAAGGAGATGATGTTTACCTAGGTTTGGGCCCTCCTATGGAGGTAAAACCCTACGTCCCCCTTGATTATATTGATGATATTAAGGTTACAAAGTTGATCTACCTCGTGATCAAATAGCTAAAACCCTAGATGAGTTTTTTCTGCCCTACAATCTAAAACCCTCCGGCTTATATAGACGCTGGGGGTACTAGGGTTTACACATGGTCGGTTGCACATCGAAGGAATACATGCATATCTACTGTCAAAAACTTGGAGGACATGCCATGACTCCTTGAATCTTCCACCCTGGCGACGGGGCCTTTGATCATCCAATGCTAAGCCAGCGGCCCACATAGTCCGGCCCATGAGAAATAGGTCAGCCGTCTGAGGACTCCTTAAACCATGACTCCCTCCGTAGCCCCCGGACTAGCCTCCAACGCCGAGGTATATCTGGACAATCTTGTGCGTCAAAGTCTTCGGCTTGCGAGGCAAGTCCCCTATCCTTCTTGTTCAGTAACCATCCTGTCATCGGCGAAATGCCAAGCGTTACGAACTTGCAGGGTCCATTCTAATAATTGTGAGCGCTTTTCGATCCTCGCATGCCGAGGGGAGATGAGCAGTTCCGCGACTTTTTACAAGCTTCCCCACCCACAAAGGAGGCACCACCCATTTAAACAAACTGAATTGTGGTCTAGGCCACATCATCTTCTTCCTCCCCATCGGAAAAAACCTTCAGCGAGAGATCACCACAAGAACATGGCGAGTGTCCCGAGCTCTTCCTCGCGCCCTTACAGCTCCCGTCCTGGGGATTGGACAAGCTGCTCTGTATCCCTCATTAGACTACACAACCTAGAGACCTAAGGGTATCTCCCTTCCTCAAATCTAGCGGTTACGCGAGCCGGCTTAGCTTCGTTCAACAACGAAGCCTTCGCGGAGAATTTCCCTAATCCTCAAAAGGAAGAGCATGTCTATTTCATGCCCTTCCTCTTGCGGGGTCTCGCGTTCCCCATTCATCCATTCCTGAGGGGATTATTGGAGTTCTATGGGATCAAGCTCCATCATCTCACCCAGGATCCATTATGCATATCTCGGGCTTTGTCGCCCTTTGCGAGATGTTCCTGGGATGCGAGGCACACTTTGAATTGTGGAGGAAGTACTTCTGCCTCGTCCCTCGCACTCCGGACAAGACAATTTTAGAGGTCAGAGGAGCCGAAATATGCCGCATAGCGGGGACGGGGTATCCAGTGGGCACACCGAAGGAGTCCAAAGGATGGTATTCGAAATGGTTCTACATCGAGGATGTTCCCCCATTTGATCCAGCTCGGAGGGGTTTGCCCAAATACTCTGACGCCCCCTTGAAGAAAAGGTACAACTGGCGACCGAAAAGCTCATCCCAAGAGGACGGCGCTGAAGTGCAAAGCTTGGCTGCCCACGTGAGGGTGCTAGCTAATCATAAGTTGACCATGATATATGTGATGTCCGCTGCCATCACCCGATGTGTCGAGCCCCTTCAGCAAAGAATACAGCCTTTGTGGTGTTACAACGGGACAAGCGACTCCACTCGCTCCTGACGGCTGGGACCCGCCAATCATGCAGCATTAGCAGCCGCACTGGCCGACCTATACAAAGGGGAGAAAGAAGACTTTGTTCGGCTACCGACCAAGGAGGGTACTCAAGTCACAATCCCATCGAACAGGTGAGCCTTTCAACTCTGTGACCCGACTTCTGATTTTACATTTATCCCTTTCTGATCGAAGCCTTTAATCTGTGTATACAGGAATGGAGGAGCTTTGTCAAGACAGTTAACTATCTACCCCCCCCCCCAACCCGAGAACTATTCCCGCGGCGACGATCCGGGATTTCATGAAGACCCGGATTTGTCAGTTGAGTTTGAAAACGGGGTCTTCTACCAAGAGGGCCTTGACCGCTCCAAGGTGGCTATCATAGCCAATTACCCCGGATCATTCCCTTCCCCTACTATAGGCAAGAAGAAGAAAAAATTGTCCCGCAAAAGGCAAGTATCCTCCAGCGACCCCAACGCGCCAGCTCCTGCTCCCAAGCATTGTCGGTCCGCGCGACACACATCAGCTACGGCGGCAACGCCTGGACCGGAAAGCAACAGGGATCTATCAAATGAGTCGGTTGTGGGGACAGGCCCGACCACTCGCTTAGCTCAAAGGTACTTTGTTCGGCTGCTTAATTTATCATTACAATCGATAGGACCTCACATGAGATATCATGTCGAAATACTTAGGCAATGAGTTCAGCCATCTCGTGTTGAGGGCATTGCCATGGTGTCCGGCAATGCTCACCGCTACAGATCTTCGGCTCATGATGAGCCCGCTACGGAGGTCCTTATGGTTAATCAGGCCCCTAAAGACTGACACATACATCCGAGGCAGAGAGCGCGATATCAGTTAGTAAATCTGAGGCAGAGAGAGCGATGGGTCACCGGCGATGACGAGAAGCCCCGCACCACCCTGCATTCTCCGAACAAGAGTTCAATGCCCTACACTCGACTGACACATACATCAGAGCTGCCCGAGTTGGGTTCGGGGAGGCCATGAAACTGATATCGTCCAGCCTGCAAGTGAGTGATCGGTTATAAGAATCCAAACACACCTGTAAACCAGATAGCCCTCGAGACTTGAATTGGTCAGAATGACCGAATTTAAGGGTTTGTGTAATGCTTTGCTGATGATGCAGGCCTCCACGCAACAAAACGAGCAACTGTCCAAGGAATTGGAGGTGATCCGAACACAGGTGGATAACATGAAGGCCGAACTTGAGAAAGTGAAGAATTTTACCCAAGAGGCCCATGGTGAGTATATCTCTTCTGTTGATCTTAGTATATAATCCCATGCTAACGCAAGGGTACTCTGTAACAGCTAAATCAATAGGGAAATTGCAAAAGGATTTAGATGCAACGCGAGAATCTCAGAGGTACGCTGAGTCCTAGCATGAGGCCGGTTGTCGTTCATTGCAACGAAAACTTGAGGAGAAGAACCGCCTCCAGGCGGAAAACAAACAATAGACTGAAGAAATTGAGAGCTTAAAGACTCAATTGGCCCAGGCCCAACCAGAAATTATAGAGGGGCATGTTCGGTAAGTGTGATTCTAACATCAGACGGTAATTCTTATATATGAAGTATAATGGATATGCCTTGACTCATGTATAGGTCTCCTATCTGGGCGGCCCGAAGAAGAGATCGGATCCTACCGGGGAAGCCTTCTAAAGGAATTGTCCGCCGTTCATGAGCGAGCTCGGAAGGCCATGAAGAGCATGATAAAAGCGCCATGGCATGCCAAGCAACCTCCGGAGGAGATGACTGAACTAGTTGATCGATTCAAGGGAGCCCGAAGTAGGTTCTAGCTATGGAAGACATCGGCCTGCCAAGAGGGAGCACGAGAGGCGTGGGCGATGATCAAGACCCGTTACACCAGCCTTAACCCCGAGCATATGGCTCAGATCGGGCCGATAGGTTCGGATGGACAAGAAGTGGCGCTTCATTTGGTGTATGACCAAGTGATGCCCGCTGCCCGTCTCTCGCAATAATATTACTCCCTAGATGTCTTAATAGACAGTCTTGACCAGCAGCCAGATGTATGATTATATGTAACTATGTACTGATAATCAAGAAATTGCTCAGTCTGTGTTCTAAACTTTGTCTTAACTGGCCATCGGCTTCGACCTCCCTCGCTAAGAGCTTGGGAGTGTTCCTTATAAAATATCACTTCGAAAAGAGTGAATTATGTTCGAGGAACCAGGCAATCCGGCCATTTGGTGCGAACGGACAAAAAGCACACACGGAGATATGTTATATTACTGCTTAGCATAAGAAACATCTTCCGAAGAAAATAGTACCTCTATCGATACCTTGCTTCAGGGTGCTACCTAAATCATAGATAATAAGGTCGTATACTAGTAGTACGCGAATAATTGTTCTTTTTCGGAAAAAAGAAGCCTGGGGAATGGCGATGATAACCATATTTTTTGTTGTTTCCATCGTAGCCGACCAATTTTCTGTTGAAGATAGCTAGCTTTTGGCTTCACCCGTCTAAGGTACGTATCCGGATAAGCCGGTCGTAACAATCGCAGAGGTGCTCCCTTTATTCTCTAGCCGAACAATCGAGAAAGTAGAGAGTAAACACAGGAGCAAGGCAACCCAACTTGGGAAAAATCTTAGTTCGAATTGATGCATAGAATAGCTTAAAAATTGACAAGGGAAACATGCATACACAATAAATGTGGAGAGATGCTTAGAGTATAAAGCATTGGCTTTGGGAAGAAGCCCCCAGGTTTTGTGTTCGGGTTTAACAGTTAAGGATGTATGCCGAAAATCTTAATACAAGATCGATTGAACCGAACATAGACTTGGGAAGAAAAGGAAAAAATTCAAACCTACCAAAAATCAAGGTGGGAGGGAAAGGAAAAAATAAAGAAGAAGGAAAGAAAAAGGAAAGAAAAAGGAGGTAAAGGGTAAAGAGTATGATGACACCTCTTTATCCGTAGAAGCGTCGAAGACGAGCTGCCCTCCATGGGTTTGGTTCAAGGTGGTTATCCGACGGGTTTCAAAGACGGTAAGCCCCTCTCCGCGAGTACTTCGTCGATTATGAAGGGCCCTCCCATTTGGGGTTGAATTTATGCTTCTGCTTCTCCGGGAGCCGTAAGACGAGTTCCCCCATATTGTACGCTTTTGCCCAGACCTCCGTGCTCTAGTAACGTTGGGATTGTTGTTGATAAAAGGTAGAGCGACCCCAAGCTATGTCACGCTCTCCTTCTAGGCGTCTAGGTCGTACTGACAATCTAACTCAGCCTCCTTTTCCTCGTACATGCGCACCCTTGGTGCGTCATGAATAATGTCATAGGGGCAGACTACTTTTGCCCCGTAGACCATGAAGAACAGTGTGTACCCCGTTGATCTGTTCGGCGTGGTGTGCAGGCCCCACAGAACGGAGTCAAGCTCCTCTACCCAATGACAGCCGGACTCATGAATAGATCGGACCAAATGTGGTTTAATGCCACTTGTGATGAGGTCGTTTGCTCGTTCGACTTGTCCATTGGTCTGCGGGTGATACATCGATGCATAATCGAGCTTGCCCATTTTTGCGCACCAGTCCTTGACCTCTTGGGCTGTGAAGTTGGATCCATTGTCCGTTATTATACTATGCGGGGGGCCATAACGGTGTACCATGCCGGATATAAAGTCGATTACTGGTCCGGACTTGGCTGATTTGACAGCTTTTGCCTGTATCCATTTGGTGAATTTGTTAACCATGGCCAGTAGGTATTTATTCTTCCTGGTCCCCCCTTTAAATGGTCCGACCATATCCAGCCCCTAGACCACAAAGGGCTAGGTAATCGAAATAGTCTGAAGAGTTGTTGGGGGCATGTGACTTTGATTTGCAAAAAGTTGACACCCCACGCAGTGTTTGACAAGTGACTAGGCGTCCGCTCGAGTAGTGGGCCGGAAGAAACCAGCCCGGAAGGCCTTGCTAACTAAGGCTCTTGCTGCGGCGTGATGACCGCCCATCCCTACATGAACTTCGGCTAAGAGTTGACGTCCTTCTTCCTCAGATATGTACCATTGTAGTACTCCAGTGCTGCTTTGGATCGCCGAATTATGCGTCGCGCCTCCATCTGACCGTCGGGGAGTTCTTTGCGAAGAAGGTAGGCGAGGAAGGGCTCGGTCCATGGCGTGATTACTGCCATGACCTCATGAGCCGAAGGCGTTTCGTCCATTACAAAGCCATTGATGATTTGGTCGTCTGGTTCATTTGTAGGGAGAACAACCTCTTCCACGCTGGTGAGACCGGCACCTTATTATCGTCCTGCCAAACCACTGATGCCTTAAAGAGCCATTCCAGGAAAGTGTTTTTTGGGACAGGGTCGCATTTGGCCCCCATGCGGGCCAGTATGTCGACGGCTTGGTTGTTGTCGCTAGCGACATGGTGGAATTCTAGCCCCTCGAACCGTGTGGATATCTTGAGGACAACATTTCTACGTGTCGCCATCTTCGGGTTTTTGGCATCGAATTCGCCGTTGATTTGGGAGATGGCCAGGTTGGAGTCTCCCCACACATCTAGCCGTTGTATGCCCATTGATGCTGCCATCTGAAGACCATGCAGGAGTGCTTCGTATTCGGCTGCATTGTTGGAATCGGCATACATGATCTGCAACACGTATCGAACATTGTCGCCCGTGGAAGATGTGAGAATAAATCCAACCCCAGTCCGGCCCAAGTTTTGGATCCATCGCAGTACATCATCCAATGGGAGTATGTACTATATTCCCTGGGGAGCTCGGCCACTGTCCGTTCGGCGAGGAAATCTTCCAGCACCTGAGATTTAATAGCTCGTCGTGGCATGTAGGCAATTTCAAAAGGAAGGAGCTCAATGGCTCATTTGGCTATGCGGCCAGTGGCGTCCCTATTGTTGATTATATCGTCCAGGCGTACTTCGGATGCCACCGTAACCAAACACTCTTGAAATTAGTGTCTTAGTTTCCTTGATGCCATAAATACTGTATAGGCTATTTTCTGGTAGTGTGGGTATCTAGACTTGCACTGCATTAGTACTTCTAACACGTAATAGACCGGTTTCTGAATCCGGAATTTGTGTCCCTCCTCCTCCTGTTCGACGACGAGCACTGCACTAACGACTTGCTTGGTGGCTGATATGTATAATAACATGGTTTCACTAGTGCCTGGTACTGTGAGAATGGGATTACTTGCCAATAGTATTTCAATTTCTTCTAACGCGGACGCTGCTTCATCGTTCCATTCAAAAATGTTGGTCCGTCTCAGCAATCTGTAGAGCGGTAAAGCCTTTTCACCGAGGCGGGAGATAAAGCGGCTTAATGCCGCCATGCAACCAGCCAACCTATGGACATGTTTTAGCTTTGTGGGAACTACATTTTCTCACAGGGCGGAGATCTTAGCTGGATTAGCTTATATTCCTCTATAGGAAACGATGAATCCTAGCAGTTTACCAGCGGGAACTTCGAATACACATTTCTCTGAATTTAGTCGTATATCATAGTCACGCAGGCTGGCGAAGGTTTTCCTTAGGTCGTCAATTAGCTAGATGACGTGTTTGGTTTTTATTACCACATCGTCCACATATGCTTCGAATGTTTTACCGACTTGTTTTGCGAGACAAGTCTCGATCATTTGCTAGTATGTAGCCCCAGCATTTTTTAGCCTGAAAGGCATCGTGTTGAAACAGAATAGCCTGTAAGGGGTGATGAATGTGGTTGCAGCTTGATCAGATTCCTTCATTTTTATCATGGTATCCAGAATAAGCGTCGAGGAAACATAACGAGTCGTGTCCGGCTGTGGAGTCAATAATCTGGTATATACGTGGTAAGGGGAAAGGGTCCTTAGGGTAGGCCTTCTTGAGGTCTTTAACGTCGACGCACAACCGCCAGGATTTGTCTTTCTTTGGTACCATCACTAGGTTTGCCAACCATTCGGGGTGCTTAATCTCCCGAATGAATCCGGCCTCTAGCAATTTGGCTAATTCTTCACCCATAGCTTGTTGTTTGGGCTCGGAAAAGTGACGTAGAGTCTGCTTAACGGGCTTAAAGCCTACGATGATGTTCAGACTATGTTCTGCTAGCCACCATGGGATTCCAAGCATATCGGAAGGATGCCAGGCGAAGGTGTCCCAATTTTCTCGTAAGAATGCTTGCAGTGCTTCGTCCACTATGAGGTCCAGCTGAGCTCCAATGGACGTTATCTTATTGGGGTCCATCGGGTGTACCTGAATTTTAACGATTTCATCTGCAGGTTCAAAGGATGTGGGTATGGGCCTTTTGCTAAGGATCACATTGTCCTTGTCTATTGTTGATCGAAGTGCGGTCAGTTCTTCTGCAGCGAAGGTCTCAGCTAGTGCCTCGAGGGCAAGCGTTGTTGTTTTGTTTTCGGCTTGAAGGGCTATATTTGGATCACTAGCGATTGCGATTACCCGTTTGGTCCTGGCATCTTGAGCTTCATATACCCGTAATGTGGTATAGCCTGGAATTTTGTGAAGGTGTCACGTCTCAGCAGGGCATGGTAGCTGCTGGGGAAGGGCACGATATGGAAGAGAAGTTCTTCGGATCAGTAGTTTTTGGGCGTGCCGAACACTACGTCCAGGGCGATATGTGCTGAACAATGCACCTCTTTCTGAGAAATGATCCCCTGGAATGTAATGTTGCTATGCTTGATGCGACATCGGTCAAACTGCATTTCTTGCAGGGTATCTTCGTATGGTTTAAACCACTTCCACCATCCATTAGCACTTTGTGCAACCTGAATCCATCGACGATGGGATTTAGGACCAGTGCGGCCGGTGTATGACTGGGACAAATGGCTGGTTGGTCAGTATCACCGAAGGTGATGGGTATGTTTGCCCATGCACTTGTTGCTGCCAAATGATAGACCTATTCGAGTTCTCTAAGAGCTCTTTTCCTCCTGTTCCTTGAGGGGAACATTTCGTTGATCGTCAGGACTTTAGTTTTGTATTCTGGTGGCGATGTGGAGTGCCTATTCGGCGGTAGTGCCTCAAGAATGGCTTCACCTCTTTTTGCGACCTGCCTGACGTCCCAGCAAGCTCTAAGGCTGTGAGTCGCGCTTGTGTTCAACAATACAGAATGTATAGGGCATGGTTTATCCAATAGCCCATCAAGGACAGTTTTGACCCCCTGTAAGGCCCTATTTCTCTTTTCCGCGGGTTCGAGTTTGGCTGGCCACTTCGGAGGTATCCTCTTTTCTGATCTCCTCTAGGGTACTCGGTAAAGATTGGTTCCAAAAAGAGTCATTCGGCTTGCCAGGCGCTTCCCATGGCACAATTTTTTTGTACCAAGTCCGGCAACTCGGTGAAGTCACGAATGTGCCGGCGATCCAGGGCGTTGAGAATCCCTTCGTCATGGCAATTGTGATCAAAGGTTTCCATTATCTCCTGGTCACTGAGACCTCGTACTTTGTTTCTAGCAAGGAGGAGTCTAGCCCAAAAATGATGAACCGACTCTCCTGGTAACTGTTTAACATCTCGTAAGTCCGAAGACTTGGATTCTGTTGTGATGCTTGAATGATCGGCCTGGGTGGTGGGTGGGAATTTTTTTGACTCCATGCCATGATGAGAGTACGGAATTACAGGCTCTAAATTGTGTGCTAGATCAGGGACCAATACCGATCTATCTCCAGAGCTAACTCTAGGGTCTGGGTTGCCAGCGAGGTCTTGATGATCAGAGATTGGGGTATAAACCATTTTTAATTCCGGTCGTTGGGGGACGAGCCTCCAGCCGGACACTCGATGGTGGCGACTAAGTGAGTGGTCGTGGGGATGAGAATCCCCCTGTCGCCGGGTTCAAGCCTGAGCCGTTTGTAGACCGAGGTCTGGTCGTCAGTCATATGCATGGTCTAAATCCGATCAAATAGCTCGTTTAGAAACGAGGTGATGGTAGGATGCTTGTCACTCAATCGAGTGGGGTCTATATGCGGCGTCGCGGTTCTGGAGTCGCATGAAAGCGGATCCGGGTCCTGTTCGGCCATAGTGGATCCACTGACAATGGCTGCATTGGGCGCTCCAGACAACCCGAGGGTGACGGCCTCCTCAGAGGTGGGGCCCGATGTCTTCGGCGTCGAGGCATCAGGATCTGTGAGATCCTCCATAAGAGTTGAGGGTCCTATCAGTACAAGTTCTCCCCGTGAATCAGCGACGAACTCTAGGGTTCCGAATCCGATTCGTTGATCGGGGGAAAAGCTTCCGATCTGGCCAAGGTGGCCGGTCGGGTCGGCGTGCGACAAGACGTCGCCACTTCTGAAGATCTGATCAGGGATGAGAATATCCTAGCTGCAGATCTTGTTGCTTGTGACAAGGCGAGCCATCGATTCCTTTGGCGATCATAGCAGAACTCTCAATGAAAGCACCAATGTCGGTGTCAAAACCGACGGATCTCGGGTAGGGGGTCCTGAGTTATGA
The DNA here is from genome assembly GCA_022496015.1 of Hordeum marinum. NCBI lineage: Eukaryota > Viridiplantae > Streptophyta > Magnoliopsida > Poales > Poaceae > Hordeum > Hordeum marinum. Next base: position 176,426,559 of record CM039676.1, read on the forward strand.
AACTAGGATTGATGGTAACAGGGGACAAAGGAGACGATGTTTACCTAGGTTTGGGCCCTCCTATGGAGGTAAAACCCTATGTCTTGCTTGATTATATTGGTGATATGAAGGTTACAGAGTTGATCTACCTCGAGATCGAATAGCTAAAACCCTAGATGAGTTTTTTCTACCCTACAATCTGAAACCCTCCGGCTTATATAGATGCTGGGGGGTACTAGGGTTTACACATGGTCGGTTGCACATTGAAGGAAAAACATGCATATCTACTGTCGAAAACTTGGAGGATACACCATGACTCCTTGAAGCTTCCACCCGACGATGGGGCCTTTGACCATCCGATGCTCAGCCAGTGGCCCACATAGTCCGGCCCATGCGAAACGGGTCGGCCATCCGAGGACCCCTTAAACCAGGACTCCCTCACCCGCCCCCACGCATACCTCAGCCGCCGTTGGCCCGTCCGAATCACTAGGATGGTGCTACAAGGTGAGGGGCTATAGGACCAGTGAGGCTCCTGAGTCGCGATGCTCACGAGTCCCCCTTGACGTACGAGCGGCTCCCATACCTTTCTTCGCCAGCTTTTCCTCAGAGGGGCGCGTGAAGACCAGGTTTTGTAGACCTAGGAAGGTGGCATATACCAGGCTTGGCCTGGTAGTAGCCCTCGTGCATCCCCCTCACGTGAACATCCCAAGGGAATGCATTGAAACGGGGCCGCAAGGAGCCTTCCTGAGGTTGGATGCAGCCGCGGTCGCGCCCTTACTTGTTTATCCCTAGCGCAGAACATAGGGCTTCCACGTTGCATGGGCATAGTCATTGGAGGACCGTCTCGTCCGCCAGCGCAGTGCATGGGGCTCCCACTTGGGCGTGGGAATGGGGGCCCCAGCTCTTGAGCCCCCGGGCATGTACAACCCATTATGTTCGCACACGTGGCTTGCACGATAGAACTAGGAGGTGTATCTGGGCACTCGCGAGGGTGCTTTGGCATCGTGAGGCCCTACCTCAAAGGCGGTTTGCGCCTGGATCTTCTTGTAGAGAGCGTCGTTCAAGGTCTTGTAAATTTTGAGAAACATGCACAGAATACATTTCCAGGGGCCATCGCTTGAGGAGTCCAAACACCAGTGACCCCAGGAGGTGACATGAATGGGTCGGGCCCGTCAGACAGAGCTCAGCCACTGCATTTATCAAGGTTGCAGGGACGGACCCGAGCACAGATGTTGTTCCTAGACTTCTTATGCGACAACTCCGAGAAGAAAACACCCGGCGCGCGGCGCGACATTCATGGCGGCGAGGCGTCGTGCTAGGAAGACGAAACGTTAGGAAATAGTTCATATGCGTGAAAGGTACTGAAACATGCGTAAATAGGGCGACTGTAGGGGTGTGCCCTAATTGCCTGAGGATAATGCAGCCTGGTGAGCGCCCTCAAACGGAGAAAACAAAAAAAATTACCTGTCATGAACCAAAAAGTCACCTGGCAGCCATGCCGCTGAAGAGTCGAAGCGGTCGACGCAGGCTGACCTTGTGTCTCCATGAACATGTCCCTCATGAGCCCGTCGCCTCCCGGGGCTCGGGACACTCGCTCGGTCCGGGGGCCTCCTCCAACTCCTCACCGTGCCTCGCCTGATAAGGCATGAGCATTGCCTGGGCAAGGCACTGGAACATGGTGGCCCTGTTCGCTAGCCCGAAAGGCATGCAGCCGTAGTTGAATGGGTAGACCCCGTCGCGATCAGCATGCGTCGGCCAAAAGATGTCCTGGGACGCAGCTGTGTTGATCATGAGCGTGCTGACACAAACACGTGGCTTGTCAACTGGATCGAAGATGACGGATGCGCTTGGTGGTGCAGGTCAGCTCCCGTCTCGCGTGGCCTGTGCTTCCTGAAGCTCCTCGATCGCTCTGGTGACAAACTCTCGCGAGCTCCACGCCTCGCATTGTGCTCCTGACTTGGGTAGAAGTGCTTCATAGCACACCTCCAGGTTGTGCCCGAATGCCTCCCTTGTCTCACCAGTCAGGCAGGAGGCTTCCAGGATGGAATCCCCTAAGCCCGACTCAAGGGGGCACCGAGTGCGCCTCCCTATGCGATGGAGGGAGGGGGCTCGACCCTGGGTGTTGAGCCTGAGGCGCCATCCTTGGAAGTTTCAGCCCCCTGGTGCCCTACGGGGAAGAGTTGTTTCTTCTTCCTGGGTACATCCTCACGAGGCAAGGCATCTCCCTCGTCGTTTGAGTGCTCGGCTCTCGTGGCACGGTATGCACGCTCGAGGGAGCAGACGACATCCTTCTCTTAGCAGGCAACAGTGATGACGCCGCCACTCCCCCACATCTTGAGGATGTTGTAGCCATGATGAGTCACCGCCATGAACTTGGCGAGGGCTAGGTAACCAAGGATCGCATTGTATGGGAGGTGGATGTGCGCAATGTCGAAGACGATGGTCTCGGTGTGGTATTTCTTGCGCCCATCGAAGGTGACGGGCAGACGCACCTGCCCGATGGGGACCGTGGACCCGTCAGTGACTCCTGAGAAGGGTTTAGTCGGCATGAGCTGGTTGTACAGCAGTTGGAGCATCCCGAAGGTCTCAATGGAGAGGACATTGAGTCCAGCTCCACTATCGATGAGGGTCTTGGTGATGAGGACATTGTTGATGGTCGGCGTGCACAACATGGGGAGTGTTCCTACCATGGTTGAGCACCTGAGTTGATCCCTTGAGTCAAAGGTGATCGCGGTCTGGGATCACCTGAGGGGATGCATGGCCTCGGGCTATGGGAGGGCTATGTTCACCTCCCATGAGAACTGCTAGAAGATGTGGTGTGATGCTGGGGCTTGGGCGCCGCCCAGGATACAGGCTATCGCTCTAACCTCCTGGAAGCCCCCGGCCCCATCATCCTGCATGTCCTCTTACTTCCTTCTAGGTGGTGGTGGTAGGCCGGCCTCATGAGGACAGGCCTCATGAGGCTGGCCACGGCATGACCCCTTCGAAGGGTCGTCGTGCTAGCGGTCCTCCTAAGCCTGGTCGCGCCAGCGGTCCTCCTGGGGCTGGTCTCGCCACTCCTGGTGTGGCACCTGATTGTCCCAACGACCTCCTTCGCGGCCTCTATCGCGTCCGAAACCACGGTCACTGTGTCTAGGGCGCCGGCCGAAGTGTTTGTCACGGACTAGCCTAAGCTCATATGATGCGGAGCATCCTATGGACATCACCATGGCAATAGGCCCTTTGCCAAGTGACACGTGCGACATCTACTCCTCATACATAAAGGTGAATCATCTCCTTTACATGTCCTCACTTGACCACCTCGAGGATGGTATACTACTTGACACTCCTCTCGTGTGCATGCATAGGTATTTCCGGAGCTTCACGGATAACGAGGAGGAGTGCCGACACCTACGTATGACAACACCATCCGTGAGGGGAGCCTGGAAGTGTAAACGAAAGAAGACGGAGTCCAGAAGCTGGAGAAAGGCCAAACAGCCAAGTCCCAGGCAATCTCGTGCACACGAGCCCAGAATACCCCTTGCGCACGAGGGTACCCGAAACTCTGGACACCCCGTGCATACGGGCCCAGAAGACCCTGTGCCCACGGGACCCCGTGTCCACGGGATACGCCCATGCACATGGGCTAAGTGGATGACGACCTGCAGACCCCGTGCGCACAGGCTCCACTTACCCCGTGCGCACCCCCCCCCCCCCCGTGTGTTTCGGCTGGGCTTGGCCCATGTACCCCTCTCTCACCCCTTGGTTGCCTTGGACCTATATATACTCTCCTCCCTCCTCCGTCTAGGGTTAGTTATTGTTTTGCACTTGTGAGCATAGATCCATTACTTGACTCTCTTAGGGAGTTTGTCCTCCTTTGGGAGTAGATCCAAGTGATGCCAAGGCACCTCAAGAGGGAAGATCCCTAGTAGATTCAAGGCCCCATCTCCACATGGGATTTGGGATGAACTCTACCATGTATCTTATTTCCCTTTGTTGTTCATGTACCTTTGTGGATCTTGTGTGTGGTGAGTCTAGTGGATGTGTGATTGGACTTGTTCTTGAGTGTTTCCTCTTGTGATTTATCCTCGTCCCTTTCCCTGTGTTCTTCATGTTCTTGAGGTTTCCCCCTCCAATTCGTGAAGGATCGACACACACACGGTCTTTCCCCGTATCAAATGGTATCATGAGCCACGTTGATCACGAATTTGGAGCCCCCTCCCCTCGTTTCTAGCCAAATTTTGTTTGATTTTGTCCTAATTCAAAAATTCCACACACACAAAAACCCAAAAAAAATCTTATAATTTGTTGTTATTTTGAGTTTTGTTGATTCTGATCCGTGGATCTAGTGTTTGGCAAGTGGATCCATCACCCTTTGCGTCCCCTTAGCCAAATTTGGCTTTATCTCCTTCAAATTTGAGCCGAAATCGCGACATTTCCGCCCACCCCATGCCCACGGGCTCAAAAGACCCCGTGCACACGGGCCCCCGCGTAACCCCAGACTACCCCGTATCCACGGCCCTGTCCCGTGCGCACGGGACCCCGTGTCCATGGGCCTCAAACCCCGTGTCCATGGCCCTCCTAGAAACAGCAACAGCCACTTCACCGTTTCGGACGTAACTTTCGCTCCCGAACTCTGATTTGAGTGTTCTCTTGCTTGTTTTGAAGCTATCGACGTGACCTAGGTTCTCATATTAGTCTTACCATCATTTTACCACTTCAAATTTTTCACATAGTGATACGATATCATATTGTTGCATCATCGGAAATATCATATAGTGCAATTGCTTGCTCCCGTGCATATCTTGCGATATTTATCTCATATAGTTGGTTGAGGCTTAATAAGAATAGTGGAAAGGAAGAGAAAAAAAAGCTTCTAAGCAAGAAATAAAGATCAAAGCTTATAAGCAAAGATTTGAGCACGGAAAGAGATACTTGTGCATGAGGATACATGGAATAGGAAACGTATGCCCAAACGTGAATAGGATTGGTGATAAGTGGTGAATCATGCCCAAACGTGCAATTAAGCTAGCGTCTCTCCTTGTGTTTGTGCAACGCGAGCTTAGTCTTCGTTAGGCAATTTTGTATTGCTCATCCCTATAGTTGCACAAGCCCCATTATCCCACCGCATGTGTTTTCTATTGCCCTCCTCTATATTTGTGATCTATTGCTTTGCATTTTGAGTCCTTTGGATTTATTTCAAAATTTACAATATCTTAGAGTTCAATTTGAATGAATGTGTGCCACTTGTCCTAGCCGAGCCACTTGATAAGCTTTATGTTGTAGGTGTGAGTGAACAAGTCCGGTACCAATTCCACTATTCTCTCAATACACATTGAGTGAAACGGGATACATCCTCAACTTTGGGAATGGTATCTTGGTATTGTTTATCTCATTTCCCACTTACCTTTGCTCGAGTTTTGTGATGGCTAGGCAAAGCACATCATCTTTGGTCTTCGACCACTACATCGAAATGAGCAACCACATCAACCAAAAACTCGAGCGACTCGCCATCGACATACGACACTTTGAAGCTCAGAAAAGAGACATGGTGGCTGCACACATGGATCAACTTTGACACATGGTGGCCAACTACAAGTCTTGTTCCCCTTCGTCATTGTCACGGCGTAGATGCTCAAGTTGCACATCTTCGAAGCGCTCAAACGAAGACCAAGATCACCACCAAGGACAAGCTTCGATGCCAAGATCAAGGCAATCGACTACACGCATGGATGACCCTTCCATCTTAGGAAGCATCCCAAGGAAAATGGCCAAGCATGAGATTTTCCCTTCGGTCATGGAGGATAGTGCTGATGAGCCATCTTCGGCCTTCATCCACGATGACGGCGACGAGTTGGTTGAGCATGGGAATTTCCCTTCGACCACGACGACGTTTGGTGATGAGTTGAGAGACTTTTGCCACCATATTGAGAGTCAGAGTGACTTCACCACTAGCCCCATATATGATGAGTTTCCCCATTTCCATGTGAGGAGAGCCACAACCCCCACCACTTGAGTGAGATGAGTGACTCCACCACATGTGAGTATGAGCGCAACTACCTGGAGGGAGGGAGTGAGCCACCACCACATAGAGCGAGTGAGGTAGTTGATAGGGCATGTGAGGGCATAGCGATTTCTAACAACTTAACCTCTACCTATATTGTGTCTTCTCCTTTGGTGCTAGGTCCCATATACGACGACACGCCGATGCTTGACAACTTTGTCCTCCCTTTGGACAAGACGATGGCCATGGTGGAATATGATGCACCCCCCACATGGTTCCATCACAATGACGAGGACCACGAGTTGGTTTCTCCCACCTCACCTACACCACATCAGTGGAATGAGAAAGGTAAAATAGGTGAAGGTGATGCTATTGTCCCATTAGTGTACTATCTTGACATTGATGGCTTGCATGATGTTGATCACCTTATGGATACTTCACGTGCTATGTCTTCTTCATGCTTAGATGTGCCCCCTATTTATGATGAATACGATGATGAGAATGTTGACTTACCTAGTTGTGATGCTATACTCCATAGGATAACATGTGAAAATTCAATTGGTCACAACGTGTTTGACAATCCGCAACACTTGTCATATGCTATGCGTGAAATTTCCCATATTTCATCTTTGCAATCTCACCGTAGAGACTATGCATATCACATAAAAGCAAATCCCATTTGCTCATATGGCATAGATGACAAACCCCTGGTTATTGGCATTTGTTTTTCTTGTGATGATATTGCCATGCTTCCTTTGCATCATTTGTGCAATAACTCTCATATGACATTCCATGACCACCTAGCTTCGGATATGCATTGTTTGGGATGTTATCCATATTCTCCATATTATGCTCCCGCTATTGCACATGATGAGACCCCCTTAGTTTCCTCATACATATTAGGAGATTGTGTTCCATCCTACACTTTGCATGATCCCCATATTTGTGTGCACAATATGCTTGCCATTAATATGAATAAAATGCTTGTGCCACATACTTGCTATAAATTGCATCCCAATCATGTTGATCATAATAACTATCATTGCATGACGGATGACATATTCCTATACCATGCCTCAAATTCATTTGAGCATTGGATATTTTGTGCTAATGAACACAAGCACATGCAAATCCTAATGGATGATGTGTACATATACCACGTGCACACAATTTTCCCTTTGCCTTTGTTGTGTGTAGGTACTCATGATTACACGTCAACCTCACAATCCTATGAGTTGACGGAAAGAGCTAAGAGCACCGGTGCTTTGGGATTCATCAGAATGTGTCTCCAACCATTCCCCTCATGCAAGGAGTACGCGCACCTCTTCTATTTGACTCTCACATGGTTATGGCTTATTATGCCTTATATATCCTTTGCCCATATTGCCATGTTCACTTTGCATTATATGCTCATTTCTATGCCTTTTCCATGCATTTGTGACCCATGATTTGCGTTACACATGACCCATGCTTTTCGCATTTGTATGTGTATTTGCGAGCTTGGTGGAGATACCACTTGCTATTGCCATGTTTGCTTTGTGCCCCATGCCTATGACAATATATTGATCATGTTTTGTTCTTGTGATTGCGTTATGTCATGCACATTGTCTATGCCTATTATTTGCTCAAATGACATGATCGCCATGATTTCCTCTAGTATGTTGCATCTTCGCACTAGCAGTTTGCACTACATGATCACTATGATTGCTTATGTTGCATCACCGATGTGCTCCTTTTATGCGATTGATGACGACCATTGCCATGATTTGCACATGATTAATATTTCATATTGTCATATGTCTTCATGTGTTGCCTCTTTCTTGATATATGATTTGCCATGTATTGGATGCAATAATGCTTATAATATTGCTAATGAGATTGCCCCCATAGCTTCCTCACATATTATTGGAGCTTTCGACATCTTTTATGTGAAGCATGCTTGTCTTCCTTCTTTGCACCATATGACTAGTGCCATGAATATAGCCATTGTTGCATCATCTTGTTCATGTACTTTTGTTCCTAATGGTTATGTGCAAGAGAGGAGAACCATCCTGATGGATGATGTGTTTATCTACCATGCACATACATTCTTCGCTTTGTTGTGTGTATGCGTAGGATACTTTGACTACATGTCAACTTCCACTTCACGTGAGTTGATGATTCGAGCTCTTGAGAGCGAGCCATGCTACACCGATGTGAGTCCCCATCGCACTTGATTGTGCATTGAAATTGTGAAGAATGCACAAGGTCATGCTTTTGAGGTGACATCCTTCTTGATTATGGATATTGTGGCTCATCCTACTTGTTTTTCTTGTAACATGACATATCTTGGTCATCTTGGACCACTTACTTGCACACATGTTAGATATATTGCTACCATTCTAGATTGCCATCTTTCCATGCCTCATGACATATATATCTTGTGTGTTGCACCCAACTTGTGGATTGTTTGCTCTTATCATATGCTTGGTTGCAACAATGCCCATACTTCACATTTGCCATGCCACATTAATTGCTACTTGCTTGAGTTGATTGCCTCACACATGTTGAACACTTGCTCTTTCTATTGTGTTGAGTGCCTCACTATCTTCACTACACCATGTGCACATTATGCTTGGATAATCTTGCACTTTGGGTTGCACCATGTGTTTAACCCCTTCATTCTACTTGGTGTTGTGAATGATTCCTATGCCTATCATAGACCTTTCATTGATTGCTTTGTGCATACTTGTTATGACCATGAGGTAGATGCTCGTTATATTGTCACACATATTTGCATCCCTGCCTCACCTTTCCATACTTGTCTCCATGATGACATTGCTTGCGCTCAATTTGTATGCTCACATGCCATGACACAATCCCTTGTCACACCATATGTTATGCATGATGACAACACTTGTGTGGTGATTCACCACTTGAATGCTTGGTTTGGCACTAACGCTAACCACATTTGTTTTTCCAAGTGTTTGTTGTCCTTGCTCCTTTTTAAGGAACTACAAGATGGTGAGACTTTGGAGAGTGAACCCTTAGAGCTTGGTGATGATGAGTGCTTGGTGATCGTCCACTCCTACACGGCGACGCCATATCTTTCCCACGGTGATTTTGATCTTGATCCGAGGACGGATCTTTCCCAAGGGGGAGGGGATGATGCGGAGCATCCTATGGACATCACCATGGCAATAGTCCCTTTGCCAAGTGACACGTGCGACATCTACTCCACAGACATAAAGGTGAATAATCTCCTTTACATGTGCTCACTTGACCACCTCGAGGATGGTATAGTACTTGATACTCCTCTCGTGTGCATGCATAGGTATTGCCGGAGCTTCATGAATGAAGACAAGGAGTGTCGGCACCTACCTACGACTACACCATCCGCGAGGGAAGCCTGGAAGCGGAGATGGAAGAAGACGCAATCCAGAAGCTGGAGAAAGGCCAAACAGCCAAGTCCTAGGCGACCCTGTGCACACGGGCCTCGAAGACCCCGTGCGCATGAGGGTACCCGAAACTCTGGACACCCCATGCGCATGGGCCTAGAAGACCCTGTGCCCATGGGACACGCCCGTGCGCACGCACTAAGTGTATGGCGACCTGCAGACCCGATGCGCACGGGCTCCACTTACCCCGTGCGCATGGGCCCCCCTGTGTGTTTCGGCTGGGCTTGGCCCATGTACCCCTCTCTCACCCCTTGGTTGTTGTGGACTTATATATACTCTCCTCCCTCCTCTATCTAGGGTTAGCTATTGTTTTGCACTTGTGACCATAGCTCCATTACTTGCCTCTCTTAGGGAGTTTGTCCTCCTTTGGGAGTAGATCCAAGTGATGTCAAGGCCCCTCAAGAGGGAAGATCCATAGTGGATTCAAGGCCCCATCTCCCCATGGGATTGGGATGAACTCTACCATGTATAATATTTCCCTTTGTTGTTCATGTACCTTTGTGGATCTTGTGTGTGGTGAGTCTAGTGGATGTGTGATTGGACTTGTTCTCGAGTGTTTCCTCTTGTGATTTCTCTCCGTTCATCCCCGTGTTCTTCGTGTTCTTGAGGTTTCCCCCTCGAATTCGTGAAAGATCGACACACACACGGGCTTGCCCAGTATCATCCTGGCAATCGATGGTGTTCTGGCTATTGGTGCCATGGAAGATACAAGACGTTTGTCCTCCTGAGGGGGGTTCCTCGTATCGACTACGCTTTGCCTTAGGCTTGGCCGCAAGCACCACAAGGGCCTTGCGCTTCGCCTCCTTGGCCTTGGCCTTCTTGTCCTCTGTCTCCATCACCGAAATCTCGCGGAGCGAGAGGCGGCCCTCCTCGGCCTTGGCACACTTGTTCGCCAGGTTGAACATCTCCAGGGCTGAGCACGGATGGTCGTTGATGGTGAACTCCTCCTTCATCCTAAGGTCCCTGACGCCATCGGTGAATGCAGAGATGACGGCCTCGTCCGACGCCCTCGGTATCTTGAGGTGGGTGATCGTAAAGCGTTGTATGAACATGTGTAGGGTCTCTCCCTCCTGCTGCTTCACACGCCGCAGGTCATTCACGGTGAGCGTGTGGTCTCGGGTACCTTGGAAGTTGGCGATGAAGCGCTTGTGCAGGTCATCCCAGGAGGTGATGGACCCCTCCAGGAGGTTGAGGAACCAAGAAAGTGTGCCGCCCTTGAGCGCCATGGGGAACCAGCTCGCCATGACCTTGTCATCGCCACCTGCCGCCTGGATGCTCAGCCAGTAGAGTTGTAGGAACTCAGCAGGATCTGGGGTGCCGTCATAGCGTGGGGGTAAGTCGGGCTTGAACCTGTAGGGCCACACGACCGGATGGAGCTCTGGAGCGATGGTGCGATGCCCCACCAGACCGGTGAGTGCCGTGCGCATGGGAGGATCCCGGTCTTGACGCTCCTGAGGGGCCGCTTTAGGGGGTGCCCGGTCACGATGCTGGTTCATCAGCACAGGGAGTGCACGCGTGTCGACCGTGGCCATGGCACCACCTGGCAGCTTACTTCATCTCTTGCCCTTGCTTGCGGCTCGTGGGGTGGGTCGCGTGGGCGTGCTTCACGCGTGGGCTCGGGGTGGACGTCGCGCTCTGGAGGAGGGGGTGGCGCATCATGGGCCCTGTTGTCTACAAGAGAGGGCTCGGGCCGGAGCGAGTAGGAGAGTGCTGAAGCGTCGCCGGCGGCACTAACGAGCTCTGTGATGCGCCCGAGCCAGTCATCATGGCGTTTGGGCGCAGGGCGGTAGCGCAGCAGCTCGCATGCCATGGCGAGCGCGCCCGTCCCATGCCCTAGTCCTGGGCGAGCATGGGAGGGTGACCCATTAGCTGGAATGATCGACGGAGTGGTGGTGCGGCCATCGCGCCGCGTGGTGACTGGCTGGGAGGAGTCCTGATGTTCGTGGGCCTCCGGGCCCGTGGCGGCATTGGCCACAGGAGAGGCGGACCGGCGCGCGGTGGCGCCGCACACGGGCACCGTCTGTGCGATGCGAGAAGCTCGGTGCTTGACGCTGTCACGACGAACGTCGGACATCGAAGCGGCGAGGCGGAGAAAGAGCATGGCTTGACGAAGACTTCGACATGCCCCCTACCTGGCATGCCCAATGTCAGATTTCGGGCTCCGCAAAACCGAAATAAGTTCGAACACAGGGGCGTGTGCAAAGATCCCCTGCAGCCTCACCCCACCTAGCTGACTACTCGATGATTTCTATGACGAAATTGCACGATGATGAGGAAGAAGATGCACACGGTGATTTACCCAGGTCCGGACCACTACGAAGCGTAAAACCCTACTCCTGCTTTGGTGGATTGCCTCACGAGGAGGTTTACGGATGAACTAGTACAGTGGTGCGTCGCCTCGTGAGGGCGCTTTGCTGGTGTTGCTTCTCTTTTGATGTCTCCTTATTCTGTTCCCTATCTCTACGGTGCAGCCTAGCCTCTATTTATAGTGCCCCGGGTCCTCTTCCCTTACCGCTATGGCGGGAAGGGATCCCACAATGGAAAAATTTGAAGGCGGACAGGAGCACATCTTTATCCTAACAAAAGGTGGTCTTCGCCTGCAAAGTAGTTGTTGATGATGCAGAGGTGGGCTCGGCGATGACATCCTTCCTGTTGGGCTCGTGGTCATGGTCTTGTTGCATTGGAATGGAAACCTTTGGGGCGCTTTGGGAACCCGCGTACGTCTTTGCCCCCTTTGCACCAAAAGGAAAATTGTGCCGCCTGGCACGCTGGCGCCCGCCTGTCCCACCTAACGTCAACCTTGGCATCCCGAGGCCAGGTGCTGCATAGAGATCTCCGCCACTCTGGAGGGGGCCTGAGGAGGCCCATTATTTGCTGGTCTTGATGCTGCTTCCCTCGCAATCCTTGGCTCTCGCGAGGGCCTTGTCTTGAGCACGGTTACGCCGACCATGCTTGGCCGACGTGGTGGGTCATGCCCTGGGCCGCAGGCAGGCAGGTCTGCGTACCCCATTCCCAAAACACCAACACAACTCCACAACACGAAGTAGGACGCTCCCAAGCAACACCTAACCAATCTAGGAGGCACCACCCTCCAAAAGGTAACAGGCTCAATAGTAATGATGAACTCATTGCTCTGGTGTTTCAAATGGTAGTCTCCTCAACACTCAATCTCTCTCACACAGATTTTCCTTGGGTATAAGAGATTGATTGGGTGGAAAGCAACTTGGGGAGGCTAGAAATCAAGATCCATATGGTTGGAGTGGATGATCTTGACCTCAACACAAGGGTAGGTGGTTCTCTCTCGGAAAATTGGATGTGTTATGTGTGGGTCTATTCTAAGTGCTTCTCTTTCGAGTGGGATGTGGTGGAGGGGTATATATAGGCATCTCCAAAAATCCAACCGTTACAACATTATTGCCCAACTCGATGAAACCGAAGTGAAAACTCGGTTGCACCGACTAGTGCAAAATGTGGCAACTTTGGCCTTTCGGTGAGACCGATATATGATTCTCGATGGTACCGATATGAGTGGTCGAGGGCAGTTACACAACTCGGTGAGTCTGATTCACAAAACTCGGAAATTCTAATTTTTGTGAAACAGGTAACTGAAAGTTGGTCACTAGGACTCGGTTGCAACGAAGTGAATGTTGGTAGTAGCGAGAAGTGGATTTCGACGAGGGTTTTCACTCAGTGTAGCCAATATGGAAATGTTGGTGGCACCGATTTTGAGTGGTAGGTTCTAGAACAGAATCTTTGTGGGAGAGCTTGAGGGTGTTTTTGGTGACTAACACTTGATCATTTTGAGCATTCATTCACCATTAATACCTCACCCCCTTTTGATAGTATTGGCTTTCCTATGGACTCAAAGTGATTTCTCACAAAGTAAAATGTATAGTCTTCATGCTTGTAGTTTGTCCAATCCTATGCTTGCATCTTGTGGACTCCTCAGAATCCTTTGTGAATCATGACATTGAACTTTTTCCTGGGATATACTTAGTGGAAACATTACTCCAATGAAATATATGTTGTTATTAATTACCAAAACCACCTATGGAGAAGTTGTGCTGTCATATGGGCCTAAGGGAAGTCATTCTGGAGTAGCAAGTAGATGATGGGTTGCTAGAGTGGCAGATGCTTAAACCCCGGTTTATGCGTTGCTTCTTAAGGGGCTGATTTAGATCCACACATTTCATGGTATGGTTAGATTTATCTTAATTCCTCTTTTGTAGTTGCGGATGCTTGTGAGAGGGGTTTATCATAAGTAGGTTGTTAGTTCAAGTAAGAACAACACCTTAGCACCAGCCCACCCACATATCAAATTATCAAAGTAGCGAATGCGAATCAACTCAACATGATGAACATGACTAGAAAGAAACTCTCATGTGTCCTCGGGAGCACTTGCTTAATATAAGAGTACTTTCAAGCATGCCCTTTGCTATAAAAAGGATTGGGCTACCTTGTTGCACCTTTGTTACTATTTTTTTACGAATTATCTTGCTACAAAACTATCTACTATTGTTACTCATAGCAGTTGTAGAGAATACCTTGCTGAAAATTGCTTATCAGTCATGAAATCCCCCTCTATTCCCTCATATATATGGACCTCAGGGTGCCATTTAGACTTGGATTTTGTTTAGATTAAAAGTTTTCCATAGCTGCAAATTTGCGTCCTTCGTTTGTGTTGCACAACCAGACAAAGACATCACAGAAACCCATTTTCACCAATAAAGATTTCCTCTTATATTCGCAATATCCATATTGCAATTATAGTTTCTTGCTTGTTCTTTGTTTGCGTGCAAGAAATAGACCCTCGTGGTCAGGTGATCATGGTCCTACATGGTCAATAACCTCTCGGCATCGATTTAGCGATAGCTAAGGCACAACGTCATTGCACGTTCGTAGTCGGATCGTCAAAGTCTACTCCACCAAAAATGATAGTCACGTCTCATCGAAAGATAGGGACAACTCTGCCTATATCACACCCACTTAGCTTCCATTGAGATTTTCATACACTTATAGCACTAGCGCATCTGTTGCATGGCAATACCTACTCCTCACATTGATATCGATTGATGGGCATCTCCATATCCCATTCATCCGCCTAGTTGATGCGGGACTTTCTTTTCCTCTTTGACTCCTTTGATATCTACCACCATATCCAATTCCACCCATATCCTATAACCATGGTTCACGCTCATGTATTGTGTGAAATTGAAATGCTAAAGCGCGCTATAAGTACGATCCAGTTGCCTGGTTTGACACCGAGGTGCTCATGATTTATACTTATGTGGTGAATACGGAGTCATGACATGCTTGATATGATGAAATTTGTAGGGAATACCATTCTTTAAGGATCATATATTTTGAAAAGTAATGACTATGTTATTTATGTTTATGAATATTATAATGTTGATATCAATTAATTCATTGTTTTTCAATGTTCCTACTTAAATATAGGTTACATGTTATGTGGCATGTTGCATCAAATTTTTTGTTTTTATCATTTAGCTACTCAAGGACGAGCAGGAATTAAGCTTGGGGATGCTGATACATCTCCAACCTATCTATAATTTTTTATTGTTCCATGCTATTATATTATCAATCTATGATACTTTATATGCATTTATATGGTATTTTATATCATTTTTGGGAACTAACCTATTAACCCAGTGCCAAGTGCGAGTTGTTTTTTCTGCATGTTTTTGGTTTTCCAGGAAACCTGCACCAACTGAAGTCCAAATGCTACGAAACTTTTGCCGTTTTTATGGACAAAAGAGATCGAGGAAGCTTTGGGACGAGTCAGCAAGCGATGCGAGGAGACAGCAAGGCAACAAGGTGTGCCCAGGGGGTAGGCATGCCCTGATGCCTTGTGGGCCCTTGTTGCTTTGTCTGACCTAATTCCACCTCCATAATTTCTCTAAAATCGGGAAAACAAGAGAGAGACACCCGAAACAGTTTTTCTGCCATCGTAAGCCTCTGTTCAGACAGGAGGCCGTCTAGAGAGCTTTTCTGGTACTCTGCCAGTGGGGGAATCGACCACACAAGTCATTTACATCAACCTTGTTGCCTCCATGATGATGCTTGAGTACTCCACAACTGACCTATGGGACATAGCTACTACCTAGATGGTTTTTTCTCTCTCTTTGATCTTTAATACAAAGTTCACCATGATTCCCTCGATGGTCTGTCTCATGTAATCTTCTTTTGCGGTATTTTTGTTGGGATCCGATGAATTGTGGGTTTATGATTAGATTATTCATTGAAAGTAATTGAGTCTTTTATGAATTCTATTATGAATGATTATTATAACTTCGTATTTCTCTCTGATGTATCAGTTTGGTTTGGCCAACTAGATTGATTTATCTTCGGCGGGAGTGGTGCGTTGTAGTGGGTTCAATCTTGTGGTGCTTTATATCCTCGTGATAGAAGGGGACAAGACACATATTTGTATTGTTGCCATTAAGGATAAAACGATGGGATATGAACATATTGCTTGTCTTATTTTGTCTACATCATGTCACCTTGCTCCAAGAATTACTTTGTTTGTTATGAACTTAATACCTAGAGAGGCAAGAATAGAAGCGCTCTCGAAGTGGAGTAATAGTAGTATATGCAGAATCGTTTTGGTCTACTTTTTTATGGACGTGATGCCTATATACATGATCATTGTCGTCAATAACATGTCATAACTGTGCGCAGTTATGCCAATTGCCCAACAGTAATTTGTCTACCCACCGTATGCTATTTTCAAGAGAGAAGCCTCTAGCGAACACTATGGCCCATGGGTCTACTTAAACATAAGTACAAAAACTCCAAGAATACCTTGCTACATTTTGTTTACTTTACTTTTCTTTTTCTTTTAAAATATATATTTATATCAAGATTTAATCCTTGCACGTGACAAGTTCAAGGGGCATGACAACCCTCTTTCCCGCCTTGGGTGCAAGTGTTTGATTTTGTGTGTGTAGGTGTTGTCGAAAGGAATTTGCTTGGTTCTCCTATTGGTTTGATAACTTTGGTTCTCACTGAGGCAAATACTTATCTCTACTGCGTTGCATCTCCTCTCCTCTTCGGAGAAAATCACAACACAGCTCACAAGTAGCACATGTGTCTAGTGATAATTGGAATGATGATGCTAATGATGATAATGTTGATGCCCCAGCTAATAGTAACAATAATGAATCAAATAAGATATAGAAATAGAACCTGGAGTTGAGTATGATGACCCACCACCTTGTTGGAAATATGCCCTAGAGGCAATAATAAATGGTTATTATCATATTTCCTTGTTCATGGTAAGTGTTTATTATTCATGCTAGAATTGTATTGACCAGAAACTTCAATAAATCTGTGGATACATAAAAAACACTATGTCCCTAGTGAGTCTCTACTAGACTAAATCATTGGTCAAAGATGGTTAAGGTTTCCTAGCAATGGACATGAGTTGTCATTTGATAACGGGATCACATCATTAGGAGAATGATGTGATGGACAAGACCAAACCGTAAGCTTAGCATATGACTGTGTCACTAAAGTTTAAATACTATGTATTTCTCCATGTCAAGTATTTGTTCCTAAGACCATGAGATCATGCAACTCCCTCACACCAAAGGAACCTCGTGAGCTATCAAACTTCACTTCATAACAGGGTGATCATAAAGGTGCTATTTAGGTATCTCCGAAGGTGTCTGTTGGGTTGGCACGGATCAAGACTGGGATTTGTCACTCCATGTGACGGAGTCATGAGAGATATCTCTGGGCCCGCTCAGTAATACAACATCACAAGAAGCTTGCAAGCATGTGACTAATTATTTTAGTCATAGGATCTTGTATTACGGAATGAGTAAAGAGACTTGCCGATAACAAGATTGAACTAGGTATGGATACATCGATGATTGAATCTCAAGCAAGTAACATCTCACTGGACAAAGCGAATTTCATACAGGATTAGTCGAATCCTCAACATCGTGGTTCAACCGATGAACATGTTCATGGAATATGTAGTAACCAATATGGGCATCCAGGTCCCATTATTGGTTATCGTTCGAGGAGGTGTCTCGGTCATGTCTACATGATTCTCGAACCCATAAGTTCACACACTTAACGTTCGGTAACACTAGGGTAGTATTGAGATATTAATGGCAATGAACCGAATGTTGTTCAGAGTCCTGTATGAGATCCCATACTTCACAAGGAGTTCTGGAATGGTCTGGAGGTAAAGATTTATATATGGAAAGTCCTATTATGGCTACCGGAAAGGTTTCAAGATTTGTCGGTATTGTATCAGGAAGCTTCTGGAAGGTTTGAGGGGATTAGGGTGGGATCTAGAAGTCCACCAAGGGTTCCACCATGTCCCATAGGCTAGCATAGGCTGAGGGGACGTACCCTGGCCTTAATGGGTCAGGGGCACAAGCCCCTACAAGGCCCTGATACGTCTCCAACGTATCTATAATTTTATTCATGCCATATTTACAACAATTTTATATGGTCTTGGTATGATTTGCATGGAACTAACCCGGACTAACGCGTTTTTAGCAGAACTACTGTGGTGTTATATTTTGTGCGGAAATAAAAGTTCTCCAAATGCAACAAAAAATTTGATGATTTTTTGCAACAAAAGAGGCACTAGAAGCTTTGTGGGAGGGATAGATGAGCCACGAGGTGGCCACAACCCACCAGGGCGCGCCAACCCCCTCTAGCGTGCCCTGGTGTGTTGTGGGCCTCTCGTGGCCCATCTTCATGTCAAACCGATGCCCAAAAATCCTATATATTCCGAAACCCCCAGAAATAACCCTAGATCAGAAGTTTTGCCCCCGCAAGCCTCTGTAGCCACAAAAAATCAATCTAGAACCCGTTCTGGCACCCTGTCGGAGGGGAAAATCGTCACCAGAGGCCATCTCCATCATCGCTATGGTATCCATGAGGAGGAGGGAGTAGTCCACCCTCGGAGCTGAGGGTTTGTACCAGTAGCTTTGTTTAATCGCTCTCTCTCGTGTTCTTGATTTGGAACGATCTTGATGTATTGCGGGCTTTGTTAATATAGTTGGATCATATGGTGTTTTGCCCTCTCTATCTTGTTGTGATGAACTGATTTTTTTCCATTGAGATTTCGTTATTATCGGATTGAATACTTTTATGGATTTGAGAGCACTTGATCTATGTCTTGGCACTCAACTCGCGGATTCCTGAGGTGACATTGGGGTAATCTATGCATAGGGGTTGATGCACGTTTTCATCCTACTTTGTCCGGTAGAAATCTTGGGGCACTCTTTGAGGTTCTTTGTGTTGGATTGAGTATTATGAATCTGAAATTGTTTGATGTGTATCGTATAATTAACTCATGGATACTTGTGGTGACATTGGAGTATCTAGGTGACATTAGAGTTGGTTGATGTGTATCATATGGTGATATTTTAGTATGAACTCTTAGATAGATCGATCGGGAAGGATAACTTGGGTTATTTCACTATGAACTCTTGGATAGATCGATCGGAAATGATAACTTTAAGTTGGTTTCATACCCTACAAACAATTTATTATTATGTTCTCCGCTAGATAAGAACTTTGCAGTGATTCTTCGTTGCACGTTGAGGGATGGTTATGCGATCCAATTATATTAGCATTGTTGAGAGATTGCACTAGCGAAAGTACGGACCCTAGGCCTTATTTTCAAGCATTGCAATACCGTTTGTTCTCACTTTTGTTACTTGCTACCTTGCTGTTTTCTATTTCTACTATTACGAAAATAAATATCTACTATCATTACTACACTTGTATCACCATCTCTTTGCCGAACTAGTGCACATATACAATTTACCATTGTATTTGGTGTGTTGGGGACACAAGTGACTTTTTATTATTTGGTTGCAGGGTTGTTTGAGAGATACCATCTTCATCTTACGCCTCCCAAGGATTGATAAACCTTAGGTCATCCACTTGAGGGAAATTTGCTACTGTCCTACAAAACTCCGCGCTTCGAGGCCCAACACGAGTCTACAAGAACAAGTTGTGTAGTAGACATCATGCCCATACGCCTACGGGTAGAAAACCTTAAAGGGGAGGGACCTCCCCTCGTCTTGGAGGGCACTCCTCCCCTCCTTGGCGGCCATCCCCTCCCTTGGCTGAGGTGTGATAGAGGTGAAATTTTTCCTGTCATTCGATAAGATGTGGCTATCATTTTTGGTAGAGTCAACTTTGACAATCCGACTACGAACATGCGAGGACGTCATGCCTTAGCAATCGCTAAACCAACTCCGAGTGGTTATTGACCACATCGGAGCACAATCAACTTGACCACGAGGGTCTCTTTTCTCCATGCAAACGAAGAACAAGCAAGAAACCGAGATTGCAATCGGGATATTTTGAATATAAGAGGAAGGCTTTATTGATGAAAGTGGGGTTATGTGACTAACCTCAAAATCTACAGGCAACTCAATTTTATATGCATTATCATTTATTTTCTCTAACACCTTAAAAGGACCATCAACATGTGGCATTAGCTTTGACTTGCGCAAATAAGGAAATCTATCCTTATGCAAATGTAACCAAACAAGATATCCAGGTGCAAAGACAACATGTTTTCTACCCTTATCTCTAGCAAGTTTATATTTAGCATTCATATGCTCAATGTTTTCCTTAGTTAACTCATGCATCTTGAATATCAATTCAACAATTTTTTTAGCATCAAAAATAACCTTCTCCGAAGATGGAAGAGGCAACAAATAAATAGGTGCACTAGGTAGGAAAACATACACACCTTCAAAAGGGCACATCTTAGTAGTAGAATGTAGTGAGCGATTATAAGCAAATTCAATATGAGTCAAGCATTCTTCCCACATTTCTAGGTTATTCGTCAAAATAGCCCTAAGCATAGTAGACAATGATCAATTGACTACTTCAGTGTTGGAAATATGCCCTAGAGGCAATAATAAAATGGTTATTATTATATTTCCTTGTTCATGATAATTGTCTAGTGTTCATTCTATAATTGTATTAACCGGAAACCGTAATACATGTGTGAATACATAGACCACAACATGCCCCTAGTGAGCCTCTAGTTGGCTAGCTCGTTGATCAATAGATGGTCACGGTTTCATGACCATGGACATTGGATGTCGTTGATAACGGGATCACATCATTAGGAGAATGATATGATGGACAAGACCCAATCCTAAGCATAGCACAAGATCGTGTAGTTCGTCTGCTAAAGCTTTTCTAATCTCAAGTATCATTTCCTTAGACCATGAGATTGTGCAACTCCCGAATACCGTAGGAATACTTTGGGTGTGCCAAACGTCACAACGTAACTGGGTGGCTATAAATGTATACTACGGGTATCCCCAAAAGTATCTGTTGGGTTGGCACGAATCAAGACTGGGATTTGTCACTCCGTGTGACAGAGAGGTATCTCTGTGCCCACTCGGTAAGACATCATCACAATGAGCTCATTGTGACTAAGGAGATATCCACGAGATGATGTGTTACGGAATGAGTAAAGAGACTTGCTGGTAACTAGATTGAACAAGGTATAGGAATACCGACGGCTGAATCTTGGGCAAGTAACATACCGATGGATAAAGGGAATTGTATACGGGATTGATTGAATCCCCAACATCGTGGTTCATCTGATGAGATCATTGTGGAGCATGTGGGAGCCAACATGGGTATCCAGATCCCACTATTGGTTATTGACCAGAGAGGTGTCTCGGTCATGTCTACATGCGTCCCGAACCCATAGGGTCTACACACTTACGGTTCGATGACACTAGGGTTATAGGGGAATTATGTACGTGGTTACCGCAGGTTGTTCGGAGTCCCAGATGAGATCCCGGATGTCACGAGGAGTTCTGTAATGGTCCGGAGGTAACGATTCATATATAGGAAGTGAGGTTTTGGTCATGGGAAGTGTTCCGGGCATCACCGGTAACATACTGGGAACACCGAAAGGGATCTAGGGGTCCACCGTGTGGGGCCACCAGCACCAGAGGGCTGCATGGGCCAAAGGTGGGAGGGAACCAGCCCCTAGGTGGGCTAGTGTGCCTCCCATAAGGTCCCAAGGCATATCAAAGGTGGGAGGGGGGCAAACTCTAGGCGCAGATGGGCCCTAGGCCCACCTAGGGCACCACCCCTCCTCTCCCCTCTCTTGGCCGCCGCCCTAGACCCATCTAGGGTTGGCCGCCGGCCCTAGGGTGGGAACCCTAGGGGATGCACACCTCTCCTCCTCCTCCTATATATAGTGGAGCCCTTGGGGTTGCCGAGCACACGCATCTCTCTCTCTCGACGCAGCCCTACCCCTCCTCCTCCTCGTCCTCCGTAGTGCTTGGTGAAGCCCTGCCGGAGTACCATGCAGCTCCACCGTCACCATGCCGTCGTGCTGCCGGAGCTCTCCCTCAACCTCTCCTTCCTCCTTGCTGGATCAAGGTGTAGGAGACGTCATCGAGTTGCACGTGTGTTGAACGCGAAGGCGCCATTGTTCGGCGCTTAGATCGGAATCCACCGCAATCTGAATCATTGCGAGTATGACTCCACCAACGCGTTCTAGTAACTCTTCCACTTTGCGATCTTCAAAGGTATGAAGATGCACTCCCCCCACTCGTTTCTGGTTTCTCCATAGATTGATCTTGGTGACACGTAGGAATTTTTTTGGTTTACTACTACGTCTCCCAACATTCAGTTTGTCCATCAGTTTGGGGGTGACATGTAGTACTAAAAAATAGTTTAGTCCCCAACTTAGCCCATAAACATCTTCAAAAGTGGATGAGACATTTAGCATCACGATCTCAAACAATTGTATTTGTCACACCATGCAAACAAATAATATCACGAAAGAACAAATCAGCAACATTAGCAGCAACATCACTTTTATGACATGGTATAAAGTGTGCCATTTTGGAAAATCTATCGATGACAACAAATATGCTAACCCTCCCCTTCTTTGTCTGACGTAAACCTAAAACAAAGTCCATGGATATATCCTCCCAAGGAACACTAGGTATAGGCAAAGGCATATGTAAACCATGAGGATTGAGTCGTGACTTAGCTTTTTGATATGTAGTGCAACGACGACAAAATGCTCTACATACCGTCTCATCTTTGGCCAAAAGAAATGTGTAGAAAGTATGTACTCCACCTTCCTCATGCCAAAGTGTCCCATTAATCCTCCTTGATGCGCCTCCTATAACAACAAAAGACGAACGGAGCTAGCTGGAATCCAGAGCTTGTTAGCATGAAACATAAATCCATCATTAATGACGAACTTGTTCCATGTTCTCCCTTCTTTACAGTTTTGCAACACATCTTTAAATTCAACATCATGCACATATTGATCTTTGATGGTCTCCAAACCGAATATTTTAAAGTCAAGTTGTGAAACCATAGTATAGCGACGAGACAATGCATGAGCAATAACATTTTCTTTTACCTTCTTCTGTTTAATGACATAAGGAAAAGGCTTCAATGAATTCAACCCATTTAGCATGTCTACGGTTTAGTTTTGCTTGACTTTTAGTATGTTTCAAAGATTCATGATCATAATGTATAACAAATTCTTTGGGCCATAAATAATGTTGACATGTTTCCAAAGTACGAATAGGAGCATATAGTTCCTTATCATAAGTAGAACAATTCAGACTAGGCCCAATCAATTTTTTCAGAAAAGTATGCAACATGTTTAACATCTTGTAATAACACACCTCCTAATACAATTCCACTAGCACCATATTCAAGCTTGAAAGTCTTAATTAAATCAGGAAGTGGGAGTAAAGGAGCACGTGCTAACTTATCTTTCAATACCATGAAGGCTTCTTCCTATGCAGTAGCCCAAGCGAAAGGCACATCCTTCTTTGTAAGCTCATTGAGAGGTGCAACAATGGTGTTGAAAGCTCTCACGAAACGCCTATAGAAACCAGCGAGCCCAAGAAAACTCCTCACTTGTGTGACCATTTTGGGTTCCGGCCAACTCTCAGTAACATCAATATGGGCTTTATCAACTTCAGTTCCCTGTGGAGTAACAACATAGCCAAGAAAAGATACTCGGTCGGTGCAATTCCCAAGGTTACCAAACAAACATGCATCACCTAGAGCAATAAAAACAACACGTAATTGTTCCAAGTGTTCCTCCAAGGATCTACTATAAATCAATATATCATCAAAATATACTACCACAAATCATCCAATGAAAACACGTAAAACCTTGTTCATTAATCTCATGAAAGTACTAGGTGCACTAGTTAACCCGAAAGGCATGACTAACCACTCATAAAATCCAAAGTTAGTTTTGAATGATGTTCTCCATTCATCTCCCAATTTCATACGAAAAATCAACTTTGGAGAAAATTGTAGAGCCACTTAATTCATCAAGCATATCATCTAGCCTAGGAATAGGATGATGTTAAAGAATAGTAATATTATTAATGCCTTTCCAATCAACACACATACGTGGTGTACCATCCTTGTTTGGCACTAGAATAATAGGAACAACATAAGGACAAAGGTATTCGCGTATATAACCTTTGTCGAGCATCTCCTGTAATTGACGCATAATCTCCTTCGTCTCCTTCTGAATTGTATGATGTGGCGCACGGTTGGGTAGTGATGCACAGGAATTAAGTCAATCTGATGCTCAATCCCTCGAATATGTGGTAATCCTAGTGGCACATCTTGTGGAAAGACGTCAGCGAACTCCTGCAAAATGTTAGTGACAGCGGGAGGCAAAGAGGGAGGCATGTCCTCGAATGAAAGTAAAACCTATTTGCATACAAAACCATAGCGAACAGATGTAGTAACATTCAAATCAGTAATATCAGATTTAGTAGCAAGTAAAGATCCACTCTTCAAAAAAAATATCAGATGCAACACTCGATGATGGTTTATTAGGCTTATTGTGTTGCTCAAATTCCTTTGCTACAATCTGATTTTCATTCTTATTTATCTCTTGTTTTGCTTTACTAGATCTAGCAATGTCATCTTTCATAATATGTTCAGGAGACATAGGAAGCAAGTTATATTTTGATCCTTATGAACAAGAGTATACCGATTTGTCCTACCATGGTGTGCAGATTTTTTATATCAAATTGTGATGGTCTACAAAGTAAAAGGGAACATGCTTGCATGGATACCGGATCAAAATCAACATAATTAGAATATGTACAATGCTAAAATGCACACGAACAGTACGTGTTACCTTAACCTTGCCACTGTTGTTGAACCATTGGATGTAATAAGGATGAGGATGTGTTCTCGTGGTCAAAGACAGCTTCTCCACCATCTCCATGCTAGCCAAGTTGTTGCAACTCCCTCCATCAATGATTATGCTAACATAAGGTTCCTTCACAACCCCCTGTCTGTGGAACAAGTTGTGCCTCTGATGTTGCTCAGTCTTTGTTACCTGCACACTTAAAACACGTTGAGCAACTAAACTTTCATACTTGTCGGCGTAGTCAGCAGCCATGTAGTGTGTCTCCTGTTTAGTATCATTGACACACCGTTCTTCACTTGCAATAAGGGCTAGAGTCTCCTCATCACAATCACTAGCGGAGTCATATCCACCATCCTCAATAATAATCATCACACGCTCGCATAGTGACCTCCACCCATTGCAACAACGACATATTACCTCATGTGTTTTCCCTGTGGATGCAATTGATGAAGAAGAGATCTGTGCAGACCCGAAAGGTGTGCTCTTGGCGGAGGGTGGGGCAGGGACCTGTTTCCTGGTATCTCAGTTGGAGTTAGCGGCCGAAGGAAATGGATTTGTAGTAGGACATGTGGAAGTAGATGATGTACGTGGTCTCCATGATGAAGCTCGTCCTATAGAAAAAATAGTTCTCGCCAATGCATGTCAATCTTGCACTTCACGTTCAGCTTTTCAACCAAGATGGAATAAACGCGTGATAGTGGTATACTCCTTATACCCTAGAATAGCCTGAATCTCTCTATTTAATCCACCCATAAACTGTGCAAGCATAGCTTTAGTCTCCTCAACAATACCACATCTAATCATGCCAGTTTGTAATTCCTGATAATATTCCTCTGCATAATTTTTCCTTGTCTTAAACGCTGCAAATTTTGGAGCAATTCACGTTGATAATATGGTGGAACCCAACGACTACGCATAGCAATTTTCAAAGAAACCTGAGTAATAGGCATATTACCATGATGCATTCTACGGTGTTCACACCACCAAACACAAGCAAAACTAGTGAATGCACGAACAACAGCACCAACACGTCTATCCTCAGGAAATTGTAAGCATGTAAAACATTGGAATGTTTCTAACTCCCAAGTAAGATATATATCAGGAAA
This sequence comes from Hordeum marinum, assembly GCA_022496015.1. NCBI lineage: Eukaryota > Viridiplantae > Streptophyta > Magnoliopsida > Poales > Poaceae > Hordeum > Hordeum marinum. The sequence goes on from CM039676.1 coordinate 176,452,260, forward strand.
CTATCTACCCTAAAATTTTGGAATATTCAATTTAAGCTTAGGAAGATGGTCATGATCCCGTACCCGAGGGGGGGTGCGGCTCTACCATTGCGATTATATCCATGTGGACGACCTGGTGCTTGTTCTAGTGGTTGCCCCTGGAGCTGAATGGGAGAAACCTCTCCCTCATCATCAGAATCACCATCGTAGTCCTCATTATGATCAACCACGGTACTTGAAACAACAACAACACCAGAATTTTGGCCTTGATCGAGAGGCACACTTCGCGCTCGTCCTGCAAAATTCGATCGATGTTGTTATTGCCGAGGTATGACACGTGCAGCTAGTGGTAGACGTCCAAGCACCTCATTAAACTCAGCATCCATCTTGGTTTCCAATGTCTTATCCAAACCATCTAGCTTCTCCATAGCCTCTCCAAGGCTCGTCAGCAAGTCATGCACGTGTTCACCCATCATTTGTTGAAATTTATCATGGAGCTCCTTGTTCGTCATGTCCTCCTAGTTGATCTCGTCAGCTTGTGATTTTGGACTGGTCAGACAAAATAGGAACACATCAGAATATGAACCTACAGACTGCTAGTAAGTGGTGGTGGTGGTGACAAATCCGTCAAGAAAATAAAACGTCGCAACATAACTGGGTGACTATAAAGGTGTTCTACAGGTATCTCCGAGGGTGTCTGTTGAGTTGGCATGGATCAAGACTGGGATTTGTTACTCCGTGTGACGGAGAGGTATCTCAGGGCCCACTCGGTAATACAACATCACAATAAAGCCTTGCAAGCAATATGACTAAGTGTTAGTGATGGGATCTTGTATTACGGAATGAGTAAAGAGACTTGCCGGCAATGATGTTGAACTAGGTATGGAGATACCGACGATCGAATCTCGGGCAAGTAACATACCGAAGAACAAAGGGAACATCATACGGGATTAACTGAATCCTTGACATAGAGGTTCGACCGATAAAGATCTTCGTAGAATATGTAGGAACCAATGTGGACATCCAGGTCCCACCATTTGTTATTGACCGTAGAGCTGTCTCGGTCATGTCTACATAGTTCTCGAACCCGCAGGGTCTGCACACTTAAGGTTCGGTGACGTTTCGGTAGTATAGAGTTATGTATGGTGGTGACAGAAGGTTTTTTGGAGTCCTGGATGAGATCCCAGACGTCACGAGGAGCTCCGGAATGGTCCGAAGGTAAAGATTGATATATAGGAAGTCCCATTTCGGTCGCCGGAAAAGTTTCGGGCTAATCGGTAATGTACCGGGAGTGCCGGTAGTGTACCGGGAGACCACCGGGAGGGGTATTTCGACCCAAGAGGCTTCATGGGGTGTGGGAGAATAAATACCAGCCTTTTGTGGGCTGGTGGAAGTCCCACACAAGGCCCATGCGGCTGGGAGAAAAAGCCCAATGGGAAAAAGGTGGAAAAAGGCCAAAAAAAGGAGGAATCCTAGTCCTACTAGGATTGGAGGAGGAGTCCTCCTCTCCTCCCCACTTTGGTCGACCCAAGGGTTGGCTTTTTGGCAGCCAAGACTCCTCCTCCTCTCCTCCTATATATACTAGAGGATTTTAGGGTTTTGGGACAGAATTTTCAGCCACGTGCTACCCGTTCCTCTAGTGCATAGTTTCTCCTCTAGATCGGTTTTCTGCAGTGCCTAGGCGAAGCCCTGCCGGAATAGTTCCACCACCATCGCCGGAGCGCCGTCACGCTGCCGGAGTACTCTTCTACCTCTCCTCTCTCTCTTGCTGGATCAAGAAGGCGGAGATTTTCATCGAGCTATACGTGTGCTGAACGCGGAGGTGCCGTCCATTCTGCGCTAGATTGGAAGGACCGTGATCGAGATCGCGAGACGGTTCGTGATGAAGATCGCGGAACGGATCGTGATGAGTTCGCAGGACAGATCGTGATCAAGATCGTGAGACGGATCGTGATGAGTTCATGGGACGGATCGTGATTGGATCGCGGGACGAATCGTGATGAGATCGCGAGACGCTCGGCGATTTGGATCGCGAAGATGTTCGACTACACCAACCGCGTTTCTTAACGCTTCCCGCTTAGCGCTCTACAAGGGTATGTAGATCCACTCTCCCTCTCGTAGATGCTCATCACCATGGATAGATCTTGCGTGTGCGTAGGAAAATTTTTGTTTCCCATGCAACGTTTCCCAACAGTGGTATCAGAGCTAGGTTGATGGTTCGATGAGATCTCGAGTAGAACACAAAAGGTTTGTGGGCGTTGATGCTTAGATTGCTTCCTCCCTTGGTCGGATTTTGGTTCAGCGGGATTGTGAGATGAAGCGGCACGGACCAACATTGCTCGTACGCTTACGAGAGACCGGTTCCCTCGACGCAACTTGTTGCTTAGATGGCTTGCGGGTGACAGTTTCTCTCACTTTAGTTGGATCGGATTCGACAAAGGCGGTCCTTGAGAAGGTTGAAAAGCAATCTATGTATCACCGTTGTGGTTTATGCGTAGGTGAGAATCGTTCTTGCTAGATACACTTAGCAGCCACGTAAAACATGCAACAACAATTAGAGGACGTATAACTTGTTTTTACAGGGTATGTTGTGATGTGATATGGCCAATTACATGATGTGATATATGTGATGTATGAGATGATCATGTGATGTATAGAACTTCACGACTTGCATGTCGATGAGTACGGCAACCGGCAGGAGCCATAGGGTTGTCTTTAATTATTGTATGACCTGCGTGTCAATCATTAAGCGCTATGTAATGCTTTACTTTATCGCTAAACGGTAGCAATAGTAGTAGAAGCATGCAGGGCGTGACAACCCCGATGGCGACACGTTGATGGAGATCAAGATGATGGAGATCATGGTGTCGTGCCGGTGACGATGGAGATCATGCCGGTGCTTTCAAGATGGAGATCTAAAGCACAAGTTCATGGCCATATCATGTCACTTATGAATTGCATGTGATGTTAATCCTTTTATGCACCTTGTTTTGCTTAGTACGACGGTAGCATTATAAGGTGATCCCTCACTTAAATTTCAAGATAAAATTGTGTTCTCCCCGAGTGTGCACTGTTGCGAAAGTTCGTCGTGTTGAGACACCATGTGATGATCGGGTGTGATAGACTCTACGTTCACATACAACGGGTGCAAGCCAGTGTTGCACATGCAGAACACTCGGGTTAAACTTGACGAGCCTAGCATGTACAGACATGGCCTCGGAACACAAGAGACCGAAAGGTCGAACATGAGTCATATAGTAGATATGATCAACATGATGATGTTCACCATTGTAACCACCTCAACTCATGTGATGATCGGACTTGAGTTGGTGAATTTGGATCATGTATCACTCGAATGACCGAAGGGATGTCAATTTGAGTGGGAGTTCTTAAGTAATATGATTAATTGAACTCATTATCATGAACATAGTCAGTAGTGTCTTTGCAAATTATGTTGTAGATTACTTGCTCACGCTGTAGCTCCCATGAATTTTTATATGTTCCTAGAGAAATAGAGTTGAAAGATGACGGTAGCAATATTGCGGATTGGATCCGTGATCTGAGGATTGTCCTCGTTGCTGCACAGAAGGCTTATGTCCTTAATGCACCGCTCGGTGCGCCAACCCCTCTAGCGTCGTCTGTAGATGTTGTGAACATCTGACAGGTACGTGCTGATGACTACTTGATAGTTTAGTGCATCATGCATTATAGCTTAGAATTGAGGCTTCGAAACGTTTTGAACGTCACGGAACATATGAGATGTTCTAAGAGCAGAAATTAGGATCTCAGGCTCGTGCCCGTGTTGCGAGATATGAGATCTCCAACAAGATTCTTTGCCTGCAAGAAAAAACGAGAATAGCTCAATCGTTGAGCATGTGCTCAGATTGTCTGGGTGCTACAATCGCTTGAATCGAGTGGGAGTTCATCTTCTAGATAAGATAGTGATTGATATAGTTCTCCAAGTCACTTTCACTAAGCTACTAGAACTTGGTGATGAACTATTGAATGCCAGGGATAGAATTAATGATCCCTGAGCTGTTCGCGATGTTTGACACCGCGAAGGTAGAAATCAAGAAGGAGCATCGTGTGTTGATGGTTAGTATAACCACTAGTTTCAAGAAGGGCAAGGGCAAGGAGGGAAACTTCATGGATGGCAAGTCAGTTGCTGCTCCAGTGAAGCAAACAAAAGTTGAACCCAAACCCGAGACTATGTGCTTCAATTATGAGGAGAAAGGTCGTTGAAGCGGAACAACCCTAAATACTTGGTAGATAAGAAGGCTGGCAACATCGACAGAACTATATTTGATATATATGTGTTATTTATGTGTACCTTGCTAGTACTCCAAGTAGTACCTGGGTATTGGATACCGGTTCGGTTGCTAGATGTTAGTAACTCAAAATAAAAACTACGAAATAAACGGAGCACTAAGCTAAGGGTGAGGTGACGATGTGTGTTGGAAATGTTTCCAAGGTTGATGACATCAACATCGCACGCTCTTTCTACCTTCAGGATTAGTGACAAACCTAAATAAATGTTATTTGGTGTTTTGCATTAAGCATGAACATGATTAGATCATGTTTATTGCAATACGGTTATTCATTTAAGTTAGAGAATAATGGTTATTTTGTTTACCTGAATAATACCTTCAATGGTCATGCACCCAGTGAGAATGGTTTGTTGAAATCTTGATCGTAGTAATACACATGTTCATAACATTGATGTCAAAAGATACAAAGTTAATAATGATAGTACCACATACTTGTGGCACTGCTGCTAAATGTCATATTGGAATAAAGCGCATGAAGAAACTCCATGCTGATGGATCTTTGGACTCATTCGATTTCGAAACGGTTGAGACATGCGAACCATGCCTCTTGGGCAAGATGACTAAAAAACCGTTGGATGGAGCGGGCAAGTGATTCATTGGAAATGATACATGTTGATGTATGCAATCCAGTGAGTCTTGTAGCATGCAGTGGATATCGTTATTTTCTTACCTTCACCGATGATTTAAGTAGATATAGTGTATATTGACTTAATGAAACACAAGTCTGGATCATTTGAAAAGTTCAAGCAAATTCAGAGTGAAGTTTAAGATCATCGTGACAAGAAGATAAAAGTATCTGTGATATGATCGTGGAGGTGAATATCTGAGTTATGAGTTTGGCATACAACTTTAGACAATGTGAAAGTTGTTTCACAACACACGCCACCTAGAACACCATAGTGTGATGGTATGTCCGAACGTCATAGTCGTGCTCTATTGGATATGGTGCATGTTATGATGTCTCTTATCATTTTGCTACTATAATTTTGGGGTTGTGCATTAGAGACAACTACATTCACTTTAAATAGGGCACCATCTAAAGCCGTTGAGATGACACCGTGTGAACTATGGTTTGATAGAAACCTAAGCTGTCATTTCTTAATGTTTGGGGCTGTGACGCTTCCGTGGAAAAAGTTTTCACCTAATGAGCTCGAACCCAAAGCGGACAAATGCATCTTCATAGAATACCCTAAGAACAGTTGGGTGAACCTTCTATCTCAGATCCAAGCATAAAATGTTTGTTTCTAAAACTGGGCCCTTTCTCGAGAAAGGGTTTCTCTTGAAAGATTTGAGTGGGAGGAGGATAGAACTTGATGAGGTTGTTGAAACCTCTGCTTCAACTAGAAAGTAGCGCAACACAGAAAGATGTTTCTGTGAAGCCTACTTCAGTTGAAGAGGAAGTTAATGATGATGATCATGAAAGCTTCGGATCAAGTTACTATCGACCTACGAGGAAATTAGAGCTTGATGAGGTTACTGAACCTTTACTTCAACCAGAGAGTAACGCAGCGCAGGAAGTTGTTTCTGTGAAGCCTAGGTTAGTTGAATAGGAAGTTAATGATGATGATCATGAAGCTTCGGATCAAGTTACTATCAAACCTCGTAGGGCGACAAGGATGTATACTGCTCCTGAGCGGTACGACAACCCTGTCTTGGAGGTCATGTTGTTGGACAATGATGAACCTACAAACTGTGGAGAAGCGATGATGGGCCCGGAAACCAACAAATGGTTAGAGGCCATGAAATCTGAGAAAGGATCCATGTATGAAAACCAAGTATAGACTTTGGTAGACTTGCTTGTTGGACGGCAGGTCGTTGAGTACAAATGGATCTTTAAAATGAAGACAGACGCTGATGGTGAATGTCACCATTTATAAACCTCGACTTGCTGCAAAGAAGTTTCTGGCAAGTTCAAGGAGTTAGCTGCGATGAGACTTTCTCACTTGTAGCGATGCTAAAGTCTATTAGAATTATGTTAGCAGTTGCTGCATTTTTCAATTATGTAATCTGGCAGATGGATGCCAAAACATTGTTTCCTTTCTTGAGGAAAGGTTGTATGTGATACAACCAAAAGGTTTTGTCAGTCCTAAGGATGCTAAAAGGTGTGCAAGCTTCAATGATCCTTCTATGAACTGAAGCAAGCATCTCGGAGTTGGAATATACACTTTGATGAGGTGATTAAAGTTTTTGAGTCTATACAAAGTTTACGAGAAACTTGTATTTACAATAAAATGAGTGGGAGCACTGTAGAGTTTCTGATAAGCATATATGGTTGACATATTGTTGATCGGAAATGATATAGAATTTCTGGAAAGCATAAAGGGTTGTTTGAAAAGAGTTTTTCAAAGGAAGACCTGGATAAAGCTACCTAATTGTTGAGTATCAAGATCTATATAGATAGATCAAGATACTTGATGAAACTTTCAATGAGTACATACCTTGACAAGATTTTGAAAGAGTTCAAAATGGATCAGTCAGAGAAAGAGTTCTCGCCTGATTTGTAAGGTATAAAGTTGAGTAAGACTCAATGCCCAGTGACTGCAGAAGATAGAGAAAAGATGAGTGTCATCCCCTACGCTTCAGCCATAGGCTCTATCATGTATGCAATGCTATGCACAAAGACCCGATGTCAGCCTTGCTATAAGTATGTCCGGAAGGTTTCAAAGTGATCCTGGAATGGAGCACTGGACATCGGGCAAGATTATCCTTAGTAACTAAAAGACTGAGGAGATGTTTCTCGATTATGGAGGTGATAAAGAGTTCGTCGTAAAGAGTCACGTCGATGCAAGCTTTAACACCGATCCGGATGACTCGTAGTAGCAATCTGGATACGTATAGTGGAGTAGCCATTTGGAATAGTACCAAGTGGAGTGTGGTAGCAGTGTTTACGGTTTGACATAGAAATTTGCAAAGTACACACGGATCTGAATGTCGCAGACCCGTTGACTATAAGACCTCTCTCACATGCAAAGCATGGTCGAGCCCCAAAACTCATTGGGTGTTAGATTCATAACAATGCGAATCACATGGTGATGTGAACTAGATTATTGACTCTAGTGCAAGTGGGGGACTGTTGGAAATATGCCCTAGAGGCAATAATAAATTATTTATTATCATATTTCCTAGTTCATGATAATCGTTTATTATCCATGCTATAATTGTATTGATCGAAGACTTAGATACATGTGTGGATACATAGACAAAACCATGTCCCTAGTATGCCTCTAATAGACTAGCTCGTCGATCAAAAGATGGTTAAGGTTTCCTAGCCATGGACATGAGATGTCATTTGATAACGGGATCACATCATTAGGAGAATGATGTGATGGACAAGACCCAAACTACAAATGTAGCTTATGATCGTGTCAGTTTATTGCTACTGTTTTCTGCATGTCAAGTATATGTTCCTATGACCATGAGATCATGCAACTCACTGACATCGAAAGAGTACCTTGTGTGTATCAAACGTCGCAACGTAACTGGGTGACTATAAAGGTGCTCTACAGGTATCTCCGAGGGTGTCTACTGAGTTGGCATGGATCAAGACTGGGATTTGTTACTCCGTGTGACGGAGAGGTATCTCAGGGCCCACTCGGTAATACAACATCACGATAAAGCCTTGCAAGCAATGTGACTAAGTGTTAGTCATGGGATCTTGTATTACGAAACGAGTAAAGAGACTTGCCGGCAATGAGGTTGAACTAGGTATGGAGATACCGACGATCGAATCTCGCGCAAGTAACATACCGAAGAACAAAGGGAACATCATACGGGATTAACTGAATCCTTGACATAGAGGTTCGACCGATAAAGATCTTCATAGAATATGTAGGAACCAATGTGGACATCCAGGTCCCGCCATTGTTTATTGACCGTAGAGGTGTCTCGGTCATGTCTACATAGTTCTCGAACCCACAGGGTCTGCACACTTAAGGTTCGGTGACATTTCGGTCGTATAGAGTTATGTATGGTGGTGACCGAAGGTTGTTCGGAGTACCGGATGAGATCCCGGACGTCACGAGGAGCTCCGGAATGGTCCGGAGGTAAAGATTGATATATAGTAAGTCCCATTTCGGTCGCCGGAAAAGTTTCGGGCTAATCGGTAATGTACCGGGAGTGTCGGTAGTGTACCGGGAGACCACCGGGAGGGGTATTTCGACCCAAGAGGCTTCATGGGCTGTGGGAGAGTAAATACTAGCCTTTTGTGGGCTGGTGGAAGTCCCACACGAGGCCCATGTGGCTGGGAGAAAAAGCCCAAAGGGAAAAAGGTGGAAAAAGGCCAAAAAAAAGGAGGAATCCTAGTCCTACTAGGATTGGAGGAGGAGTCCTCCTCTCCTCCCCACTTTGGTCGACCCAAGGGCTGTATTTTTGGCAGCCAAGACTCCTCCTACTATCCTCCTATATATACTAGAGGATTTTAGGGTTTTGGGACAGAATTTTCAGCCACGTGCTACCCGTTCCTCTAGTGCATAGTTTCTCCTCTAGATCGGTTTTCTGCAGTGCTTAGGCGAAGCCCTGCCAGAATAGTTCCACCACCATCGCCGGAGCGCCGTCACACTGTCGGAGTACTCTTCTACCTCTCCTCTCTCTCTTGCTGGATCAAGAAGGCAGAGATCGTCATCGAGCTGTACGTGTGCTGAACGTGGAGGTGTCGTCCGTTCGGCGCTAGATCGAAAGGACCGTGATCGAGATCGCGAGACGGTTCGTGATGAAGATCGCAGAACGGATCGTGATGAGTTCGCGGGACAGATCGTGATCAAGATCGTGAGATGGATCGTGATGAGTTCACGGGACGGGTCGTGATTGGACCGCGGGACGGATCGTGATGAGATCGCGGGACGCTCGGCGATTTGGATCGCGAAGATGTTTGACTACACCAACCGCGTTTCTTAACGCTTCCCGCTTAGCGATCTACAAGGGTATGTAGATCCACTCTCCCTCTCGTAGATGTTCATCACCATGGATAGATCTTGCGTGTGCGTAGGAATTTTTTTGTTTCCCATGCAACGTTACCCAACAATAAGAATCTGCTAAACATATGAAAGCTATTGTTAATTATAAAATAAAACTTCTGAAGGCTGAAATTTCTACTATGCCTGCAAACTATTCCTTCAAGGGAAAGATACATGAAAATCTAGGATATCCATGGATACCTACAATACCATGCTCTATGAATAAGAATTATGCTAAAACTCCTTTATGTGATCTAGGGGCCGGTGTTAGTGTTATGGCATTCTCTCTTTATATTTTTTGACTTGAGTTAGTTGATGCCTACTGAAATTTCTTTGCAAATGGCTCGCAAATCTAGTCCATTCTTGTTGGTGTTTTTTAGGATGTTTCGTTTTGGTTGATAATGTTACTATCTTAACAAACTTTGTTAGTCCTGATATGTCCGAGGACGACAATATGTTGGTTATCCTTGGAAGACCTTTTCTTAATATTGTAGGGTTGTTATTGATTGTAATAAAAGCAAAGTCACTTTTAATGTTAATGGCAATGAGCATATGGTTTATTTCTCAAGGAAGCCAAATAAAGTAAATAACCTCAATTCCATTGAAAAAGTTATGACTAACATTATTGGAGACTTTGAAATTCCTATTTCGTCTCCTGAAAAGAAATATCAAACTATTATGATTGGAGCCATGCCTATCCAAGTTGAGGTAACTTAGTGTTATAAAAAAATCTTCGATTTTATACCACTCGGAAATAGTTCATTAATAAGAGTAGATCAACATTGTTAATGGACTCTTTTTGAGGAACATAGGGTCGATGAATTTTGTGGACACAACCTTTTGTAACCTCGGTTTGTCCTCTGTTATTTTTAGTTTGGAATAAAGTTTAATGCATTAGAATACCTTGTTTAGCGTATTTTCTGAATTTCGTATGCAACAACAATGTCTCGAAAATAGAAGTTATAAAATGTCCTAAAAGTTAGTATGATTTTCTGAGGAATAAAAAAATTGGCACTGAAAACAACCCACGGGGTGCACCACGGAGCCACAAGCTCACATGGCGTGCCCTCCCCATTGGGCGCACCATGTGAGATTGTGGGTCGCATGGGACCCCACTCACTTAGTACACATGTCCACAGATTTCTTCCACCTCCATACAAATTCAATCCCGCTCTCTTGCCCAAGTTTTTCTCATTTCAGCACGTTTTTCGTTCTCTTTACTCGGGGCTCCGATTATGAAACTGTTCGGCGGAATTGCTCCTTGCTTTGTGACTTCTTCATTGCTCCAAGCCTGCAATTAGTTTTTGTTCTAGTGGTTTATCTTTGCGAATTTAGCTACTATTGTGACCATGAATACGAGCTTGCATGTTGAATTTACATGGTCATTTGTAGTTTTGATGCATGATTTAGCCTCTAGATACTTGTGGGAGTAGTTGCTATCAATTTTGTTAACTCTTGTTACATTTTTATAAGTTTGTTAATAAATTTCAGAAAAAGGGAAGATGTTTAGGAAGGTTTTCTCGGGAGGCTCTTGAAGCCAAAGTACGATAAGACCCACATACCATGAGCCAATGGAAGATTCTTTGCAGGGCGCCATTGTGAAAGCTTGTGAATGGCCATGTGAGACCTTCATGGTAAATGTCTGCATTAATGACATATTCATATAAAATGCTGGTTTAGCCGATTTCCTCGCATATAAGTAGCTCAACAGCATTATCTCACTAACACCTTTGTGTGACACCCCACAATAAGACACCTTTGTGTGACATTTCAAGTATGTATCTGATCGCACAACACCTAGTGTTATTTTTAATCTTTATTATAGATCATTCCACATGACTCTTCGTGATTTCTACGCGGTTTACAAAATTCCTTTTTGGGAAACTTTTGAGGAACCTTGTAAGGCTAATTGATAACCCACAAGTATAGGGGATCAATTGTAGCCTTTCTCGATAAGTAAGAGTGTCGAACCCAATGAGGAGCTAAAGGTAGAACAAATATTCCCTCAAGTTTTATCGACATCGATACAACTCTACGCACACTTAATGTTTGCTTTACCTAGAACAAGTTGTTGGGAAACGTAGCATGGGAAACAAAAAATTTCCTACGCACACGCAAGATCTATCCATGGTGATGAGCATCTACGAGAGGGAGAGTGGATCTACATACCCTTGTAGATCACTAAGCGGGAAGCGTTAAGAAACACAGTTGGTGTAGTCGAACGTCTTTGCGATCCAAATCGCCGAGCATCCCGCGATCTCATCACGATCCGTCCCGCAATCCAATCATGATCCATCCCGTGAACTCATCATGATCCGTCCCGCGATCTAATCACGATCCATCTCGCGATCTTCATCATGGTCCTTCCGATCTAGCGCCGAACGGACGACACCTCCGCGTTTAGCACACGTACAGCTTGATGACGATCTCCGCCTTCTTGATCCAGCAAGAGGGAGCGGAGAGGTAGATGAGTTCTCCGGCAGCGTGACGGCGTCGCGACGATGGTGGTGGAGCTATTCCGGCAGGGCTTCGCCTAAGCACTGCAGAAATCCGATCTAGAGGAGAAACTATGCACTAGAGGAACGGGTAGCACGTGGCTGAAAATCTGGTGCCACAAACCCTAAAAACCTCCAGTGTATATAGGAGTAAGAGAGGAGGACGCTTGGCCCTCAAGGGACCAGCCCTTGGTTCGGCCGAATCAAGGAGGAGAGGAGGACTCCTCCTCCAATCCTAGTAGGACTAGGATTCCTCCCTATTTTGCCTTTTTCACCTTTTTCTCTTTGGGTTTTCTCTCCCAGATGCATGGGCCTTGTGTGGGACTTCCACCAGCCCACTAAGGTCTGATATTCACTCTCCCACAGCCCATGTAGTCTCTTGAGTCGAAATACCCCTCACGATGGTCTCCCGGTACACTACCGGCACTCCGATACACTACCGATGAGCCAGAAACTTTTCCGATGACCAAAATAGGACTTCCTATATATCAATCTTTACCTCCAGACCATTCCGGAGCTCCTCATGACGTCCGGGATCTCATCCGGGACTCCGAACAACCTTCGGTCACCACCATGCATAACTCTATACTACCAAAACGTCACCAAACCTTAAGTGTGCACACCCTGCGGGTTCGAGAACTATGTAGACATGATCGAGACACCTCTATGGTCAATAACCAATAGCGGGACCTGGATACCCATATTGGTTCCTACATATTCTACGAAGATCTTTATCGATCGAACCTCTATGTCAATGATTCAGTTAATCCCGTATGATGTTCCCTTTGTTCTTCGGTATGTTACTTGCCCGAGATTCGATCGTCGGTATCTCCATACCTAGTTCAACCTAGTTACCGGCAAGTCTCTTTACTCGTTCCGTAACACAAGATCCCGTGACTAACACTTAGTCATATTGCTTGCAAGGCTTGTTGTGATGTTGTATTACCGGGTGGGCCCTGAGATACCTCTCTGTCACATGGAATAACAAATCCCAGTCTTGATTCATGCCAACCCAACAGACACCCTCGGAGATACCTGTAGAGTACCTTTATAGTCACCCAGTTACGTTGCGACGTTTGATACACACAAGGCACTCCTCCGGTGTCAATGAGTTGCATGATCTCATGGTCATAGGAACAGATACTTGACATGCAGAAAACAGTAGCAATAAACTGACATGATCATATGCTACGTTTGTAGTTTGGGTCTTGTCCATCACATCATTCTCCTAATGATGTGATCCCATTATCAAATGACATCACATGTCAATGGCTAGGAAACCTTGACCATCTTTGACCAACGAGCTAGTTCACTAGAGGCATACTAGGGACAAAGTGTTCTCTATTTACCCACACATGTATCTGAGTTTTTGATCAATACAATTATGGCATGGATAATAAACGATTATCATGAACAAGGAAACATGATAATAACTAATTTGTTATTGCCTCTAGGGCATATTTCCAACACAAGTATGAAACTAGAAGTACTTTGTAGGTGTAACAAGATAGGTTTGCAAGATAATAAATAACACGTAAATAAAAACTAGGGGCTGCTAAGATAGAGTAACAATTAAGTTGGTTTAACGAGTGTGGAAAAGTGGTGGTAGGAGTTGCGGAATTGTCCCTAGGCAATCGATAACTAGACCCGTCATCATTATTGCAACTTTATTTGAGGGAGAGGCATAAGCTAACATACTTTCTCTACTTGGATCATATGCACTTATGATTGGAACTCTAGCAAGCATCCACAACTACTAAAGATCATTAAGGTAAAACCCAACCATAGAATTATAAGGTATAAAGTCCTCTTTACTCCCATATGCGACAACCCACCTACTCGGGTTTATGCTTCTGTCACTCAAGCAACCCACCATAGGCGAATCATGAACACATTGCAACACCCTACAGCGAGGATCCTTCATGCTTACGTGACACAGAGAGCACCATAGGACATCACCAATAATAAAACATGCAACTCAAACCAATCATGATCATCAATCAACCCATAGGACAACAAAAATCTATAGACATCATAGGATGGCAACACATCATTGGATAATAATATGAAGCATAAAGCACCATGTTCAAGTAGAGGGTACATCGGGTTGCGGGAGAGTGAACCGATGTAGATAGACGGGGAAAGGTGATGGAGGTGTTGGTGAAGATGACGGAGTTGCTGAAGTAGATCGTCGTCACGATGATGGCCCCGGCGACGTTCCTATGCCACCAGGAGAGAGGGGGAGAGAGCCCCCATCCTTATTCTTCTTCCTTGACCTTCCCCCTAGATGGGAGAAGGGTTTTCCCTCTGGTCCATGGCCTCCATGGCGGTGGAGGGGCAAGATCCCCTACGAGATTTGATCTCTCTCTCTCTCTCTGTGTTTCCTTTTGTTTCTGTGTTTCAGATTTTTGTCCTTTCACCGTTTCTTAAATATCCGAAGATCCGTAACTCTGATCGGGCTGAAATTTTGAGGGGGTCTTTATCCAAAAAATAGCTTTCTTGCGGAGAAAGAACAGCACCAACCACCTTAAGGGCTGGTCACAAGGGCCTAGGGCGTGGCCAGGTGGGTAGACCACGCCTCGCAGGCTTGTGACCTCCTCGGGCATCGTCTCGCGTTGATTCATTTTCCCAAAAATCACATATATTCCAAAAAAAACTCTGTAAGTTTTTATCGCGTTTGGACTTTGTTTTATATGGATTTTCTGCGAAACAAAAAACATGCAACAAACAGGAACTGGCACTGGGCACTGGATCAATATGTCAGTCCCAAAAATAGTATAAAAAGTTGCTAGAAGTATATGAAAGTTGTAGAATATTGGCATGAAACAATCAAAAATTATAGATACGATGGAGACGTATCAGCATCCCCAAGCTTAATTCCTGCTCGTCCTCGAGTAGGTAAATGATAAAAAAAGATAATTTTTATGTGGAATGCTACCTAGCATAATCTTATTCATAAAATCTAATCATGGCATGAATATTAAGACACGAGCGATTCAAAGCAATAGTCTATTATTTGACATTAAGACAAGAATACTCCAAGCATACTAATAAAGCAATTGTATCTCTTCAAAATATAATGGCAGAAGAAAGTTATCCCTACAATATCATATGGTTTGGTTGTGCTCCATCTTCCCCACACAAAGTATTTATATCATGCACAACCCCGATGACAATTCAAGCAATTGTTTTCACACTTTTATTTTCTCAAACCTTTTCAACTTTCACGCAATACATGAGCGTGAGCCATGGATATAGCACATTAGGTGGAATAGAATATGGTGGAGGTTGTCAAGGAAAAAGGAGGAAGATAGTCTCACATCAACTAGGCGTATCAACAGGCGAGTAGGGATTGCCATGCAACGAATGCACTAGAGCTATAAGTGTATGAAAGCTCAAAAATAAACTAAGTGGGCATGAATCATGATGAAAATTTTCACTTGTTATATGAAAGTGACAAAATAGGATACTCTCTATTATGAAGATCATGGTGCTACTTTGAAGCACAAGTGTGGAAAAAGATAGTAGCAATGTCCCTTCTCTCTTTTCTCTCATTTTTTCTTTTTTCTTCTTTTTTTGGTGGGCATCTAAGGCCTATTTTATTTTATTTTTTATTTGGCCTTAGTTGGCCTCTTTTATTTTTCATAAAGTCCGGAATCACATCCCCACTTGTGAGGGAATCATAGCTTCCATCATCCTTTCCTCACATGGGACATGCTCTAATAATGATGGTCATCACACTTTTATTTACTTGCGACTCAAAAGAAAATTACAACTCGATACCTAGAACAAAATATGACTCTATATGAATGCCTCCGGCGGTGTACTGGGATATGCAATGATCTAGCATAGCAAATGACATCAAAAAAATGGACAAGCCATGAAAACATCATGCTAGCTATCTTACGATCATGCAAAGCAATACGAAAATGATGGTGCGTGTCATAATAAATGGAACGGTTGAAGTTGCATGGCAATATATCTCGGGATGGCTATGGAAATTCCATAATAGGTAGGTATGCTGGCTATTTTGAGGAAGGGTATATGGTGGGTGTAATGCACCGGCGAAAGTTGCGCAGTACAAGAGAGGCCAGCAAAGGTGAAAGGGTGAGAGTGCGTATAATCCATGGACTCACATTAGTCATAAAGAACACACATACTTATTGCAAAAGTCTCTTATGTTGGGGAACGTCGTATGGGAAACAAAAAAATTCCTACGCACACGCAAACCTATCCATGGTGATGAGCATCTACGAGAGGGAGAGTGGATCTACGTACCCTTGTAGATCGCTAACCGGGAAGCATTGAGAAACGCGGTTGGTGTAGTCGAACTTCTTCGCGATCCAAATCGCTGAGCGTCCCGTGATCCAATCACGAACCGTCCCGCGATCTCGTCACGATCCGTCCCGCGATCCGATCACGAACGTCCCGTGGCCTTGATCACGATTCTTCCGATCTAGTACCGAACGGCCGGCACCTCCGCGTTCAGCACACGTGCATCTTGATGAAGATCTCCACCATCTTGATCCAGAAAGAGGAGGTGGAGAGGAGAGAGAGTTCACCGGCAACGTGACGGCGCTCCGGTGATGGTGGTGGAGCAATTCCGGCAGGGCTTCGCCTAAGCACTGCGGAACTACGATCTAGAGGAGAAACTATGCACCGATGGATTGGATAGCACGTGGCCAGAAATTCTGTCTAAAACAGCCCCAATCCACTAGTATATAAAGGAGGAGAGGAGGGGGAGGGCTGGTGCGCCAAGGGGGAGGAATCCTACTCCTCCTCCAATCCTAGTTGGAGTAGGATTGCTCCCTATTGGCCCTTTTTTCACTTTTTCCTTTAGCCCTTTTATCTCCTGCACCATGGGACTTCTTGTGGCTGTTTATCCATCCCACTAAGGGCTGGTTATTACTCTCCACAGCCCATGGACCCTCTGGGGTCGAAATACCCCTCCCGGAGGTCTCCCGATACACTACCGGCACTCCCGGTACACTACCGATGAGCCCGAAACTTTTCCGGCGACCAAACTGGGACTTCCTATATATGAATCTTTACCTATGGACCATTCCGGAGCTCCTCGTGACGTCCGGGATCTCATCCGGGACTCTGAACAACCTTAGGTCACCACCATACATAACTCTACACTACCGAAACGTCACCGAACCTTAAGTGTGCAGACCCTGCGGGTTCAAGAACTATGTAGACATGACCGAGACACCTCTACGGTCAATAACCAATGGCGGGACCTGGACGATCACATTGGTTCCTTCATATTCTATGAAGATCTTTATCGGTCGAACCTCTATGTCAAGGATTCAGTTAATCCCGTATAACGTTCCCTTTGTTCTTCGCTATGTTACTTGCCCGAGATTCGATCGTCGGTATCTCCATACCTAGTTCAACCTCGTTACCGGCAAGTCTCTTTACTCGTTCCGTAATACAAGATCCCACAACTAACAATTAGTCACATTGCTTGCAAGGCTTATTGTGATGTTGTATTACCGAGTGGGCCCCGAGATACCTCTCCGTCACACGGAGTAACAAATCCCAGTCTCGATCCATGCCAACTCAACAGACACCATCGGAGATACCTGTAGAGCACCTTTATAGTCACCCAGTTACGTTGCGACGTTTGATACACACAAGGCACTCCTCCGATATCCGTGAGTTGCATGATCTCATGGTCATAGGAACATATATATTGACATGTAGAAAACAGTAGCAATAAACTGACACGATCATATGCTACGTTTGTAGTTTGGGTCTTGTCCATCACATCATTCTCCCAATGATGTGATCCCGTTATCAAATGACATCTCATGTCCATGGCTAGGAAACCTTAACCATCCTTTGATCAACGAGCTAGTTCACTAGAGGCATACTAGGGACATTGTGTCTATTTACCCACACATGCAATGTATTTCCAATCACTACAATTATAGCATGGATAATAAACGATTATCATGAACAAGGAAATATAATAATAAACACTTTATATATTGCCTCTAGGGCATATTTCCAACAGTCTCCCACTTCCACTAGAGTCAATAATCTAGTTCACATCACTATGTGATTTACACGGTAATGAATCGAACACCCATACAGTTCTGGTGTTGATCATGTTTAGCCCTTGGAAGAGGTTTAGTCAACGAGTCTGCCACATTCAGATCCGTGTGTACTTTGCAAATATTTATGTCCTTCTCCTCGATGTAGAACCGGATGGAGTTGAAGCGTCGCTTTATGTGTCTGGTCCTCTTGTGAAACCTTGGTTCCTTGGCTAGAGAAATGGCACCAGTGTTGTCACAGAGCAGGTTTATTGGATTCAGTGCACTGGGCACTACTCCAAGATCTGTCATGAACTGCTTCATCCAGACACCTTCCTTCGCTGCCTCCGAGGCTGCGATGTACTCCGCTTCGCACGTAGAATCAGCTACCACGCTTTGCTTGGAACTGCACCAGCTTACCGCTCCCCCGTTAAGAATAAATACGTATCCGGTTTGCGATTTAGAATCGTCCGGATCAGTGTCAAAGCTTGCATCGACGTAACCCTTTACGACGAGCTCTTCATCACCTCCATAAACGAGAAACATGTCCTTAGTCCTGTTAAGGTACTTAAGGATATTCTTGACCGCTTGTCAATGCTCCATTCCAGGATCACTTTGAAACCTTCCAGCCATACTTATGGCAAGGCTGACATCGGGTCTTGTGCACAGCATTGCATACATGATAGAGCCTATGGCTGAAGCATAGGGGATGACGCTCATCTTTTCTTTATCTTCTGCAGTCACTGGGCATTGAGTCTTACTCAACTTCACACCTTGTAACACAGGCAAGAACCCCTTCTTGGCCTGTTCCATTTTGAACTTCTTCAAAACTTTATCAAGGTATGTGCTCTGTGAAAGTGCTATTAAGCGTCTCGATCTATCTCTATAGATCTTAATGCCTAATATGAAAGAAGCTTCTCCTAGGTCCTTCATTGAAAAACTCTTATTCAAATATTCCTTCACGCTTTCTAGCATTTCTATACCGTTTCCGATCAGCAATATGTCATCCACATATAACACTAGAAACGCTATAGAGCTCCCACTCACTTTCTTGTAAATACAAGCTTCTCCATAAACTTGTATAAACCCAAACGCTTTGATCACCTCATCAAAACGCTTATTCCAACTCCGAGATGCTTGCACGAGTCCATAAATGGATCGCTAGAGTTTGCAAACTTTGTCAGCATTCTCTGGATCGACAAAACCTTCGGGTTGCATCATATACAACTCTTCCTCAAGGAAACCATTGAGGAACGCCGTTTTTACATCCATCAGCCAAATTTCATAGTCGAAATAAGCAGCTATTGCCAACATGATTCTGACAGACTTAAGCATCGCTACGGGTGAGAAAGTCTCATCGTAGTCAACTCCTTGAACTTGTGAAAAACCCTTTGCCACAAGTCGAGCTTTATAGACAGTGACATTACCGTCCGCGTCTATCTTCTTCTTAAAGATCCATTTGTTCTGAATGGCCTTTCGCCCTTCAGGTAATACTTCCAAAGTCCATACTTTCTTTTCATACATGGATCCCATCTCGGATTTCATGGCCTCTAACCATTTCTCGGAATCCGGGCCCATCCCTGCTCCTCCATAGCTCGTAGGTTCATTGTTGTCTAACAACATGACCTCCAAGACAGGGTTGCCGTACCACTCGGGAGTAGTACGCGCCCTTGTCGACCTACGAGGTTCAATAGCAGCTTCATCCGAAGCTTCATGATCATCATCATCAACTTCCTCTTCTACCATCGTAGGTTCCACAGAAACATCTTTCTGTGCTGCGCTACTTTCTGGTTGAAGTAAAGGTTCAACAACCTCATGAAGCTCTATTTTCCTCCCACTCAATTCTTTCGAGAGAAACTCTTTCTCAAGAAATGTTCCGTTCTTAGCGACAAACACTTTGCCCTCGGATCTGAGATAGAAGGTATACCCGACTGTATCTTTCGGGTATCCTATGAAGACGCATTTCTCCGCTTTGGGTTCCAGCTTTTCAGGCTGAAGCTTTTTGACATAAGCATCACATCCCCAAACTTTAAGAAACGACAACTTCGGCTTTTTGCCAAACCATAGTTCATATGGCGTCGTCTCAACGGATTTTGATGGTGCCCTGTTTAAAGTGAATGCAGCTGTCTCTAATGCATAACCCCAAAACGATAGTGGCAAATCGGCAAGAGACATCATAGAACGTACCATATCTAATAAGGTCCAATTACGACGTTTAGACACACCATTACGCTGTGGTGTTCCGGGCGGTGTCAACTGTGAAACAATTCCACATTGTCTTAAGTGACTGCCAAACTCATAACTCAGATATTCACCTCCTCGATCAGATCGCAGAAATTTAATCTTCTTGTTACGATGATTCTCAACTTCACTCTAAAATTGCTTGAACTTTTCAAACGTTTCAGACTTGTGTTTCATCAAGTAAATATACCCATATCTACTCAAGTCATCAGTGAAGGTGAGAAAGTAACGATATCCACCACGCGCTGCAACATTCATTGGACCGCACACATCGGTATGTATGATTTCCAACAAGTCACTTGCCCGTTACATTGTTCCAGAGAACGGCGTTTTAGTCATCTTGCCCATGAGTCATGGTTCACATGTGTCAAGTGATTCAAAATCAAGTGACTCCAAAAGTCCATCAGCATGGAGCTTCCTCATGCGTTTTACACCAATATGACCTAAACGGCAGTGCCACAAGAAAGTGGTACTATCATTATCAACTCTACATCTTTTGGCATCAATGTTATGAACATGTGTCTCATCACTATCAAGATTCAATATGAATAAACCCCTAACATTGGGTGCATGACCATAAAAGATATTACTCATATAAATAGAACAACCTTTATTCTCTGATTTAAATGAGTAACCGTCTCGCAATAAACAAGATCTAGATATAATGTTCATGCTTAACGCAGGCACTAAATAACAATTACTCAGGTTCATCACTAATCCCGATGGTAATCGAAGAGAGAGCGTGCCGACGGCGATCACATCAACCTTGGAACCATTTCCCACGCGCATCGTCACTTCGTCCTTTGCCAGTCTTCGTTTATTCCGTAGTTCCTGCTTTGAGTTGTAAAATGTGAGCAACCGAACCGGTATCAAATACCCAGGCACTACTACGAGAACTAGTAAGGTACACATCAATAACATGCATATCATATATACCTTGTTTGTCGTTGGCCGCCTTCTTGCCAGCCAGGTACTTGGGGCAGTTCCGCTTCCAGTGACCAATTCCTTTGCAATGAAAGCACTCAGTTTCTGGCTTAGGTCCATGCTTAGGCTTCTTTGTAGGAGTAGCAACTGCTTTGCCATCCTTCTTAGTTTTACCCTTATTGCCTTTGCCTTTGCCGGTTTTCTTGAAACTAGTGGTTTTATTGACCATCAACACTTGATGTTCTTTCTGGATTTCAGACTCAACGACTTTCAGCATCGCAAACAGCTCGGCGACTGACTTGTTCATCCCGTGCATGTTATAGTTCATCACAAAGCTCTTGTAACTAGGTGGCAGCGATTGAAGAACTCTATCAGTGATCGCCTCCGGCGGAAGGGTAATTCCCAACTCCGCTAGACGGTTTGAGTACCCAGACATTCTGAGTATATGCTCACTAATAGACCCGTTCTCCTCCATCTTGCAAGCATAGAATTTATCGGAGGTCTCATACCTCTCGATCCGGGCATTCTTCTGAAAGATAAACTTCAACTCCTGGAACATCTCATATGCTCCATGACATTCAAAACGTCTTTGAAGTCCCGGTTCTAAGCCATACAATATTTCACACTGAACTATTGAGTAGTCTCCAGCACGAGCCTCCCAAGCGTTCTTAACGTCTTCGGAGGTCATGTCTTCTGGCTGGTCACCAAGCGGTGCATCAAGGACATATGACTTCTGGGAAGTCGTGAGGATAATCCTCAGATTACGGGCCCAGTCAACAAAGTTACTTCCATCATGTTTCAATTTAGCTTTCTCTAGGAACGCATTAAAATTCAGGGGGGCTACTGCGCGAGCCATTGATCTACAACATAAATATGCAAAGGTTACTTAGACTATTGTTCAAGATAATGAGTTTAGTTAATCAAATAACTAAAGCTCCCACTCAAATTGACATCCCTCAGGTCATCTGAGTGTCACATGATCCAAATTCACCAACTCAAGTCCGATCATCACGTGAGTTAAGTTGGCTTCATTGGTGAACATCATTATGTTGATCATATCTACTATATGATTCATGCTCGACCTTTCGGTCTCTTGTGTTCCGAGGCCATGTCTGTACATGCTAGGCTCGTCAAGTTTAACCCGAGTGTTCTGCGCGGATTATTATACCGTCTTCGCATTTGAACTCTTTACATGTACGTACAATTACAGCTCGAATTACTTCGGATCTTTCTAGAGGCATTTGGGGCAATGCGTCTTTGATTACAGCAAGTAATTTCCTTTTTAAATGGCAGTTCCAAAAAAACGTACTTCAATGCAAATTTGGCTTGCACCCGTTGTATTTTGACGTAGAGTCTATCACACCCGATCATCATGTGGTGTCTCAACACGACGAACTTTCGCAACGGTGCACACTCGGGGAGAACACAAATTTATCTTGAAATTTAAGTGAGGGATCACCTTATAATGCTACCGTCGTACTAAGCAAAACAAGGTGCATAAAAGGATTAACATCACATGCAATTCATAAGTGACATGATATGGCCATGAACTTGTGCTTTAGATCTCCATCTTGAAAGCACCGACATGATCTTCATCCTCACCGGCACGACACCATGATCTCCATCATCTTGATCTCCATCAACGTGTCGCCATCGAGGTTGTCACGCCCTGCATGCTTCTACTACTATAGCTACCGTTTAGCGATAAAGTAAAGCATTACATAGCGCTTAATGATTGACACGCAGGTCATACAATAATTAAAGACAACCCTATGGCTCCTGCCGGTTGCCGTACTCATCGACATGCAAGTCGTGAAGTTCTATACATCACATGATCATCTCATACATCACATATATCACATCATGTAATTGGCCATATCACATCACAACATACCCTGTAAAAACAAGTTATACGTCCTCTAATTGTTGTTGCATGTTTTACGTGGCTGCTAAGTGTATCTAGCAAGAACGATTCTCACCTACGCATAAACCACAACGGTGATACATAGATTGCTTTTCAACCTTCTCAAGGACCGCCTTTGTCGAATCCGATCCAACTAAAGTGAGAGAAACTGTCACCCGCAAGCCATCTAAGCAACAAGTTGCGTCGAGGGAACCGGTCTCTCGTAAGCATACGAGCAATGTTGGTCCGGGCCGCTTCATCTCACAATCCCGCTGAACCAAAATCCGACCAAGGGAGGAAGCAATCTAAGCATCAACGCCCACAAACCTTTTGTGTTCTACTCGAGATCTCATCGAACCATCAACCTAGCTCTGATACCACTGTTGGGGAACGTTGCATGGGAAACAAAAAATTTCCTACGCACACGCAAACCTATCCATGGTGATGAGCATCTACGAGAGGGAGAGTGGATCTACGTACCCTTGTAGATCGCTAAGCGGGAAGCATTGAGAAACGCGGTTGGTGTAGTCGAACTTCTTCGCGATCCAAATCGCCGAGCGTCCCGCGATCCAATCACGAACCGTCCCGCGATCTCGTCACGATCCGTCCCGCAATCCTATCACGAACGTCCCGTGGCCTTGATCACGATTCTTCCGATCTAGTACCGAACGGACGGCACCTCCGCGTTCAGCACACGTGCAGCTTGATGACGATCTCCACCGTCTTGATCCAGCAAGAGGAGGTGGAGAGGAGAGATAGTTCACCGGCAGCGTGACGGCGCTCCGGTGATGGTGGTGGAGCAATTCCGGCAGGGCTTCACCTAAGCACTGCGGAACTACGATCTAGAGGAGAAACTATGCACCGGTGGATTGGATAGCACGTGGCCAGAAATTCTGTCTAAAACAGCCCCAATCCACTAGTATATAAAGGAGGATAGGAGGGGGAGGGCTGGTGCGCCAAGGGGGAGGAATCCTACTCCTCCTCCAATCCTAGTTGGAGTAGGATTGCTCCCTATTGGCCCTTTTTTTCACTTTTTCCTTTAGCCCTTTTATCTCCTGCGCCATGGGCCTTCTTGTGGCTGTTTATCCAGCCCACTAAGGGATGGTTATTACTCTCCACAGCCCATGGACCCTCTGGGGTCGAAATACCCCTCCCAGAGGTCTCCCGGTACACTACCGGCACTCCCGGTACACTACCGATGAGCCCGAAACTTTTCCGGCGACCAACCTGGGACTTCCTATATATGAATCTTTACCTCTGGACCATTCCGGAGCTCCTCGTGACGTCCGGGATCTCATCCAGGACTCCGAACAACCTTAGGTCACCACCATACATAACTCTACACTACCTAAACGTCACTGAACCTTAAGTGTGCAGACCCTGCGGGTTCGAGAACTATGTAGACATGACCGAGACACCTCTACGGTCAATAACCAATGGCGGGACCTGGATGTCCACATTGGTTCCTACATATTCTATGAAGATCTTTATCGGTCGAACCTCTATGTCAAGGATTCAGTTAATCCCGTATAACGTTCCCTTTGTTCTTCGGTATGTTACTTGCCCGAGATTCGATCGTCGGTATCTCCATACCTAGTTCAACCTCGTTACCGGCAAGTCTCTTTACTCGTTCCATAATACAAGATCCCGCAACTAACAATTAGTCACATTGCTTGCAAGGCTTATTGTGATGTTGTATTACCGAGTGGGCCCCGAGATACCTCTCCGTCACACACAGTAACAAATCCCAGTCTCGATCCATGCCAACTCAACAGACACCATCGGAGATACCTGTAGAGCACCTTTATAGTCACCTAGTTACGTTGCGACGTTTGATACACACAAGGCACTCCTCTAATATCCGTGAGTTGCATGATCTCATGGTCATAGGAACATATATATTGACATGTAGAAAACAGTAGCAATAAACTGACACGATCATATGCTACGTTTGTAGTTTGGGTCTTGTCCATCACATCATTCTCCCAATGATGTGATCCCGTTATCAAATGACATCTCATGTCCATGGCTAGGAAACCTTAACCATCCTTTGATCAACGAGCTAGTTCACTAGAGGCATACTAGGGACATTGTGTTGTCTATTTACCCACACATGCAATGTATTTCCAATCACTACAATTATAGCATGGATAATAAACGATTATCATGAACAAGGAAATATAATAATAAACACTTTATATATTGCCTCTAGGGCATATTTCCAACATATTAGTCATTGAAGCAAAGTATTAGATGCATGCTCCTAGGGGAGAGGTTGGTAGGAGTTAACCATCGCGTGCTCCCGACCCTCACACAAAGGTTGACAATCAATAAACAAATCATGCTCCGACTTCCTTACATAACGGTTCACCATATGTGCATGTTATGGGAATCACAAACCTTTACACAAGTATTTCTACCAATCCACAATTACTCACTAGCATGACTCTAATATCACCATATTTATATCGCAAAACTATTGCAAGGAATCAAACACGTCATATTCAGTGATCTACAAGTTTTATGTAGGATTTTATGACTAACCATGTGAATGACCAACTCCTATTAACTCTCTAAATAGATATAAGTGAAGCATGAGAGTTTAATTCTTTCTATAAAAGATATGCCCACGCTCTAACAAATATAAGTGAAGCAAAAGAGCATTCTACAAATGGCGGTTTTCTATGTGTGAGAAACAGGCAATCCAAACTTCAAATGATATAAGTGAAGCACATGAAGCATTCTATAAAGCCATACTCAAAAGATATAAGTCAGGTGCAAAGAGCCTTCTATAAATCAACCAAGGACTTTCTCATACCAGCATGGTGCATTATTAAAAGAAAAAGAAAAGGCAAACGACGTTCCAAGATTTATGCATATCATGTGACGAATAAAAATATAGCTCCAAGTAAAATTACCGATGGTTGTTAGAAGAAAGAGGGGATGCCTTCTAGGGCATCCCCAAGCTTAGTTTCTTGGGAGTCCTTGAATATTACCTTGGGGTGCCTCGGGCATCCCCAAGCTTAGTCTCTTTCCACTCCTTATTCCTTCATCCATCGTGATCTCACCCAAAACTTGAAAACTTCAATCACACAAAACTTAACAAAACCCTCGTGAGATACGTTAGTATAATAAAACAAATTACCACTTCAAGTACTATTGCAAACCCATTCATATTTTGTCTTTGCATTGTAGATCCTGTAATATGAATTTTCCATGGCTTATACCACCGATACAATCGGTAGTTTCATCAAAACAAGCAAAACAATGCATCAAAAACAAAATCTGTCAAAGACAGAACAGTCTATAGTAATCCGAACATTCACCATACTTATGTAAATATAAAAATTCTGAAAAATAGGAAAAAATAAACAATTTGCGCAGAAGTACTTTGTAAAAATTTCAGAAACTTTTAACATTCCAGTAAAAATGTAAATTCACGCACTACAGCCAAAGTTTCTATTTTTGCACTGCACACACCAAACAAGCAATCTAATCATTCTAAAGGCAAATCTTGGCACATTGTTTTTATAATACAATGGATTTGTACAAGGGGGTAATTATTTTTGTTGAAATTTTTCTGTAATCAAGATTCACAAAGTTTCCATGGGCATGAACAAAGTTCAAGGCTAGCCCCCACTTCAACGATGCTCGTCTTTCTCACTTTCACTTTTCTTTTTGAAAAAGCTTTAAGTTCCCCACTTTATTTTTTTGTTTTAAACTACATAAAATCACACAACAGAATAAAATGACTCTCTAAAACTTCCGGGTTGTCTCCATGGCAGCGCTTTCTTTAAAGCCATTAAGCTAGGCATATAGTGCTCAAGTAATGGATCCACCCGGATCCCAAGGTATATCAAAGCCATTTTTAATTAAAAATGATTTGTAATTTATTACTGAACACAAAGTAACATATATCATGCAAAAACTAAGTTTATCTCTCTTCCTATGCATCGGCATGTCATACAAGAACAATTCATTCACACCAAGTAAAGGCCAATGCCTAGCATACATAGTTTCTTGCAATTTTATTGTATCGAAAACATAGAGAGGTGAAGATGTAGTTCCTATATCATAATAATTTCAAGTGGGAGCAGCAAGCACATGCATGTCATATTCATTAAAATCATCATGTGCAATAGGAAAATGCAACCCATCAATATAATCCTTAATAAGTGAAAACTTCTCCGATATAGTGTAGTTTGGAGAATTCAAAAAGATAATAGGACTATCATGTGTGGGTGCAATAGCAACAATTTCATGCTTAACATAAGGAACTATAGCAAGTTCATCTTCATAAGCATAATTCATATTGGCATCATGGCCATAAGAATAGCAAGCATCAAGTTCATCAAAAAGGGATATTTCAAAAGAATCCAAGGGATCATAGCAATCAACATAGCATTCATCCTTCGATAAGCATGAAGGCAAATTAAAAAATGTATGAGTTGAAGAGTTACTCTTATTAGAAGGTGGGCATGGGTAGCTAATCCGCTCTTCCTCCTTTTGTTCTTTGTTCTCCTCCTCATCGTTTCATCCAATGAGCTCACAGTGTCATCAATTTCTTCTTCCATAGCTTCCTGTAAAATATTAGTCTCTTCTTGGATAGCAGAGACTTCCTCAATAAATTGATCAATATAGGCATTATATTCATAATTGGCATAACAATAACGAAGCATAGCCAAATTTTGGGATCGGTAAACAGCATCATCATAATCTTCATACTTTTGAAGCAAAGCTTCAATTTCATAAGCACCCTTAAAGCAACAAACTCTTCTATTTGTTCCACATCATAGTAATCATATATATCATTAGCATAAGAAGGCAAGGTTTCATTATCATTAAATTTACATGAAAAGGGAAGGTCTTTAGCCTTCATCCTAGAGCAACAAGTAATATCATATCTCAAACATAGATTCGAAGCATACCATTTCAACATATAAATTTGATCCCATAACAGTTTCCCTTTTTGAGTCAAGCGATAATCCCTAAAGTATTCATGTTTATCCAACGTGTATCCCATTATATAATTGAATGGGTTTTCTCAGGATTATTAAAGTAGTGCATAATATCTTTCACATAACGAGCATCGAGGGTTTTAGGAGGTTCCCCATCTCCATGAGTAGTAAGTACACCTAATTTCTTTGGTATTTCGTGTTCCATATCCATAACTAAAGATAGATAAAAACTTATAATAGCAAATAAAATCTACTTAGTGATAAAGTAGACAAGCACACACGAGAATATTCACCCCACACTATTGCTCCCCGACAACGGCGCCAGAAAAAGGTCTTGATAACCCACAAGTATAGGGAATCAATTGTAGCCTTTCCTGATAAGTAAGAGTGTCGAACCCAACGAGGAGCTAAATGTAGAACAAGTATTCCCTCAAGTTCTATCGACCACCCATACAACTCTACGCATGCTTAACGTTCGCTTTACCTAGAACAAGTATGAAACTAGAAGTACTTTGTAGGTGTAACAGGATAGGTTTGCAAGATAATAAAGAGCACGTAAATAAAAACTAGGGGCTGCTAAGATAAGGTAAC
The DNA here is from genome assembly GCA_022496015.1 of Hordeum marinum. Lineage (NCBI taxonomy): Eukaryota > Viridiplantae > Streptophyta > Magnoliopsida > Poales > Poaceae > Hordeum > Hordeum marinum. Next base: position 176,480,672 of record CM039676.1, read on the forward strand.
AATTAAGTTATTTTAAAGAGTGTGGAAAAGTGGTGGTAGGAGTTGCGGAATTGTCCCTAGGCAATCAATAACTAGATCGGTCATCATTATTGCAATTTTATATGAGGGAGAGGCATAAGATAACATACTTTCTCTACTTAGCTCATATGCACTTATGATTGGAACTCTAGCAAGCATCCGCAACTACTAAAGATCATTAAGGTAAACCCCAACCATAGCATTATAAGGTATCAAGTCCTCTTTACTCCCATATGCAACAACCCACCTACTCAGGTTTATGCTTCTATCACTCAAGCAACCCACCATAGGCGAATCATGAACACATTGCAACACCCTACAACGAGGATCCCTCACGCTTGGGCGACACGGAGAGCATCATAGGACAGCACCAATAATAAAACATGCAACTCAAACCAATCATGATCATCAATCAACCCATAGGACAACAAAAATTTACTCAGACATCATATGATGGCAACACGTCATTGGATAATAATATGAAGCATAAAGAACCATGTTCAAGTAGAGGGTACAACGGGTTGCGGGAGAGTGAACCATTGTAGATAGATGGGGGAAGGTGATGGAGGTGTTGGTGAAGATGACGGAGTTGTTGGAGTAGATCGTCATCACGATGATGGCCCCAGCGGCGTTCCGATGCCACCGGGAGAGAGGGGGAGAGATCCCCCTCCTTATTCTTATTCCTTGACCTTCCCCCTAGATGGGAGAAGGGTTTCCCCTCTGGTCCACGGCCTCCATGGCGGCGGAGGGGCAAGAGCCCCTCCGAGATTGGATCTCTCTCTCTGTTTCCTTTTGTTTCTGTGTTTCAGATTCCGGCCTTTCACCGTTTCTTAAATATCCGGAGATCTGTCACTCTGATCGGACTGAAATTTTGAGGGGATCTTTATCCAAAAATTAGCTTTCTTGCGGAGAAAGAAGAGCACCAGCCACCTTAAGGGCTGGTCACAAGGGCCCAGGGTGCGACCAGGTGGGTAGGCCATGCCTCGCAGGCTTGTGACCTCCTCGGGCATCATCTCGTGATGATTCTTTTTCCCAAAAATCACATGTATTCCAAAAAATTCTCCGTAAGTTTTTATCGTGTTTGGACTTCGTTTGATATGGATTTTCTGCAAAACAAAAAAACATGCAACAAACAGGAACTGGCACAGGGCACTGGATCAATATGTTAGTCCCAAAAATAGTATAAAAAGTTGCCAAAAGTATATGAAAGTTGTAGAATATTGGCATGAAACAATCAAATATTATAGATACGACAAACACGTATCACTAACCGTGAGTAATTTCTTAGAGCACTTGTCGTGGATAAACTAGAGGAGTAACACATGGTAGAGTTAGAAGCATACTTTTTACTACTATTCATTACCTTGCATTATTCACAGGAAGATGTTTAACTGGTAAACATGACCTCGGTACCACTTGTGCCTCGAATTTGAGCATCCTTAAATGTGATGTGCTTTGTGATAGAACATTTAATATAGGGTAATTAATTACATGACACTTCGGTAGAAATTCTTTGGCATGTGATTTTTATGAAGGAATTTATGCCAGTCACATAGCTACTCATCTTGGTGTACCTATAGGGGATAATGATCCTCGTCTGCCTACTAGTTTTCTAGATTATGAAGCTATGTTGCGTCATAAATTTTATTGCATGAGGGGCTCAAGAATATCAACACATACTATTCTTTGATAAGCATAATGTTATCCCTGTTACCTTGCATGCACCTTATTTATTAAACTTCTAGAATAAATAGAGGTATCATTCATATTTGGAGGAAGCCCAGGTGCACATGACCGCTGAGGAAGCCGCTCACCGGGGCAGCAGTTGTCGCACTCGAAGTCAACCCGAGCTATCATTATGAGTTTACCCAGGCCAGCACTGGCCATATACAAAGTTAGGCCAAAAAATAAGCTTGTAGGAGGACGTATTCTCACCGACATTTCTCTCATGCTATTACACATTCATTACACTTGTCAGTGTTCATCGTTTTATCTATTTATTCATATTTGTGTTATTCGTTTCTTCTGTGTGTTTGAAAACTTTGAAAGGTTAAAAAATTATCGGTATAAAATACCTCTTTTGGACTATGCACACCACCATGAGCAAGATTATTGAATCATATCCGAGCACCACGCTTTAATGAGAAAGAAATAACTTAAGGATGTAATAGTAATGTATCTTTTCCTCTTAAGTGAATAGGGTGGCAATTTCATTGAGTTTAGTAAGATGTGCAATGACAATTTTAGATCCATAAGCATGAAAAGGATCCGACTATACCAAAGTAATAATGTCGGGATCAACAGAGAATTCATAATCCTTATCAGTAACAAAAATAGGAGAATTTGCAAATTTAGGATCATATTTCATCATTTGGTTCGTAGACTTTTCTTTAAGCCTGAAAATTAATTCAACAAGTTTCTTTCTATTCTCACAAGCAAGAATTTCTCTAGAAATATCCTCATCAAGAGTGTAACCATCACGTACACCCAAGAATTTAGCTCTAGTGGGGGTATGAGGAATAGTAGGAGAATCATAATTTTCATAAAGTTTAGTTTCAAATTCTTTAGCTTTAGCAGCATGAACATCAAGTAATTCACCAAGTTGCACAGTAGTATTATCATGAGTATCATCAATAGCAAAAGCAGTGTCTATTACTTGCGACATATCAGATTGGATAACAGGTGGTGGTGTCGCAAGTTGACTTAAAACATACGGTGAATCAGGAGTAGATCTAGTTGGCAGTTTCTTACCTCCCTCATCTTGAGGGCATGAACTTCGTCTTCTTGTCTAACAGATTCTTCATAGTGAATATAAATTGGCGGGGGTAATAAACTCCCAAGTGAACTTAATAAATAGAGCTATGCTCCCCGACAACGACGCTAGAAAATAGTCTTGATGACCCACAAGTATAGGGGATCACATCAGTCTTCGAGGAAAGTATTTTGCCCAGATTTATTGATTCGACACAAGGGGAGCCAAAGAATATTTATAAGCCTTATCAGTTGAGTTGTCAATTCAATGACATCTGAAAAAGCAAATTTCTAGCAACAATTTATTAGTAGAAAAGTGATATGATAGTTTTAATAGCAACGGTAACAATAGTAACTATAACGGTAGTAACACTTTTTGTAATGATTGTAACAACAATAACAATAGTGATTCAAGCAAGACAATATTATGAGAAAGCGTAGGCATGGAGTAGTGATGAATATTTGGATGGAAGTCACAATTTAACATTCACGACCTAGAGCGACACTAAACTAGCTCCAATTCATCAATCATATGTAGGCATGTATTCCGTAATAGTCATACGTGCTTGCAATAAGAACTTGCATGGATTTTTTTTTCCGACCACCCCATGAAGATGGGGTCCTAATGGAAATAATTATAATTAAGGCTCTCCTTTTAATAGAGAACGAGAACAAATCATTAACACATAGTGAATACATGAACTCCTCAAATTACAGTAATCCCTGGAGAGTATCCCAATTGTTGCAACCTTGGGGTCCACGGATCATAACAAGTAATAGGTGCATATAACTTGCAAGATAGGATCTAAACTCACTTATATTCATGAAAACAAAATAGGTTCAGATCTGAAATCAAGACACTTGGGCCCTATTGACAAGCATCAAACATAGCAAAGTCATAGCAACATCAATATCATAACATAGTGGATAACATGGATCAAGCCCTAACAATTTGACTCGATTACATGATGATTTTCATCCATCTCCATCTACCTCTAGTATGCTTACAATGGATTTTCACTCCCTGCGATGAGCATCATGAGGTTGTTGATGCAGAAGGGTTGTTGATGACGATGACGATGATTTTGCCCTCTTCGGAGCTTCGAACGGACTCCAGATCTGGCCTCCGTATCGTAAAACGTGATGAAACTTTCTCTTAGATTTTTTTCTTGGGAATATGGTATATGTAGAGGTGGAATTAGATCACACGGGTGTCTGAGGACCCCACAAGGCAGCAGGGCGCGCCCTAGGGGTAGGTGCCCCCTTGCCTTGTGGGCAGGTGGTGACCCCTCTTCGGTAGTTGTTTGCTCTAGTATTTTTTATATATTCAATAAAAAATCCCCGCCAAGTTTTGTCCAATTCCGAGAACTTCTATTTTTGCACAAAAAATAACACTAAGGTAGTTTTGCCGAAAACAACGTCAGTCCGGATTAGCTTCACTCAAATCATGCAAATTATAGTTCAAAATAAAAGCAAAAGTGTTTGGAAATACGATGCAGACGTATCATGCCCACATGTCCCCCCCCCCCCCGAGGTGGGCTCCAAGTCCCCTGGAAGGTTCTTGATGAAAATCTTCTTTGGGATTTTAGAGCTCCATAAAATTGATTTTCATGAAAGTCCAAAAACATGTGAAAATAGTAAATGAAATCAGGCACTCAGTTAATAGGTTAGTCTAAAAAATGATTGCAAAACTCTACCAAAATGATATAAACATAACATGAAACAATAAAAGAAATTAGAGATACGTTCGTGACGTATCAGTGATGCACCAAACCATTGGCTCAATTGGCTAGAAGAATCCACATCATGCTCACACTTCCCATCGACATGAACCAAACCGCCACACTCAAAACAAAAGCACTGAACTTTTTCATAGCAAAAATGACGCCATGTTCCCTCTCGATCTCCTGATGAAAATCTAGGACAAAATCGTTGCACGAATGGTTCAAAAACTAAGATCTTTGCACGAACACGAAGGTGTTTACCCCTCTTCAAAACCATCTTTCTCAACATCAACACGAGCTACTTCGCCAGCCAATTACCTAAGCCTTCTTAGAACTCGCCGAGTGCTTATCCAACGGAAGATCTCAAACTCTAACCCACTCTTCCACCATATATAAAACCATCTCCGAAGGACGTGCGTTCCCTTCATAATCTTTCAGGACCATTGCATTGAAATCAAATTGCCACAGTCCATTGTTCAGAGCAGGACTCCAATCAACTTCACTCGCGCAACCGGCACAAATATATTCCTTATGGTATCCTTAAACTGTGCTTCCCTATATAAGCCCCAAACCTTTTACATCGTCCTACCAAGAGCATGAATGTTGAGCGGCCACGTCGAGTACACCTTGGCCATCATAGACCATCTTGCAACCCTAGCTTGTTCTGGATCTAGATCCGAAGCACTGATGTTCTTTCTCCGTTAGGAATCAGGATCAACTTGCCTAGCTTGCTGAGAGGCCGAAGGCCTCCTCAGAAGTCTTACGGTCTGCGAGAGATGTTGAAGATTCCCAGCTCATCACGCCCGCCGTTGCTTCTGCTCACGTGGTGGCCATCTTCTTTGCGGTAGCCACTCCATTCCCCAAACACTCCGTCATAGGCTCGTCACAGGAGAGCGAAAGTGTCGCCGATCAATGTCGTCTCCATCATAAGAACAACTTGAGAACCCCCCCCCCCCCCCAATGAGAGAACCCTAACCCTAGTGACGGCATAACAGTCGCCTCCCGATCGCCGCCAGGGTTTTCTTATGTGGTGGACCCGCCTAATTTCAAAAATACATCAGACCTTTAACTAACCTTTTTTTGAAGAAACTAGCACTTGTACTCCGGCGATCAAACAGCTGCAGGCTAACTGGTGGGACCGCCAGCCCTAACGACCTGCTACCTGCTTGTGTACCCGGTAGAGTCACGGCCATAAAATCGTCCCCTCCACTCCTCCGACTACCCGACCGTGCCTGGCGTTCCCCCGAAACAGGTCCATCGACAACGAGCCGCGCTCACTCCCAACTCGGCCGCCACATGTCTGTGACACGAGCCAGCCATTAAAAATCCCCTTCCCACCTTTCTTCCCCTCTCTCCCACCCTCCTCTTTGGCTCTTTCTCACCAGCTCCACCGCCGCCTCCTTCTCCCACTACTCCGCCTCCGATCTCCGGACCCTCCGGCGACCGGGGCCTACCGCCCGGCCTCTACGCCGCCGCCCAGGCCCCACGTGCCAAACTCGCGCCGCCGCCGCCGCCATTAACCAACCACCTCCCATCATTCCTTCCCGATCTGCCAACTAGCCAACCCCACTGACGCGCTACGCCGCCGCCCTCTCCCTCTCCCTCTCCCCCGTCAACGCGTTTGGCCTCCCCTGCGTCCTGCTCCCGCGGGGCCCCAAGCCCGAACCCTAGAGCTCGCTAGCCCAGGGATCGGCCAAGTGATGCGCGGATCGGGGCGGCCGGCGCGGCCATGTTCGGCCGCATGAAGTGCCTCGTCGGCGGCGCCGTCGACCAGGGCAGCCCGCGCGGAGCCGTCAGGAGGGTCTCGCCGGCGTCCGGCCGCGTGCACAACGCCGCCGCCGCCGCCGCGGGGCCGGGGGACAAGAGGGCCATCCGCTTCCGCCCGCCGGACGTCATGGAGACGGTGCACGAGGTGGCCGTCTACATCCACCGCTTCCACAACCTCGATCTCTTCCAGCAAGGGTATGGAGCCGTGTCTCGTGGAGATGCTTGCTTGTGGTCTTTTCTTTTCCGTGGGTGGATGTCTTCTTTTCTTGGGTTTAGTTTCACTCTTCTCTTTTCTGACTACTAAAGTTCCAAGTGGTTTGAGTTAAAAAGTTTCTTTTTTTTTCGTGACATGTAAAAAAACAAGTAGGAGTGCAAAGTTTCGGTACAAACTTAGTCAATAGTTTTGGTTTGTCGGAGCATTTCGTGTTAATTCGGTTATTCTTCTTTTCCTTTCTGCGAGTCAGACCTCCCCCCCCCCCCCCCCCCCCCCCCCCCTCGTACTGGCTAATTCCGAGTTTGTCCATTTTTGTGCTGCGAGACGGCATGCAGATCTTTGTCTCCACATTTCTGGATCTCCGAAACTTTTACGTATATTTTATGTCAACTAAGGGAGTGCTGTTCTTCGTTGTGAAACGAATATTGGGTTATGTGCAGATGGTACCAGATGAAGATTAGTGCAATGTGGGAGGAGGGTGAAAGCAGTAGCAAGACACCAGCTTCACCCGCAAGGGTAGTACAGTACGAAGGTGCGTCCATCCCTTCTAATTAGGGACAGTATGATGTGATCGTCTGCTTCAGTGCTTCTGTAATTCACATGATTTCAATATGTTTGCATGAAAATACATGTTTAAATTGGTACCTTTGCAATGTGTGAGGTTCTTGAATTTGTGTAGTGAGCTACAAGTTCGTACTAACTGTTTGATTGTTGTCAATATTCAGTACTATAGTCGATAAGAACCATGCTACCGTTTCCTAGTGCAGAAAATGAAGTCTACCTATGTACTTAAATTGGACGATTTGTTATGGTTTTAAGCTCTACCTTGCTTGTATAAATCTATCAACCTATCTTGTTGCAATCTACTTCTCCTTAGGTAACTTCAAGAGGCATGTTGCATAGCTGGATACGGACTGTACAAGCATGTCAATGTCGTGCACTATAATTATCATGCGGCACGCATAATATATGTCTGTTAATCTTTGTGGAGGCTTGTATTCCTTCTAGATGAACCAACTGATTAAATTTGCGGTAGTTTAGAAAATGCACCTTATCTGGTGATTAGACAATGACAGGAAGCTGAGATTTCACAACTAAAGGATGTGGCCCAGGCCTGCCAAACAGTGTGCTACAGTGTTATGGAGAATGTGATCTACTGATCTGTACTGTTCTACCGCACCATCTGTTTAACAATGTTGTACCAAATATCTGTGGACTCTCACCTAAATCACATATGTTTATATCTATTTATCTTCATTGTACACGAAAACGAGTGTTCCAGATTCCAAGGGTTTTTTATTTGGTTGCAATTGCTTGAAAGATTCTTTTGTTAGAGTCCTTGCCGATCATTAGCTAATAGATAATGACATGCTAGGTGGATTGTGCAGCTCCTGATGTCGGTGCGGACGATGCTTTAGGCATTTGGAGAATAGATGACGCTGATAACAGCTTCTACACACAGCCATTCAGAATCAAGTATGCTCGACAGGACATATATCTATCGGTTATGGTGTCTTTCAACATACTCAACAGTGCAGAAGAGGTTGGAAATTCGAATATTAGCATTCCTTTTTCCCTTTCAACATACTCAAGTATGTTTTATTTTTTCAAGGGTCCAGCAGCTTCTGCTGTAATATTGAAGTACGAGTTAATATATGCCCCAACACTGGAGAATGGGTGAGTATAGTTCTAATTTATGAGCGCATTCTTTCTTCTGAGATTTAGTTCAGTCATGTGCATCTTATGGTTTTCATTTGCCAAGACTGATGGGGCTATTGCTTCTGTTTTAGATCTGATATCCAATCTTCTAGCGCTACATCTTCAGCTGCCGTACATGAATTTAGGATCCCACGAAAAGCACTCCTGGGCTTACATTCATATTGTCCAGTTCACTTTGATGCATTCCACGCGGTGCTTGTCGATCTGACATTACATATAGTGTACCTGAAAGCTGGTGCAAATAAATCATCATTGAAGGTACACAGGTTTGTGAAGCTTTAGCTTTAATGTTCTTTGAAAATGGTGCTCCTATGCAACTTGTGTGAGGCGGTGCGGTAACTAGATGCTCTGAACAACTTTTGAGAAAGTCACACAACCATAGAACTAGGTTGGTACTAGAAACTGTATGGCTGGTATCCACTAGGATTCATGTTTTAGGTTTCTATTCCTGATCTATCACTTGAAATTTAACTCCATAAATGAGTGGAATTTTATTTAAACATTGTGCCACAATTCCCAAGCGGTGTATTCAGAAGATAAAAAATCCTACATCGTTGATTTACTTTCTCCTTGTAAACATGCCATTTTAATATGCAGATACCAGATCAAGGTTTACGCCCAACAGCACATCAGATTGTCAAGGCATTATTGGCTTCAAGGGAAATGTTACTTGAAGAATTGAAGAAAATCAGTGGTGCTGTTGGCAAAACAATAGAAGATTTAGATGATGCTGACTTAAGTCTTGGTAAATATGAGTTACTTCAGCCTTCAAAACCAGTCCATCCTGACTCTGGTAAAGTGTTCCCTGTAACTACCAAGGGTGTTGGGCATTTGGCTGGCATTTTACATGACTTTCTGGAGGCAAGTTTCATCATCCTTTTTAGTGACCTATGAATGCGCTCATGATATGGGACTTTTTTTTTGAGTTGGTATATGGGTCTTGCTGATTGGAAATATTTTTGCACAATTCTGCAGAGACCCAACGATGTCGTTGATGGCACTAGTGATGGTATGCTGTATACTCTCTCCAGTGAAGAGTTGTTAGAATTGTTTATAACCGTGAGCAGCCAACTTTCACTTCTATGGAATGCATTCTTGAAATTTCATAGGTGAAGTTAACTGTTCTCTCACTCACTTATTTTTATACTCTATTTGCACTGTCCATGGTCCTGAAGGTTTCTCAGTTAACCTATTTTTGAAGATATCATTTGCCCAACATTGTTTTCTTGTTTTACTGCAGGATAAATAAAACTAAGATAATGGATTACTTGCGGGACATTTGGGCCGTTGACAGGAAAGCAGAATGGTCAATCTGGACTAATCACTCTAAAATCGAGATTCCACACCGCTATTTGCGCAGTATGAGTGATGACCCATCTCACCGCCACTCCCTCCTGAGAGTTTCTGGTTCAAGGAAGTTTCATGAAGATGTAATTATCTCCCATTCATAAGTACTCCCTCTGTAAATTAATATAAGAGCATTTAGAACACTACTTTAGTAATCTAAACGCTCTTATATTAGTTTACAGAGGGAGTAGCATATATCTATTCTCTCTCTCAAAAAAGTAGCATATATCTGTCACTTCTTATAATCTCTTACTAGTTTACATCTATCTGCAGCCTGTACAAAATTCTGCTTCACGGGCTGAGCTACACAGGAAGAGCATAGCCCAAATGAAGGTAACATTGTGTTTTGGAATAGTTTATGTGCACAAATATCTATTGTAAACTGTTACTAATTTGAAATCTTGCAGATCAACACGAGGTCTGTTCAAGATATGCATATATATGCTGATCCTTCACGTGTCCCGGTTGTTCTTATAGAACAACACGTCATGGTTGTTCCACAACATGGTTCAAACAAGGATTTTGCATCAAGTTCTTCAGAACAGAAGGCTACTATTGTGCTACCTAAACTACAAGGAGAGTCTTTGTCGATGAAAAATATCAATGGTAAAAAAGGTGGACGTGTACTACGAGCTGTCATCTTTGTGCATGGATTTCAGGCAAGTCCCGTGCATCTGCTTTAATTCCCCGGAGTTGCAGTATTGTTAGCTCTAATTTTTTGTGTTTATGAAAAGCAGGGACACCATTTGGATTTACGTCTTATTAGAAATCAATGGCTTCTATTGGATCCTGGAGCTGAATGCCTAATGTCTGAGGCTAATGAAGATAAGACTTCTGGAGATTTTAAGGAAATGGGTGGCAGGCTTGCTGGGGAGGTTGTTGCATTTTTGAAAAAGAAAGTGGATAAGCTTGCAAGACATGGAGGCTGCAAAGAATTGAAGCTTAGTTTTGTTGGCCATTCCATTGGAAACATTATCATCAGAACTGCCTTAGCAGGTATTTTCCAACTTGTCAAATTCCAGTGGATCAATCAAGTGAGTCTTTAGGTGACTAACTATATTTCTGCATCCCAATAGAACCTGCATTGCAGCCATACATGAAGAACCTCTACACATACATGTCAATATCAGGGCCTCACTTAGGTTATTGGTACAGCTCAAATTCTTTGTTCAATTCTGGTCTCTGGCTTCTAAAAAAGCTTAAGGGGGCACAATGCATCCATCAGCTCACTTTCAGTGACGATCAAGACCCCCAAAATACCTTTTTTTACAGGCTTTGCAAGGTACAGCATCACCCTGCTTCATTCTGGAATGCACTCGTTGCCAGCTACATTTTGCAGTAAGAATTAACCATGAAGTATTCCTTTTGTTTTCTTCCTTCAGTCCAAGACACTAGAGAACTTCAAAAATATCATATTGTTATCGTCACCACAGGTTAGTCCATTTTCTCCTTTTGAATGACTTCAAGTTATGGGTTGATCTGAACTGTAAGCTCACATGTCATGCTGTATTTCTCTGATCTACCAGGATGGGTATGTACCATATCATTCAGCAAGAATCGAGCTCTGCCCAGCTGCGTCGTCTGATACTTCAAGGAAAGGTCAAGTCTTTATGGAAATGTTGAATAATTGCTTGGATCAGATCCGTGCACCGTCGTCTGAAACCCGTATATTCATGAGGTGTGATGTTAATTTCGACCAATCTGCCCATGGACGGAACCTCAACACCATGATTGGCAGAGCAGCCCACATAGAATTCCTGGAGACCGACATCTATGCCAAGTTCATCATGTGGTCCTTCCCTGAACTATTCCGATGACGATGACGATGACAATGCTCTCTCTGTAATTTGGGATGGCATGACGTTCCAAACCAAACCAAACCAAACCTGGATATTGCACTACTGACCAAGAAAGGAATATAAAGGTTTCGTCACCAAAGATGGATAGCACTGTAAAGTTCCCTAGCAGTAACATTTTGCCAGCTTGTTAGATTTGATTTGTATAAATAGTCGATTTGTTTATTTCGATTTATAGCCCTGTAGATGTGCCGTCAGGTCTTGATAATCCAACGTCGTCTGGTGTGGTGTATTTTAACGCTGCCAGGCAGTTTAGGAGGGCCAAACAGCCAGTGAGCTTATGTCAAATAAGCATGACATGTGTTTTATCTGTTCTTAATGATCACTACATCAGGCAGAGATCATTGTTTGGTTCTTGTCATGTCATGTAGTTGTTGATCTGTAACTGAATGTTGAGGATTCATTGGATACCGGAGAGTGTCCAGTCAAAACTTGTATGACTTTGACTTCTGTTGTACAAATGCATTATTGAGATTGTAAGAATCAAAATAATATTCATTATATCTGTTATCAAGATTACGTATTCTTTTTTCATCTTTATTCGTCTGCTCTAAGCCCTATTATCTCCTCTTAGGTCTTATACGATGCTAGTATATGCTTAGGAGGTGCTTAGAAAGTTAAACCAGGTTTTCCTGAAGCAGCATATTTCTATAGAAAAGACGCAAATAAGTATCGGTGTTTAAAGCCTGATTTTTTTAATGACATCTCTGTTCGCTTGCTCGGCCCACAGCTTGCTCTAGAACAATCGTCATGCATTTTTTATGCGGATCAGAGCGAGCGACGTGACAGAACGAAGGGTGGTGCCACTTTCGGCTATTGAGTTGCATTGAAGTGGCACCGCTTCACATGCCCCGGGTATTTAAGCAGGGCTCCGGTCACGTCTAGATCACAACTCATTTCATCTCCTCTCACCATCGTCACCGCTCCTCTCACCTCCAGGTTGATGCATAAGCCTGGCTAAAATGGCTGATTTTCAGCTTCGGTGGATGGATCTGGCTCTTCCTCCGGATCGTTCCCCCTCTTCCCTAGTACTTCGGGGTCTTCCTTCTCCATCGCCTCGACGGACGAGGAGATCATCCTTTCCTCCGTTAACGAGGAGGACTAGCCATAGTCGCCCCTCCCCGCGAAGGCCTTGGCGGCGGACGAGTACCAAACGCACCTGGAGCTCTTCCTCGAGCGGTCGCTCTGTGATCGCGGTCCAGTGCCTTTGTCACCACCTATTCACCGCATGAAGGAGCCACCGTCGTTGCCTCGCCATAGTGTGAAGCAGGAGCAGCCCTTCCCGGCTCAACCACGACGTCCAAATCAGATGTCACGTCAAGGATGAGCCGGCATTGACGTCGTACAACATACTGGGCCGGTATGACCGGGTGGTGTCACCGTTCTCCTGCTTCTAGCATAGCAAGGAGAGGGTACCACCATCATTGCCTCGTCGTCGTCTGGTCGCCGTGAAGGAGCCCTTCCTAACGTTTGCAAACGCATGCATGTGCCTCCTGCATTACCTCGATCGCGACAACGACAACATGTCATTCCGTAGCAAGCTAATAGGGGAAGAGCAGCGGGAGTAGCGCTAGATACAGTGTCGAGCCTCGTCTGTGACGTCCCATGTTGCATTGGACTGGGTGCGCACGAACCCTGCACTCGTGGAGGCCTAGGCCCTCGACTGGTCCAAAGGTATAGGGCCACCGTCGAGACGTCCGTATGGCGCTGCTCGTCAGGATCGGTGTGGACGAGTTATTGCGGGTCACCGCCTTGGTCTGCAGCAAGGGCAAGGCGAGGGGCGGGCCGTCAGGGTTGTGTCTGTGACTCCCCATGCACATGGCGATGGTAGAAGTCGAGTGGCTGCGCCATGCGCAACAGGCGGCGGACAATCAGGAATCCTAGGGCCCGTACGCGCCCTTTCGCCACTCGAAGGACCACGGCGACTCCAACAACGACGGAGTGGACAACTACAGTTGTCCAAGGTTGCCATGCGTAGAGGTTATCGTTTGATACCTCGCGTTGTTTATTTAGGTTATGAAATTTTTAGTTGAAAGAATGAAATATCATCCGCTTTGTGTAAATTATATCAAACTTTCATCCGGTTTGCATGAAGTTCGTTTGGTTTCCATGAAATTTGTCTGTTTGATTCGATTTTCATTCAAAATGCTTGCAGACGTATATGGCACAACATTGAATGGATGACTCAGGTATGGAGTTCGATTTAAGGGACGACATTGGAGATGCACCCACTACATGTAATAGAAATCAATAGATATACTAAAGCGGGAAGAGTTTATTTTTTCTGGTTTGTTGACTTTTTTTAAAGGTGTTGTTTAATTCGGTGTTGAGCGTGTGCTTCTAGAGAAAAAAAAGGCGCTATAAAAAAACTAGGATATTTTTGCATATCATTTCTTCCCCTCCTTCCATCCCTCGCGTCCTCATCATTTCTCTCCCCTCCTCCACTCTCGCATCCTCATCATTTCTCTCCTCCTCCTTCACCCTCACTTCCTTATATAGAGGACACAAATTTCTGTTTTTCTACACATCATTTCTCTCCATTGGTCGATGCAGAGACATTTTGATCGTCTCCAAAGGTGAATAAGTTGTCTCATATAGACTAAACCCCTAGGCTTATATAGATACCCAGGAGGATTAGATTACATGATAGGTCGGTTGTAGACATGCTGAATATAGGGCTATTCTTGAAGTACGTGCCAAGTCTTTAAAGGTTTTCTTTGTTCATACGAGCAGATCTTGACGCTTCAGCCGCCCTTCAGGCAGTGACTTAGCATGCCCTTATTTGGTCCATACGAGCCAAATACCTCGGATTAGTACCCCCATAGTAAAGCCAGTGCCACCACTAAGCTTTAGAGGATGCATCTAACCCAAACAATTCATCCATGCCTATTTGTGAGCCTTGGAAAGACATACTAAAGTACTACTGCTACCTCTTTTCTGGTTTATTACGTCAACATGTATCCCTAAATCGATAACTGAACAAAATATACGAGTTATATATCAAAGAAATTATTTCATTAGAAATTTCAAATATTTTATTTTTGAATGATATAATTTTCACAATATATACTCCTTTGTGTTACATTGGCAAAATAACGACCTAAGATACAAGAGAAGAGTGGTTGATTGGACAAATGCGGTCTACTCAACATTTTTTTGCAATTTGTGCTAGGGTCCAACTTAGGGCCTCTTTGATTCGTAGGATTTTGAAAACGTAGAAATAGGAAAAGTATAGAGTTGGAGTGCCATGTCCATTTGAATCCTATAATATTAGCAATGAGTGTTTGACGCCATAGAAAAAACAAAGGAATTGTAGAAGGAGGTTGGAGCGGATGTTATATTTCCTATGAAATGTAGTACAAAAGATTCCGTAGGAAAAAGTCCATCCGGATCCAATCTGTGAATCAAAGGACCAATATAGGAAAAATTCCTAAGGATCGCAATCCTTCAAAAACCCTATAGAATTCCTTTGAATCAAAGGAGCCCTTAGAGCAACTCCAACCGGACGACCCAAACGGACGCGCGTTTTGTCCATTTTTTTATCTGTTTGGGTTGGCCACGCGGACGGGTACGTTTGCTGTTTCATTTGGGTCAGCTGGTGCGCCTGAAAAAAGCCAGACCCAAATTTGCATGCGTATAAAAAGTAAAGAAAACAAACATGTGGCCACATACAAATGTAATAAAAACATAATTAAACATAAGTGACCAGTCAACGGCTGGCCAAAGTCTACTTAAACATAACTAAACATTAATTAAAATGAAAAAAAGTTCGCACCCGCACGTTGCCCAAGCCGTCTACCTTGCCCTTACCCTTTCCGTCTCCATCGTCGCCGGTGAGGTCGATGAAGGCGGGAGGCGGCCCAGCCCACACAAATGCTGCCTGGTATGCTGCTAGGGTAGCCTCCTCTGGCGGCGGCAGTGCGGCAAGACGGGCGCGCTCCTCCTCCTCGAGGCCCAACGCCTCCTCCTGTTCCCACCGCATCTGTCGCTGGCCCTCCGCCTCCTCCTCGGCAAGCCAGTGTTGATTCCATTGCTCGAGTTGGTCTGCCTCTTCCTTTGGCGTGGCGTCGTAGTGGATGGGCGGCACGCTCACCCACTCGCGGACGACGCCGGGCCACTTGTACTCCTCCTGCGGGCCAAGTGGGCGGAGGCGGCGAGCGCTTCCACGATGACATGGGCTCCGGCTCCGCCTTGGGCTCGATGGAGGGCGGTGGCGGGAGGACGAAGAGCGAGGCGTGGACGGAGTCCCCCGCAACCGACAAGGCACGGGCGTGCTCCAGTCCATCCCACTGGGCGTCCTCCTCGATCCGGATGGCCTCCAACGTGTGCTACAAGGCCAGCTTGGAACACCGCCTCTTTGTCATCCTCCCTCGGTAGAACCTCGGGCGACGGCGGAGGGACAACCTGGTCGGCATGGACGCCCCGGCGATGCTCCTCCTCGTGCTCTAGTGCGAACCAACGCTCCCAGTTGGGGGAGTAGTGCGTAGGCACGCATCGCCCGCTGCTCCGACGTGAGGTACCTGCGGCGCCGACGATCCTCTTCTGCGTGCGCCCGCGTCGATCAAGGCACTGTCGGAATGGGGATCCGCTGCGGATCCATATGTCAACCATGGGGCGGGTTGACGTTTGAATATTGCAGTGGCCGATGATACTGTCAGTGCCATCGCGCCTGGTGGACTGGTATGTAGAGTCGTTCCTGCGTCGTAGGCGAGTTGCGTCTAGCAGGCAGCGGCGGCAGCGAAAGCGGTGGCAAGTGCCCGCAGGAAGAGCTCGCGTCGACGCTGAGCTTCCCTTTCCCCTGCCCCTTTTCGTTGAACAAGCACATGGCTAGCTAGGGTTTATGGTCACTGACGAGGGAGCAGGCATGGCTAGATGTGAACGAGCGTTTGGAAGTGAATGAGGCCAGCCCCAACGCACGCTTTCATTAAAAAGGACGGCAACATGAACCTTCCACCCACTGCCAGGCGAGCCCCGAGGTAGGTGCGGGCTGACTGATGGACCCGCGACGAATACGAAGGGAACGCGGTGCGCGCCCGTTTGGAGTCCACGAGGACGCAAATCATGCCCAAATTTGGGCATGAAATGGATCGACGCGGACATGTCGCGGACATAATTTGGATCTAGATCGACGCTTTGTGCCATAGTTTTTGTCCGCGACAATCTAAAAGGACAAGCACAGACGAAATGGGTCGTCCGGTTGGAGTTGCTTGACCCAAACAGACGTGTGTTTTGTCCGTTTGGGTCGGCCGAGCGGATGAACGCGTCCGCTCTTTCAGTTGGGTCGGCTGGCGCGCCCAACGAAAGTCGACCCAATTTGGCGTTCGTGAAAAAAATAAAGAAACACATGGCCACATAAAAACGAAATTAAAACATAATAAAACATAAATGGTCGGTCAAAGTCAGCCAATGTCCACTTAAACATAATTAAACTATAAGTAAAACATAAAAAAAACACCGGCGAAGGAGTAGGCATGGCCAGATGTGAACGAGAAGGAGAAGTGAATGATGATGGTCCCGCCGCACGTTTGGATTAAAAAGAACGACGACCGGCAGCTTCCAACCGTTGCGAGGTGGGTCTGAGGTTGGTGGTCGCGTTTAATACTATCGCGGGTGGTGGTTGTGCGGTCCATAGATGGACTCGAGGCGGAGGCGGTGAGGACGCGTGATGCGTCCGGTTCGTGTTTGCGGGACATAAATTCGATCCAAATTTGGACGTGAAATGGATTGACGGGACGGGACGGATACAATTTAAATATAGATCAATGCGTTGGGCCATTTTCTGTCCCTAACGACTTAAATGGACGCGCACCAAACAAAATGGATAGCGTGGTTGGGCTTGCTCTTAAAGGCCGGTTAGACTCTAAGCATTGTGGGTTTTTCATCTAGCAGAAGACAAGATCCTCAAAAAAGGAAAAAATCTAGCAGAAGACAAACCACGTGGATTGCCACTGTCGTTTTGTTTGTTTCCCTGGGTGGTGGCTGTGGCGCGTAGACAGGAGGAGGAATGGAATGTTTGTTGCGGGCCGAACATGCTGCCGTGGAGGAGGTGTAGAAAGAAGACGAATGCGGTAAGCAGCTTGGACTGTTGAAAGTTGACGATCCTATTCCTGATCCTGCCTCACCTTGCCCTGGCTCCCAGGTTATTGTTTCATCTCGAGGAGCACTGGGAAAGTCTAAGGCCGAGAAGGAGAAGCCGCCACCGGACCGGGTCGTCCGGTCCGCCCCGCCGACCTCCGGTTATGCGTTGCGAGAAGGGGAGGGGGGATTCATCCATCATCGCTGCCGTTACTGTTGCCGTCGCCGCCGACTTCCAGAGAGGCGGAGGCAGTTTAAGGAGGACCCATAGAGTCCACAGGGCATTCGTCTCGAGCCTTCCCTCGTGGTGGCGTGGCATAGGAGCGGAGCGGAGCGCCGTCTGTCTCTCGTGGGCAGGCACGACATGCCGCCATGTTTGGCTGCACGTCTAAATCCCGGCGAGTAGTTGGTGCATTTTAACGTTGACTCCAAACCCAACCCAGGTCGCAGCATAGCATCATTCCTGCTGGGCTCAGTTAGGTCAAGCCGTCAAGGCCCAGACTCAGGAAAAGAACCACTCGGGCAGCCGGACCGGGTCATCGTGCCCGACCACCGGCAGGACAGGACAGGTCCACCCATCTCCGCGGTGCTGGCGCCCTCAGACTTGGTCTTTCCTTCATTCTCATAGGACCGCTAGTCCGCTACCTTCAGATCAGATCTGATGATGTAACCAGAGCATCGTAACGGCAGCAGATCAGACGGTTTAAGCATGGCCCAGCACCAACGCAATCCGATAAACTCCAACATCCTATATCATCTAAGCAAAAAAAAAACACGATGCGACAGCTAATTAATAAAAAAAGAAAAAAAATAGTAACATATTATGTCACTATTACTACGAGTAACATAACGCATACTCCCTCCATTCAACAATGGAATGTGTTCACATTTTTCAAAAACTAATTTTGATCATAAATTTAATCAACGAGACCGATTGTGACGGGAGTAAAAATTATATCATTGACTTCGTATTCGAATGAAGTTTCCGATGATACAATATTTAGTCCCGTCATAATCGGTCTTATTGGTTAAATTTATGATCAAACTTAAAGCTCGCAAATCGAGGACGCACTATATTATGAAATGGAGGGAGTATCAGACTAGTCACAATGAAAATAACATAGGTAGTAACATACATGCCACCTAAGCAAAAAATATGATGTAGCAGCTAATTAATGAGAAGAGAGAGAAATTGAGTAACTTAACATGTTACTATCTCTATGAGTAACATATCACATACCAAGACAAAATAAGTCTATGATCTAATAAATGAAAGGCTCTATGTTACTACCCCTATGTTACTATCCACTATGAAGGTAGTAACTTGGACTAGTAACATATGCATGTTACTACTTTATGTTACTCCCCATCGTGACTAGTCTCAAAGGCAAGATGGGTCTATAAGTTAATATTTGAAAGGTTCAATGTTACTATCCATTATGGAGGTAGTAACTTAACTAACTAGATAATGCCCCGACGCGTTGCCGCGGGAAACATGCTAAAAAGATGCATAAAAGTTGCTACAAAAATATCCATAACTAATGTAAAGTTGTATGTAAGCTTAAAATGGAAATAAAATATAAAGGGTATAAAAAAGGAAAAAAATACAGTTAAAAGAATGTCATTTCGCACAAAAATGTGAATACGAACAACATAGGTATGGTGCAAGCAACTAACACATATGTTGTCAATACAAAATTCAATGCAAAAAATATCGTATGAGTAACATGCATTAGTTGATGTGGCACTTGCATGCATAGAGTAATGAATAAATAATGTAATTTATGACTTGCATGCATGACTTGTTTATGTGGCATAGTTACGTGTCTAGAAAAAATAACTACTGGGTTGTAACTATTTAGAAATAAAAGATAACATATGCATGTTACTACTAATGTTACTTCTCATTATGGATAGTCTAATACAAAGATATATAGATTTATTATTTTTTGAGCCGGGAACCATGGTTTAGGTTGGCCCTGCTCCGCCGGCATGGATGTTTGTCTATGTTTTTTTCATTTTGAATCGGCACATGCATTCAACATTACGCACTTTAGATAAAAAAGAAACAACATTAAATGGGTTGACATGCAAAAATCCACATTAACAATTAAAAAACATAATTTAAAAAAAGTTTTCGTCCCATATGCTGTCCTAGGCGTCCTTGTCGTTCGAGTCACTGATGTCCTCATCGTTCGAGCCAAGGCCGGTGAGGCCGACCAACTCCGATGTCCGGCCACCCCATGAAAACGCCGTCTCCTAAGCCCGGGCCGGCGTCCTGCACATGCTACACTGCGGCGGGCTGTTTCGTCGCGGGCACAAGACTCTCCTCCTTTCGTGTCCACCCAAAAATTCGGTTAACCGAAAATTCGGTGCGGTTTTCGGTTTTATACCGAAGCACCACCGTTTAAGTATCTGCGCTCGTAATGCTGCAGCGGCACCCTGTTATATAGGCAAAAAGATCTGCCTCAACTCCTTAGTCGGGCGAGGTGGGACTAAATGAGTCAAATGGCGCGGGCGCTTAGTCGGCCGTTCGCATGCTGCACGCTTGGCTTGGGCACGCACGCCCTTCCACCAAGAGCTGACGTGAGTTGGGCCTTTGCATGCTTGCATGCACTTAGGCCAGGTAGGCTCATGAAGATATGCACGATGCATCTGGTGGGCGATCGTGTGCGTCGTTTTTTGCGTTTTTCATGCTGGATCATGTTGTTCAGTTTTTGTTCGACTAACTGAGATGAATGTAGTCCCAAAGTAGAGCTAGTCTCAAAGTATAACCTATGGTCGACGTATCCAATGACCTTCGATCGGCACAACCATCTGGTCAGTATCCAACATGGGGGTTCGGTCGTCCTCGTCCTAGACCCCATCATAGACAGGTATCACCTTACTAAAGTCCTAATGGATGAAGAAAATAGCCTTAATTTGATTTACTCAGACACGGTGAAAAAGATGGGTATAAACCCGTTAAGGATCAAACCCAGCAACACTACTTTTAAAGGAGTGATTCCACGCGTCGAAGCCTGGTGCACAGGCTCTGTAAGCCTGGAAGAAGTGTTCGGTCCGTCCGATAACTTTCGAAGCGAAGACTTGATCCTCGACATTGTATCTTTCCGCAACGGCTATCACGTCCTGCTAGGCCCGTACATCGTTCCCTCGCTTTAATGTCGTCCCACACTACGTATGCCTCAAGCTCAAGATGCCCGGCCCCAATGGGGTCATTAATGTCAACGACAATACAAAGCGCTCTCTCCGAACCGAGGAACATCTGGTGGCCGAATTCCATTACAATGATGATCGGCAAACGCCGACATCTGTCGTAAAGGCACGTAAGGCTAGGAAGCGAGCTCGGTCTCAGCCTGAACTTCCAGAACCTTCTTCTCCCCATAAATAGGGACTCGCCCCCATTGCACATCCCTGGGGCCAGCGAAGCACGTGCCGAGGAGGCACAACTTCGCACTCAAGATTCCATGGGTGACGGTGAGGAAAACTATCAAAGTGTACGTATTTGGCTGGACCGGACTACTACCATTAAATGTCTTCGGACACATTGCACGTACCATCAAGGGTCTGCTAAAGGTGTAAAGCTCATGCACACTTCGGCGACCTCTTAAGATTTTGTTTCCAAGGTCCGTTCGCGGAACACCACCACCCATTGAGGTACACAACTCCCTAGGAGGCGCAAGAGCGGACAAGCGATAGGGCACATCGAGGACGTCAGATCACCCATCAAAGACCCCTGGTACAACCACTCCTGTAAAATTTATATTTCATTTTCAAATACCTTTAAACAGTTGCCTCAGCAATTTGAACAATAAGAGTTGTTGAACAAAATATAAAACCATTATACATGGTCGCTTCGCTGTCCTTTTTATTACATGCTCTATTTTCTCCCTCTTCTTACAAAAAAAATTGGTACACATTACGATGCAATCGGCTAATAGACCGGGGGCTCAGGTTTTAAAAAATCATCCTAAGCACAATTGATTATGCGTTCGGTGTCTTAGAATTCGCTTTATATGCACTGGTTCCGAACTATGTCTTGGGTCAATAGTTAGATTGCCCCGCTCCTGTGCTTGCCCCTTTACGTTTCGCTTGTTCGTCTAAAAGGGAAAAGGGTGAACCACTGCAATTGTGTTTCCAGCTAGCCTAGTCAAGCACCTCAGGGGAGAAAGCCGAAAACTGACCGTCATAGTATGCGAGAACTGGTCTACAAATCCGAACTTAAGTGTTATACTAAAAACCTCGTTAGAGGTTATTCCGTGTCATACGTTGGGTTTGGTATTCGTCCAAACCATGTGATATCGGCTTTAGCCATGGCTTATCCAAACATCACAAACCACTGGGGGCTAGTCATTAGCCCCCCGCATTCCTTTTTCGCGCTCCTACGGCTAAGTGAAAGCAATAAATCATTATGGTCTGATTGTCTTGTCTGCCTCACACTACCGCCTTCGGGTACCGATAGCTCGGCTAAGGGTCACAGTACGTAGGAAGAGACACCTCGTGTAGTATCTACATGGGGGCTGAAGCCGACGACTCGCAACTTTCAGTTTCCACAGACATACAGGAGTTATAACGAATGCAAAACATGAAAGACATGATAAACCATGCATCATAAACATACAAGCGTTAAAAGGTCTTCGGACATATTACAACGCATTTACTCATAAATGTTTTCTTTCGAACACTGAGCCTCTATCGCCCGAGCACCCTCCATAACTACGGAGAAGTATCGCTCAGGGCACCTATGCTCCTTTCCAGGGGGCGGAGAAGCAGTGGCTATCTTCGTCGGATCAAGCCCCGGCCAGTGCACCTTGGCCCTTGCAAAGGCCATCCGAGCTCCCTCGATACATGAGGAACGCCTTAGCGCGTCGATCTGAAGCGAGGCGTCGCTCAGCTTCTGCACCAGTCTGAAGTAGTTGCTCGGCAATGGCTCGTTGGGCCATAGCTGGATACAGAGATCCTTCATGGCCGGCTTCGCCATCCGGTGTAGCTCCATCACCTGCTTCAGCTGCTCGATAAGGAGAGGAGAGCGCTCGGAGGTTTCAAATTGCGCCCAGAATAGCGGAGCTTCATCTCCTTCTCCCCGCGAAGCATAGAACTGGTTCGCGTCCGCCATGCTCTTCTGGAGGTCCGAGCAGGCGCTTAAGGAACGCCACACTTGGGTGAGCAATGCGAACCTGCCATCGCCGAAGACACACTGCAGTAAATACGGCTTACCACCCGTGATATCCTTAACTTGACGGACTTGCTCTTCAAAGAACCGCCTATCCACCCCTCCTTTTGGAGATCGGATTTCAGAGTGGATAGCTCAACGTCATGCTCCTTGCCTTTCTGCTCAAGGTCCTCGCACTTTTGGCCGGCGTCCTTGAGCTCCTGCTGGATTTCCTCCACCCGAGCCTCATGCTTGGCACTAGTGGCTCTTAAAGTGGAAAGTGCGTCAGCCGCTTGTTCGACCACCGCCTTCTCGTCCGCGGCCTCTTGCTTTGCCCTTTGTAGCTCAACCTTGAGCTTCTCAATTTCCTTCGCCGAGGCTGTGTAAGTATCAAAGATATAATCATACCGTGTCGACAGTATGAATCACTAGTGATGAAAAATTCGGATATTACAATCCGTCTTACCTTGCGCCTCGTCGAATCTCTTGTTCACAGCGTCAAGCTCATCTTCGGAGCTCTTCAACTTCCGATTTAACTCGTCTAGCTCGACGGAATTAGCAGCTGCTGCCGATGACGGAGCCTACAAATAACAAACCCCTATCAGATTACATGGGTTTAAATCTCCAAACTGCCATAAACATGACCCTATGTTTGGTCCTCTTAAGGGATGTTAGAACATTCTGAACAAATATACTATCGTATATTGTCTGAACAATGATTTATGATTGATCCCCAGGGAGTTTTTCTAAACTCACATAGGGCTTAGTGGCTGCTATATATATAACGATAGCACAAATGTAATAAATCAACATCCCAGAAATAGAACATTACGTGGCTCACCTGGAAGCCCGTTAGGAGATCGTTGAAGGCCTCCTTCGGTCCGCTATCAACGGACTGAATGCTCTGCAAAACTACACCCATAAGGGTGCGGTGATCCTCGGAGATGGAGGCGCTTGATAGAGCCTCCTCCATAAGTGGCCACCTAGTGGTCGGTGGCGTCAGTGGTGATCGGTTAGACCGATCTTCAACCGGGGATTGGACCGGTGGCTCCGGAGGCGTGGTGCGCTACGGAGATGACCTTGGAGGGGATTGGACATCCCTTCGTCCGATCTCCTCAGTGCACGGGAGGGTCTCCCCCTCCCGGTCTTCGGTGACCGAGGCATTAACCTCGGCGATGACGTCATCACCCCACCGCTGGTGTTCGGCTCCAAAGGAGCCTGGTGGGATGACACCTCCATGGCATCCTTCACGACACTCGGAGGTGTGGGATGCAATGCGGTCCCACTCTCCACTAGCTTGGTGGGTGGGGTCTCCCCGTCCGAGACTTGGTCGGTGGGAAGAACGCGCGGTGGGCTGCAAATCAAAAGGCACTGACATGTTAATAACATCTAGAACTTGTCATAAATAGCTCGGGAGTCTTCGGATTCTTACCTTTGAGTTGGGGGTTTGACCCTTAGGTTCCTTTGAGGAACCTTCTCGAATTCTTCGGACTCGGTATTTGAGTTCGAACTGTCGTCGGACAGAATCAACTGCAGCCGACGCACCTTCTTCGGGGCAGGAAGAGGTACTTCCTCTACGGCGTCCGGTGACGCCACCCTCTTTCTCGCGAGGGGGGAATCGCCTTCCCCCTCGTCCTCATGCTCCTCCTCTGGTTAGAGGAGGCATGGGTTTCCTCGGACACAGCGTCTGGCTGGTCCTTGATGCGGAGCCTCCTTGGCTTCTCTTCTTCTTCTTCTCCTTCTTTTCTGGCGCCTTGTAAGGCGCCACGACGAGCATCTTCGACAACAGCTCGGACCTGAGGTCTTCGGGATGTGGTGTCGGGCAGTTGATGCCCATGGCTTTGCTCATCCACTTCTGCAAAGGTGATCGGAAAGGTGCTTAGACTTTGTTTCGAAAAATGGAACCGATCAATTAACACTATGTTATACCTGAGAAGGAGGGTTATCGGCATGTAGGCCCCTGTCCTCCTCCTTGGCTGGCCAGCTCTCCTGAGCTTTGAACAACGCCTTCCACAGCTTCTCCGGAGTGGTGTGGTAGAGCCGGCAAACAGCTGGCTCATCATCAAGCCGATAAGCCCACATGGGAGAGTCTCAGCGCTGGCAGTGAAGGATGCGTCGCCGAAGCATGATCTGAACTAAGTTGGCTAGCTCGATCTCACCTTTGATCATTGAGGCGATGCGCCTCTGCAGGTTATCCATGTTGGGGAACGTTGCATGAGAAACAAAAAAATTCCTACGCACACGTAAGATCTATCCATGGTGATGAGCATCTATGAGGGGGAGAGTGGATCTACATACCCTTGTAGATCACTAAGCGGGAAGCGTTAAGAAACACGGTTGGTGTAGTCGAACGTCTTCGCTATCCAAATCGCCGAGCGTCCCGCGATCTCATCACAATCCGTCCCATGAACTCATCACGATCCGTCCCGCGATCTCATCGCGATCCGTCTCGCGATCTTGATCACGGTCCTTCCGATCTAGCGCCGAACGGACGGCACCTCCGCGTTCAGCACACGTATAGCTCAATGACGATCTCCGCCTTCTTGATCTAGCAAGAGGGAGAGGAGAGGTAGATGAGTTCTCCGGCAGCGCGACAGCGTTGCGGCGATGGTGGTGGAGCTATTCCAGCAGGGCTTCGCCTAAGCACCGCTGAAAACCGATCTAGAGGAGAAACTGCGATCTAGAGGAGAGGTAGCACGTGGCTGAAAATCTAGTGCAAAACCCCTAAAACCTCTAGTATATTTAAGAGGAAGAGAGGAGAAGGCTTGGCGCAAGTGCCAAGACCTCTAGGCTTTGGCCGAAGTGGGAGGAAAGGAGGAATCTTCCTCCAATCCTAGTAGGACTACGACTTCTTCCCTTTTTGCCTTTTTTGCCTTTTTCCACCTTTTCTCTTTGGGATTTTCTTTCCCAGCCGCATGGGCCTTGTCTGGAACTTCCACCAGCCCACTAAGGGCTGGTATTCACTCTCCCACAGCCCATGTAGCCTCTTGGGTCGAAATACCCCTCCCGATGGTCTCCCGGTACACTACCGGCACTCCCGGTACACTACCGATGAGCCCGAAACTTTTCCGGTGACCAAAATAGGACTTCCTATATATCAATCTTTACCTCCGGACCATTCCGGAGCTACTTGTTACATCCGGGATCTCATTAGGGACTCCTAACAACCTTCGGTCACCACCATGCATAACTCTATACTACCGAAACGTCACCAAACCTTAAGTGTGCAAACCGTGCGGGTTCGAGAACTATGTAGACATGACCGAGACACCTCTACGGTCAATAAACAATAGCGGGACCTGGATGCCCATATTGGTTCCTACATATTCTACGAAGATCTTTATCGGTCGAACCTCTGTGTCAAGGATTCAGTTAATCCCGTATGATGTTCCCTTTGTTCTTTGGTATGTTACTTGCCCGAGATTCGATCGTCGGTATCTCCATACCTAGTTCAACCTCGTTACCGGCAAGTCTCTTTACTCATTCCGTAAAACAAGATCCTGTGACTAACACTTAGTCACATTGCTTGCAAGGCTTATTGTGATGTTGTATTACGGAGTGGGCCCTGAGATACCTCTCCATCACACGGAGTAACAAATCCCAGTATTGATCCATGCCAACCCAACAGACACCCTCGGAGATACCTGTAGAGCACCTTTATAATCACCCAGTTACGTTGCGATGTTTGATATACACAAGGTACTCCTCCAATGTCAGTGAGTTGCATGATCTCATGGTCATAGGAGCAAATACTTGACAATGCAGAAAACAGTAGCAATAAACTGACACGATCATATGCTATGTTTGTAGTTTGGGTCTTGTCCATCACATCATTCTCCTAATGACGTGATCCCATTATCAAATGTCATCTCATGTCCATGACTAGGAAACCATAGCCATCTTTGATCAACGAGCTCATCTATTAGAGGCATACTAGGAACATGGTGTTGTCTATGTATCCACACATGTATCTGAGTTTCCGATTAATACAGTTATAGCATGGATGATAAAGGGTTATCATGAAAACAAGGAAATATGATAATAACCAATTTATTATTGCCTCTAGGGCATATTTCTAACAGTCTTCCACTTGCACTAGAGTCAATAATCTAGTTCACATCACCATGTGATTCGCATTGTTATGAATCTATCACCCAATGAGTTCTGGGGCTCGATCATGCTTTGCATGTGAGAGAGGTCTTTTAGTCAACGGGTCTACGACATTCAGATCCGCGTGTACTTTGCAAATCTCTATGTCATACTGTAGACACTGCTACCACACTCCACTTGGAGCTATTCCAAATGGCTGCTCCACTATACGTATCCGGATTGCTACTCAGAGTCATCCGGATTGGTGTTAAATTTTGCATTGACGTAACCCTTTACGATGAACTCTTTATCACCTCCATAATAGAGAAATATTTCCTTAGTCCTCTAGTTACTAAGGATAATCCTGACCGCTGTCCAGTGATCCACTCCTGGATCACTTTTGTACCCCTTGACGGACTCATGGTAAGGCACACACAGGTGCGGTACACAGCATGGCATACTATACAGAGCCTATGGCTAAGGCATAGGGGACGACATTCGTCCTTTCTCTTTCTTCTGCCGTGGTCGAGCTTTGAGTCTCACTCAACTTCACACCTTATAAATCAGGCAAGAACTCTTTCTCTGACTGATCTAGTTTGAACTCTTTCAAAATCTTGTCAAGGTATGTACTCGTTGAAAGTCTCATCGAGCATCTTGATCTATCTTTATAGATCTTGAAGCTCAACAATTAGGTAGCTTTATCTAGGTCTTCCTTTGAAAAAATCTTTTCAAACAACCGTTTATGCTTTCCAGAAATTCTACATCATTTTTGATCAATAATATGTCAACCACGTATGTTTATCAAAAATTCTATAGTGCTCCCACTCACTTTATTGTAAATACAAGTTTCTCATAAACTTTGTATAGACTCAAAAACTTTGATCACCTCATCAAAGCATACATTCCAACTCCGAGATGCTTTCTCCAGTCCATAGAAGGATCACTGGAGCTTGCACACCTTTTAGCATCCTTAGGGCTGACAAAACCTTCTGGTTGTATCTCATACAACCTTTCTTTAAGGAAGGAAACGATGTTTTGACATCCATCTGCCAGATTTCATAATTAAAAAATGCAGCAACTACTAACATAATTCCAATAGACTTTAGCATCAGCGTATGCCTTCATCTTAAAGGTCCATTTGTACTCAACGACCCGTCGTCCAACGAGCAAGTCTACTAAAGTCTATACTTGGTTTTCATACATGGATCCTTTCTCGGATTTCATGGTCTCTAACCATTCGTCGGAATACGGGCCCATCATCGCTTCTCCATAGCTCGCAGGTTCATGGTTGTCCAACAACATGACCTCCAAGACAGGGTTGTCATACCACTCAGGAGAAGTATGCGTCCTTGTCGACCTATGAGGTTTGATAGTAACTTGATCCGAAGCTTCATGATCATCATCATTAACTTCCTCTTCAACTGACGTAGGTTCCACAGAAACATCTTTCTGTGCTGCGCTACTCTCTGGTTGAAGCAAAGGTTCAACAACCTCATCAAGTTCCATCTTCCTCCCACTCAATTCTTTCGAGAGAAACTTTTTCTCGAGAAAGGACCCAATTTTAGCAACAAACATTTTATGCTTGGATCTGAGATAGAAGGTTCACCCAACTGTTCTTAGGGTATTCTATGAAGATGCATTTGTTCGCTTTGGGTTCGAGCTCATTAGGTGAAAACATTTTCCACACAAGCGTCGCAGCCCCAAACATTAAGAAATGACAGCTTAGGTTTTTATCAAACCATAATTCACACGGTGTCATCTCAACGGATTTAGATGGTGCCCTATTTAAAGTGAACGTAGTTGTCTCTAATGCATAACCCCAAAATTATAGTAGCAAAACGATAAGAGACATCATAACACGCACCATATCCAATAGAGCACGACTATGACGTTCAGACACACCATCACACTATGGTGTTCCAGGTGGCGTGAGTTGTGAAACAACTTTCACATTGTCTAAAGTTGCATGCCAAACTCGTAACTCAGATATTCACCTCCACGATCATATCGCAGACATTTTTATCTTATTGTCACGATGATCTTAAACTTCACTCTGAATTTGCTTGAACCTTTCAAACGATTCAGACTTGTGTTTCATTAAGTAAATATACACTATATCTACTCAAATCATCAGTGAAGGTAAGAAAATAATGATATCCACCGCACGCTACAAGACTCATTGGATTGCATACATCAACATGTATCATTTCCAATAAATCACTTGCCCGCTCCATCAATCCGGAAAACTGGGTCCTTAGTCATCTTCCCCAAGAGGCATGGTTCGCATGTCTCAACCGATTTGAAATCGAATGAGTCCAAAGATCCATCGGCATGGAGTTTCTTCATGCGCTTTATACCAAGATGACATTTAGCGGCAGTGCCATAAGTATGTGGTACTATCATTATTAAATTTGTATCTTTTGGCATCAATGTTATGAACATGTATACTACTACGATCAAGATTCAACAAACCATTCTCACTGGGTGCATCACCATTGAAGGTATTATTCATGTAAACATAATAACCATTATTCTCTAACTTAAATGAATAACCGTGTTGCAATAAACACGATCTAATCACGTTCATGCTCAACGCAAAACACCAAATAACATTTATTTAGGTTCGTCACTAATCCCGAAGGTAGAGAGAGCGTGCGATGTTGATCACATCAATCTTGGAAACATTTCCAACACACATCGTCACCTCACGCTTAGCTAGTTCTCCGTTTATTCCATAGCTGTTATTTCGAGTTACTAACATTTAGCAACCGAACCGGTATCCAATACCCAGGTGCTACTAGGAGTACTAGCAAGGTAAACATAAATAACACGTATATCAAATATACTTCTGTTGACATTGCCAACCTTCTTATCTATCAAGTATCTAGGGTTGTTCCGCTTTAGCGACCGCTCTCCTCATAATCGAAGCACTTAGTCTCGCGTTTGGGTTCAACTTTGGGTTGCTTCACTGGAGCAGCAACTGACTTGCCATCCATGAAGTTTCCCTCCTTGCCCTTGCCCTTCTCGAAACTAGTGGTTTTACTAACCATCAACACTTGACGCTCCTTCTTGATTTCTACCTTCACGGTGTCAAATATTGCGAACAGCTCAGGGATCATTTTTTCTATCCCTGGCATTTTATAGTTCATCACCAAGTTCTAGTAGCTTAGTGACAGTGACTTGGAGAACTATATCAATCACTATCTTATCTAGAAGATCAACTCCCACTCGATTCAAGCGATTGTAGCACCCAGACAATCTGAGCACAGGCTCAACGATTGAGCTATTCTCGTTCATCTTGCAGGCAAAGAATCTTGTTGGAGATCTCATATCTCGCAACACGGGCACGAGCTTGAGATCCTAATTTCAGCTCTTAGAACATCTCATATGTTCCATGACGTTCAAAATGTTTTTGGAGCCTCAATTCTAAGCCATAATGCATGACGCACTAAACTATCAAGTAGTCATCGGAACGTGCCTGTCAGATGTTCACAGCATCTACAAACGACGCTAGAGGGGGTGGCGCACTGAGCGGTGCATTAAGGACATAAGCCTTCTGTGCAGCAATGAGGACAATCCTCAGATCACGGACCCAGTCCGCAATATTGCTACCATTATCTTTCAACTCTATTTCTCTAGGAACATATAAAATTTCAAGGGAGCTACAGCGCGAGCAAGTAATCTACGACATAATTTGCAAAGACACTACTAACTATGTTCATGATAATGAGTTCAATTAATCATATTACTGAAGAACTCCCACTCAAATTGGCATCCCTTCGGTCATTCGAGTGATACATGATCCAAATTCACCAACTCAAGTCCGATCATCACATGAGTTGAGGTGGTTTCAATGGTGAATATCATCATGTTGATCGTATCTACTATATGACTCATGTTCGACTTTTCGGTCTCTTGTGTTCCGAGGCCATGTTTGTAAATGCTAGGCTCGTCAAGTTTACCGCGAGTGTTCTGCATGTGCAACACTGGCTTGCACCCATTGTATGTGAATGTAGAGTCTATCACACCCGATCATCACGTGGTGTCTCGACACGACGAACTTTCGCAACGGTGCACACTCGGGGAGAACACAATTCATCTTGAAATTTAAGTGAGGGATCACCTTATAATGCTACCGTCTTCCTAAGCAAAACAAGGTGCATAAAAGGATTAACATCACATGCAAATCATAAGTGACATGATATGGCCATGAACTTGTGCTTTTGATCTCCATCTTGAAAGCACCAACATGATCTCCATCGTCACCGGCCTGATACCATGATCTCCATCATCTTGATCTCCATCAACGTGTCGTCATCGTGGTTGTCGCGCCCACCATGCTTGTACTACTAGTGCTACCGTTTAGCGATAAAGTAAAACATTACATAGTGCTTAATGATTGACACGCAGGTCATACAATAATTAAAGACAATCCTATGGCTCCCGTCGGTTGCCGTACTCATCGACATGCAAGTCGTGATATTCTATACAACACATGATCATCTCATACATCACATATATCTCATCATGTAATTGGCCATATCACATCACAACATACCTTGCAAAAACAAGTTAGACGTCCTCTAATTGTTGTTGCATGTTTTACGTGGCTGCTATGGGTATCTAGCAAGAACAATTATCACCTACGCATAAACCATAACGGTGATACATCAGTTGCTTTTCAACCTTCTCAAGGACCGCCTTTGTCGAATCCGATCCAACTAAAGTAGGAGAAACAGACACCCGCCAACCATCTTTGTGCAACGAAGTTACACGTCAGTCGATGGAACCGGTCTCTCATAAGCGTACGAGTAAGGTTGGTCCGGGCCGCTTCATCCCACAATACCGCTGAACCAAAACACGACCAAGGGAGGAAGCAATCTAAGCATCAATGCCCACAAACTCTTTGTGTTCTACTCGAGATCTCATCTACACATAGACCTAGCTCATGATGCCACTGTTGGGGAACGTTGCATGGGAAACAAAAATTTTCCTATGCGCATGCAAAATCTATCCATGGTGATGAGCATCTACGAGGGGGAGAGTGGATCTACATATCCTTGTAGATCGCTAAGCGGGAAGCATTAAGAAACGCGGTTGGTGTAATCGAACGTCTTCACGATCCAAATCGTCGAGCGTCCCGCGATCTCATCACGATCCGTCCCGCGATCCAATCACGATCCGTCCCGCAAACTCATCACGATTCATCCCGCGATCTCATCACGATCCGTCTCGCGATCTTGATCACGGTCCTTCCGATCTAGCGCCAACGGACGGCACCTCCGCGTTAAGCACACGTACAGCTCGATGACGATCTCTGCCTTCTTGATCCAGCAAGAGGGAGCGGAGACGTAGATGAGTTCTTCGGCAGAGCGACGGCATTGCGGCGATGGTGGTGGAGCTATTCCAACAGGGCTTTGCCTAAGCACCGCTGAAAACCGATCTAGAGGAGAAACTGCGATCTAGAGAAGAGGTAGCACGTGGCTTAAAATCTAGTGCAAAAACCCTAAAACCTCTAGTATATATAAGAGGAAGAAGAAGGAGGCTTGGCGCAAGGGCCAAGCCCTCTAGGCTTCGGCCGAAGTGGGAGGAGAGGAGGAATCCTCCTCCAATCCTAGTAGGACTAGGACTCCTTCCCTTTTTCCCTTTTTTGCCTTTTTCCACCTTTTCTCTTTGGGATTTTCTTTTCCAGACGCATGGGCCTTGTGTGGGACTTCCACCAGCCTACTAAGGGCTGGTATTCACTCTCCCACAGCCCATGTAGCCTCTCGGGTCGAAATACCCCTCCCGATGGTCTCCCGGTACACTACCGGCACTCCCGGTACACTACCGATGAGCCCGAAACTTTTCCGGTGACCAAAACAAGACTTCCTATATATCAATCTTTACCTACGGACCATTCCGGAGCTCCTCGTGACATCCGGGATCTCATTAGGGACTCCGAACAACCTTCGGTCACCACCATGCATAACTCTATACTACCGAAATGTCACCAAACCTTAAGTGTGCAGACCCTGCGGGTTCGAGAACTATGTAGACATGACCGAGACATCTCTACGGTCAATAATCAATAGCGGGACCTGGATGCCCATATTTGTTCCTACATATTCTATGAAGATCTTTATCGGTCGAACCTCTATGTCAAGGATTCAGTTAATCCCGCATGATGTTCCCTTTGTTCTTCGGTATGTTACTTGCCTGAGATTTGATCGTCAGTATCTCCATACCTAGTTCAACCTCGTTACCGGCAAGTCTCTTTACTCGTTCTGTAATATAAAGATCCCATTACTAACACTTAGTCACATTGCTTGCAAGGCTTATTGTGATGTTGTATTACCGAGTGGGCCTTGAGAAACCTCTCCGTCACACGGAGTAACAAATCCCAGTCTTGATCCATGCCAACCCAATAGACACCCTTGGAGATACCTGTAGAGCTCCTTTATAGTCACCCAGTTACGTTGCGACGTTTGATACACACAAGGTACTCCTCCGGTATCAGTGAGTTGCATGATCTCATGGTCATAGGAACAAATACTTGACATGCAGAAAACAATAGCAATAAACTGACACGATCATATGCTACGTTTGTAGTTTGGGTCTTGTCCATCACATCATTCTCCTAATGATGTGATCCCGTTATCAAATGACATCTCATGTCCATTACTAGGAAACCATAGCCATCTTTGATCAACGAGCTAGTCTATTAGAGGCATACTAGGGACATGGTGTTGTCTATGTATCCACACATGTATCTGAGTTTTCGATTAATACAATTATAGCATGGATAATAAATGATTATCATGAAATCAAGGAAATATGATAATAGCCCATTTATTATTGCCTCTAGGGCATATTTCCAACAATTCACCTCCGCATTCGACCCGTAGTCGAGGCCCTTTCGGAGCCATGAGATCAATCTTGGGGGGGGGGATCTGAACTCGGCCGGAGCAGCTTGACCTTCTACCCTTGGCTCGGTGATATAAAACCACTATTTTTGCCAAGTCCTGATGGTGTCGATGAAAGTACCGGACGACCATCCGACGTGGGGGAGCTTGCTGATGACCGCCCCACCGCAGTCTGCATGTTCGCCGGCGACACACTTCGGCTTGATGTTGAATACCTTGAGCCATAGCCCGAAGTGCGGTTCGACCCGTAAGAAGGCCTCACACACGATGATGAAGGCCGATATGTGCATGAAGGAGTTCGGCGAGAGGTCATGGAAGTCGAGCCCGTATAAGAACATAAGCCCCCTGACGAAGGGGTGGAGCGGGAAGCTCAGTCCCTGAATGAAGTGGGGGACGAACACCACCCTCTCGCAGGGCTTGGGTGTGGGAACCACCTGCTTGGGCTCGGCGGAGCGGTGGTAGACATTGGCGGGGAGGTATCCGGCCTGTTTTAGGTTCCGGATATCCTTGTCGGTGACCGTGGAAGCCTCCCACTTGCCATTGGAACCAGAACCAGCCATGGCTGAGCTAGGAAAAGGAGTTGCGGAAGAACTGGATGTGGGCTCTGGAACCTTAGGAGATTGGGGAAGCAGAGGATGTGAATGGAAAGTGTGGTTAGGCCTTGGGGTTTTTCCCCTTTTTATGGGGCTGGTCGCCGGTTGACCCTCCCTTTTACTGCGTCGTGGATCCCTCCGCTTCCCAAGGCATGCATGCCGTTATGCGCGCATGATTAATCGTATCCCGTGCGAAACGGGGCACGATCTATGCATTGATGGATCATGTTAGTGAGGAAAGAAACGACCTCGAACCACGAATCAAGTTTTTGCAACTAGTCCAATGGTTGTGGTGGGTCGCGACCTTTCGTCAAAAGGTTGTCAGGGAACTCTGTTTGCTCCTTGACGCTTGGCCTTCGGGCTAAGGTATTCATGGTGTTCGGGCGATCCACAGATCGGGAAAAACTACATGTCATCGGAGGCCGAACTAAACTCGGCCGATCACTGATTGAGAAGAAGGACTCACCTCGCAAGCCGAAGACTCTGATCAAGCGAAGCTGGAGCTAAGACCCTTGACGCTGGAGGCTAGTTCGGGGGCTACCGAGGGAGTCCTGGTTTAAGGGGTCCTCGGGTGGCCGACCTTTTTCTCGTGGGCCGGACTATATGGGTCGTTTATCGAGCATTGGATTGATCGAAGGCCCTGTCTCCAGGAAGGAAGCTTCGGGAATCGTGGGGTGTCCTCCAAGATTGCAATAGTGAATAGACATGTTTTTCCTTCTATGTGTAACCGACCATGTGTAAACCCTAGGTACCCTCGACGTCTATATAAGCCGGAGGGTTTTAGGTTGTAGACAGAGGCCAACTCATCTAGGGTTTAGCTATTCGATCTCAAGGTAGATCAATTCTGTAACCTACACATCATCAATATAATCAAGCAGGACGAAGGGTTTTACCTTCATAGAAGGGCCCGAACTTAGGTAAACATCGTCTCCTTCGTCCCCTGTTATCATCGATCCTAGTCTCACAGCTCGGATCCCTTACCCGAGATCCCCCGGTTTTGACAGCGATAGATGGGCCAAATACATGCAGTACAAGGCTCGTCAAGACCAACCGGTCTGCGCGTGGCATCGACCTTCACCGTTCTGAAGCCGAAGGACGACGATGAAGTAGTGGAGGTGATGGTCAGGGCGACGACGATAGGCCACCATACTATGCCCATCGTTCTAGGCGACTACGAGGATGAGGAGATGGTGCATGCTACGATCGAAGCAGAGGTGGACAACTATAAGGCCAAGGGTCTCGCCGATCTAATCGCCTCCAGGGTCGTCGAGGCTAGGATGTAGCGGTGTCGTGTAAAAGATTGATTTACTCTCATTCACCAATCCCCTTGTACTCAATCCTGACCGAACTCTAAATCTAGGTGTGCTAATCAATCCTATCGAACCCCACAATCAATCTTACCTCTATCACACGGATCGAATGCACAAATCGAATCTAATAAGCGAATCAAAAGCGGAAAATCGAGAGCGAGGAGGTGAAACAGAGGGCTTACTGCCACCGAACTCCTATAGGTGATGTTGGTGATTGACGCCGATGCTTGCCTTGCTGTCGTTCGCTCCATTGATCCCAGTCGCCAGCGTGAGAGTGAAGAGAGGGGAGAGGTGTTGAGCGAAGGTGAGGATAATTATGTCGGCGCTTATGGAAGCAACATGTCGAGCATGGCTCCTCGCATGCAGTCGCCGCCGCCCACGTAACTTGACTTGCATTCCACAGGTCTGGTCGTGGAATAACCGACTATTCGATCGTTCCCAGGTGCTTCAAGTTCCGTGCAACGCATACCAAACGGTGAAAGCAGGCAACCAAAGGGACCATTCTTGTATCGCGCGGGCTTGGTCGGGGTGTATGTTACCAGGTCTAGAACAGCTGAACGTATATTTCCCTTACATGTCTCCAAAGAAACAAAAACATTTCCCTTACAATGCCAGCGTCATCATAGGTCCTGTTTGGAACTTGGACGCGGTAAAAATGTTTCAGTTCAGCAGAAACACTCCCGATGTGCAGGTGTAATTACAAAACAAGGCAATTTTGGTCACTATGAGAGAGATCAAAGTTGACCTAAGTGAGCCTTGGAACATAAACTAAGGACAAATTAGCCGTGGACGCACAGAAATAACCAAAAATTTGGCAACATATATACCAAAAGGCATGGTAGAAAACAAAAATAACATGGGAGAAACAAGCAGCCATCTTTAACATCATGGTGGCCCCTTTCTAATCCCATTCCTTTACATGGAGACGAAGGCACGTACGTATTTGCACTTAAAAATACGATTTGGAATACAAGCAAACCAAGAAGAAGAAAGCTACCTACGCCCACCGAATTGCCTGATCAAAGGCAAGGCTTGAGTTGATGGGATGAATCAGTCAGCATTGTGCATGGAGGAATCGAGGCCCTCCACGCGGCTGCGCACAATGCGGTGGAATACCTCTCGCACCTGCTTCTCCAGTGGCTCCAGCCCGTCCCTCATGGCCGCGCACACGGCGGAGAGTTCCGCTGCAGCCTCCCGCACGTCCACCTCCCTGTCCCCGAAGAGCGGAATGGGGGCCGCGTCAATGGCGTCCGCGAGCTTCTGTATGGCTTTCTCAAGCACCTGGATTTCCTTGAGCAGACCGCAGGAAGAGCGCCTCTCCTTGCGCTTCCCCTCTTCCGCTAGGCGTTCTTGCAGGGTGAGGAGAGGCGGCGCCCAGGGGAATGCGGCGCGCGCTGGCGCCGCGGGCAGGTGGTGAGCCAGGAGCGCGCTGGACCGGTCTGGGCAAGGGACGGCGGCGACCAGAGCCCACGCCGTGAAGTGGAGTATGCAGCCCATGGCGTAGACAGGCGCCACGAGGCCCCCCTCGTGCGCGCGCGGCGCGGTCAGCCCAGCCCCGATGGCCTGTAGCTGGCGCGACGCCGACCACGCACGGGACACGCTCCACGAGAGGGAGCGGAAATGGGAGGCGGAGGCGGTGGCGGAGGAGCCGACGACCGAGGCGCGCGACGGGGACGCGCGGGCGCGGCCGAAGGAGCGGTTGCGGTGGGAGGCGAGGAAGGAGGCGACGCCACCGCTGGCCGCGGCGGTGGTGTCGTCGACGAGCAGGACGGAGAGGTCGGAGACGGCCTTGCGGGCGCGGCGGAGCTGGCCCTCGTGGATCTCCCCGGGCGCGAGCAGCACGGAGGCGGCGATGTCGGCGAGGCGCTCGAAGCGGCGCACCTGGTCGACGCCGTCGCGCGCGGCGTTGCAGACGTCGAGCGCCTTGACGGCCCTCTCGTGGAACTCGGCGACGAGCCTCTCGGCCGCGGCCGGCAGAGCCCCGCGGCGGCGCGCCTGCGCCAACACGACCCGGAACTCCTCCTGACAGAGGATGAAGGCCTCGAGGAGTCGGCGGATCCAGGCGACGGAGAGGATCTCCTCCGGCGGCGCGGCTCCCTCGGCCCCCTCCGCGGGCAGCAGGTCCCCGAGGTTAGCGGCCAGGTGGCGCTGGAAGACCTCGAGGTCGGCCTCCTCGCCCGACGGCATGGCCGTGTGATCGCGGCGGAGCGAGAGGAGCGAGCCGAAGGAGAAGGGCGACGGGGAGGAGGAGGCCCCCTGGTAGTCCGTCACCGGCATGGCCTCCGGCGAGGTCGCCGGCCGGAGGCGGATCTCGCGCGCGCGGGCGGAGGGGGGGGGGGGGGGGGGACGGGCTCAGCGGGCTATCGGGTGCGAGGCCCGGCGCATCTGTCGCGGCGACGGAGCGGAGGAGGGAATGGGGAATGTGGCAATGCGAGGAGGGCGGTGGAGTTTTATATGAAGGCGTGAGATTAGGGGGTTCCCTACTTAAAACGGAGTATTAAATTAGTACTGCTGTTTAACAATGAGCTTATTTTTGGGAGGCTGGGATGGCAGGAGTGCGCTGATCATGAAATGCTTCTAGGAGTAGTAGTATTTATTTATTTATAGGCTGGAGGAATTCCTTCTTTCTTCACGTTCTCGCTGGGTTGTTGTTTTACCGTAAAGTCCTTACCGGTGCTGATATTGCCGGTTACGGTTAGCATCGCTTCCTTTTTAGCATCGCTTTTTATAGCTACTAGTACTCCTATATGCTGGTAGTGCATTACTCCAAATCTACATGTTTTGAGCATGGTTGGATTTCCTTGCTTTGCAAAGCAGTTGAGCGACGGGATGGCAATCTCGTTGCGGTCCATGCCATACTCAGTTCACAGACAAATCAAGAAAGGAAACTCATGCTTGGTGGACACCGGAGCCCTCTGATGAACGAACGAGCAACGCACAAGAAGTGCCTGCCGTGGTGACACGCGGGTCGACGACCCGGTCCGAGCTGCACGGGAATGTTCTTGCCTTTCCACAGGCCAGCAAGAGAGCGCGCCAATTTTACTAAAACACCCTTGCCATGTCCACCAGCAAAGGTCACAGCCAGCTTGCCCGGTCGTTGGTCGGCGCGTTGAGTTGACCAGCGGATCCCCGTACACGACGGGTGGGACAGTTATGTCAGTTGGAACTGTCGCTTGCTTGCTTGCTTGAAGCCCCGCATACCGGTGACGCCCGTCATTTTTGTAGAAGCTGATGACTGAGCCGGCGGATGATTCGCATTCTAATCTTCGCCGTTAAGGTGGAGTCTGCCTTTTTTTATGATCTATTCATTGAGTTGTGTTCGCATACAAACACGTTACCGTATATCCTTGATGTCGGGCATAATGCACTGTAGCCCACGTTAAAGAAAACTTGTCCAAAAACGCGGTAGGCAAGCAGTTTGGTATATGTTTTTATAGAGCCGAAACCCCACGCGTTCGAAAGAGACCCGTTTGGATGAGCGGTCTTGGTGTGAGAACGGTTCTGGGGGTAAGCAAACGAATGGTTCAGATTTGACATCGTCTCATTCTGCTATGTACTGTGTTTTGCGTTCTATCTTCGATGTTTGTGAATAAGAATACTATTAATGATTTCTCAATAGAATATAACCTTGGCTTCATATTTTTGAAACAAAAATAGTTAGAACACACATGTCTCTTGAGACCAAGTGTAAGCCAAGTATGAAACAAGCA
The DNA here is from genome assembly GCA_022496015.1 of Hordeum marinum. Classification (NCBI taxonomy): domain Eukaryota; kingdom Viridiplantae; phylum Streptophyta; class Magnoliopsida; order Poales; family Poaceae; genus Hordeum; species Hordeum marinum. The sequence continues at coordinate 176,519,902 of CM039676.1, forward strand.
AAGCTACTTACTTAAATATAAACATTAAATAAAGCAACAGGAAAGCCTTGGTTGCAATAAGTCACCATCGGTCTCTATGAATGGTATAATGTGTTGACCGGTATGCTCTAGGATGGTTTTATTGCTAACAAATAAATTACCCTTCTCCATTGGTCTTTTAAAAGTACTTATGATATTTTTTCCAATAGAAGCATCACAATAAAGTTACGACCAAATCAAAAAATAAGTAAATCACTTGCTAGGCATACCTCTTCAAATATGTTGTGACAACATGATGGTTGTGTGATATGAACAATAGCTTGCTCAACTTTTGGATGGATTCGGTGCATATACTATTTGATTCAGCTTTTTCAATAACCAAATTACATTTGTTATCCGAATCATATTCTTTCTTTCTTTGATTCGCATGGCTACTTGTTCTTGTGTAAATTCAGAAAGCATTGCAGCTTGGCGAGCCTCAAAAATTTTCCATCCGATTTTAATCCACTCTTCATGTGATTGGCCCCAATGCTCCCTAATGCTTTGAGATTCTTTCGACAATGAGGTGCCGAAACATTGCAATTGTGAAGGGGGTACATTGGTTGCTACAGCATTGGGCGAACACATCATTTGCACAACTCTAGCTTTTACAACAACCAAGTCATGAAGCTTCCCGTCTTCTATTAGTTCCTGACGAATAGAGTTGCACAAATCCCAGTAGAATATAAGCTTGTTCTCAATTAACCAGTCTGGATATGGTTTCCCTCGACGCCTTTAGACTCTTTCGACAATGAGATGTTACCAAAATTTTGTAATTGTGTAGGGGGAACATGATATGCTAGGGTAGTAGGTGAAGGCATTTGTGCTCCTACAGAAGTTTCACTTATTCGGCCATGACCGTGAGGTGTGAAGACGAATTATGGACATCAACAATTGCGTATGGTGCCAAACAATTAGTAGCAAGAGGTGCAACATATGATGTTTGAGGGTAATTGGCCAAATAACTAGTAGTAGCAAGGCCAATCCCCTATCCACCGACATGTTTGGATTAACATACTGCAATTTATTTGCCGATAAATAAAAAGTTGAAACACTTTATTGCATACTATTGGAAGTTTCTACATGGGGTGTTTCAACTTGATTAATCAAACTCATCATGTTGTTCATCGACATATAGGTTTGTGGGGTTGCGATGCATGGGAGTTGGGATACATATGTTACATGTTGTTAAAGTTATATGAAGTTGAAGCATGGAGATTATTCTGAATCGGTCGTTGCACATAATTAGATGAATGGTTCATAAAACTAGGGCTAGCCGATACATTATGCTCATTAAGCAATCTAGTAACTACATAAGTGAATTGGGTATTCATATTAACTTTGTAGATTGCAGACCCTAGATGACGATCTCTTTGTGGCAAGAACATACTGGAGACTGTTTAAAGCTTTGTCCCATGTGGAGTCACCAAAAATTGTGTTTGGACACTAACACATCACCGTGTAACCATGACGTCGGGGGTGATGCACCATAGATCATGTCGAAGGAGACCCATCTGGAAGCACAGTACACAAGTAGTCCGGTAGACGCTTCAAAGAGCAAGAAATCTGCACCCAAGAAGTCAACTGCTCCAAAGTCCAAGAAGACCACTAGAGACATCCCTCTAGCTCCCAAGAACAAGACATCCACCTCCAGAGATGCTGAGGAGGACTTGCTAGTGTTGAGGAAGCTCAGGGCCCATCTGCTAGAGCATAATGATGCTCATCCTTTAGCTGAGGACATGAAGAAGAGGAAGGACTCAGGGCTGAGATTGTGAAGAGTAAATAACCCATATGCCTCCGGGAAAAGGACTACTGTGGATGCCAGATTCCACACCAAGGAACAACAGGACTTCTATGACACTGTCCTTTTGGACAAGAGCCCAGCAGTCAGTGACATGAGATATGTTGACTGGGCATATATTAAGGAAAATGAAGACTATTTTCCTAGTGTACAAGACAACTTCTAGTGCATTGACATTGCTAACTTTGTTGTAAGGGAGTTCACTGCCTGGAATGATGAGATGATTATGTAGTTCTACTCCACTGCTCACTTCTATCCAAATGGCAGAATAGCATGGATGACTGAGGGTACAAGGTACCAATCTACTATTGAAGAGTGGGCTGCCATCTTAGGAGCTCCACCAGCTGAGGATGGTGATTTGGATGTGTACACTGAGGCCAAGATGAACCAGAACTACATGGCAAGGATGTACAAGGAGATTCCTACAGATTATGTGCATTCGCATAAATTTGACTCATTATATTATCCGCAAGCAAGATTGCCCACAACCAACAGCATTTCGAGAGACACATTGATGCCCAAGTTAGGAGATGAGAAGATGATCTGAGGCTACTCAATCAACATGATGCACCTCATTGACACCCACACCAGGTTCGGGGTGATGGATCTTATTATTGAGAAAGTGAAGAGAACAGTTACAAATCAGAAGTGATCATGTGGATACGCACCATACATTCAGATGCTCATGAACTCTAAGTTAGTGAATAATGTATATGCACTTGATCGCCTGCTACCTCTTGAGCTTGTGTTGGTTTTCCCTTGAAGAGGAAAGGGTGATGCATAAAAGTAGATAAATATTTCCCTCGGTTGATGAGAACCAAGGTATCAATCCAGTAGGAGGAACAAGCAAGTTACCAATGGATGCACCTACACAAACAATCAAACTCTTACACCCACCGCTATAAAGGGGTTGCCAGTCGCTTCACGGTTATTTGCAAGGATTAGATCCGATAGAGATATATGTAAACAAAAACGGAAAGTACAAGATAAATAAATTGCAGCAAGGTATTTTTGGTTTCTAGATCTGAAAAATATATTATGGAAAGTAGACCCGAGGGCCATAGATTTCACTAGAGGCTTCTCTCTTGAAGGAAAATACCATGGTGGGTAGACAAACTACTGTCAAGCAATTGATAGAAAAGCGAATAATCATGTAGATATCCAAGGCAATGATTATGCATATAGGCATCACGTCCGTGTCAAGTAGACCGAAACGATTCTGGATCTACTACCATTACTCCACACATCGATCGACTCCTGCCTACATCTAGAGTATTAAGTTCATGAAGAATAGAGTAACACATTAAGTAAGATGACATGATGTAGAGGGATAAAGTCAAGCAATATGATGAAAACCCCATCTTGTTACCCTTGATGGCAACAATACAATATGTGCCTCACTACCCCTACTATGTCACTGGGTGAGGACACCGCAAGATTGAACCCAAAACCAAGCACTTCTCCCATTGCAAGAATTACAAATCTAGTTGGCCAAACCAAACCAATAACTCGAAGAGACTTGCAAGGATATGAAATCATGCATATAAGAATTCAGAGAAGATTCAAATAAGATTCATGGATAATCTAAACATAAACCCACAATTCATCGAATATTGACAAACACACCACAAAAGGGTATTACACCGAATAGATCTCCATGAAGATCATGAAGAATATGGTATTGAAGATCAAAGAGAGAGAGAGAGAGAGAGAAAGAGACAGAGAGACAGAATAAGCCATCTAGCTACTAGCTATAGACCCGTAGGTCTGTGGCGGACTACTCACGCATCATCGGAGGGGAAATGGAGTTGATGTAGATGCCCTCTGTGATTGAAACCCCTCCGACAGATTATCGTAAAAGGCTCCAAGATTGGATCTCTCGGGAACGGAGGCTTCTGGTGGCGGAAAAGTATTTCCATGGCTCCCTTTGGTGTTGGGGGAATATTTGGGTATTTATAGGACAAAGAATAGGGTTAGGAGACCTACCAGGAGACGACAAGCCTGCTAGGCGTGGCCAGGGGGTGGTCGTGCCTACATGGCTTGTGATCTCCTGGTAGATCCCCTGGCGTGCACTCCAAGTCTCATGGATCTCTTTCCTTCCAGAAAAAATCATTCTGAAGATTTTATTCTGTTTGGACTTCGTTTAATATTCCATATCTGCAAAACTCAAAAACGAAGAAAAACAAAAACTGGCACTACGCTCTAGATTAATAGGTTAGTCCCAAAAATAATATAAAATAACATATTAATGCATATAAAACATTCAAAACAGATAGTATAATAGCATGACATCATCAAAAATTATAGATACGTTGGAGACGTATCAGCATCCCGAAGCTTAATTCCTGCTCGTCCTTGAGTAGGTAAATGATAAAAACAGAATTTTTGATGTTGAGTGCTACCTAACATATTTATCCATGTAATATTCTTTATTGTGACATGAATATTCAGATCCATAAGACTCAAAACAAAAAGCTTAATATTGATATAAAAATAATAACATTTCAAGCATACTACGAAAGCAATTGTATCTCTTCAAAATATAATGGCAAAAGCAATTTATCCCTACAATATCATATGGTCTGGCTATGCTCCATCTTCCCCACACAAAGTATTTATATCATGCACATCCCCGATAACAAGTCAAGCAATTGTTTTCACACTTTTATTTTCTCAAACTTTTTCAACTCTCATGCAATACATGAGCGTGAGCCATGGATATAACACTATAGGTGGAATAGAATATTGTGGAGTTTGTCAAGGAAAGGGAGAAGATAGTCTCACATCAACTAGGCGTATCAACGGGCTATGGAGAAGCCCATCAATAGATAACAATGTGAGTGAGTAGGGATTGCCATATAATGGATGCACTAGGGCTATAAATGTATGAAAGATCAAGAGGAAACTAAGTGGGTGTGCATCCAACTTACTTACTCATGAAGACCTAGGGAAATTTTAGGAAGCCCATTATTGGAATATACAAGCCAAGTTATATAAAGAAAAATTCCCACTAGTATATGAAAGTGACAAAATAGGAGACTCTCTATCATGAAGATCATGGTGCTACTTTGAAGTACAAGTGTGGAAAAAGATAGTAGCAATGCCCCTTCTCTCTTTTATCTCTTTTTTTCTCTTTTTTGGTGGGCATCTAAGGCCTCTTTTATTTTTTTATTTGGGCTTCACTGGCCTCTTTTATTTTTCATAAAGTCCGGAATGTCATCCCCACTTGTGAGGGAATCATAGCTTCCATCATCCTTTCCTCACATGGGGCATGCTCTAATAATGATAATCATCACACTTTTATTTTCTTACAACTCAAAAGAAAGTTACAACTTCATACCTATGACAAAATATGACTCTATATGCAATATGGAAGTGATGGTGCATGTCATTAAAGGAAACGGTGGGAGTTGCATGGAAATATATCTCGGAATGGCTGTGGAAATGCCATAATAGGTAGGTATGGTGTATGTTTTGAGGAAGGTATATGGTGGCTATTTTGAGGAAGGTATATGGTGGCTGTTTTGAGGAAGGTGGGTTTGTTGTACCTGCGAGAGTTGCATGATACTAGAGAGGCTAGCAAAGGTGGAAGGGTGAGAGTACGTAGAATCTATGGACTCAACATTAGTCATAAAGAACTCACATATTTATTGCAAAAGTATATTAGTCATTGAAGCAAAGTATTAAACGCATGCTCCTAGGGGAGAGGTTGGTAGGAGTTAACCATCGCGGGCTCCCTACCCTCACACAAAGGTCGACAATCTATAAACAAATCATGCTCCGACTTCCTTACATAACCGTTCACCATACGTGCATGCTACGGGAATCATAAACCTTTACACAAGTATTTTTACCAAATAAGAATTACTTCCTAACATGACTCTTAACATTAATATCTTTATATCTCAAAACTTTATGCAAGGAATCAAACTTCTCATAGTATTCAATGCACTTAATATGGAAGTTTTTATTATGTTCCTCTTGGATGCCTACCATATTAAGACCAAATTCACAACCTAGACAAATTACCATGCTGTTTAGAGACTCTCAAAATAATATAAGTGAGGTACAAGAGTTCAATTATTTCTATAAAACGCAAACACCGCCGTGCTCTAAAAAGTATAAGTGAAGGACATAGAGCAAAATTGCCTATCTCAAAAGATATAAGTGAAGTACATAGAGTATTCTAATAAATTCACGATTCAGCGTGTATCTCTCAAAATATGTGTGAAGCAAGGATGATTGTGGCAAACTTAATAAGCAAAGACTCATATCATACAAGATGCTCCAAGCAAAACACATATCATGTGGTGAATAAAAATATAGCCTCAAGTAAATCTACCGATGGATTGAAGACGAAAGAGGGGATGCCTTCCGGGGCATCCCCAAGCTTAGGCTCTTTAGCATCCTTGAATATGAATTGGGGTGCCTTGGTAATCCCCAAGATTAGGCTCTTTCCACTCCTTATTCCATAGTCCATCAAATCTTTACCAAAAACTTGAAAACTTCATAACACAAAACTTAACAGAAAACTCGTGAGATCCGTTCGTATAAGAAAATAAATCACCACTTTAGGTACTTTTGTGAACTCATTATTTATTTATATTTGTGTTATACCTAATATATTCTAACTTCTCCATGGTTCATACCCCATGATACAACCCATAGATTCATCAAAATAGGCAAACAACTCAAAGAAAATAGAATCTGTCAAAAACAGAACAGTCTGTAGCAATCTAAAACTTTCGTATACTTCTGTAACTACATAAATTCTGAAAAATCAGGAAAAACTGGGTAATTTATATATAAATCTTTGGTAAATATTTTAGACTCATTTGACACTCTAAAAAATGTAGTAAATTCCTGGACTGAGCGCAAAAGTTTCCGTTTTTTAGCAAGATCAAATCAACAATTACCATAGATCACCCCGAAGGTTTTACTTGGATCAAACACTATTAAAACACCAAAACATAATTACTACAGAATTAATAATGTGGGAAATACTAAAAAATATAAGCAAAAACAGAACACAAAAATAAAATTGGGTTGCCTCCCAACAAGCGCTATTGTTTAACGCCCCTAGCTAGGCGAAACGCAATAGATCTAGGTATTGTCATCTTTGGTATGCAATCAAAAAGTAGATCTCATAATAGATTCATAAGGAAGCCTTATTTTCTTTCCAGGGAAGTGTTCCATGCCTTTCCTTAGTGGAAATTGGAATCTAATATTTTCTTCTTTCATGTCAATAATTGCACCAATTGTTCTAAGGAAAGGTCTACCAAGAATAAGAGGACATGTAGGATTGCAATCAATATTAAGAACAGTGAAATATATGGGCACATAATTCCTATTTGCAACAATAATAACATCATTAATCCTTCCCATAGGTTTCTTAATAGTGGAATCCGCAAGATGCAAATTTAGAGAGCAATCATCAAGATCATGGTAACCTAGCACATCACATAAAGTTTTCGGAATCGTGGAAACACTAGAACCCAAATCACACAAAGCATGGCACTAATAATATTTGATTTTAATATTAATAGTAGGTTCCCACTCGTCATGAAGCTTTCTAGGGATAGAAACTTCTAACTTAAGTTTTTCTTCAAACGATTTCATCATAACATCAATGATATGTTTAGTAAAAGCCTTATTGTGATTATAAGCATGTGGATAATTCATCATGGATTGTAACAAGGAAATACAATCAATCAAAGAGAAACTATCATAATTAAAGTCCTTGAAATCTAAAAGAGTGGGTTCATTGCTATTTAAAGTTTTGACCTCTTCCATCCCACTTTTATCAATCTTAGCATTGAGATCTATAGACTCTGAATCATTGGGACGACTTTTAACTAAAGTTGACTTATCTCTAGTCCCATATTTATCAAGATTCACATTAGAAAACAAATATTCAATAGGAGTCACATCAATCACTTTGAGATCTTCATCATTATTATCACGAGAACACACTTTTTCAAGCCATTCACGCTTAGCACAAATTCTAGCAGTTCTTTACTTACTTTCGTCAATAGATATTCTCATAGATTTTAGAGACTCATTAATATCATGCTTGGGTGAAGTAGATCTAACTTTCAAGGAATCAATCTCAAGCGAAATTCTATCAACACTCCTAGCCAAATCATCAATCTTAAGCACTTTTTCTTCAATCGTAGCATTAAAAACTTTTTGTGAACCAATAAATTATTTAACAATATTCTCAAGATCAGAGGGCATCTTATTATAACTTCCATAAGATTTTTTTTAGGAATTACCATAATTACTAGAGGAATTACTAGGAAACGACCTAGGTTTAAAATTGCCTCTATATGCGTTATTACCAAAATTGTTCCTACCAACAAAATTCACATCCATAGATTCATTATTATTTAAAATCAAAGAAAACAAAGGCATATCATTGGGATCAATAGGATCACTCTTACTAGCTAACAATTTCATCAATTCATCCATCTTTTCACTCAAAGTATTTATTTCTTCAATAACATGCACCTTTTTACTAGTAGATCTTTCGGTATGCCATTGAGAGTAGTTTTTCATAATGTTATCTAGGAGTTTAGTAGCTTCTCTGATCTCCATAAAAGTACCACCCATGGCTGAATCTAAAATATTCCTAGAAGCAAAATTCAATCCTGCATAAAAAATGTATAATCATCCATAAACTCAAATCGTGTGTGGGGCAATTCCTAATCATTAATTTCATCCTCTCCCAAGATTGTGCAACATGCTCATGATCAAGTTGCTTAAAGTTCATTATATTGGTTCTAAGGGAGATTATCTTAGGGGCGGAAAGTACTTGGAGATAAAAGCATCTTTACACTTATTACATGAATCAATACTATTTTTAGGCAAAGATGGAAACCAAGCTTTAGTACGATCTCGTAGCGAGAACGGAAATAGCTTCAATTTGACAATATCGTTATCCACATCTTTCTTCTTTTGCATGTCACACAACTCAATGAAAGTATTTAGATGGGATGCGGCATCTTCACTAGGGAGGCCAGTAAATTGTTCTTTCATAACAAGATTAAGCAAAGCAGCATTGATCTCATAAGATTCCGCACTAGTGGCGGGAGCAATCAGAGTACTAATAAAATCATTATTATTAGTATTGGAAAAGTCACACAACTTGGTATTCTCAGACATCGTGACAAAGCAAGCAATCAAGCACACAAGCAAACGAAAGGAAAACGAAATAAGGGCGAATAAAAAGGCAAATATTTTTGGTGTTTTCTTAAAATCATTTTAGAAGTGGGGGAGAGGAAAACGAGAGGCAAATGGCAAATAATGTAAATGCAAGAGATGAGTATGTGATGGGTACTTGGTAGGCTTGATGTAGATCCCCCCAGCAACCCTGCAAGAATTGGCAAGTTGACGGGAAAGTTTTTGTCTTGACTTTCTATGTATCCTTCCTGGCAACGACGCCAGAAATCCTTCTTGCTACCTCTTGATCTTGCGTTGGTTTTCCCTTGAAGAGGAAAGGTGATGTAGCAAAGTAGATAAGTATTTCCTCAGTTGATGAGAACCAAGGTATCAATCCAGTAGGAGGAATGTAACATCCCAAATTTTTGAATGTTATAATAATTATAGAATGATTGTTTGTTTGCTTGAATGATTGAAAGTGAGTGCAATTTGAAACTTTTTGAAACTTTTGAAAGTTTAATGAGAGGGAATGAAATGACTTTCCCAAAACCTTCAATCTGCATTTTGATCACCAGGAATTCAAATTATTTTCATCAAAAAACCCTAGAGTGAAGATGACATGACTTCTTCCATTTAAAGAAATGAAAAGGGATTTGAAAATGATTTGAATTTCCATTTTGAAAATATTTCAAATTCAGAAAACTTTATGCAACTCAATGATTTTTCATGAGAGAAGATAAAATGACTTCTTCAAATTATATGAAATATGAGTTGGAAGTTTAAAATAAATGTTTGAATAGTGAATGTGAAAATCTCTGGATTTTCTTTTGGAACCATTTCATATTTGGTTCCTATTCCAATTTTCAAAGTATTCAAACCCCTGACAAAAATTTGAGAGGAGTAACATGACACTCCACACCAGGGACTTCTTGGTGATTTATTTGAATAAGAAAAACCAGGGCTTATTCTGAAAAATATATTTGCAAAGGGATTTAAAAGCAAAAGGGCAATTTCTGAAAATAATATTTTTTCCAAATTATTCAAATGCCAGAATAAAAATGTCCATTAAATGACATTTATTATTATGTTAATTTTGATATAAAATTTGACTATATTTGGAATTTATTCGAATGCCTTAAAGGTTTTTGAAACGCTCTGGAAAAACATTAAATAGAAACGGTAACGGTTACTGTATTAAACGGGCCGGCCCAACGGCTTTAAAGCCGAGAGCGTTACCGGTCGGTCGCCCGCTAATAACGCCCCCTCCCTCTCCCCACTGACAAGCCGGACCCACCACCCGCTCCCTCTCAATCCCGCGGTCGCCCTCCTCCTCCCACGCGCCCGACGACCACCGGCGAGCACTCGTCGTGGATCTCGCCTCCTTCCATTCCCCGACCCTCTGAGCCCCCTATAAGAAGCCGCATACCCCTGCGCCTCCATTCCCCCTGTTTTCCCCTTCTCCCGTGCACCACCCTCACCGGAATCTCTCGCCGGAGTACCCTGTCGCCGCCACACCATTGTCGTCCAGGCACTCCACTCCTACCTCCCCGAGCGCCACCAAGCCTGCCATTCACCTCCCCACCACCGTGCGCATCTCCCCGACTCCTCACCTCCATCGGAGAGCGCCAGTACACCGCAAACGGACCTCGCCGGAGATTCGAATCCCCACCGGATCTTTCTCGAGCTCGTGGACGTCGCCACGGTCATCCCCGCGCCCCTCCAATACCACCACCCGTCGCCGGGACCTCGCCGCCGTCAGTTGGAGCCCTCCGATGACCCCCTCGACCACCGGAGCAACGCCCACATCATCCTCGCCGTTCGGACTCGCCGGAGAAACCATCGCCGTTGACCCCATCCCCACTGTGAGCCTCCCTCTCCCTCCCCACCGTCGGATCCAGATGAACGGTTTAGATTAGAAGGAATAAATCCCCGAACCGTTTTCTGCTAAGGTTCGGTCGACCGCCCGTAACACCACGCACGCACACCCTTTATCCAATCAGAAAGCGACACGTGTACCCCCTGACCGATAGAAACACATTTTCTTTTCTGTTTTAATTTCTGTTTCCAGAATAAGTTGTGATTTTATTTCCTTTATATCTTTTAAACTATTTAATGTTTTTAAATGATTATTTTTGTATAGTGTCAAAAATTTCATCTAGTTTCTGTAGATATCAAATTTGGCTATGTTTGAACATTTAAATTTGAATTTGAACAGATTTGATTTAAATTTTGTTTTCTGAATATCTTGAGTTCTAAAATGAATTTTTGAATGATTCTTTTTCCTACTTGTCACTAGTGACCATAGCTATCATTTGGTAGAGTTTGAGAATTTTATAATAATTTTAAATAGTGTTTTCAAACCAAACAGAATCTGTTTAGTTTGTTAATATAGTTGAATTAGTTTTATTTTGTTAGTTTAAATCTGAGTTTGTTTTAATTTGATTTAGTAGGTTCTGTTAGTTAAACTTTAGGTGTTTTACTTAATGTTTGTTTCTTTAGGTGTTTTACTAACTTTAGGTGTTTTACTTTAGGTCTTAGTTTGTTTCTTTATCAATATAGGAATCACAACTCCTCTTCAAATAGGTTTAATTTGTTATAAAACAGACTAGTTAGTAATAGTTAATTTTAACAAAGTTTTATATAATTAGATTCTGTTTTCAAATAAAATTTGTAGTAATTCCTTTCTGTTAAGTAGTGTTTTGTTAATAAAATAATTTAGTTTTGCTCTATTATGATAGGAAAACTATATCCTTAATCATTAGGTAATGTTTTATAAAACAACTTAGTTTTAGTAGAGATTATTTTCACAAAGTTTTAGATGATCTAATTCTGTTTTGTAACAAATATATTTTATTAATTATTTTCTGTTAACTTAGTTGTTTCATAATTTGTTTTCTCTTAGTTTATGGTTGTGCTTGTAGTTAAGTTCATTAGACAAACACTCTTGTTGTTTAGGATAATGTTTTCATAGTTTTACTTGTTCTTCAAAAGTAATTCTTTTTGCTAGTAAAATATTTACTAAAATCCTTTTGTTATATTTTACTTTGTTTTTGTTTTGTTACTAGTTGTTGTAGAGGAAAACTACCTTAGTTGTTTTTATGAAAACTTTCTTGGCTTTGAGTTTTGTCTTAAGTATTTCCTTCATCAACCTTGTTGGTTTTGTTTCTTGTGTTATCTTGTGATTGTTAGAATTGATTGCTAGTATGATTGCTTATGAATGCAATGTTTGCTATATAGATTTTCATCGGAGAGTGACGAATAGTCTATCAAGTTATTTCTGAGAGCGATCTTTATCTTCATCAACAGTACAGGCAAGTTCACCTTGACCATCTATTTCATACCTATGTTTTTATTGCATGTAGTGACATCATTCAACATATCCCTCCCGTAGTGTTATTGAAATTCTTGTAGTTGAGTAGAATGCATGAGGTAGGAACCCACCACTGGTTACTAAAGCCCCGGGAACGTTAGTTACTTTTATGCTATGCTAAAGTAGACGGGGTTTGGTATGAGCGTTCGTGAGTGGTGTGAAGAAGGACTCTACGTCAAGACGACAACTTCATGAAGACATTTTCAAGTCCTGCATCTTCAAGTCCTCAAGACTTCAAGACTCGAGAAGACAAGTTTTCAATACACACTACTGGGTGAAGGATGGTTGATTGGGCATCCCTGGAGAAACCAGTGGATGGCCGGGATGCATGGAGAAGCGCCATGACATCTTGCGGAAAGCTTCACCCAGACTCAAAGAGAAGGATGAATACTTCATGCCCGGAAGCTTACCTGTGTAGCCACAAGTCATTATGGGCTCTGGCTTGGTTGATCTTTGTTGTGACTCTGCTGGGCAGTGCTACGAGATGTAGTCGACGTTAGGATTGGGATGGGCACTGTCGGACAGTCAGGGAAGCACTCTGAAAGACCATGTTTCTTTCATCCTGTTCTCAAACACCAGGCAGTGCGAGGACTTACCAGGACGGAAAGAATCTTGTGGGTAAAGTACACAACACTCTGCAGAGTTAAACCTAATCGATTAGCCGTGTCCCCGGTTACGGACAATTTGAGCTTCTAGACTTGGATCTATCTCTGAACTCTCAACACTGGACTGATAACTTAATTGTGGGCAACTTAAGATACTTGTGGGTATTGAGACATTGGTTGGCGGAACCATGCCATGATAGGTAATTCCATAGTGAAATTCCTGATATTCCTTTTGTTGTAGGAAAAATAAAATCAGCTTTTACGCAAAAAAACTTAGACACAGAGCCATAAAGCCTTTGCATATAGAGTAGTCTTTATTCTTCTGTTCTACTATGGTGATCTTGCCAGTACATTCAATGTACTGACCTATATGGCTGCAACGTATTATGTTGCAGATTCTCTTCTACGACGGGTAAGAGTACGATTCAGGGTTACGGTCCGCACTCAACTTGCCGTTGGTGTTATTGGGACTCCACTCTCGTTGACTGTATCCGCTGCTATTTTAAGGTATATATCAGTTTTACGCTATTTACATGTGATTGCACTTTGATATATATATACATTGATGTACTGTGTGTGCCAGCATACTGATCCAGGGATGGCACAGAAAACACAGAGGCTTGACTCGTTTTGAGTCGGGTCGCTACAGAAATGGTATCAGAGCACATGTTGACTGTAGGACGTGACCCTAGAAACTAGAAAGCCCTTAGGAAAGGATTTCTCGAAAAACTTTGTTTTCAAAAGACCTTCTACTTCTCATCTTATTTGAGCTTTATCAAATGATCTCTCCTACTTCAAAAAGTTAGAAAATTCTCTTTCCCCTTGGCCACACTAAGGATCAACTAAGAGCACTTCGAGAAGGACAAGATATCGAAACAACTAATGGTCACTTCAAAGTAAAGAAGATTTCACCATGCATTAGAAGAGTTGAAGCTACACGAGTTGAATACTATGAAGACCCGAAGAAATTGAACACCATGAAGAATTTCCAAGATATTATGCCCCTAGAAGACCAAACCCCAGTTGTGTACTTACGTTAGATACGATGATTTGTGAGCTGTAAATTGTGTGCAAGTTTTATTTTCGACAGCCACAACAAAAATCTATTTTCAAAACCATTGTTTGTATTGTGTGTATCTCCTCCTTTCTCTCTACCATCTCATCCCAAAACCTTGAACCCAATAGATGACGAATGAAGCTGGACTCATGTATTCTGGATCGATGACTCGGTTGGAGACAGAAGTATGGATTCACAATATGGAGAATCACTTCAGGAGCAACTCGATAGCACAGAAGTATAAGGTTCAATATGCTCTCCAGCACTTTACCCAAAGTGCCGCAACTTGGTGGAAAATGCATCATGCCATACAAGGATTTAATGGAGCAAAGAATTGGGAAGAACTCAAGAAGACTCTGTTAAGATCCCGTCTCATTCAGAAGCATTGTGTTATCCCGATGAAGAAGACCCGAGCATGTAAAATCTGTGGAGAAATAGGACACACCCAGGAAGAACACAAGAAAGAATGTCCTTATTGTGAAGAAAATCACCCTGCTGAGGAATGCCCAACTGGGCAGGTGACATGTTTCTTGTGTGAAGGAACCAACCACTACCCGGCTCAATGCCAAATATACCCCAAGGTACAGGAAGTCATCAAGCAACAGAAGGAAGCCATGAAGGAAGCCTTCAGAGGAGAATTTGGAGAATTTGTGATGAAGAAAGATATTGAAGACCCTGATGGAGAAGGATTAACCAGATTTTACTCAAATGTCTGCTATACATGTGGAGAAGAATGACATTTCTCACAGGACTGTACCAAGGAAAGAAAAGAGTATCTGGGAAACTTCCCGATAGAAGGAGTGGAGTTTGATCCATAGGAAATTGAAGCTTTGATCGGAACAAAGAACCTTAGGAAGAGACGAACCCCTGAACAGAAGGACCTGAGTCATATTAGATGTTACAAGTGTAAGGATATGGGCCACTATGCCGATAAGTGCCCAAGAAAGAAATCAAGAACCCAAGGAGCAAGCACCAACATCAAGAAGCCCCGAGATATGTCAGAAATCATTTGTTTTCAGTGCAAGAAGACAGGACACTACTCCTATACCTGCCCAGAGAAGAATGCTATGCATGAGTAGTTTGAGTTCGGAAGTAATAAATGTAATAGGTAGCACTCTTATCCTTTGAGGTTATGTAATGGATAATCCATTTTTTTTAAGGATGACAATACTCTCTAAAGATGTTGGAAAGTGAATTTGAAGTTTGATTTTGAATAACATGGATGTTTACCCAAGTCGAGACATATGTCAATTCTGAGTACCTTTTCTGACACACGCAGATGACCACCCTTTATGAGTCTTTCCTCAAAGGCCCGGAAATAATCATGACCCTGACCAGTGATCATGACTACCCAAGGATCCTGAAGAATATGATGAAGCACATCCATCTTGAAGGAGATGCAGTCTACAAAGGCTACCCATTCATGGATAATGGAGTGAAACTTTGGTATGTGGAGGTACACCTTCACCGTGCAAAGGGAGTTTGCCCAAAGACTACTGGACGATACTTTTACATATCTCGTGTACCACAAGCAATTTTCTTTGACGCTGTTCGTGAAGCTGCCATGGAAGCCATACGCCATATTGGAGAAATACTTGAAGCAAGACTCCGTCATACTCAGGAATACCTGCAAGAGGTGCATACGGAGATGATGGAGATGAAGCTCATGTCCACCCTAATCAAGGAAAAGATGGAGGATTTCAAGGAGCACATCAGAAATTTTCAGTGGTACTAAAATATATCCAAGGGGAGATGAATGAATAAAGTTGAGAGTGGATGCTAGACCATACCAAACTATGTGGATGGCAACATTTGTAATAAAGTATTTTCTAGGAGTTTTAAGAAGTGATTGAGAATGTAACCAAGGATTGAATATGAGAAGAATGGGATAATTTCGAAGATGGAAATACCTGTATCATGAAGCACTTTTGATTTCATGAGCTTATCTTGTAACGGAATTCTCAGAGTTTGTAATAAATTCATGAGTCAATGGAATTTATGGTGTCATGATTTACCTTATGTTGCATTTCATGAGTTGTTACTCTATGACCCAAGGTCTCCTACCATTTTCGAGGATATGAGAAAATATGGTCTATGCATACATGAGTGCATTTCATTTTAAGTGTGGTAGTAACCACAGGTACCTTTTCCGGATTTAGGAGTTTAGATAAGTGAATACAGGTGAAGAGAATGTGGAACCATCTCAAATTGTGTCGATGATAACCTTTGTGACAAGGTACTTTTGAAGTTGGAATAGAGAATGATTGTGATGAAACCATACCCAAGGTTAAACAGACCAATGGAAAGGAAAATGGATTCTGCAGAGTGGAATCTAGACAAGAATAAGTCTGAGATTTGTTACCTCAAGAGTATAATGGAATGAACTGAAGGTAATATTGTAATATGGAACGTTAGTAACCCCACGGGTGAGATGAAGTTGTTCAAGTATTCAAGTGAATCCACAAGTCACTGACCTCAGGATTGATAAGGATCAAGCCCCACCTTGGTGAAGGAAGAAACTTGGAAGAAGCTACGACTGATCAGCAAACGTTTTCTTAGGAGCATACGATAACCTGAGAGTTGTGAAGAAACGATAGATGTTTTTTGCTTAGCTTGCAGAATCAATGGATTTATCCGAACCTCGTTCGTTGACAAGAGAAATTTCTGCAATGCTTGAGAGGAAGACCAAGTGTTAGAATACGAGATTCACTAAACCTTATACAAGGTAATGATTTCAGTGCGACATGGTTTGGCCACCATGACGACTTACTCTTATCATTCTCTTGCTATTCGGAATGGTAAAATCTAAGTGACTAACCTATAGTAAAGAGACGACGTTCTTTGAAGCTTTTTGTTTAAGCCTTAGAATGGTATGATGAAACCCCTTGTACATGACAGTTTCTGTCACACGTAGGAATTTTACGGTGAGGATAAAGCCAAGACCCATTTCACTGCAGGATAACCACTAATGGTAGACCACCATGAGATCATCGATAAGTTATTTAGAATGATCGCGAGACCTGTCAGTTAAGAAGACCCAGTATTGGAGGAAGTACACCTTGTTGTGAGGACAGAAGATTTTGATATAACCGAAGATCATCACCAAGGAAGATGCTGTGAAGAATGTGAAAAGACAGATGCACCATAGGACTGTCAAGATTTTGAAGGACCAATAACTCTCATTTCAAGTGTGGTAGACCCACATTTCCAGGTCAATGGAGTTTTGTTAGAAGACCCCAAACCCTAACCTTTTCTTTCTAGCCTCTCCGAATCTCGAGGACGAGATTCATTTTAAGTGTGGTAGGTTTGTAACATCCCAAATTTTTGAATGTTATAATAATTATAGAATGATTGTTTGTTTGCTTGAATGATTGAAAGTGAGTGCAATTTGAAACTTTTTGAAACTTTTGAAAGTTTAATGAGAGGGAATGAAATGACTTTCCCAAAACCTTCAATCTGCATTTTGATCACCAGGAATTCAAATTATTTTCATCACAAAACCCTAGAGTGAAGATGAAATGACTTCTTCCATTTAAAGAAATGAAAAGGGATTTGAAAATGATTTGAATTTCCATTTTGAAAATATTTCAAATTCAGAAAACTTTATGCAACTCAATGATTTTTCATGAGAGAAGATAAAATGACTTCTTCAAATTATATGAAATATGAGTTGGAAGTTTAAAATAAATCTTTGAATAGTGAATGTGAAAATCTCTGGATTTTCTTTTGGAATCATTTCATATTTGGTTCCTATTCCAATTTTCAAAGTATTCAAACCCCTGACAAAAATTTGAGAGGAGTAACATGACACTCCACACCAGGGACTTCTTGGTGATTTATTTGAATAAGAAAAACCAGGGCTTATTCTGAAAAAAATATTTGCAAAGGGATTTAAAAGCAAAAGGGCAATTTCTGAAAATAATATTTTTTCCAAATTATTCAAATGCCAGAATAAAAATGTCCATTAAATGGCATTTATTATTCTGTTAATTTTGATATAAAATTTGACTATATTTGGGATTTATTCGAATGCCTTAAAGGTTTTTGAAACGCTCTGGAAAAACATTAAATAGAAACGGTAACGGTTACTGTATTAAACGGGCCGGCCCAACGGCTTTAAAGCCGAGAGCGTTACCGGTCGGTCGCCCGCTAATAACGCCCCCTCCCTCTCCCCACTGACAAGCCGGACCCACCACCCGCTCCCTCTCAATCCCGCGGTCGCCCTCCTCCTCCCACGCGCCCGACGACCACCGGCGAGCACTCGCCGTGGATCTCGCCTCCTTCCATTCCCCGACCCTCTGAGCCCCCTATAAGAAGCCGCATACCCCTGAGCCTCCATTCCCCCTGTTTTCCCCTTCTCCCGTGCACCACCCTCACCGGAATCTCTCGCCGGAGTACCCTGTCGCCGCCACACCATTGTCGTCCACGCACTCCACTCCTACCTCCCCGAGCGCCACCAAGCCTGCCATTCACCTCCCCACCACCGTGCGCATCTCCCTGACTCCTCACCTCCATCGGAGAGCGCCAGTACACCTCAAACGGACCTCGCCGGAGATTCGAATCCCCACCGGATCTTTCTCGAGCTCGTGGACGTCGCCACGGTCATCCCCGCGCCCCTCCAATACCACCACCCGTCGCCGGGACCTCGCCGCCGTCATTTGGAGCCCTCTAACGACCCCCTCGACCACCGGAGCAACGCCCACATCATCCTCGCCGTTCGGACTCGCCAGAGAAACCATCGCCGTTGACCCCATCCCCACTGTGAGCCTCCCTCTCCCTCCCCACCGTCGGATCCAGATGAACGGTTTAGATTAGAAGGAATAAATCCCCGAACCGTTTTCTGCTAAGGTTCGGTCGACCGCCCGTAACACCCCGCACGCACACCCTTTATCCAATCAGAAAGCGACACGTGTACCCCCTGACCGATAGAAACACATTTTCTTTTCTGTTTTAATTTCTGTTTCCAGAATAAGTTCTGATTTTATTTCCTTTATATCTTTTAAAATGTTTAATGTTTTTAAATGATTATTTTTGTATAGTGTCACAAATTTCATCTAGTTTCTGTAGATATCAAATTTGGCTATGTTTGAACATTTAAATTTGAATTTGAACAGATTTGATTTAAATTTTGTTTTCTGAATATCTTGAGTTCTAAAATGAATTTTTGAATGATTCTTTTTCCTACTTGTCACTAGTGACCATAGCTATCATTTGGTAGAGTTTGAGAATTTTATAATAATTTTAAATAGTGTTTTCAAACCAAACAGAATCTGTTTAGTTTGTTAATATAGTTGAATTAGTTTTATTTTGGTAGTTTAAATCTGAGTTTGTTTTAATTTGATTTAGTAGGTTCTGTTAGTTAAACTTTAGGTGTTTTACTTAATGTTTGTTTCTTTAGGTGTTTTACTAACTTTAGGTGTTTTACTTTAGGTCTTAGTTTGTTTCTTTATCAATATAGGAATCACAACTCCTCTTCAAATAGGTTTAATTTGTTATAAAACAGACTAGTTAGTAATAGTTAATTTTAACAAAGTTTTATATAATTAGATTCTGTTTTCAAATAAAATTTGTAGTAATTCCTTTCTGTTAAGTAGTGTTTTGTTAATAAAATAATTTAGTTTTGCTCTATTATGATAGGAAAACTATATCCTTAATCATTAGGTAATGTTTTATAAAACAACTTAGTTTTAGTAGAGATTATTTTCAGAAAGTTTTAGATGATCTAATTCTGTTTTGTAACAAATATATTTTATTAATTATTTTCTGTTAACTTAGTTGTTTCATAATTTGTTTTCTCTTAGTTTATGGTTGTGCTTGTAGTTAAGTTCATTAGACAAACACTCTTGTTGTTTAGGATAATGTTTTCATAGTTTTACTTGTTCTTCAAAAGTAATTCTTTTTGCTAGTAAAATATTTACCAAAATCCTTTTGTTATATTTTACTTTGTTTTTGTTTTGTTACTAGTTGTTGTAGAGGAAAACTACCTTAGTTGTTTTTATGAAAACTTTCTTGGCTTTGAGTTTTGTCTTAAGTATTTCCTTCATCAACCTTGTTGGTTTTGTTTCTTGTGTTATCTTGTGATTGTTAGAATTGATTGCTAGTATGATTGCTTATGAATGCAATGTTTGCTATATAGATTTTCATCGGAGAGTGACGAATAGTCTATCAAGTTATTTCTGAGAGCGATCTTTATCTTCATCAACAGTACAGGCAAGTTCACCTTGACCATCTATTTCATACCTATGTTTTTATTGCATGTAGTGACATCATTCAACATATCCCTCCCGTAGTGTTATTGAAATTCTTGTAGTTGAGTAGAATGCATGAGGTAGGAACCCACCACTGGTTACTAAAGCCCCGGGAACGTTAGTTACTTTTATGCTATGCTAAAGTAGACGGGGTTTGGTATGAGCGTTCGTGAGTGGTGTGAAGAAGGACTCTACGTCAAGACGACAACTTCATGAAGACATTTTCAAGTCCTGCATCTTCAAGTCCTCAAGACTTCAAGACTCGAGAAGACAAGTTTTCAATACACACTACTGGGTGAAGGATGGTTGATTGGGCATCCCTGGAGAAACCAGTGGATGGCCGGGATGCATGGAGAAGCGCCATGACATCTTGCGGAAAGCTTCACCCAGACTCAAAGAGAAGGATGAATACTTCATGCCCAGAAGCTTACCTGTGTAGCCACAAGTCATTATGGGCTCTGGCTTGGTTGATCTTTGTTGTGACTCTGCTGGGCAGTGCTACGAGATGTAGTCGACGTTAGGATTGGGATGGGCACTGTCGGACAGTCAGGGAAGCACTCTGAAAGACCATGTTTCTTTCATCCTGTTCTCAAACACCAGGCAGTGCGAGGACTTACCAGGACGGAAAGAATCTTGTGGGTAAAGTACACAACACTCTGCAGAGTTAAACCTAATCGATTAGCCGTGTCCCCGGTTACGGACAATTTGAGCTTCTAGACCTGGATCTATCTCTGAACTCTCAACACTGGACTGATAACTTAATTGTGGGCAACTTAAGATACTTGTGGGTATTGAGACATTGGTTGGCGGAACCATGCCATGATAGGTAATTCCATAGTGAAATTCCTGATATTCCTTTTGTTGTAGGAAAAATAAAATCAGCTTTTACGCAAAAAAACTTAGACACAGAGCCATAAAGCCTTTGCATATAGAGTAGTCTTTATTCTTCTGTTCTACTATGGTGATCTTGCCAGTACATTCAATGTACTGACCTATATGGCTGCAACGTATTATGTTGCAGATTCTCTTCTACGACGGGTAAGAGTACGATTCAGGATTACGGTCCGCACTCAACTTGCCGTTGGTGTTATTGGGACTCCACTCTCGTTGACTGTATCCGCTGCTATTTTAAGGATATATCAGTTTTACGCTATTTACATGTGATTGCACTTTGATATATATACATTGATGTACTGTGTGTGCCAGCATACTGATCCAGGGATGGCACAGAAAACACAGAGGCTTGACTCGTTTTGAGTCGGGTCGCTACAAGGAACAAGCAAGTTACCAATGGATGCACCTACACAAACAATCAAACTCTTGAACCCAACGCTATAAAGGGGTTGTCAATCCCTTCACGGTTATTTGCAAGGATTAGATCCAATAGAGATAGATGTAAACGAAAATGGAAAGTAAAAGATAAATAAATTGCAGCAAGGTATTTTTGGTATTTTTGATTTATAGATCTAAAAATATATTATGGAAAGTACACCCGGGGGCCATAGATTTCACTAGAGGCTTCTCTCTTGAAGGAAAATATCATGGTGGGTAGACAAATTACTGTCAAGCAATTGATAGAAAAGCGAATAATCATGTAGATATCCAAGGAAATGATCAAGCATATAGGCATCACATCCGTGTCAAGTAGACCGAAACGATTCTGCATCTACTACTATTACTCCACACATCGACCGACTCCTGCCGGCATCTAGAGTATTAAGTTCATGAAGAACAGAGTAACACATTAAGTAAGATGACATGATGTAGAGGGATAAACTCAAGCAATATGATGAAAACCCCATCTTGCTACCCTTGATGGCAACAATACAATATGTGCCTCGCTACCCCTACTATGTCACTAGGTGAGGACAAATATTGAACCCAAAACCAAGCACTTCTCCCATTGCAAGAATTACCAATCTAGTTGGCCAAACCAAACCAATAACTCGAAGAGACTTGCAAGGATATGAAATCATGCATATAAGAATTCAGAGAAGATTCAAATAAGATTCATTGATAATCTTAACATAAACCCACAATTCATCAGATCTTGATAAACACACCACAAAAGAGTATTACATCGGATAGATCTCCATGTAGATCATGAAGAACATGGTATTGAAGATCAAATAGAGAGAAGAAGTCATCTAGCTACTAGCTATGGACCCGTAGGTCTGTGGTGGACTACTCACGCATCATCGGAGGGATAATGGAGTTGATGTAGATGCCCTCTGTGATCGAAACCCCCTCCGGTAGATTACCGGAAAAGGCTCCAAGATTAGATCTCTCGGGAACGGAGGCTTGCTTGTGATCTCCTGGTAGATCCCCTGGCGTGCACTTCAAGTCTCGTGGATCTCTTTCCTTCCAGAAAAAATCATTCCAAAGATTTTATTCCGTTTGGACTCCGTTTAATATTCCATATCTGCAAAACTCAAAAACAAGGAAAAAAATAGAAACTAACACTAGGCTCTAGATTAATACGTTAGTCCAAAAATAATATAGAATAACATATTAAGGCATATAAAACATCCAAAACAGATAATATAATAGCATGACATCGTAAAAAATTATAGATACGTTGAATACGTATCATCGCCCACATTTGCCACTCCAGCCAGATTTCGAGGACAATGTCGTGGTGATGAGTCCAAGTCATCCACTTCATCTACTGCATAGGGAGAGGTTGAAGCAGCCAGAGCCGCTAGTGCTCAGGTGCCGAGGACCAAGAGTGAGAAGAGGGAACTTCTTATCAGCACCATGCAAGGCATGCCGAAGGACATCAAGACCATCCAACTCAATCAGGAGAGCCTTGTGAGGATCGTGGAGGACAAGTTTTCCACGTTGAACAGCAAAGTGGATGGGTTGACCAAAACTGTGGATGAGCTCAAGAAGGAAGTGGATGCAGTTCCTATCCCCCACACTTCAGACTCACATGATGATGATGATATGATTCCACCCCTCAGGTCCAGCACTCAGTTCAAGACTGAGGCCAGAACTCCTACAGTGCCAGCTCCAGATATGAGGCCTTGTTCTTCAGCACCTACAACAGCTCCTTCAACTCCATTAGCTCAAGTGTTTACTCAACCACCTGAGAGGACTTCAGCTGAAGCCTTTGCGGATGCAGTTCTCTCAACTCCATTGACTGCCACAAGAGGAGATCATGCCTAGAGCAACTAGTAGCTCTATAACATTGAACTTTTTGGTAACTTGTTGCCAAAGGGGGAGAGGTTTTAGATCATAGGGTTGAGAGAGAGAGCGTTGTATTTTGATCCTCTCTGCTTTTCAAAACATTTGGTTTATCGTTTGGCATTACAAACTTTTGTCGATGTTTGATCATATATTCTTGTGTGATGCTACTATTGCTTATCTTTGAGATGTTTATATGATGATCATTCACTTCATGTTTGGTGTGATGTGCTTATGTAATTCACTCATATTAATCTTTGCGCACCACCAAGTTGTATGTGACATGGAAGAGTGACCCATGATCCTAATCGATTGTGCATTTGCATTCAAACGCAAATTTAAAATAATGCACAAATTTAGGAGGGGGGATCTTGCTTATCACATACATCTCGAAGCGACGATGCTATTCATTGATTATATC
The DNA here is from genome assembly GCA_022496015.1 of Hordeum marinum. Classification (NCBI taxonomy): domain Eukaryota; kingdom Viridiplantae; phylum Streptophyta; class Magnoliopsida; order Poales; family Poaceae; genus Hordeum; species Hordeum marinum. The sequence continues at coordinate 176,543,769 of CM039676.1, forward strand.
TCTATCGAAGCTTTGATCTATATGTTGTCATCAATTACCAAAAAAGGGGAGATTGAAAGCACAACTTATCCCTAGGTGGTTTTGGTAATTAATAACAACATATATTTCATTGGACTAATGTTTCCACTAAGTATATTTCTGGAAAAAGTTCAATGTTATGATTGGAAAAGGATTATGAGGAGATCCCAAGATGCAAGCATAGAATTGGCCAAGTTACAAGCATGAAGACTCTACATTTTACTTTGTGAGAAATCACTTTGAGTCCATAGGAAAACTAATACTATCAAAAGGGGGTGAGGTATTAATGGTGAATGAAATGCTCAAAATGATCAAGTGTTAGTCACCAAAAACACCCACAAGCTCTCCCACAAAGATTCTATCCTAGAACCTACCACTCAAAATCGGTGCCACAACCAACTCCATATCGGCTACACCGAGTCAAAACCCTAGACATAAACCCTAGCCAAAACTCACTTCTCGGTACTACCAATTCCCACTTCGGTGCAACCGAGTTTCAGTGACCAACCTTCTGTTGCCTGTTTCACAAGAATCAGAATTTCTGAGAATTCTAAATCGGTCTCACCGAGTTGTGTAACTGCCCTCGGCAACTCATATCGGTACCATCGAGAATTATCTACCGGTCTCACCGAAAAGCCAAAGTTGCCACATTTTGCACTAGTCGGTGCAACCGAGTTTTCGCTTCGGTTTCATCGAGTTGGGCAATAATGTTGTAATGGTTGGATTTTTGAAGATGCCTATATATACCCCTCCACCACATCCTACTCGTAAGAGAAGCACTCGGAACAGACCCACATTTACCATATCCAAATTTCCGAGAGTGAACCACCTACCTTGTTTTGAGGTCAAGATCATCCAATCCAACCATATGGATCTTGATTGATAGCCTCCCCTGGTTGCTTTCCACCCAATCAATCTCTTCTACCCAAGCCAAATTTGCGAGAGAGTGAATGAGTATTGAGGCGACTATCATTTGAAACACAAGAGCAAGGAGTTCATCGTTACTATCGATCCTATTACCTTTTGGAGGGTGGTGCCTCCTAGATTAGTTAGGTGTCACTTGGGAGCCTCCTACTTCATGTTATGGAGTCGAACCAAGAAGTTTGTAAGGGCAAGGAAATCGCCTACTTCGTGAAGATCTACCCCAAGTTAGGCTAGTCCTCTTTGGATGTAGGCCATCATGGTATATACAAGGTTGCTTCTTCGTGGAACCCTTCGTGGACTCTCGCGACTGTTAGCCTTCGTGGATTGAAGTCTACATAAACGTGGATGTACGATAGCGCCACCAATTGGAACCACGGGAAAAATCTTCGTGTCTACAATTGCAGTTGATCTTCCTACCCTCATCCTCTTACATATGCTTGTCTTTACTTTCTACTGCAATACTCGTAGACATGCATGTGTAGTGTGTACTTGATATGCTAGAATTGCTAAAATCTGCCAACCAGTTAATTTTGGAAAAGGTTAGGTTTTTATTTGATCAAGTAGTCTAATCACCCCCCCTCTAGACCTACTTTAGATCCCTACAAGTGGTATCCGAGCTTTGGTCTCCATTGCATTGGTCTCATAACAAAGGAGAGTATGGCGTCTAGTGAGGGAGGGGGGACAACTTCAGAACATTTTTCTTCAAGAAATGCTCTTTCTTGTACTAAGCCTTCTTGGTTTGTTTGGCCTTCTCGTACTTCCACTTTTCTTCAGCTATGAAAGCAGTGAGAACATGATCAGGACCAGGAGGCAGCTTCAAGTCATCAATTGGCATTTTGGGATCCTTGTGCCAGATGTCAATGAAGTTCAGCACCATTTTTGGATCTAGCCAAAGAGGATTTTTAGTGCCCTTCGCTTGAGCCACTCGTTCTTGCTTGTTTCTGATGATTGCAACCAGTTCCTCATCATCAGCTTCATCTAAGGAATCTGATGGTATTGTGAACGCCACCTTCTCGGGTTGAGGACTTGGTCGAATGCCTCGTCCAGCAGTTGCTTTCATTTTCATCAGTGAAGGACCGGGCGAGGAATGTGCTTGGGCTGAAGAACTTGCTAATGCCCTTGAAGCAATTGAGAATCCCTCTGTCCTCTGGCATGATGCAAGGTGCACACGAGTTGAGGACTTAGCAGCAGCAGCAGAGGACTGAGCAGCTACAGAACTAGCGGCTGAGGTCTTTGAAGGTTGAGCTTGAGGAATCTGTTGTGATGATTTTGAAGTTGAAGAATTTGACTTCACAACAGATTTCTTCACCATAGTTTTCTTCGGAGTACTTGCAGAGGCTCCGGCAGTGGCAGCAGCAGTAGAGTCTTTGTTGAATTTCTTCATAGCCTCTTTTGCTTTCTTTGCCAGCTTGGCTTGCTGTTTCTCCCATTCACGAGGAAAGTCATTACTAGTCTTGAGACTCGTGGGATCAGCTATTTGATTTGGAGCCAAGGGTGGCCTGCTACAAGGGGGTTTAACTGCGAATTTCATCATGTACTTAGGAGTGTCATAGCGATATTGTTTCCATTCCTTTGCCCATCTTCTCTCAATTTTCTGCAGGCGAATCTTTCTCTGCTTAGTTGTCTCTTTGCCATGAGTTTCTTCATCAGGCGTGCAGTATTCCTCATACAAGTCATCAGGTATCTCAAAAGCAGTCTGCACATCTGGTTTCTTTCCACCTTTCTGTGGCTTCTTTCCATCAGCCATTTTCTTCGGTTGAGGAATCTGAACTCTTGAAGATTCTGAAGAGGTGCACAGTTTTTCCTCAAGAAACGCTGCAAATTAGTTAAGTTGATGCGAACCTAGCGATTCATAAGCGGACATGTTTGTACATGTGAACAGAGTATAGGTGCGAGGAATTTGAAGAGGTCATATGCGTTCTCAGAAGTTTTTCAATAACATCAAGTGTGAGGAATTTGACCATGGGTGTCTTGAGGAATTTCACTAAGTGTTCTTTGCCTTAGGTTCTAGAGTTGTGCAAATTTTGAGGATTCGCACAATTGAGGAATCTTGAAGAAAATCATAACTTAGGGAAAAACATCAAGTGTATGAACATGTAAGGTGCTTTAGAATGTGATTCTTGAAGAATAAACACCTTTGATAAGATTGAGGAAAGCTTGAAGATCAAACAAGGGTAGTAAAACATATTTTATTTACCCTGATGAAGAACACGACGAACTGTGAGATGAAATCGAGGAAGTTCGTCAGTCCAGATCTTCCACGCCCTAGCTTGGCAGAGGGAGACAGCTACAGCGGGGGTGGGGTGAAGACTTTTGCGGCCGATGCGAGTACGACGATGACGAGGTTGAGGCAGTGAAGCTCTTCCACACCGGCGGTGATGATTTTAGCGGCGGTGCTAGGTTTGAGCTCGGGAGAGAGGAGGAGTGAGGAGTAACCGAGCATAGTGGAAGGGAAGGGGTATTTATAACGGAGGTGAAAACCAATCTGTCCGAAGATTTTGGACCAGATTGCCCCTGACCCTTGCTCTGCACGCGACATGTGTCACCCACGTTCTGAGTAGTGGGGATAGTGGGGGATCGTGGGTTATCCAGTCGTGGGACTCGGAACGGTTTGAGCGGGAAACGCCATTTTTTTTAAAGTTTCCATTCGCAAATTCTTTAGCTGTCAAGGACACAATGAAGACTTTGAACAAGTTTCAAAGTAGAACGCATAAGGAAAATTTGGGAACAGTCTGGGTTGAGTTTAGCATAGAGGGGAAAAGGGTCCGATCACATTCACTTAGATGAAAATCAACTTGAAGAATTAGCTACAAGTGAATGCTGTTGAGGACATTGAAAACTCAAATATATATATATATATATATATATAGTCAATGAAGAACACGAGTTTCATAGTTTGAAGAATTGGAAAAGTTGATGAATTTGAAAAGTTGAGGAATTTGCAAATTTTGAGGAATTTGAAAATTTGAAGAATTTGCAAAATGACGAAAAACTCAACTTTTAAGAATTTCAACTATGTTTGGTGGCATGACCCACCGTATAAGAATGATGACTTCAGACACCGTGTACAATTGTCGTAGGATTCTGAGAATCAAATTCTTCTTTAATTTCTTCACACAGAGGGTTATTCTTCATTGATTGAACAAAAACGTTACTTCGTGTGTTGCACATCTAAGTCATCAATTTTGCATAAGTGTTAGGATGTGTGTTCTTTTTCAAAGAACATTCGAAGATTCTAAGATATTTAACTCACACCGCAACTTGCAAAATCTCTTTTCATCCAAGGGCTTTGTGAATATGTTGGCCAGTTGTTCTTCAGTGGGGATTTGGTCGATGGAGATGTTGCCCTTGAGTACATGATCTCGAAGAAAGTGATGACGAATCTGATGTCCTTGGTCTTCGAATGCTGATCTGGGTTCTAAGCAATCTTGATGGCACTCTCGTTTTTGACCAGTAGAGAGGCACGTTCTTCAACTTGATGCCATAGTCCTTGAGGGTTTGCTTCATCCATAGCAACTGAGCACAACATGAACCAACAACAATGTACTCAACTTCAGCAGTAGATAGTGACACACAGTTCTGCTTCTTCGAGGACCAACAGACTAAGGATCATCCAAGGAAATGACATGTGCCTGAGGTTGACTTGCGATCCACATGATCTCCAGCATAGTCAGCATTAGAGTATCCGACGAGGTGAAGATTTGAGCCCTTGGGATACCATAATCCAAGCGTTGGTGTGTGATCTAAGTATCGAAGAATATGTTTCACAACCTTATGGTGTGATTCCTTCGGTGTTGCTTGGAATCGGGCACACATGCAAACACTCAACATAATATCAGGCCTAGATGCACATAGATACAATAATGAGCCAATCATGGAGCGATATACCTTCTGATCGAAATCTTTACCATTTTCATCAATGTAGAGGTGGCCTTTTGAAGGCATTGGAGTTTTGACGCCTTTGCAATCTTGCATGTCAAATTTCCTCAGAATATCCTTGAGGTATTTCTCTTGAGAAATGAAGATGCCATTGTCTTGCTGACGAATTTGAAGGCCTAAGAAGAATTTCAACTCTCCCATCATAGACATCTGATATTCTTCACTCATCATATAGGCAAATTCATCACTATAACGTTTGTCAGTACAGCCAAAGATAATATCGTCCACGTATGTTTGGCATATGAACAGTTCATTGTCATAGGATTTTGTGAAAAGAGTTGGGTCGTGTGAACCGGGTTTGAAGCCTTTCTTCATGAGGGACTCCTTCAGAGTGTCATACCATGCCCGAGGGGCCTACTCGAGGCCATAGAGCGCCTTGTTGAGTCTGAACACTTTGTCAGGATACTTAGGGTCTTCAAAACGTGGGGGTTGAACATCGTATACTTCTTCCTCAAGCTTACCATTGAGGAATGCACTTTTCACATCCATTTGATATAAGATAATATTATGATGGTTAGCATAAGCAAGCAATATGCGAATAGCTTCAAGTCTAGCAATAGGTGCAAAAGTTTCATCAAAGTCAATTCCTTCAACCTGTGTGTAGCCTTGAGCTACAAGACGAGCCTTATTCCTTACCATGAGGCCATTTTCATCTTTGTCATCGTTTTCTCACGATAGATGCCATGGGGTGGCTTATCATAAGTGGTTGGGGTCGGAGGACGCCGACAGGCTCCGGTTGCGAGATTGGGCACAAGCGGTGGTGACACACGATGTACCCAGGTTCAGGGCCCTCCGTGGGAGGTAACACCCCTAGTCTTGCTTGGTCTAGTTGGATGGATGGGTATGTGTACAAGGATGCTCCTGGAGCTATGTCTAGAAGAGGAAGAAGGAGCAGCTGGCTCGTCTTCCTCTGCTACTAGAGAAAGGAATGAGAGTTCCGTGAGGGTGTGTGAGCAACCATTTGTCCGTCCCCGTTGCATGGGGGGCTCGGGGGGTTTTATAGGCCAACCCCCCGGCTCTTACAATATGTCATAAGTACAATGGTGGGGGACCCGACTGGCAGTCTCTCTGGCTGGCCAGAGGGTCCTGCCGCTCGTGCCGTCTTGTCGTGGGCGGGGCCCGCCAGCCGAGCGGTCCCATCTCCCATTGGGGCCCGCCAGCCGGCTCTGTGATTGGTCCTCGCCCACCTGCCACGGCACGGGATGCCCGGGGGTCATCGTCTAGTGCCAGCCGTCCGAAGTCTCCGGTATGGCCAGCGGCACTGTAGCCATGCCGGGGTAGGTAATCGAGTGGCGAGGGCGTGTCGACATTGTTCCCCCGCTCGGTCGCGCTCACCAAGGTCAACGACCAGGACGGTTGGACTGTAGCCACGCACTGCGGTGCGTAAGCAGCCACTGTAGCCACAGGGCCACCCGTTGTGCCGGTCACGTCGCGTCGTCGCGCCTGCGTGCAGAGGGACGAGACGGGCCATGTCTGTCCTGATGTCAACGGAAGAGCCGACCCGTGGGCAGCCGGCCGCGCTCAGCCGGCCGGGGACCCAACCGGCTCCTTGACCAGCCGGCCAAGGCGCCAGCCGGCACCGGCTTGCGCTGGACGTCCTCCAGCCGGCCACGTAGATTTTCTTCGAAGCGGAAGGGGGAAGCCCCCGTTGCTTTGCCCTACCTAGGGGTATAAACCCCGTTAGTAGTCCCCGAAGCCGACGGGGGCCCGCGTCTGGTGGACGGTGGGGAGCCGACGGCTTCCCCTCAGCACCAGCCGACCCCGGCTCGAAGGCAAAGGGGCAACCGGGTCGGCCGTTGGATTCGAAGCCTCGGGTTCCCGCATGCTGCCCCAGGACCCGCGCCAGCACACGGCACGCCATGCGGCGAGTAATGATGCCACGGGTCCCGCACACGTGGGGAGACGGGACGTCGCCCAGGCCTAGCCCGGTAGGACCTAGGCATAGCCCTCATAGTCCTCGGGGCGCAGGACAGGATCCTCTGAGCCCTGAAGCGGCCGTTACAGCCTGGGGCCACCCATGCGCGCGTAATTTTCGGGAGGAGTGGGCGCAGAAGATCCCATGTCCCCCGGTCGTGGCCTCCCCTATAAAAGGGGAGGAAGGACAGGAGGCGGAGGTACCCGCGCCCACTTGCCTCCTTGCTGCCCTTCTTCGTCGTTGCTTCTCTCCTTCCCTCGCATGCCGTCGCACCCGAGCCCACGCCCGCGCCCACGCCCGCACACCGCACCAGCGCCGCGATGGCCGATGGACGCGAAGGCAGTTGGGCTGGTTCCTTCGTGGTTGAGGCGGACATCGCCGAGCTGTGCCGCGCGTGCATGTTGCCGTCGGCGGAGCGGGTGGCCGCACGCGCGCCGGGCGATGATATAGCACCGGCGCCGCAGCCAGGGGAACACGTCGTGTTCCTCTAGCACTTCTCCCGGGGCTTCGGGCTCCCGGTGAGTCTCTTTTTCCGTCTTCTTCTTAACACTTTTGACCTCCAGTCGCACAACCTCGAGCCGAATTCGATCTTGTACCTCTCCGCCTTCGTAACGTTGTGCGAGGGGTACCTCGGCATCCTCCCCTTCATCGAGTTCTTCAATGCCCTCTTCTATCTCAATTCTTTGAAGAGCGACGCGTGCGGGGGCATGATGGTGTGCTGCCGCGACATTGCTCGCTTTCCCCCTCTTTCTCTGATCGACTCCGTCAAGGGGTGGTGCCGAACATTCTTCTACACAAAGAACGTCGACCCAAGGACGGATTACATCCAGCTGCCACCGTTCGATGACAGGCAGTTCTCTCAGCAGAACTGGCAGGGACCTGCCCCGCCCAGCGTGGCCTTGGAAGAGCTCACTCGGCTCATGCAGCTGAAGAGCGCCGAGGGGCTGGTTGTCGCCGACCTGGTGGCGGCCTTTGTCTCGTGCCGGGTGTCGCCCCTCCAGATGAGGCCACACCGGATCTGTGACATGTCCGGCTGGCATGACCCCTGCCGGCAGTCCACCATCGAGCTGACACCGGCTTAGGTGGCGAAGCGGGTGAACGCCCTCACGATGTTCAAGCTGAAGCCCGCCTCGTGGTCCTTCGGCATGGAGCCGTACAACCACATCAACCGGCCTCCCCTGGTGAGTTTTTTCGTCGAGGCGGTTCTTTCTCGTTTGGTATTCCCTAACCGACAGCCGGCTGGAGAACTTACGTTGAAGTGCTGACCGCAGCTGCTGGTCTGACAGAACACGCCAAACGGCCCGCACCCACAGATCTTTGAGGCGAAGCGCGGGGACTCCGACTCTCGAGACTTCCAGACGGGAGGCCCCTCGGAGGAAGGAGTGGACTCCTCGAGGGGGGGGGGCAACGAGCCGGCGGATCCGCGAGGCGGCGCTCCTGGCGGGGCCGGAGGGTCCGGCGTGGTCGGGGAACCCAGCGGAGCGGGTGAGTTCCCTCTTGCCCCCTCCATCCGGGATTGGACAGACGACGACGATGATGATGACGATTTGATGATTCTAGACGGACCTCCTCCCATGGCACGCCAGGACCAGAGGAGCGAGGAGCGACCGGCTCGAGGCCCGGCAGCCGAAGCGGCCGGCCGGGGGAAGAGGCCGGCTTATGGGGGTCCGGCGGCCTTGCCGCCCGGCCCGAAGCGGGTGAAGGTGACCACGCGGAAGCCACCGCCACGCGCCAAGCGGACCCTGCCCCTTGTTATCGCGTAAGTTCTTCGTCTTTGTGCGAGTTTTTGCTTTCGCCTTGCGAGCTGGTTAATGATTGGTTCTTGGACGCTGTAGTGACCCCATCGAGCTCCAAGATGAGGAGCCAGCGGGGGGGACGACAGATGCCGCCAGCCGGCTGGCCCATGAGCACGCGGCCACCCAGCGGGAGGAAAAGAGGAGGCTCGCGGAGCTGCGAGCCTCCCGGTCCGACACGCGAGGAGGGGCCGCGCACTCTGGGACCTCGAGAGGCTAGATGCGGAGGAGGTCGGCAGACCCTACGCGGGCGTCGGACTCGGCAGCGGAGTCCACCCGCATGTCGAGGCCTCCATCAAATGAGCCGCGGGGGGCGGACATGGACTCGCTAGCGCCTCCACCCGCGCAAGAAACGGCCCAGGCGAGGGAGGCGACAACGCAGCCGGCTCCCGAGGCGACCCGGCCTGAGGTGCCGGAGGTGACGCTGCCCACGGTCGAGCCGGCCTGGGTTGAGATGCCGGAGGTTCCGGCGGTCCCGAAGGAGGCATCGGAGGCGCCGCCGGAGACGGCGGCCATGGAGGTGGAGGTGCCTTCCGGCGCGACCGACGCGCCAGAGCGGCCGGGAGAGGAGGCGGCTGCGGCACCGGGTGAGGGGCTGGTGGGAGGCGACTCCCGGCCCCTTGCCGTCATTAACCCGCCTCGGCGGCTGGAGCCGCGGCGAGCCCGGGTGGAAGTGGCGGCCAGGCCTGGAGGCCCCTACGGTCGTTGTAGGAGGTCATCCAGGACTGGGAAGTGCTGGCGAGCACGTCGGCCCTGCCGGCCCCCTAGGGAGGCGGCCCGGACCCGTCCTTCGCGGACTTGGGTAGTGTCCTGGACCGGTGCCGGCAGGAGCTGGCCCGGTTTGCAGAGGCGGCGAATGCCGCCCTTCAACATGAAGAGGTAAGCTGACACTTTTTCCTTAGAGTTTTCAGTGGGGGCGCGCAAGCGCACCCACTGGGTGTAGCCCCCGAGATGCGGGCCGGCTGACCGGCTGACGGGCAGCCAGGTCGGATCTCCTTTGAGCATGTCTTGATCTTTTCCCCCCTTTCTTGCGACAGGAGGGAACCTCTCTGCGGCAGAAGCTGTTTGCGGAAGCGGTCGCCATCCACGACCGCGACAAACGTGGCTTTTACCGCCTAGAGGAGGAGCTGGCGCGCGTGGAAGGTAGGTTGCACTTTGTAGGAGCGGCATATAGCCCTCGGGAATCGGCTGACGTTGGTTGCATCTTGCAGGTGAGCTGGCCACCCTCTGGGGGGAGAAGACCGGGCTTGTCGCCGAACGGGACCGGCTGATGCAGGACGTCCAGGCGGTCGCGCAGGAGACATACTGTCTGGCCGTGCTGCTGGTTGACGGGGAGGCGGTCCGAGACCGGCTCAAGGCCAAGGCGGCAAAGGAGGTGGCGGCCATCAAGGAGGCGGCTGACGCCGCCTTGAGGACCGTCGCCCTTCAAGGCGAGGTGACCCGCCTTGAGAAGACGCTCGAGGAGGTCAAGGGTTCCCTCACCACCTCGGAGGCGGCCCGAAAGTCGGAGCGCGAGGCGGCGCTCCACTTCGCCATTGGGGTGGACGACGCGATCAAAGGTAGGTGTCAATCTCTCTCTTTCCCCAGCCGGTTGCTCCTCCCTTTGCCGTTTCTCGTGTTTCATCTTGCTTTTTCTTGCCTTCTCTTCTCCTTCCTTCCAGGGCGTTTCCCGGAAACTCATCGCCGCGCTGCGCGCACCATTGAGGAGCACCGGGAATACCTTCGGGAGTGCGGTCGCCCCATCGAGGAGCACGCCGCGTGGGACATGGACGAGATTGGGATCGTCGTTGAGATGTCGATGACCCATCTTGAGTGGAGCGTGGAGCGGCTCAAGACCACTGGCAAGGAGGTCATTGTCGTGCTGTGGCCGGGCCATGGGGGAGCTTTGACGCACCGCATGGCTCAGTGGTTAGAGCACGCCGTGCTCCGCCTCGAGGCCTGGAAGGCATCGGCCGCCCGAGCCGGGGGGCAGATGACGCTCCGGTTCATGATGTCTTGGTACCATGGCATGGACCTGGGCCGGCTGGCGACCATGCGGGACGTGCCGGTCGCAGAGCGGGAGGCCCGCGAGCCGGCCCTTGTCCAGCGGGCTAACGTGCTCGCGTCATACGTTGAGACGGACGAATTCGTGCCGGCCCTTGGCGAGGATGGCGAGCCGTTACCCGAGGACTCCTTCGGCATCCCTCAAGGCCCGGCAGATGACGAAGTCGCCGACGAGAGCACCGATTCAAGCGACAAGACGGTCGAGACCGAGGAGCCCGCCTCGAATGCCAAGGAGGCCGACCAAAAGACTGCGACCACCTCCGAGGCGAGGACCGAGCCGCTTCGCGACGCGCTGGCTGGGGGCACGCTGGTTGGCGACGCACCGGTGGCCTAAGCCCCGGGCATCTTTTTTATCTTCTTTTTTTCCTGCATGTAAAAACTTGAATCCACCCATTGGGGGTGTTTGTGTAATGAACCGAATGCTGGCCGTGGGCCACTTTTGCCTTAATGTTTATGCCATGAATATTCTGTTGTGTTTGCCTTCTGACTCATGCCGCCTCGTCCTTATCCCTTTTCGCCCGCCTCGACTCTTTCCGTTTCTACTCCTTTTCCCCTTTGGTTTTGGCCCCACCAGCCGGGAGCCGGTCTGTAGCTGGGTCGGGGCGTCCGCCTCAGGGGAGCCAGTTCAAAACTTAGGAATCGCGAGGTTTTTTTGGGATAAGTAGAGTGGTAGAGACGCGGCGAGGGTTCGTCTGGGCCCCAAAGGGGTCTCCCTTTGTTTAGACCTTTCGTGTGAGCCAAACCTTGCCGCCCCGAGGCCCCGTTAGCCGGATAGCCTGGGGCCGGTTCTGTAGCTAGTAAGGGTGGGGAAGTTTGGCCGGCTCATGCTACTTAGCTGTTTTTCAGAGAGGTGCTTCTAGGACTAGCCGGCTAGCCCCCGGGCCCTGGAGCCAGGCCGGGGAGCCGGTGAGTGAGGAACACTTTTGAAAGAAAGAAATGGGGCATGTCCCAAGAGCCGGCTTGGGCTACCCATTGCATTCATAAGCCCCAAAGGACGGGGATACATAAATACATTGATTTTCCTCAGCAGTAAAACAGGCGCAAGAGCGCAACGTTCCATGGGCGCTCCGTTTCTTCACCGGAAGCATATCTTTTGCGCTTCTATGGCTTCTGGGCATCTATCAGCTAGTACGCATTGTTGCGTAGCGCCTTGCTAATGATGAACGGGCCCTCCCATGGGGAGGATAGATTGTGTTGTCCGACGGTTCACTGGATCCGTCTGAGGACCAGGTCCCCCTTGCGGAACGAGAGTGGCCGGATCTGCTTGCTGTGGTAGTGCCGGAGTTTCTACTGGTAGATCGCCGTCCTGCTCAAGGCCAGTTCACGAGCTTCCTCGAGTAGATCGACGCCATCTTCTCTTGCCTCCTTTGCATCCTTCTCCGTGTACAGGGTGACCCGAGGCGAATCGAACTCGATGTCGATGGGGATGATCGCCTCGGACCCATACACGAGGAAGAAGGGAGTGTAGCCGGTTGACCGGTTCGGGGTGGTCCTGAGACTCCAAAGGACGACCGGCAGCTCGTCGATCCAACAGTCTGCCGACCTTACCAGCGGCGTCACGAGCTGGGGCTTGATGCCAGATAGGATGAGGCTGTTCGCCCTCTCGACCTGGCCGTTGGACTGTGGATGAGCGACGGAGGCTAGGTCGAGCCGGATTCCTTGCTTGGAGCAAAAATGCACGAGTGCGCCCTTGGCGAAGTTGGTGCCGTTGTTGGTGATGATGCTGTGGGGAACGCCATATCGTACCGTGATGTCGTCGATCAACCGGACGACCGTGGGGCCGTCCAGCTTCTTGATTGGTCGCACCTCAATCCACTTGGTGAATTTGTCGATGGCCACCAGTAAGTGCGTCATGCCGCCTCGAGCGGTCTTGAATGGGCCCACCATGACCAACCACCAAACGGTGAAAGGCCACGAGAGGGGGATGGTTTGGAGGGCCGTTGCCGGTAGGTGGCTTTGCACCCTGAAGCGTTGGCAGCCCTCGCACTCGTCGACCAATTTCTTGGCCACGTTGAGAGCCGTCGGCCAGAAGAAGCCATGGCGGAAAGCCTTGGCCACTAGGGTCCGGGAGGCGGCATGATGCCCGCACTCGCCCTAATGAATGTCGAGGAGGATCTCTAGACCCTTTTCCGGCTCGACGCATCGCTGGAAGACGCCGATGGTGCTGCGGTGGACGAGCTCATTGTTGATGATGCCGTAGGCCGTGGCCCGACGCTGGATTTGCCTAGCCAGAGCCTCGTCCAGAGGCAGCTCGCCCCGCCGAAGGAACGCTAAGATGGGTTGGGCCCACGAGGGGGCCGTGACGGTGGCCGGCTCGGGAGCCCTCGGGACTGGTTGATCAGTCCCTGGGACTGGTTCACCAGCTCCCGGGACCGGCTCGGGATCCCCCGAGGCTGGTTGGCTAGCCCCTGGGTTTGGCTCGCCGACCCCCAGGGACAGCTGGTTGGTGATCACCATGATGGCCTGTCGCCGGGGCTGGCCGCCTCGGGCGCCGCTGGCTCGATCGTTGCCGGCTACGCGGCCGACGATTCGAGAGCCGGTGGTGAAGTTGCCGAAGAGGCGGCCGGGGCCGTCGATGGGCCGTCGACACCCGCCGACACGAAGATTGACTCCGATTCTGGGGAAGTCTTGATCGACGGCTTGAGCAACCGTTCGAGGGAGACGCCGGCTGGGATGGCCTGCCGCGTGGAGCCAATCTTTGCCAGCGCATCCGCCGCCTCGTTGTCCGCCTGTGGGACGTGATGAAACTCACAACCCTCGAAGGAGCCGGTGAGCTATTGTACAAGGAAGCGATAGCTGGCCATGTTGGCGTCCCTGGCATCCCATTCACCAGAGACTTGCTGCACCACGAGGTCAGAGTCACCGAAGCAGAGGATGCGCCTGATGCCGATCTCCTTGGCGAGCCGGAGGCCATGGACGATGGCCTCGTACTCAGCCATGTTGTTGGAGGCGGCGAAGTGGATCTGTAGGGCGTATTTGAGCTGATAACCTTTCAGGGAGGAGAGGACTATGCCGGCACCCAGGCCGGTCCTCATTTCGAGCCGTCGAAGTGCATGCGCCAATGCGTGGAGTTTGGGGGAGGCGGGACGAACTCCGTCTCCGCCTAGTCGGCGAGGAAATCCGCCAATGCCTGTGACTTGATGGCGGTTCTTGGCTCGTATCGGATCTCATGGTCGGCGAGGGCGATGACCCACTTGGCGATCCGGCCGGTGGAGTCTCGACCGCTCATGATCTCGCCAAGCGGGGTTGTGCTCACCACGGTAATGGTATGCTCTTGGAAGTATTGCTTAACCTTCTTGGCGGCAAAGTATACACCATAGCACATCTTTTGATAGTGGGGGTAGTTCCACTTGGACGCGGAGAGTACCTCGCTGAGGTAGTAGACATGTCGCTGGACCGGCAGGGACTTGCCCTCCTTCAGCCGCTCGACCACCAGAACGACGCTGATGACGCGGGTGGTCTCCACGATGTAGGCGACCAGCTGTTCCTTCTCGGTTGGCACGACCAAGATGGGCGCGTGGGTGAGAGCCTTCTTGAGGCTGCGGAAGGCCTCGTACGCCTCGTCAGGCCAATTGAAGGCGCCCGATCTCTTGGTTTGACCCGACTCGATCTGAGCCGTCTTGCGAAGGAGCCCGTAGAGGGGCAGGGCCTTCTCTCCCAACCGACTGATGAGCCGGCTGAGCGAGGCGAGGCAGCTGGTGAACTTCTGGACGTCGTGTATCCGGGTCGGTTTCGGCATGCACTCGATTGCGCTGATCTTCTTGGGGTTAGCTTCAATGCCGTGGGCAGACATGAAGAAACCCAAGAGTTGTTCGGCGGGGACGCCGAAGACACACTTCTCCGGGTTGAGCTTAATCTTGTACTCGCGTAGGTTCGGGAAGGTCTCTCGAAGGTCGTCGAGGAGGCTGAAGTGCTTCTTGGTTTGACAACAATGTCGTCGACGTAGACGTGGACGTTCCTGCCTATCTGAGGCAGGAGGCACTTCTGCATGCATCGTTGGAAGGTGGCGCCAACATTCTTCAGGACGAAGGACATGGTGATGTAGCAGTAGGCCCCGATGGGCGTGATGAAGGAGGTCTTGAGCCGGTCTTTCGGATCTAGCTTGATCTAGTGGTAGCCTAAGTAGGCATCCAGGAAGGACAACAAGTCACAGCCGACCGTGGAGTCGATGACTTGATCGATCCGCGGCAGGGTGAACGGGTCCTTGGGACATGCCTTGTTCAGGCTAGTGTAGTCGATGCACATGCGCCAGGTCTTGTTCTTCTTCAGTGCCAGGATGGGTTGGCCAGCCAGTCCGGGTGGAATACTTCCATGATGAACCCGGCTGCGAGCAGCCGGGCGATCTCTTCGCCTATAGTATGCCGCTTCTCCTCAGAGAAGTGACGTAGGGGTTGCTTGACCGGCTTGACGTCCGGCCGGACGTGGAGTTTGTGCTCGGCGAACTTCCTCAGAACACCCGGCATGTCCTTAGGGGACCATGCAAAGATGTCCTGATTCTCACGGAGGAAGTCGACAAGCTCGCCTTCCTATTTGTTGTTGAGGCGAGAGCCGATGGTGACGCACTGAGCCGGGTTAGCCGGGTCGAGTGGGATTTGCTTGGTGTCTTTAGACGGATGGAAGGAGGCCTCGCCGGTGGATTGTGAGGGTGGAGCCGGCATGGCCGGCTGGCTAGCAGCAAGGGCCATGAGCCGGTCGAGCTGCTGTTTCTCCTCGGCGTCTCTAGGGCCTCGGCCAGCCGGCTGCTGTCTCGAGCGCATTCGAGCGACATCTTGTAGTCGCCCTTGATGGTGATGATCCCCTTTTGGCCCGACATCTTGACCTTGAGGTAAGCATAATGGGGGACCGCCATGAAGCTGACAAGAGCCGACCGGCCCAACAACGCGTGGTAGGGGCTCGCGAGGTCCACGACCTCAAACAACACTAGCTCGTGGCGGAAATGGCCGGGTCCGCCGAAGAGGACGTCGAGCGTGATCTAGCCGACAGGGGAGCAAGACTTCCCAGGCACAATGCCATGGAAAACCGTCCGTCTCGCCTGCAGGTCTTCTATCTTCAGCCCCAGCTTATGCATCGTGTCGAGGTAGAGAATGTTGATGTTGCTGCCGCCATCTATTAGCACCCGCGAGAAGCGGCAGGCTCGCTCCTTGGTGGCGATGGTGGGGTCGAGGACCAAGGCGTAACTGCCGGGATTTGGCATCACGGCAGGGTGATTGACCTGGCTCCAAGTGACCGGCTTCTCTGACCAGTGCATGAACTGGGGAGTTGCCGGCATGGTGGCGTTCACCTCACGGTGGAGCCGGTGCTGAGCGTGTTTGCCCGTCTCTTCACTGGTGAAGACGACGTAGCAACCGTCCTTGTTGGGGAACTGGTTGATTAGACGACCGTCGTTTAGAGGCGTTGCTGGCGCCAGGGCAGTCGCTTGGGCCGGGGCCGGCGCGCGGGCCTGCGGCGCGGGAGGAGCTGGAAGGCCGTCCCCCGGGCCAATCGTTGTGAGAAGCTGCATTGCCGAAGCGTGTGCGTAGAGGGCTTGGCCCCTGAATGGTTCATGCAGGGGAGATCAAGCATTTGCTCGAAGGTGAGCTTCGGCTGCCAGGCAGCCTTGCCGGTGTGCTGGCGCTAGCCGGAAGGCTGGGCAGCCGGCTCCTGATCCTCGATGGTATTGACCTGCCAGCTCCCATAGCGGGGATCCGGCTAGTCGTTCTTGCGCTTGTTGTTCTGCGGCTGCCGGTTGTCGACAGCCGGCCAAGTCGTGGCCGGCGTCGTCGTTGCCTTGGCAGGCGGGGTCGTCTTGACCCGGATGGCCGAATCAGCCGTGGTGTATTTATCCGCCTTGGTCATGAGCTCGGCGAGCATGGCCGGCTTGGAGCACAGGAGCTTGTGCGTGAGAGGGGTGCTATCTCGACAGCCCTTGATAAAGTACTGCACAACTTGGACCTCGTGCACCCCCTCACAGGAGTTGCGAAGCTCGGTCCACCGGGTGAGATAGTTGCAGAGAGATTCGTCCGGCCCTTGAACGCACATGGCGAATTCACAGGGACGACCAGGCCGCTTGTAGGTGCCGGTGAAGTTGCGGACAAAGGCCTCCTCGAAGTCCGTCTAAGTGTTGATGCTGCCGGCCGCCAAGTTGTTGAGCCAGGTGCGGGCCAAGCAAATCAACATTAGGGGGGCATAGCGAATGGCTACGCACTTATTCCCCCTGGCGATGCCCATCGCGGTGGTGTAGTCGATCAGCCAGTCTTCGGGTTTGGCGGCTCCGTTGTATTTCGGGGTGTCCCTAGGGAGCGTGAAGCTGGTTGGGAACGGCTCGGTGCGAATCCGGGGGCCGAAGCAGGCCGGACCAATTGAGCTCTCCTCCTCGAGAAGGGCGGATTGCACGAGTTCGTCGATGCGGTTGCGGGCGTCGTTCTCGCTGCAGGGGACGCGCGGTCCGAGCCGAGCCGAGAGTTCGGGGCGGACGGTGGGTGGCGCCGATTGCTGCGACTCACGCTGCGAAGGCGACATGTGCCCCTGGCTGCGCCGGCTGCCGGATGCCAGTGCTTCGTGGTGGCGGCCGCTCCGAGGCGGCTCGTTGGTGCGCCGGCTGCTAACAGCCGGCTGCTCACTCCTCGGCGTCTGAGAGGGCTGGGGGTTGTTCGCTTCGGCCCGGTGGCCGGAAACGCGAGGGGAGCAGGAGTACTGGGCCGCCTGGCGGCCAGCAGTTCCCATGCCCTCGCGCTCGGGCCGGGGGCCTTTAGTGGTGGCGCCGCCCGTTGTGAGCAGATGCTGCTGTGCGTCAGCAGCATCGATGAGCTTCTTGATCTGGCGCTCATGGGCGGCACGCTCTTCGCCCTCCAAGGTAGCCAATTCCTCGTAGGCCACCTTGAGAGCCCGCAGGTTAGCTGCAGGGGTGTCGTAGACAGGCATTTTGCCGCCGAGGATTTCGGCGACCACGCGGCCATGGTCACGCAAAGCCCCATGCCAATTGAGCTCGATGCTAGCCGGGGTGAGTCCGTAGGCGGAAGTGTACTCCCGCTGTGCCGCCTCCATGCGGTGCCGCGTGGCAGCGAGGGCAGTGGCATCCTCGAACAAGATGCGGCGAGCCGCCTCGAGATCGACCATGGCGGTATTGGGGTTTGCCGTCAGGGCGATCGGAGTGCTCAAGCCCCGGAGGGCTGCACCGAGCGGGTCGGACGTGCCGATGTGGGCGGCGGCCGCCGTAGCCGCGACCTGCGCCTGGCCGGACATGGTGGAGGAAGTGATGGCCATCACCCCCATGCGATCATGGGACCCGCTGGGCTGAGCCGCAGCGAGCACGCCCACTGCTGTGGGCGCGCCAGTGCAAACGAGCACCCCCGCGGGATACTCATCAGCGGCTGGAGCCTCGGCAAGGCTGAGCTTGCCGAAGCGCTCGGTGAGCCCATCGATGTTGTCCATGAGGCTGACGGAGTTGCCCGCAGGGCGTGCTGAGGCAAGCCCACTGAGCTCCCCATGGTCTCGTCAGGACGAGCGGCGATGGTGGGGAATGGCGAGGGGTCCCGCCCGGAGCATGAATCCGGCCGGTGCTGCGTATGGCCTCACGGTGGGTGTGAACTATCATTGTTTTCTCACGACAGATGCCATGGGGTGGCTTATCGTAAGTGGTTGGGGCTGGAGGACGTCGACGGGCTCCGAGTGCGAGATTGGGCACAAGCGGTGGTGACACACATGTACCTAGGTTCAGGGCCCTCCATGGGAGGTAACACCCCTAGTCCTGCTTGGTCTAGTTGGATGGATGGGTATGTGTACAAGGATGCTCCTGGAGCTGTGTCTAAAGGAGGAAGAAGGAGAAGCCGGCTCGTCTTCCTCTGCTACTAGAGAAAGGAATGAGAGTTCTGTGGGGGTGTGTAAGTGAGCATTTGTTTGTCCCCATTGCATGGGGGTCTCGAAGGGTTTTATAGGCCAACCCCCCGGCTCTTACAATATGTCATAAGTACAATGGTGGGGGGACCCGGCTGGCAGTCTCTCCGACTGGCTAGAGGGTCCCGCTGCTCGCGTCGTCTTGTCATGGGCGGGGCCCGCCGGCCGGGCAGTCCCATCTCCCATTGGGGCCCGCCAGCTGGCTCTGTGATTGGTCCTCGCCCACCTGCCACGGCATGGGCCGCCCGGGGGGCGTCGTCTAGCGCCAGCCGACCGAAGTCTCCGATACGGCCGGCGGCACTGTAGCCACGGTGGGGCAGGTAATCGAGTGGCGAGGGCGTGTCAGCATTGTTCCCTCGCCCGGTCGTGCTCACCGAGGTCAGCGGCCAGGACGGTTGGATTGTAGCCATGCGCTGCGGTGCGTAAGCGGCCACTGTAGCCACAGGGCCGCCCGTCGTGCCGGTCACATCGCGTCATGCCTGCGTGCAGAGGGATGGGACGGGGCATGTACGCCCCGATGTGAACGGAAGACCCGGCCCATGGGCAGCCGGACGTGCCCAGCCGGCCAGGGGCCTAGCCGGCTCCTTGACTAGCCGGCCGGGGCGCTAGCTGGCACCGGCTTGTGCTGGACGTCCTCCAGCCGGCCACGTAGTTTTTCTTCGAAGCGAAAGGGGGAAGACCCCGTTGCTTTGGCCTACCTAGGGGTATAAACCCCGTCAATCTTGCTTGTTGTGGTAGATCCACTTGGTACCTATGATGTTATGCTTGCGAGGATCTGGCCGCTTGACAAGTTCCCACACGTTGTTGAGCATGAATTGATGCAATTGCTCCTGCATAGCTTGAATCCACTCAGGCTCCTTGAATGCTTCATCAACTTTGGTGGGATCTATGATAGAGACAAAAGCAAAGTGCCCACAAAAGTTAGTCAAATTTGAAGGTCTTGAGCGAGTGAGGGGACCTGGTGCATTGATGTCATCGATGATTTTGTCAATCTGCACTTCATTTGCAACTCTTGGGTGAGCAGGTTGACGTGGCTGAGGATTTTCTTCAGCACCATTTTCTTCAGGTGTATCCGCATGAATGCCTTCATTCGTTGGAATGACTTCCTCAGTGGGTATGACGTCTTCAGTAGCCTTCGGCTTAATGGATTCCTCAGGAGACTGTTCATCTAGCACAGAAGGCAGGTGCTCTCTTTGCAAGCCGTCAGTTTCATCAAACCACACATCTACAGTTTCGATAACCTTTTGGTGGTAGGTGTTGAAGACTCTGTAGGTGTGCGAGTCGTTTCCGTAACCAAGCATAAAACCTTCATGTGCTTTCGGTGCAAATTTAGAACTATGGTGAGGATCTCTAATCCAGCATTTTGCACCAAAGACCTTGAGATAACTTACATTGGGTTTCTTGCCAGTCATAAGTTCATACGAAGTCTTCTTGAAGAATTTGTGAAGATATACCCTGTTGATGATGTGGCATGCAGTATCAATATCCTCATGCCAGAAGCAACGAGGATTCTTGTATTCACCAAGCATGATGCGTGCCATCTCAACAAGAGTCCTGTTCTTGCACTCCACAACGCCGTTCTGCTGAGGAGTATATGGGGCAGATAACTCATGAGTAATACCAAGTTCATCAAGATATTCATCAAGATTGGTGTTCTTGAACTCAGTCCCATTATCACTCCTGATATGCTTGATCTTGATGCCGAAGTTCGTGGAGGCCCTTGAAGCAATTAGTCTAAAGACACCCTACACTTCAGACTTGTACAGAATAATGTGCACCCAAGTGTAATGAGAGTAATCATCAACAATGACAAAGCCATACAAACTTGAGGAATTTGTTAGTGTGGAGTAATGAGTGGGGCCAAAGTGATCCATGTGAAGCAATTCAAAAGGTCGAGTCGTGGTCATGATTGTCTTCGAGGGATGCTTGGATCTGGTCATCTTCCCAGCCTCACATGCACCACAAAGGTGGTCCTTGAGGAATTTGACACCTTCAATGCCAATGACGTGCTTTTTCTTCATGAGCGTGTGCAAGTTCCTCATACCAACATGTCCAAGTCGTCGATGCCACAACTAGCCTTCTAAGGACTTTGCAAGTAGGCATGTGGCAGGCTGAGGACCTGTAAAGAAATCAACTATGTACAAGTCTCCTCTCCTAAAACCTTCGAAGACTTTGGAATTGTCAAATTCCATGATGATAACACAAAGATATTTTCCAAATACGACAACCATATCAAGATCACAAAGCATTGAGACACACATAAGGTTGAACCCGAGGGATTCGACTAACATCACCTTATCCATGGTTCGGTCCTTTGAGATTGCAACCTTACCTAAACCCAATACCTTGCTTTTTTCCTTTGTCTCCGTAGGTGATATGCTTCAGATGAGATGGAGCAAGTGGCAAATTCATCAGTAGATTCTTGTCACCAGTGATGTGGTTTGTCTATCCACTATCGAGGATCCACTCAGTAGCTTTTGGAGGTTCATCCTGCACACGAATTAGTACAACTTACGAACTCATATGCTTCAGAGTGAAGAATATGACATCAATTTCACCAGACAGAATTTCATCACACAAGATAGTAAGCAAGCAGTGTGAGGACGTGATAAATGAGGAATTCATTTCTACATGGTTAGTGTCACACCCTGTGTTTATAGCACATTGTTATGTTTGGGTTTATAAAATTTGGAGCCAACTAAAACTTTTTCAAAGTACTTATGCGTGTTTGCTATGTTGTTTGCTTGCTTGATGATTGTGTTATATGGCACCCCTAGATTCTATTCCACTTCATATTCATCTTCCTTGTTCCAAACCTCTTGCCTAATGATCATGCCATGTGAATAGTGCCCAAAACTAATTTTTATCAAATTTTGTTTTAACCAAAAATGATTTATTCAAATAAGGTTTTCAAAACCCCCTGAAATGAGGTTTGCACTGCAAGTCCTAAAATTAGGTGGATTCTTCTTCCCCAAAGACCTTATTTCAAACCCACTATATATAAGACTTCCCAAAACCACAAAATATTATTTTTAAAGGTTATCTTTACATTTTATTTAAGGCTTTTTCTCAAGGCCAGAAATGCTTTTTCATAGGAAAAAATTATTTAAATACTTTGAAAATATTTGAGAAAATTTAGAGAAACTAAGTGGACATATATTTTAGATATATAGGAGTTTAAACACAAGGGCATGATCAGATCATAGGCAAAGCCCCTCAAAACCCTTTGTACTTAGATCAGACTTTTGGAATATTTCTATAAGAAATATTCTCAATAAATTCCAGGAAATTCCATCAAGTCAACACTATCATGGGTGATGATATTGCAAAGGTTCATCTCAATACAAGTTGATTTGGTTCATCAAACCATCCCAAAACCATCCTTGTCCAGAATCAAATTTGAGCAACTTTACATTGTGAAGTGTCTCCCCTTGACCTCAAACTTTGTGGGCATTGCTCTAATGGCCAAATAGTGATTATACACTAAGTGGTGCATCAAGGGTAAAAGCCTAGCATCAATGGATCTACAGAAATCTGATTCTGCTAATTTCTAGGGTTTATCAAATCTCCATTCTCAACTTCTTCCTCTTAAGCTCAAACTTGGTGATTCCCCTCATTTGTACCTAGTCTTTGACCCTGGTAAATATCTCAGTAAGGTGGAAACATCTTCTTGCCCAAAACACCATCAAACACCTTCTGGTGAAATGGTAAAACCAACATTTCCACCTCTTTTCCTTTTACCCTTGTCCCCAACTTTTTACCTCAGTCTCTAGTAGTTACATTTCACCTCCAGTAACTCTCTGTGGCCAGGTCTCTACAGGGAAGTGGGGTAAAACCCCCATTTCTATCCCTGTTTCACCTTGGCAGAAGCTTCTCCCTCCCCTTTTGCTTTCCCCCTAGCTCTCCCTAGCTCCACAACATCCAAAGAATATCTCCACGTCCTCTAGGAGCTAGTGGACATGGTGGGGCACCCCAGAGCATGCAGGTAATGGCAATGCCGGCCAACGCACTCTCTGGAGCATGCTACAATGCGCTCCCGCACTGTAGCCGCCACCCAATGGCAAGCCTCGACAGCCTTGGGCCTCCCCCGCGTTTCCCCCGAGACGCCCTCGGCATCCGTGACACGCTATGCGGTCGCCCCCCTCCTCTCTCTTGTTCCCCCGACCTCCCCCGCACGTGCCGAGCGCCGCCAGGCTTGGCCAACCCGTAGCCTTGCACGCGCGAGCTTATCTCCCTCTCCCCTCCTTCCCTCTGGCCTAGACCGACCCCAGGAACGCCCCTGGCTCATCCTCTCTCTCTCTCTCTCTCTCGTGGCCTCTGGCCTCGGCCACGAGCTCGCCAGCACACCAGTGTTCGGTGGACTCACCCCTGCCTATAAGAGGGCCTCCCGGACCCCTCTCTCCCCTCTGGTCCCCCTCTTCTCTCCCAAGCAATCTCCCTGAGCCCCTTGAGGGCCCCCGATGTCTCTATGCTCGGGATCGACCCGAGGGCCGCTGCGGCCATCTCCCCATCGATCTCGGGGTACGGAGCCTCTCCGACCCTCATTTCTCTCTCGTTGGTCCTTCCTTGCCCTTCTGACATGATCCTCCCTCCTTCCCGTCTTCTTTGCAGCCCCAGGCGACCCCGACAACCACCTCCCGAAGGCCCATCCATCGTGGGTACTCGCCGCGGGCAGCTCCGACCACCTCTGGCTGCCCTTCGACCTCCCCTAGAATGGCGACTCTTCCCGAGACCGTTCCCACCATCGCCCGCCGTTGCCGTGCCCCGTGCCGCCGCTAGTGAGCAGTTCCCCTCCTTGTCCCGAGGTGGCAGAAGGACCCAATAGGTGGGGCCCACCTGTCGGCCCCTCTTTCCCTCTCCCACGCCCTCTCTCTCCCTCGCGGTTGCTGAAGACCGAGCCCCGCGCGTCAAGTTTAAACCTGGCCGCATGCGAGGCCGGCTGGCTGGCCAGCTGGGCCGGCCCAGCCACTGGCCGCTTCTGGCCTGGGTCCCCGTGGCCCTTTTTCTTCTTCCTTTTCTATGGGATTTTGCAAAAATTCCACAGGGCCCAAATTAAATCCTATGAAAATAATTCTTTCACCTAAATTCACAGAATAATCCCTAGAATTTAATAGTGCCATTTGTAAAAATGTTTGAAATTAGTTTTAGTACTGTTTTATTTTAAAAACCTACATTTGGGCACCTTTTTGCCTCTGTTAATTAATTTCCAAAATGTTTTTAACAACAAAACCATAGGAGAATATTTTTAGTATGGCATTTAGTATTTATCAGAGTAGATTGACATTTTTGTTAAGTAGTTGAGTGCTTTGTTTTTGTGTGTTGCTTATTTTTATTGTTTTATTTCATGACGATAGATTGCGCGGTTGACGAAGAAGTTGGACCCGAAGACTTCAAAGACCCCGGAGACTTTGTTGAGCCAGGCAAGCAGCCCTTTGACCATGATGAGAAACTATTTTTATTGCATGTCATATAGCACTTTACTTTCATCATATTTGATCATGTGATGTGGTGATCCCCTTTCGGTGGGATGCCTCTGTTACTTGTACCGTTGAGACTTGCATCGTGCATGACCCTACCACCTTATGAGGGTTGTGCGGGTGGGAGTAGTTAGGTTGCTAATAGATGCTGTGCAAATGGGATGGGTCTTATGCATAGTGATGGCAAGCAAGAAATGATATCAAAGATTTTTCGAAAACCCTATTGGGTGCCACTAATGCCCAAGGGAGATGATTATGAGATGGGTGACCACTTGAGAAAGAAGTGGTGTACCGGAACAAGTGAGTGTTGTGGTTTTCGAAAACGGGTTGGTGTAAGTTGAGACCATTATTCCAACCTTACATGTATGACCACGATACCCCTTATGGGACGAGGCTTTGTTGATTACTATGGTTGGTGCTAGCAAGGAGCCCGCATTACTAGTGGCAAGAGTGAAGTGGTCACTCTTGAGACGAGGTCGTCCCTGAGTCGAAGGTCATGCGCTGTCTTTACAGGCACCGGGCACACCATTGCGTGCCCTCATGGATGATACGAGTGATGTATAACATGAGGGATGGCACCAACGAGTGGAATCTTTGTTTAGTATCACGATGGGAGAGGCATTGTTTGGGTGCTTACCTCGGGTATGTTAAATACCGCGAGTCATGGATGACTTTCCCCGAGTCTTGTGGGTAAAGTGTGCAACCTCTGCAGAGTGTAAAACGATTCGAATAGCTCTTGTGCTACGTCCAAATGTTTTCACAAACTGGTGCGTATGTGTTGGTGACAAGAAGGTCACCTGAGCTAAGTCCGATGACTTAGCAAGAGAACTGAACTAAGTCCGATGACTTAGCGTGATGAGTGAACATGAGATGTTCAACCAATACTTACGATGATATCTGCAATTTGTTCACATGAATACCTGCTAGTTCTTGATGCATGATCACTAGTTACTCGATCTTGTCATTTGCATACAAAATTAGCTTTCCGCCAATTTACCTATTTAGTGCTATATCATGCATCATTGTTACCTTGTTCCACAACTTGGGTTGCTTGCGAGTACATTCAAAGTACTCATTGGCTTGCCACTGGTTATTTAATTGGCCAGGCATGGAAGAACAGGAGTATGTTGAAGAGTTCGATTGAGAGGAACATGCGAACTAGGACGCTTCCCACTCGGAATGCCTGTAGGTTATGGCAGATGGCATGGGTTCACGCTTTCGACCAAGATTTCCGCTACTTGTTCTATTTTAAGTGTTTGGCCCATGTGGCCCTATCTATGTAACACTTGACCTTCATGGTCCTTATTGTGTAAGACGCTTAATGTGGATGTAAGACTCTTGTTATTCAGCTTCTGTGTGTTCAGTGAGCATTGATCTCTGGGATCACTGTACAAGTGCATTGGGTGATCACGACTTATGAGTCGGGGTCCCCACAGAGCTGGTATCAGAGCCATCCTAACTGTAGGAAGCCCTTAGTTAGCATGGTCGTTAGTGCGGATAAAACCGTTTTCAAAACCTACACCTAGCATTTGAACTTAGGAGTTATGCACTATTTACCTCTTCTATCCTTCACACAACACTCTGCTGACTCTCCTCCTTTCAAACCTTTGTATATGGTCATCGTACCCGAAGCCCTCCTGACATCCGGCTTTCCCTTACGCCTTGGGGATAGCCTGGAGAAGTGCCAATTTTGCCAACCACCCACTTTCCTTTATCACGAGCTCTGGGTCAATGCCGTCACGAAGGAGTACCACGTGGATGTGATCGTGAAGGCAAACGACTCCCCGACTAGTTGATTCTTTGAAGGACCCCATATGTAGCCATGGTGCTTGCAGTCGAGATAGCTGCATGCAAGACACTCCTGCACCTTCGAGACATCATCCCAGAGATGGCTGACGAGCCGGCTACTCGCTACCTCCCTTTTCGGAAGGATGATCTTGGCGAGAATTGGACACTGGTTCCGACCCAGGAGGATGGTATACCACTCAGGTTCCAGACCTACTTCAGCCTCTCTACCGATAGTCTGGTTCACCACTTGGTTAAGGAGTCCGTGAAGCTTCGCGAGGAACTTCACCACACCCGAGAGCTATTTTGACAAGTCAAGACAAAGCCAGACAAGATCAAGAAGGATGGAGCCCCCCGAAGGACGACCAGCCGTCGCTTATCAAGGAGGAGTACCCCCAGCTAGTGATACACCCACACGTCGTCATCGCATGAGTGCGAAGGAGTACCGTGAGCTCTTCACCGACACGCCAGCAAAGCGTCGTCGGGATGGACCTCCTCGTTCCCCCACCCATTCGACCTGGAATGATGCCCATTCAGATGATGAACAGGAAGAAGACCCAGAGGAGCGTGACTACAAGACCAAGCACTCCACCACCTGAGTCCGAGAACCCCTAGGGTAGGATCAGTCATGTACCCCTCATGCGAAGTTGAGTCCGTGTAATGGTTCATATGAAACCATGTGTGCTTGTTGTTTGTTTTGTTGTTTGTGTTCCGATGCAAGTCGCGCTTTTGCCTTAGGTAACATGTAAGCGACTCCATCGTCTATCTTAATATATGATGGTCTTTCGACCTTTGTTTTAACACACTTGCACTTGACTGACCCCCTTAGGCGCGCTTTTCCGTTATTGCTTATCCTCTTGTCAATCCCGGTTGTTTGACTTGGCTGCTCCAAATAGGATGGTGAGTGCTACCCACAACAACTCCTTCACCAACCCTGAAGCCGGCAACTCTAGCCAGCAATAGGGAGCTGGTGGGGCTGCTCACGCTGGAGGACACCAGGAGCAGCCACAAGGTAACATTCCCCCGCCACCACCTCCACCAGAGAACATGAACATAGCTTAGTTTCTCCAAGTTCTTCGGGAGGAGCGCCAAGCCAACAATGCTGCTATCCAGTAGATGGCTCAGGCCCTTGTGAACAACCAGCAGCAAAGCAGGAACGACAATGGCCGCTCCATGCTGTCTGAGTTCATGACGAGCTCGCCCCAACCTTCACCGAGACTGCTGAACCATTAGATGCTGATGACTGGATCCACACCATTGAGGACCTCCTTGCATTGGTCAACTGCAATGAGGATCGTGAGAAGGTGCTTTTATGCCTCTCACTGCCTCGGAGGTACCGCCCGAGCTTGGTGGGATGGATTCAAGGTCATGCAAGGAGAACATGTGATCACGTGGAATGACTTCAAGGAATGATTCCGCAGTGCCCATATTCCTTCTGGGATCATGGCTATCAAGAAGAGAGAATTCCGAGCGCTGAAGCAAGGAAGTGGCTCTATCAAGGAGTACCTGCAGAAGTTCAACCTGCTGTCAAGGTATGCACCTGAAGACATCAGCACAGAGGCTGCCAAGAAGGAACGCTTCATGGAAGGACTTCAACAGGTCCTACAGTATCAGCTCATTGTCTGCGACTGTCGTACCTTCTTCGACCTGGTGAACAAGGCCCTCATGCTGGAAGACAAGCGTCGTTCCATAGACGACACTCGCAAGCGCAAGATGATCAGCAAGGGAAGCTCAAGCAACCAGAAGCCTCGCTCCCGCCAGCCAGCCCCAGCCAAGCCAACCTATCAGCCGCAGCAGGCTAGACCTCCTGCACCTCGTGCGAGCTACCAGTCTCAGCAGTATGCCAATCCCAGTCCAGCCTACAACAACAACCCCAATAACAACAATGGTGACAGAAACTTCAACAACTACCCTGGGCATGTCACTTGCTTTGGATGTGGCCAGTCCGGACACATCTCTAAGCTTTGCCCCAACAGGAAGCCAGATGCACCATGCCCCAATGCGCCAAACCAAGTCCAAGCCCATGGAGCAGCACCAAGGAACCCAGCTCCCCGCAACCAGCCCAACAATGGCAAGGGTCGTGTGAATCACGTCACCGCAAAGCAAGCCCAGGAAGACCCGGACGTCATACTAGGTATGCTCCTCGTCAACTCAACCCCAGCAACAGTATTGTTTGATTGTGGAGCTTCACATTCTTTTGTCACCCAAAATTTTGCTCTTGAGAGTGGCATGAAACCTACACCCCCGGTTAGCCATATGTTGATACAAACCCACAATTCAGTTATGAAGTCTGGGATAGGGTGCAAGGGAGTGAAGATTGACATCAACGGGGTAGACTTCCTAGCAGACCTTATAGTTCTGGATTCGCCAGGCTTGGACGTCATCCTTGACATGAATTGGTTAACCAAGCACCAAGGCATGTTGGACTGTGCGAAGAGGATTGTCACCATGACCAATAGCCAAGGAGTGGAAGTCAAGTATGTTCCCAACTCTGCCTCCACTCAAGCCCCTCAGGCTAACTGCCTATCGGGAGTTGAGTTGGATCAAGTGTCACTGATATGTGAGTACCCAGATGTGTTTCCTGATGAGCTGCCCGGAATGCCTCCCGACCGGAACATTGAGTTCATCATTGAGCTTATGCCCGGATCAAGGCCCATCTATAAGAAGGCCTACAAGATGGGATCCGAAGAGTTGGCTGAGTTGAAGAAGCAACTGGCAGAGCAGCTCAGAAAAGGATTCATTCGCCCAAGTGCCTCTCCTTGGGGATCACCTGTCTTATTCGCGTCAAAGAGGGACGGAACTATTAGACTCTGTGTCGATTACCGTTCTCTCAATGAAGTCACAATAAAGAACAAGTACCCACTCCCCAAGATTGAAGACTTGTTTGATCAGTTGAATGGAGCCAAGGTGTTTTCCAAGATCACCCTCAGGTCTGGGTACTATCAACTGAAGATCAGACCCCAAGACATTCCAAAGATGACATTTGTAACCCGATATGGCCTGTATGAGTACATGGTCATGCCATTCGGGTTAACCAATGCCCCTGACTACTTCATGTACCTGATGAATAAAGTCTTCATGGAGTATTTGGACAAGTTCGTTGTCGTCTTCATTGATGACATACTTGTCTTCTCCAAGTATGAAGAAGAACACAAGGAACACTTGAGGTTGGTCCTAGAGAAGCTTCGAGAGCACCAGCTTTATGCCAAGTTCAGCAAGTGTGAATTTTGGCTGCATGAAGTTAGATTCTTGGGTCATGTGTTGACTGCAGAAGGATTATCAGTGGATCTTGCCAAGATTGAAGCCGTGACTGAGTGGCAAACCCCAACCACCGTGAAGGAAGTCAGGAGCTTCCTGGGACTCGCGGGTTATTACCACAAGTTCGTGGAAGGGTTCTCAAGCATTGCCCGACCGATGACCTAGCTTTTGAAGAAGGACTAGAAGTTTGAATGGACAACTAAGTGCGAGGAATGCTTCCAGGAGATCAAGAAGAGATTGACCATAGCCCCTGTGTTGGCCACCCCCGATATTCACAAGGAGTTTGTGATTTATTGTGATGCATCAAGAACCGGGCTTGGAGGTGTTCTGATGCAAGAAGGCAGAGTTGTAGCATATCTATCAAAACAGCTTTGACCCCATGAAGAGAACTACGCAACTCATGATCTTGAGTTATCCACCGTGGTTCATGCCTTGAAGACATGGCAACATTACCTTTTGGGGAAGCGATGTGAGATATTCATAGACCACAAGAGTTTGAAGTATATCTTCACTCAAAGGGAGTTGAACATGAGGCAACGGAAATGGTTGGAATTGATCAAGGATTACGACCTGAGTGTTCAGTACCCCCCTAGAAAGGCCAATGTGGTAGCAGACGCCTTAAGCAGAAAGGCTTGTTCCTTGAATGCTATGATTAAGGAAAGGCTACCCGCCCTGTATGAAGAACTTGAGAGCTTCGGCTTGGAACTGGTTGCTCCAGGATTCCTCGCCAACCTCGAAGCAAAGCCTACCTTGGTGGATGATATCAAGGAAGCCCAAAAGGGACACAAGAGCATTGAAGGCATCAAGAGGAAGATCAAGGCAGGCAAGGCCCTAGGATTCTCGATGGATGAACATGGAGTTGTATGGTTCGGGACTCGCATTTGCGTACCCAACAAGGAAGATCTCAAGAACCTGATCTTGCAAGAAGCTCATGACACTCCATACTCCATCCATCCTGGAGGAACCAAGATGTATCAGGACCTCATGGCAAGATTCTGGTGGCATGTCATGAAATAGGAGATAGGCACGTTCGTGGCTAAGTATGACATATGCCAGAGGGTCAAGGCTGAGCATCATCGACCCGCTGGACTACTACAGCCCCTCAAAGTGCCTGAATGGAAGTGGGATAAAGTCGAGATGGATTTCATAACCACTTTGCCAAGGTCAAGCAAAGGACACGATTCCATTTGGGTCATTGTCGACCACCTGACCAAGGTAGCCCACTTCATTCCTGTCAAGACGACCTACAATGGGAACCAGTTGGCCAACCTCTACATTAACCAGATTGTGAGCCTCCACGGGGTTCCTAAGGAGATTGTGTCGAACCGAGGAACCCAGTTTACCTCAAGATTCTGGAATAGGTTCCAAGAAGCGTTGGGAACCAAGCTCTCCTTCAGCACTGCTTTTCACCCTCAGATTGGTGGACAAACGGAACGAGTAAATCAGATACTCGAAGATATGCTCCGTGCTTGTGTTTTGGCATATGGAGCCAAGTGGAAAGATTGCCTACCATTCGCCGAGTTTTCCTATAACAACAGCTTTCAGTCGAGTCTTCAGATGGCACCATTTGAGGTGTTGTATGGACGCAAGTGTCGTACTCCCCTCAACTGGTCAGAAACCGGAGAAGGATTAGTTTTTGGACCAGACATCCTCCGTGAAGCCGAAGAGCAACTTCAACTTGTCTGAGAACGCCTTGAGACCGCCAAGACTAGGCACAAGAGCTATGCCGACTCTCACCGTCGAGACATGAGTTTCCGTGTTTGGGACCATGTTTACCTCCGAGTCACTCCTCTCAAAGGGAACAAGCGTTTCCATGTCAAGGGAAGCTCGCACCAAGATTCACCGCCCCCTTCAAGATCACCAACAGGCGAGGAGAGGTTGCATATCAGCTAGACTTACCTTCCAAGCTGTCGGATCTGCACAACGTCTTTCACGTGTCAAAGCTCTGGAAGTGTCTACAAGTTCCTAACCGCCCCGACCCCTACAAGGACATCGACCATCAAGCCATCAATCTTCAGCCAGACCTCACTTATCGTGAGAGGCCAGTTCGCATTTTGGATGAAGCTGAGCGTTGCAACCAAAGCCGCACCATCAAGTACTTCAAGGTCCAGTGGAGCAACCATACTGAAGCTGAAGCAACCTGGGAGCGTGAAGGTTATCTTAGATTTGAGTTCCCTTATCTTTTTAGCGCTTAGCCTAGGAATCTCGGGGACGAGATTCTTGTAAGGGGGGACGTCTATCACACCCTAAGTTTATAGAACATTGTTATGTTTGGGTTTATAAAATTTGGAGCCAACTAAAACTTTTTCAAAGTGCTTGTGCTTGTTTGCTATGTTGTTTTCTTGCTTGATGATTGTGTTATATGGCACCCCTAGATTCTATTCCACTTCATATTCATCTTCCTTGTTCCAAACCTCTTGCCTAATGATCATGCCATGTGAATAGTGCCCAAAACTAAATTTTATCAAAAAAATTTTTAACCAAAAATGATTTATTCAAATAAGGTTTTCAAAACCCCCTGAAATGAGGTTTGCACTGCAAGTCCTCAAATTAGGTGGATTCTTCTTCCCCAAAGACCTTATTTCAAACCCATTATATATAAGACTTCCCAAAACCACAAAATATTATTTTTAAATATTATCTTTACATTTTATTTAAAGGCTTTTTCTAAAGGCCAGAAATGGTTTTTCATAGGAAAAATTATTTAAATACTTTGAAAATATTTGAGAAAATTTAGAGAAACTCAGTGGACATATATTTTCCATATATAGGAGTTTCAACACAAGGGCATGATCAGATCATAGGCAAAACCCCTCAAAACCCTTTCTGTTTAGATCAAACTTTTGGAATATTTCTATAAGAAATATTCTCAATAAATTCCAGGAAAATTCCATCAAGTCAACACTATCATGGGTGATGATCTTGCAAAGGTTAATCTCAATACAAGTTGATTTGGTTCATCCAACCATCCCAAAACCATCCTTGTCAAGAATCAAATTTGAGCAACTTTACATTGTGAAGTGTCTCCCCTTGACCTCAAACTTTGTGGGCATGCTCTAATGGCCAAATAGTGATGATAGACTAAGTGGTGCATCAAGGGTAAAAGCCTAGCATCAATGGATCTACAGAAATCTGATTCTGCTAATTTTTAGGGTTTGTCAAATCTCCATTCTCAATTTCTTCCTCTTAAGCTCAAACTTGGTGATTACCCTCATTTCTACCTAGCCTTTGACCCTAGTAAATATCTCAGTAAGGTGGAAACATCTTCTTGCCCAAAACACCATTAAACACCTTCTGGTGAAATGGTAAAACCAACATTTCCACCTCTTTTCCTTTTACCCTTGTCCCCAACTTTTTACCTGAGTCTCTAGTAGTTACATTTCACCTCCAGTAACTCTCCCTGGCCAGGTCTCTACAGGTAAGTGGGGTAAAACCCCCATTTCTACCCCTGTTTCACCTTGGTAGAAGCTTCTCCCTCCCCTTTTGCTTTTCCCACTAGCTCTCCTTAGCTCCACAACATCCAAAGAGCATCTCCAGGCCCTCCAGGAGCTAGTGGACAAGGTGGGGCACCCCAGAGCGTGCAGGAAACGGCAATGTCATCCATACGCACGCTCTGGAGCGTGCTACAGTGCGCTCCCGCACTATAGCCACCACCCAATGGCCGGCCCCGACAGCCTTGGGCATCCCCCACGTGTCCCCCAAGACGCCCTTGGCGTCCGTGACACGCTACGCGGTCGACCCCCTCCTCTCTCTCCTTCCTCGACCTCCGCCACGCATGCCGAGCGCCGCTTGGCTCGGCCAACCCGCAGCCTCACACGCGCGAGATTCTCTCCCTCTCTCCTCCTTCCCTCTGGCCTAGAACGACCCCAGGAACGCCCCTGGATCGTCCTCTCTCTCTCGTGGCCTCTGGCCTCGACCACGAGCTCGCCGGCACACCAGCGTTCGGTGGACTCGCCCCTCCCTATAAGAGGGCCACCCGGACCCCTCTCTCCCCTTTGGCCCCCCTCTTCTCTCCCCAGCAATCTCCCTGAGCCCTCATTGAGAGCCCTCGACGTCTCTGTGCTCGGGATCGACCCGAGGGCCGCCGCGGCCATCTTCCCGTCGATCTCCGGGTACGGAGCCTCTCCGGCCCCCATTTCTCTCCCGTTGGTCCTTCCTTGCCCTTCTGATGCTATCCCCCCTCCTTCCTGTCTTCTTTGCAGCCCCACGCGACCCCGGCGACCACCTCCTGAAGGCCCCTCCCCCGCGGGTACTCGCCGCCGGCAGCTCCGACCACCTCCCGCCGTCCTTTAACCTCCCCTAGAATGGCGACTCTTCCTCGAGCCTGTTCCCACCATCGCCCGCCGTCGCCGTGCCCCGTGCCGCCACCGGTGAGCAGCTCCCTTCCCTGTCCTGAGGTGGGGCCCGACAGGTGGGGCCCACCTGTTGGCCTCTCTTTCCCTCTCCCCTCCCTCTCTCTCCCTCGCGGTCGCTGACGGCCAGGCTCCGCGCATCAGGTTTAAACCTAGCCGCGCGCGAGGCCAGCTGGCTGGCCAGCTGGGCCGGCCTAGCCACTGGCCGCTTCTGGCCTGGGTCCCCGTGGCCCTTTTTCTTTTTCCTTTTCTGTGGTATTTTGCAAAAATCCCACAGCGCCCAAATTAAATCCTATGAAAATAATTCTTTCACCTAAATTCATAGAATAATCCCTAGAATTTAATAGTTCCATTTGTAAAAATGTTTGAAATTAGTTTTAGTATTGTTTTATTTTAAAAACCTACATTTGGGCACCTTTTTGCCTCTGTTAATTAATTTCCAAAATGTTTTTAACAACAAAACCATAGGAGAATATTTTTAGTATGACATTTAGTTTTTATCAGAGTAGATTGCGATTTTTGTTAAGGAGTTGAGTGCTCTATTTTTGTGTGTTGCTTATTTTTATCATTTGATTTCGTGATGATAGATTGCGCGGTTGACGAACAAGTTGGACCCAAAGACTTTGAAGACCCCAGAGACTTTGTTGAGCCAGGCAAGCAGCCCTTTGACCATGATGAGAAACCATTTTTATTGCATGTCATATCGCACTTTACTTTCATAATATTTGATCATGTGATGTGGTGATCCTATTCGGTGTGATGCCTCCATTACTTTTACCATTGAGACTTGCATCGTGCATGACCCTACCACCTTATGAGGGTTGTGCGGGTGGGAGTAGTTAGGTTGCTAATAGATGCTACGCAAATGGGATGGGACTTATGCATAGTGATGGAAAGAAAGAAATGATTTCAAAGATTTTTTGAAAACCTTGTCGGGTGCCACTAATGCCCGAGGGAGATGATGATGAGATGGGTGACCACTTGAGAAAGAAGTGGTATACCAGAACAAGTGAGTGTTGTGGTTTTCAAAAATGGATTGGTGTAAGTTGCGACCGTTATTCCAACCTTACATGTACGACCACGATACCCCTTATGGGACGGGGCTTTGTTGATTACTATGGTTGGTGCTAGCAAGGATCCCGCATTACTAGTGGCAAGAGTGAAGTGGTCACTCTTGAGATGGGGTCGTCCCTGAGTGGAAGGTCATGCACTGTCTTTACAGGCACCGGGCACACCGTTGCGTGCCCTCATGGATGATACGAGTGATGTATAACATGAGGGATGACACCAATGAGTGGACTCTTTGTTTAGTATCACCATGGGAAAGGCATTGTTCGGGTGGTTACCTCGGGTATGTTAAATACCGCGAGTCGTGGATGGCACGAAAGTTCCTCGAGTCTTGTGGGTAAAGTGTGCAACCTCTGCAGAATGTAAAACTATTCGAATAGTCGTGTCCACGGTCAAGGACAGTTGGATGACCGCTCTTGTGCTACGTCCAAATGTTTTCACAAACTGGTGTGTATGTGTTGGTGACAAGAAGGTCATCTGAGCTAAGTCCGATGACTTAGCAAGAGAACTGAACTAAGTCCGATGACATAGCGTGGTGAGTGAACATGAGATGTTCAACCAATACTTACGATGATATCTGCAATTTGTTCACATGAATACCTGCTAGTTGTTGATGCATGCTCGCTAGTTACTTGATCTTGTCATTTGCATACAAAATTAGCTTTCTGCAAATTTACCTATTTAGTGCTATATCATTCATCATTGTTACCTTGTTCCACGACTTGGGTTGCTAGCGAGTACATTCAAAGTACTCATTGGCTTGCCACTTGTTATTTAATTGGCCAGGCATGGAAGAACAGGAGTATGTTGAAGAGTTCGTTGGAGACGAACATGCGAACTAGGATGCTTCCCAGTTAGAATGCCTGTAGGTTAAGGAAGATGGCATGGGTTCACTCTTTCGACCAAGATTTCCGCTGCTTGTTCTATTTTAACTGTTTGGCCCGTGTGGCCCTATCTATGTAAGACTTGACCTTCATGGTCCTTATTGTGTAAGACACTATATGTGGATGTAAGACTCTTGTTATTCAGCTTCTGTGTGTTCAGTGAGCATTGATCTCTGGGATCACTGTACACGTGCATTCGGTGATCCCGACGTATGAGTCGGGGTCCCCATAGTTAGCTTGCATCCTTTCATGCATTTCCTCAGGTCTCAAGAAAATTCATCAGTCATTCAAGTTCATCTGGAGACCTGACCCTGCATAAGAAATTAGTTCAGTTTCTTCACCACCCACATCTGGAGGGATGGCAAAGAATTCATCATTCTGCGAGCACCATATGAGAACGGAGGCATTAAAGCAAGTGTGCTTGGTTTCACATGACGAGGGTTAGAGTACTCATATGAATAAGCAGAGAAATTCTTCGAGGACTTATGAACATAATGATTTGAAGAATAATGCACATATTCAGAACTCTTAGATTTTCCCTGCGAAATAGGGGCATTAGCATGAGAATGATATTTTTGACCATTTGAGGAATTTGGTCGAGGTGAAGACTTTGGTACATATGAGGAATTTGATCCGGGGTTCCTATTCTTCATGAGTGGTGTCATGAGGACATTCACTTGAAGATTTTGTAGGTAGCTCTTGGGAACCCTGATTTTCTTCATATGAGAAACGTTCCTGCAGTTAGTTCCAAGAAATCTTGCAAATACTTCACCTTTCTAATTTTTGAAGAATTTGTAGTTGGATTCAAGTGACTCATCAGAGGAATATAAAGTTTCACAAGTAAAGCCAGATAAAGTGGATGGATCTACAGGAGGTCCTTTCGCAATAACCCACGAGGTTTGGGGGTACTGCTCAGGAGTCCAGTAGGATCCATCAGCATTGATTTTCCTCTCAAATGCAATACCCTCTTTCCTAGGTTTCCTGTTCAGAATCTGCTTTTTGAGGACATCACAAAGGGTTTGATGCCCTTTGAGACTTTTGTACATGCCTGTCACATACAATTACTTCAACCCTGCATTTTCGTCAATGATACTTGTGGTATCCTTAGATGAGCAAGTTGTGACCATTGGAATAGTTGAAGAATTTGCAGCAATAGAAGCATTTGAACATTCAGGTCAAAAATTAGCAGTTTCACGTTCGATGCATTTCAAACAAGGTGGAACAAATTCTTCCTCTGTAGTACCGATCTGTTGAGCTAGTAAGGAATCGTTTTCCCTTTGGAGATCCTCATGTGACACCCTTAGTTTCTCAAGATCTTGCTTTATTTGAAGAAATTCATAAGAAAGCTTCTCATGATTGGCTAAGAGAGAATTATGATGACTCTGAAGGTTATCATACTTTGTCTGAAGACTTTTGAGATCGTCAGACAGAGTTTGAGTCCGATCCACTTCCTCATTCAACAGATCATCACTTTTGTCTAGCATTTTCTGAAGCTTTTCGAGAGCACTTTGTTGCTTAGTGGCAATATTAGCAAGTTTGGCATAGCTAGGTTTCACATATTCATCAGATTCACAATCACTTGATTCAGAGGAGGAGTGATGCTTATGTACCTTGGAACCTTTTGCCATAATACAAAGTGAAGAAGATGAATCAGGATCTGATTCCTGGGTTTTGAGGATTTTCTTGTGTTCGATGAACATGGGGTGTTGATGAGTGCAATAGCCTTCATTGATGTCCAAGATCCTATCCTAGATAAGCTTGGCATTTTGAAGATGATAAATGCCTTTGAACATGACGCTTGATAGGCTTGAGCAGATGATGTTCCTCGCATGAGCATCAAGTTGAGTGTACTTACGAATTTCCTCAGCATTTGCCATCTTGCAAAGTTCAGTAAGTCCAAGTTCAGTAACAGTCCATAGCTCACTGTTCATGTCCATCAAATGCTTCTTCATCAGAACCTTCCACCTAGGATATTCAATGTCATCAAGATTGGGACATTCTGTGACTGACTTGACGCCTTTTGACATGAAACAGTAAGTAGGAGCATAATCATCATTGCTGATGTTAGAGTCGTACGAGTAGTCATTTTCTTCATCATTGAAGATGGACTTGCTGACGAAAGCAGTAGCAAGAGCGAGGCTAGCGACACCAGATTCATATTCCACCTCAGATTTTTCCTCTTCTTCGTATTCTTAAGATTCTTCTTCTGAGTCCATTTCCTTGCCAATGAAAGCCCGAGCCTTTCTGGAACCATTCTTCTTGTGCATTGAGGACTTTGAAGATGAGGACTTTGAAGATTTCTTCTTTTTCTTCGAGTCATCAGAACTGTCATCCTTGTACTTCTTCTTCTTCTTGTTTGATTATTTTTCCCAGAGAGGACAGTCAGAGATGAAGTGACCAGATTTCTTGCATTTGTGACAAGTTCTCTTCTTGTAGTCATCTGAGGAATCTGATTTTTTCAGGCCACCTTTTGATGACTTTCCAAATCCACCTTTCCTTGAGAACTTCTGGAATTTTCTCATGAGCATTGCTAGCTCATGACTTAGTTCTTCAGGATCACCAAGGCTACTATCAGAATCTCTGCCTTCGGATGAGGAAATTGCTTTTGCCTTCAGAGCATGAGATCTTCCATAGCTTGGCCCGTAGATGTCTCTCTTCTCAGTTTGTTGGAATTCATGAGTATCGAGTGTCTCAAGAATATCAGCTGGATCAAGTGACCTATAGTCTCCACGTTCTTGAATCATCAAAGCCAGAGTATCGAATGAGGAATCAAGAGATCTTAGCAGTTTCTTCACCACCTCATGATCGGTGATATTAGTAGCACCTAGTGCTTGAAGCTCATTGGAGATATCAGTGAGACGATCAATAGTTTGCTGAACATTTTCATTGTCGAGTCTCTTGAAGTGGTTGAAGATATTGCGAAGAACATCAACACGAGAGTCACATTCAGTGGAAACACCTTCATTGACTTTGGATAGCCTATCCTAGATAAGCTTAGCAGACTCCAAAGCACTCACTCTACCATACCGACCTTTGCTCAGATGGCCACAGATGATATTATTCGCTTGAGAATCGAGTTGCTTGAATCTCTTCACATCAGCAGCGTTGACCATGGGAGTAACAGAGGGAACACCATTTTCCACAACGTACCAGAGATCATTGTCAATAGCTTCAAGATGCATGCGCATCTTGTTCTTCCAGTATGGGTAGTCCGTCCCGTCAAAGGTAGGACATCCCATGGAAACCTTGATCATACCTGTAGTCGACATAACTAGAACTCCAGGTGGTTAAACCAAAATCGCACAGAACAAGGGAGTACCTTGCTCTGATACCAATTGAAAGTGCATTATATCAAGTAGAGGGGGGGTGAATAGGCGATTTTTACAAATTCATCACTTGAGGGATTTCAACTTGAGGAATTCGAAATGTGTTGAATAACTAGCAGAAGAATAAGTACTCAAGTGCATGAGGAACACAATGACAACATAATCATCATGATGAAATAAAACATGCACATATTACAAGTAGCGTGATATAGGATAAGCAGGTGAGGAACAAGGTAACTTGAAGAATTGAGGTGAGGAAATTGTGAAAGTTTTCAGCCAAATTCTTCAAACAGTAACAATCAATTTCATCAACAAGTATACGAGGAATAGAGGGGTTGAGGAAATAGAACCAGGTAGCTCGATGAAGACAATGGTTTGATGACCCAGTTCCAACTGCTGTGATAGTCGTACGTCTTGTTTGGAGCGGCCTAGTATTTAAACAAGAGGACACACAGTCCCAGGACACATAGTCCTTACCATATTCTCCTTGAGCTAAGGTCACAAAGTCATCGCCCAACACTCGTGGTAAGTCTTCAGGGTAGACTTCCAAAACCCTCACAAACTGGTCACCCGGTGATCCACAATTTACTGCTGGATGCTCTAAACCAAGGTCACTCCGTGCTCCCCAAATGACTGCAGGATGCACTAGACCATGACGCCTAACCGTTTGGAGGATACACAGTACTCAAAGGTAACAAGCGTCGGTTCCACACAGGAACAATCTCTTCAGTGATGCTCAATCACTTTGGGTTTGGTGGTTTGGATTTGGGTTTTTCCTCACTGATGATTTTCTCTCAAAGTCCTTGAGGATGGGTTGCTCTCAAATGACAAGTGTCAGTTCTCTCTCGGAGCAGCCAACCAACTAGTGGTTGTGGGGGCGGCTATCTATAGCGAGGGTGCAATTTGACATGATAAGACATAAATGCCCCCAATGATATGACCGTTATGTGGATAAGATGATTGGGACAGCTAGCGCTAAGCATAACAACGGTCGGAATTGCGAGCTATGAAAGTCCTCAGGCTTATCATGTTCCTCACTTGTAGGCAATTCGTACTGGTGAAATCCTAAGTCCTCAGTCAGATCAATTTCATCGGAGACCAGAAGAACTTCGTCTGTGTCACTGAAGAACTTGACTGAACTGCAAGTGATTTCCAAAGGCTTCACTTGAAGGATTGGATAGGTTGAGGATTTTGGAGTTGAGCATCAGTTGGAATTTTTCCTTAGTATTACCTCGACCCCTTTAACAATATGGTGTTTCCAATGACTCAAAGAAAGGAAATGAAACTACGAAAACAAAAGTCTACACGCTTCATAGTCCTCATTCATATCTTCAAGGTCACACCAGCTTCTTCAATTTCAAAGTCTTCAGGGAATACCAAAGTCATTAGCAAAGTCTTCACCAAAGTCTTCACCAAAGTCTTCAGCTGAAGACATACATTTTTAGGGGTCGATAATCTCCGAATATATCAAACTCCTCATCGACTTATAGAGCCTGTGTACACTCACAAACACATTAGTTCCTTAACCTATAAGTCTTCAATACACCAAAATCACTAAGGGGCACTAGATGCACTTACATGCATTGACGGTATTCAGGAGAAAGTATCCAAATGTAGTTTGGACTTACCATGCGCCTCATCGAACCTCTTGTTGAGGGCTTCCACCTCATCCTCGGAGTGCTTGAGCTTCTGATGTAGCTCGTCCAGCTCGGCACCATTTTTGGCCACCGCTGATGATGAAGCCTACATTACGCAATGCATACATCACATCGGCACTCACTTCCCGAAATTAAAGATATGACCCCTAGGTGAGCTTATCCATCTCACCTAGGGCTCGGGGCTGCCATTTCTGCAATACGAATAAATAAAAATCTTAGAAAAAGATCGGGTGACTTACTTGAAAGCCCGCAAGGAGACCTTTGAAGGCCTCCTTCAGTCCTTTGTCAAAGGACTGGACGCTTTGTAGTACCACACCCATAAGGGTGCGGTGATCCTCGGGGATGGAGGCGCTCGATAGAGCCTCCTCCATGGCCGACCACCTATTGGTCGGTGGTGCCGGGGATGATCGGATTTCTCGATCACCCACCGGGGATTGGACTGGTGCCTCTAGAGGCACAATGCACTCTGGAGATGTCCTTGGAGGGGACTGATGGCCCGTCCGGCCGGCCTCCTTAGTGTCCGGACGGGGGATTGTCCCCTGGTCTTCGGTGGCCAAAGTGCTAGCCTCGACCACGGTAATATATCCCTCGCCCCTGCGTCCGCCTCCATTGGAGTAGGCTGGGACGACACCTCCAAGGCGTCCTTCGTAGCGCCTGGAGTGGTGGGGTGCGAGGCATCCCTGCTCTTTGCTAGTTCGGTGGGCAGGGCACCCCGTCCGATACCACCTCGGTGGGGATGACGCGTAGGGGGCTGTAGGTCCAAGAACCCGCGTGTTAGTAAACTCTGAATTTACTAGTTATAGGAAGGAGGGTCTTCGTATCCTAACCTGGATGGAGGGGGATTTACCCTTAGCCTCCTTCGTGGAACCTCCTCGGCATCTTTGAACGCGGAGCTCGAGTCCGAGCTGTCATCAGACAGGATCATCTGCACTTGTCACGCCCTCTTCGGGGCAGGAGATGCTGCCAGCCCCGGGGCATCCGAAGGCGCCCCTCTCTTCTTGGCGCGGAGGAAATTGCCTCCCCCTCGCTTTCAACCTCCTCCTCCTCTTCTTCCTCCTCTTTGGCCTCCTCCTAATTTGAGGAGGCGGGGTGTCTTCGGATGCGGCATCAGGCTGGTCCTTGATGCAAAGGCCAGCCTGGCCTGGTTTCTTGTTCTTCTCTTTCTTCATGGGAGCCTTGTAAGGCTTATCCACGAGCATCTTGGCTAACAGCCCGGTCCTCTCGTCTCCGTGTTGAGGAGCCGGACTGTTGATGCCGATGGCTTTCTTCTGCCATCTCTGCCAGAACATATTGGATAAGAGGATATAGGGATTCTTTGTGTAGTAAAACCAACAAAGCTGGGGAATAACTGTTGTAAATATGCCCTAGAGGCAATAATAAATTAGTTATTATTATATTTCCTTGTTTGTGATAATCGTTTATTATCCATGCTATAATTGTATTGATTGGAAACTAAATACATGTGTGGGTATATAGACAACACTTTGTCCCTAGTATGCCTCTAGTAGACTAGCTCGTTGATCAAAGATGGCTAAGGTTTCCTAGCCATGAACATGAGATGTTATTGTAATAATGGGATCAAATCATTAGGAGAATGATGTCATGGACAAGACCCAAACTATAAACGTAGCATATGATCGTGTCAGTTTATTGCTACAGTTTTGTGCATGTCAAGTATATGTTCCTATGACCATGAGATCATGCAACTCACTGACACCGGAGGAGTACCTTGTGTGTATCAAACATCGCAACGTAACTGGGTGACTATAAAGGTGTTGTAACATCCCAAAATTTCATTTTGGAATGTTATGAAATATAGCTATGCATCATCATCACATTGTTTGAATGAAATAAATTGTTGAAGTTCTTCTTTTGAGATTCTAAAAGGTCATTTCAAATTTTCCATGTACTTGTTTCTACTATTTGATAATCGCTGGAATTATTGAAAAAAAGAGGAGTAACATGATACTCCACACCAGGGGCATCTTGGTGAATTATTTGAACAATAAAACCAGGGGTTTATTTGAAAGTTTATCTCAAAAGAATTTAAAATCAATTATGCATTTTCTCAAAAATAATTTTTTTAAAGTATTCATTTTGACAGAGGAATTTTTTTCATTAAGTAGCATTTATTCCCCTGATCATTTTGATATATATATTCCCTATGTTAGGAAAAGAATTTAAAGCGCTTAATTAGAAACCGGCCGGCCCACCAGCCTTTACTCCCGAGACCCTTTCGGATCGGTCACGGACGTGCAGATCCCGCCCGGTCTCTCACTGACAAGTGGGACCCACCGTCCGATAGCGTTATCAACGTGCTCGCCTTCCTCCTCGCGCCAGACCACCTCGCCGGAGATCCCTCCTCCCCGGATCTCACTCCTCTCCCCCTCTCCCGACCCCGCACCTGGCCTATAAAAGCCTCTGCCTTCTCCGCTCTCCGTTCCACCCCGAGCGCCCGTGCCCACGCCCACAAACACCATGCTCCACCTCGCCAAAGTTTGGTCAACGACCGAAGCTCTTCGAGCATGAGTGCGTCGCCTCCGTCGTCCCCAGCCTCGTCTGACGCCACCATTCGCCGCCGGATCTTCGCCGCCGTCGCCTGAGCTCTTCAGACGCCGCCCCCGACCACCGCACGACCATCTCCGACCACCTTCGATGTTCGGCCGCCGTTGACCTCGCCAGAAACCCCGACCTCCCCTCTGTAAGCCTCGCGCCTGCTCCGTAGCCGTCGGATCTAAAGTCAACGATCTAGATTAGAACGTTTTAAAACAGCGAACCAGTAGCCACTTCGCTTCGGTCGTCCGCCCGCAAACACCCA
This sequence comes from Hordeum marinum, assembly GCA_022496015.1. Classification (NCBI taxonomy): domain Eukaryota; kingdom Viridiplantae; phylum Streptophyta; class Magnoliopsida; order Poales; family Poaceae; genus Hordeum; species Hordeum marinum. The sequence goes on from CM039676.1 coordinate 176,586,899, forward strand.
CACGCATGCACTAGCAACCAATAGGAAGCCGCCACGTAGCCCTGTCCATTAGCTAATATTTGTTTCTTTTTCTGTTTTGTTTTAGAAAATAGAATATTTTCTGTTTTTGTTTTAGTTGTCACTTTTAAACTAATTAGTGTTTTTAATTGATTCTTTTTGCATCGGGTCGCAAATTTCATGTAGTTTCATACTGTAATCTTAGATTTCAAATTTGAACTTTAAAATTCGAGTCTAACCAAATTTGCTTAAATTACTAAAATCTGTATAACTAGACTTTAAAAATATATTTTTGTATGAATCTTTTTGCCACTGGTTTGTATATATAGACCTATCATCCTACATAGTTCGGGAATTTTTAGGATGAATTTGGTTAGGTTGCTTTAACAAAAATAAAATCAGTTTAGTTCTTAATAGAGTTTAGTTAGTTTGATTTTAGTTTAGTTTGAATCTGAGTTAGTTTAACTTTTTTTTAGTTTGCATTAGGTTCTATTGTTTCAACATTAGGTGAAATAACTTGATATTAATAAAAATAATTGTTTAGTTTTATACCTTATTGTTATAGGAAATCTTTATTCTTCTTCATTAGGTATAGTTTTATAAAGCAATTTAGTTTTACTTTTCACAAACATTTTAGGAGATTTAATCCTGTTTTCTAATAAAGAATCTTAGTAATTCTTTTCCGTTAAGTAATGTTCTGTTTATAAAATAATAATAATAATAATAATTTTGTTTCATACTCTAAGGTTATAGGAAAGTCTAGTTATCTTCATTAAGTGGTGATTTATAAAAATTATAATTTTAGTAGCATTTCTTTTCACCAAAGTTTTAGTGGATTTAATTCTGTTTACTAATATAAATTTTATTATTTATTTTCTGTTAACTATTGTTTTGTTATTAAAAATAGTGGTTGGTCTTATTTTATATTAGTAGTAGCTTTGACACTAAAAATTTGTGAGTCAAATATTGGTTTTGAATTTTTCTCTTGATTGTTACTACTGAATTGTTTTAGTTTAATCTTGCTGATTGTGTGAGTTGTATTGTTAGTTGTATGCTTATTGTGTGCTTTGTTTGATTCATTAGATCATCCGGAGTGCGAAGCTTGTTATCTAGAGTCACTTGAGTACGAGGATCGTCAGCAAGGCAAGTCACTTTGATCATGTTTTACCCATGTTTTATTGCATTAGTTCTACCATCTCACCAATTGCATGCAAAGTAGGTAATTTGGAAATTTGGTTACTTGATGTAGTATCATGTGGTAGGCACCCCTCAACCTCTTTGACACATTTGGCCCTGGGAAACGTTGATTTAATTTTGCTATGCTATTAGTAGACGGGGTTGGTTGTGTGATTCATGAGAGTTGTGAGATAATAATTTCAAGACCTACAAGATGATCAAGACTTCAAGACTCCGAGTTTTCAACATACCTCTGGGTGGATGATGGTTGAATGACGCCCTGGAGAAACCAGTGGTTAGCCTAGGTGTTGCTGGAGAAGTGCCAGTATTCACGCGGAAAGGTCCACCTAGGAACAAAGAGATGGATGGATGCTTCAAGACCCAAGGCTTACCTGCACATCCACAAGCCATTATGGGCTCTGGCTTGGTTGGATAATGTGGTGACCCTGGACAGGCGGTGCTACGAGATGTAGAAGAACGGTAGGAAAGGATGGGCACCGACAAAGTCTCAAGGAAACCCTTTAGAAGACTATGTTTTGGTCATCCGTTTCTCAAACACCCAGAAGTGCGAGAAATCCAACGAAGGCGACCAAATCTTGTGGGGAACGTGTGCAAAACTCGGTAGAGTACCCAAACCTAATCGATTAGCCGTGTCCACGGTCATGGACAATTTGAGCCAAAGGAACTCAAACTATCTGGAATTCTCAACACAAATAATTATATTGATGTGGGTATTAATGAAAACTTGGGTATGAGAATTGGTTGGTGGAACCATCTCATTAATCAACCAACATTGTAGTAATAATATTTTTGCCCCCTCTTGTGTAGGAAAAAATGGCTTTATGCAAAAAAAACTTACTACCCCACCTACCAAATATGCATATAGAATAGACGATTACTTTACACCCCCTCTTTTGTGATATTTCCGGCATATTCAATATGCTGACCTACACGGCTACAACGTATCATGTTGCAGAGTACTTTTCCGACCGGGAGTGAGGATAGGCTCTATGCTCGGTGAGATGCCCTTGGAGTCAGATGGACTCAACTATCGTTGAAGCTTCCACAAGATTAGTTATTCTCATGAGTTGGCTTTCAACCACTTTATTGTAATTCTTATTGTAATAAAGGACTCGATATGAGATTTCGATTAATAAAGCTGTGTGATTTCACGTTGATATATACATTGATGTACCGTGTGTGTACCAGCATGATCTTGGGATGGTACGGAAACACCGGAGATTCGATCTTTCAGGTCGGGTCGCTACAGAAATGGTATCAGAGCGCATGCTGACCGTAGGACGTAACCTCTAGGATTGGAAAAGCCTTTGGATTTTTTTCTTTTGTCTTTAAAATTCTTATACTCTCATCTGTTCATTTTTGACTTCCCTCCGATTTATTTCAACCTTTCTAGATGGCCACATTCACCCTAGTTTTGTTCATGGAGTTTTGCCAGCCTGACGCGACGATGCCTTTTGGCAAAGAGATGGTGAAGATCGTCAGGGATGTAAGGATCGCTTTGCCAAGCATCACCAGGACTCCTATCATGTCTTTTCCACAAGAAGGTCTCTACAGGATCGAGGTGCACATCCCTGGAAAGACCTTTGGAAATCGTAAGGAACCCATCGATTTCAAGTTTGTGGCACCCAGCTGGATTCTTGGAAGGGACATGGCGATTCACCGTGCCCTCGGATGTATTCAGGAGGAATACAGGGGTGGTCCCATTTCGCCAGGACTCAGCATGGTTTGTCGCAGGGATGTCAATGGAAATATCATAAACATTCCCACTGAAGACTCCACCCTTTCCTATATCCAGACTTTGGAGACGCACATCAGGACCTTGGAGCTTCGGGTACGCACAGACACGAAGACGATCAAGCTGCTGATGAACCGCGAGCTTGACCTCGAGGCTAACCTACTGGAAGCCAAGTACGAGCATGAGCATGAATTGAAGGATTTCTTAGAGAGGATCGAGAAGCTGAACACTCGCATTTCAACTCTGGAGGAACAGCTGGACATGGGAGAAAATCTTCACCCAGAAGGAGACATGGCTCCCTTGATCAGCAACGATGATGACTATGAGGAGAGCGCCACCAGAGGAGGCCACATTACCATGGAATTTTGAGGAGAACTTTAGTTATGCCCCATGTATCTTTTGTTTTCAACGTTAAAGCGTAGGTCGATGCTTAGTTTGATTTTGAGACTTGTATCTCGATGCTTGAACCTTGAGTTAAATAAATGAATGAGTGTTTGGTGTGATAAGTTTGTTGCATTGCATATGGGTAGTGAAATTTTCTTTTAGGCCCTTGTTCTATTCTAATTCTCACCCCTCTGAAAACAGCAAGATGCCTCCGCGACGTGAGCCCGACTTCACCTTCCCACCGGAACTCACACAACTTCTCCAGCAGTAGAATGGCCTGATGTAGCTGTTGATCCAGAACTAGACCAACAACCACAACAACCACCCTCCACCTCAGGGTGACAACCTCACCCGTTTTCTAAGGCTGGATCCACCAACTTTCTCCCGTAGCACTGAGCCCATTGTGGCAGATGATTGGCTCTGCAAAATGGAGAGGGAACTCACCACCGCTGGGTGTACTGAGGCTGAAAAGGTGCGCTTTGCCTCCCATCAACTGGAGGGACCAACAGCTTCATGGTGGGAGAACTATGCCACCACATACCCCATTGCTGGTGTGACTTGGGATCAGTTCAAGCTAGCTTTCCGCACCGCTCATGTCTCAGCTGGAGCCATGAGTCTGAAGAAGCGTGAGTTTCACAACTTACGCCAGGGGAACCGCTCCGCGGCCCAGTATGTGGATGAATTCAGCATGTTGGCTTGTTATGCGTGCAGTTGATGGTGGCTACTTTCAACAACTACCAAGAGCTAGTAGACAAGGCCCTCATCTTGGAAGGGAAGCAGCAGCAAATCGAAAACCGCAAGAGGAAGTATGTATAGGGGAAGTCTAACTCTGTAGCTCAACAGAAGCCCCGTTACTCCCCGTACTCAGGGAATACCGGATCAGGGACCGATAAGTATGGAAGACACACTCATCACGTGCACAACCATGGAGGCCACAACCATGGAGGAAATGGGAATAATCGTCCCAACAATGGCAACTTCAAGAACGGCAATGGAAGTGGGAATGGCAACCAACACCGACCCGCTCCAGCTCAGAAGGATCTGAACCATATCACCTGTTTCAGGTGCTACAAGACAGGGCACTATGCCACTGAATGTCCTCAGAACAAGCAGGGAAATGGAAACAACAACAACAATGGCAACTCCGCAGCTAAGAAGCCAAACCCTTTTCCCCGTGCTCAAGTGAACCACATTGATGTGGAAGAAGTCTATGATCAGCCCGAGACTGTGGTTGGTAAGTTTTTATTGCATTCACGTCCAGTATGGTACTTTTTGATTCTGGTGCAACTCATTCATTCATATCAAGGGTAGTTGTGGAAAAGTATGGTTTACCCACCAGAACCCTTAGTCAGCCCATTAAGGTCAATTCCCTAGGAGGCATGATGATGGCAGGGATAGGATGCCACACATTGAAACTCCATATAGGAAATCATGTTTTTCCCACCGACCTCATCGTCTTAGAATCCCAGGGATTGCATGTAATCCTAGTCATGGCTTGGATGACCAAGTATGAAGGAAACCTTGATTGCCCCAGCAAGTCTATTTTACTCACCACCCCGAAGAACAAGAGGATTAAGTATGTATCCCGACGCACATGGATGAGTGCTCGGTTAAATTCCCTCACATGAGTTGTTCAGGAGGAAGTGCCGATGATACAAGACTTTCCAGATGTATTCTCGGAGGAATTACCACGCATGCCACCAGATAGAGAGATTGAATTTCTAATAGAGTTACTACCAGGAGCAGCCCCAATTTCCAAGAGACCCTATCGGATGCCCGCAAATGATTTAGTAGAAATCAAGAAGCAGATTAAGGAGTTATTGGATAAGGGATATATTCGCCCAAGTTCGTCACCTTGGGGAGCCCTAGTTCTTTTGGTGGAGAAGAAGGATAAAACCTTGAGGATGGTGGTCGATTATCATGCATTGAACGAGGTGACTATCAAGAACAAGTACCCTTTGTTAGAAATATGCCCTAGAGGCAATAATAAAATGGTTATTATTGTATTTCCTTGTTCATGATAATTGTCTATTGTTCATGCTATAATTGTGTTAACCGGAAACCGTAATACATGTGTGAATGGATATACCACAACATGTCCCTAGTGAGCCTCTAGTTGACTAGCTCGTTGATCAATAGATGGTCACGGTTTCATGACCATGGACATTGGATGTTGTTGATAACGGGATCACATCATTAGGAGAATGATGTGATGGACAAGACCCAATCCTAAGCATAGCACAAGATCGTGTAGTTCGTTTGCTAAAGCTTTTCAATGTCAAGTATCGTTTCCTTAGACCATGAGGTTGTGCAACTCTCGGATACCGTAGGAATGCTTTGGGTGTGCCAAACGTCACAATGTAACTGGGTGGCTATAAAGGTGCACTACGGATATCTCCGAAAGTGTCTGTTGGGTTGGCACGAATCGAGACTGGGATTTGTCACTCAGTGTGACGGAGAGGTATCTCTGGGCCCACTCGGTAAGACATCATCATAATGAGCTCAATGTGACTAAGGAGTTAGTCACGGGATGCTGTATTATGGAACGAGTAAAGAGACTTGCCGGTAACAAGATTGAACAAGGTATAGAGATACCGACGATCGAATCTCGGGCAAGTATCATACCGATAGACAAAGGGAATTGTATACGGGATTGATTGAATCCCCGACATCGTGGTTCATCCGATGAGATCATCATGGAGCATGTGGGATCCAACATGGGTATCCAGATCCCGTTGTTGGTTATTGGCCAGAGAAGTGTCTCAGTCATGTCCACGTGTCTCCCGAACCCGTAGGGTCTACACACTTAAGGTTCGATGACGCTAGGGTTATAGGGAAATGGTATACGTGATTACCGAAAGTTTTTCGGAGTTCCGGATGAGATCTCGGACATCACGAGGAGATCCGTAATGGTCCGGAGGTAAATATTGATATATAGGAAGTCCAGTTTTGGTCACCGGAAAGTTTTCGGGCTCATCGGTAGTGTACCGGGAGTGCCGGGAGGGTGCCGGAGGACCCCCGGGAGGGGTGTGACGACCAAAGGATTTCGTGGGCCCTTAGAGAAAGTGTGACAGCCCTTTTTGGGCTGTCCAAGACCTTCTAGAAAGGCCCATGTGGCTGGAGATAAGAGATAGGGCTATAAAGGATTCAAAAGGAAGAGATCCACCTCCCTTGTGGGACGTGGACTCCTCCCTAGGGTCGGCCGAACCTCTCCTCTTTGGAGGAGGGGACAAGGCAGCCCTCCCTCTCCCTCCTCCTATATATATGCAAGGGTTTGGGATGATTTGAGACACGACTTCTTTCTCTCACGGTGCAGCCCTACCCTTCCTCTTCCTCATTCTCCGTAGCGCTTGGCGAAGCCCTGCCGGAGTTGACATAGCTCCACCTTCACCACGCCGTCGTTCTGCCAGAGCTCTCCCTCAACCTCTCCCTCCTCCTTGCTGGATCAAGGTGCGGGAGACGTCACTAGGCTGTACGTGTGTTGAACCCGGAGGCGCCGTTGTTCGGCACTTAGATCGGAATCCACCGCGATCTGAATCGCTGCGAGTACGACTCCAACAACCGCGTTCTTGTAACGCTTCCGCTTAGCGATCTTCAAAGGTATGAAGATGCAATCTATCCCTTATCGTTGTTGTTTTCTCCATGGATAGCTCTTCGTGATCGTAGGATTTTTTTTGATTTACTACTATGTCTACCAACAGTGGCATCATGAGCTACGTCTATGCGTAGAATCTATGCACGAGTAGAACACAAAGCAGTTGTGGGCATCGATTTTGTTAATTTGCTTACCACTACTAGTCTTATCTTGATTCGGCGGTATTGTGGGATGAAGCGGCCCGGACCGACTTTACACGTACGCTTACGTGAGACGGGTTCCACCGCCTGACATGCACTTGTTGCAAAAGGTGGCTAGCGGGTGTCTGTCTCTCCCACCTTAGTCGGATTGGATTCGATGAAAAGGGTCCTTATGAAGGGTAAATAGCAATTGGCATATCACGTTGTGGTTTTGACGTAGGTAAGAAACGTTCTTGCTAGTGACCTATAGCAGCCACGTAAAAACTTGCAACTACAAATTAGAGGACGTCTAACTTGTTTTTGCAGCATATGCCTTGTGATGTGATATGGCCAAAGGATGTGATGTGATGCATTGTGATGTATGAGATTGATCATGTTCTTGTAATAGGATTCACGACTTGCATGTCAATGAGTATGACAAGCAACAGGAGCCATAGGAGTTGTCTTATTTTATTGTATGACCTGCGTGTCAATCATAAACGCCATGTAATTACTTTACTTTATTGCTAAACGTTAGCCATAGTGGTAGAAGTAATAGTTGGCGAGACAACTTCATGAAGACACAATGATGGAGATCATGGTGTCGTGCCGGTGACAGTGATGATCATGGTGCCCCGAAGATGGAGATCAAAGGAGCAAGATGATAATGGCCATATCATGTCACTATATTGATTGCATGTGATGTTTATCATGTTTACATCTTATTTGCTTAGAACGACGGTAGTAAATAAGATGATCTCTCACTAAAATTTCAAGAAAAGTGTTCACCCTAACTGTGCATCGTTGCTAAGGATCGTTGTTCCGAAGCACCACGTGATGATCGGGTGTGATAGGTTCTAAAGTTCGCATACAACGGGTGTAAACCAGATTTACACACGCAAAACACTTAGGTTGACTTCATGAGCCTAGAATGTATAGACATGGACTCGGAACACGGAAGACCGAAAGGTCGAGCATGAGTCGTATGGAAGATACGATCAACATGGAGATGTTCACCATGGATGACTAGTCCGTCTCACGTGATGATCGGACACGGGCTAGTTGACATGGATCATGTGTCACTTGGATGACTAGAGATATGTCTATCTAAGTGGGAGTTCATTAAATAATTTGATTATGTGAACTTAATTATCATGAACTTAGTCTAAAATTATCTTTACAATCTATATTGTAGATCCAATGGCCAACTCGAATGTCACCCTCAATTTCAACGCGTTCCTTGAGAAAACCAAGCTAAAAGATGATGGAAGCAACTATGCGGACTGGGTCCGTGGCTTGAGGATCATCCTCATAGCTTCCAAGAAATTGTATGTCCTTGATGCACCACTAGGTGACCCACCCCTTCTCCCAGCAGAGCAAGACGTTGCGAACGCTTGGCATTCTCACTGCGATGATTACTCCATTGTTCAGTGCGGCATGCTTTACAGTTTAGAACCGGGGCTCCAAAAGAGTTTTGACCAACACGGAGCATATGAGATGTTCCAAGAGCTGAAACTGGTTTTCCAAGCTCATGCCCGGGTCGAGAGATATGACGTCTCCGACAAGTTCTTCAACTGTAAGATGGAGGAGAATAGTTCTGTCAGTGAGCACATCCTCAAGATGTCTGGGCTACACAACCGCTTGACTCAGCTGGGAGTTAATCTCCCGGATGACTCGGTCATTGACAGAATCCTCCAGTCGCTTCCACCTAGCTACAAGAGCTTTGTGATGAACTACAATGTGCAAGGGATGGAGAAGTCCATTCCTGAGTTGTACACGATTCTGAAATCAGCAGAGGTCGAGATCAGAAAGGAGCATCAATTGTTGATGGTAAATAAAACCACTAGTTTCAAGAAAGGAAAGGGTAAGAAGAACTTCAAGAAGGACGGCAAAGTTGTTGCCTCGCCCGGTAAGCAAGTTGCTGGGAAGAAGAAGAACAAGCCTGGACCCAAGCCTGAGACTGAGTGCTTTTACTGCAAGGGTACCGGTCACTGGAAGCGGAACTGCCCCAAGTACTTAGCGGATAAGAAGGACGGTATCATTAAAGGTATATGTGATATACTTGTTATTGATGTGTACCTAACCAGCGCTCGTAGTAGCTCCTGGGTATTTGATACCGGTGCAGTTTCTCATATTTGTAACTCCAAGCAGGAGCTACGGAATAAGCGGAGGCTCGCAAAGTACGAGGTGACGATGCGCGTCGGGAATGGTTCCAAGGTCGATGTGATTGCCGTCGGCATGCTACCTCTACATCTACCTTCGGGATTAGTGTTAAACCTTAATAATTGTTATTAGTACCAGCTTTGAGCATGAACATTGTATCTGGATCTCGCTTGATGCGAGATGGCTACTCATTTAAATCTGAGAATAATGGTTGTTCTATTTATATGAGAGAAATGTTTTATGGTCATGCCCCGCTGGTCAATGGTTTATTTTTGATGAATCTCGAACGTGATGTTACACATGTCCATAGTGTGAGTACCAAAAAGTGTAAGGTTGATAACGATAGTCCCACTTACATGTGGCACTGCCGCCTTGGTCATATTGGTGTCAAACGCATGAAGAAGCTCCATTCTGATGGACTTTTGGAGTCTCTTGATTTCGAATCATTTGAGACGTGCGAACCATGCCTCATGGGCAAGATGACCAAGACTCCGTTCTCCGGAACAATGGAGCGAGCAAATGACTTATTGGAAATAATACATACCGATGTATGCGGTCCAATGAGTGTCGAGGCTCGTGGTGGCTACCGTTATGTTCTCACCCTCACTGATGACTTGAGTAGATATGGGTATGTCTACTTAATGAAACATAAGTCTGAAACTTTTGAAAGGTTCAAGGAATTTCAGAGTGAGGTAGAGAATCAACGTGACAGGAAAATAAAATGCCTACGATCTGATCGTGGCGGAAAATATTTAAGTCACGAGTTTCGCACGCACCTAAGGAAATGTGGAATTGTTTCACAACTCACGCCGCCTGGCACACCTCAGCGAAATGGTGTGTCTGAACGTCGTAATCGCACTCTATTAGATATGGTACGATCTATGATGTCTCTTATCGACTTACCGCTATCATTTTGGGGATATGCATTAGAGACTGCCGCATTCACTTTAAATAGGGCACCGTCAAAATCCGTTGATACGACACCATATGAATTATGGTTTGGAAAGAAACCTAAGCTGTCGTTTCTAAAAGTTTGGGGATGCGATGCTTATGTGAAGAAACTTCAACCTGAGAAGCTCGAACCCAAAGCGCAAAAGTGCATCTTCATAGGATATCCCAAAGAGACTATTGGGTATACCTTCTACCTACGATCCGAGGGCAAAGTCTTTTTTGCCAAGAATGGATCCTTTCTCGAGAAATAGTTTCTCTCGAAAGAAGTAAGTGGAAGGAAAATAGAACTTGATGAGGTAATTGTACCTCCACTCGAACCGGAGAGTAGCGCAGCACAGGAAGTTGTTTTTGTGGAGCCTACACCGGCTGGAGAGGAAGTTAATGATGATGATCATGAAACTTCAGATCAAGTTACTATTGAACGTCGAAGGTCCATTAGGACACGTTCCGCACCAAAGTGGTACGGCAACCCTGTCCTAGAGATCATGTTGTTAGACAACGGTGAACCTTCGAACTATGGAGAAGCGATGGCGGGCCCGGATTCCAACAAATGGCTTGAAGCCATGAAATCCGAGATAGGATCCATGTATGAGAACAAAGTATGGACTTTGGTGGACTTTCCTGATGGTAAGCGAGCCATTGAAAATAAATGGATCTTTAAGAAGAAGACTGACGCGGATGGTAATGTGACCGTCTATAAGGCTCGGCTTGTCGCTAAGGGTTATCGACAAGTTCAAGGAGTTGACTACGATGAGACTTTCTCACCCGTAGCAATGCTGAAGTCTGTCCGAATCATGTTAGCGATTGCCGCACTTTATGATTATGAGATCTGACGTCAAAACGGCATTCCTTAATGGCTTCCTCAAGGAAGAACTGTATATGATGCAGCCGGAAGGTTTTGTTGATCCTAAAGATGCTAACAAGGTATGCAAGCTCCAGCGCTCCATCTATGGGCTGGTGCAAGCATCTCTGAGTTGGAACATTCGCTTTAATGAAGTCATTAAAGCGTTTGGGTTTGTACAGTTTTATGGAGAACTCTGTATTTACAAAAAAGTGAGTGGAAGTTCTGTAGCATTTCTCGTATTATATGTGGATGACGTACTGATAATGGGAAATGATATAGAACTCTTGGAAGGTGTAAAGGCCTACTTGAATAAGTGTTTTTCAATGAAGGACCTCGGAGAAGCTGCTTACATATTAGGTATTAAGATCTATAGAGATAGATCGAGACGCCTCATAGGTCTTTCACAAAGCACGTACCTTGAAAAGATATCGAAGAAGTTCAATATGGATCAGTCCAAGAAGGGGTTCTTGCCTGTGTTACAAGGTGTTAGATTGAGTATGACTCAATGCCCGACCACGACAAAGGATAGAGAAGAGATGAGTGTCATCCCCTATGATTAAGCCATAGGCTCTATTATGTATGCCATGCTGTGTACCAGACCCGATGTGAACCTTGCCATAAGTTTGGTAGGGAGGTACCAAAGTGATCCCAGAGCGGAACACTGGACAGCGGTCAAGAATATCCTGAAGTACCTAAAAAGGACAAAGGACATGTTTCTCGTATATGGAGGTGCCGAAGAGCTCGTCGTAAAGGGTTACGTCGATGCTAGCTTCGACACAGATCCGGACGACTCCAAGTCCCAAACCAGATACGTGTATATTTTGAATGGAGGGGTAGTCAGCTGGTGTAGCAGCAAGCAAAGCGTAGTGGCGGCATCTACATGTGAAGCAGAGTACATAGCTGCTTCGGAAGCAGCAAAGGAAGGAGTCTGGATGAAGGAGTTCATCACCGACCTAGGAGTAATTCCAAGTGCGTCGGGCCTGATGACTCTATTTTGTGACAACACCGGAGCTATTGCCCTTGCGAAGGAGCCCAGGTTTCACAAGAAGACAAGACACATCAAGCGTCACTTCAACTCCATCCGTGATTACATTCAGGAGGGAGATATAGATATTTGTAAAGTGCATACGGATCTGAATGTCGCAGATCCGTTGACTAAACCTGTCTGACGAGCAAAACATGATCAACACCAGAATGCTATGGGTGTACGATTCGTCACAATGTAACTAGATTATTGACTCTAGTGCAAGTGGGAGACTGTTGGAAATATGCCCTAGAGGCAATAATAAAATGGTTATTATTGTATTTCCTTGTTCATGATAATTGTCTATTGTTCATGCTATAATTGTGTTAACCGGAACCGTAATACATGTGTGAATGGATAGACCACACCATGTCCCTAGTGAGCCTCTAGTTGACTAGCTCATTGATCAATAGATGGTCACGGTTTCATGACCATGAACATTGGATGTCGTTAATAACGGGATCACATCATTAGGAGAATGATGTGATGGTAAAGACCCAATCCTAAGCATAGCACAAGATCGTGTAGTTCGTTTGCTAAAGCTTTTCAATGTCAAGTATCGTTTCCTTAGACCATGAGATTGTGCAACTCCCGGATACTGTAGGAATGCTTTGGGTCTGCCAAACATCACAACGTAACTGGTTGGCTATAAAGGTGCACTACAGGTATCTCCGGAAGTGTCTGTTGGGTTGGCACGAATCGAGACTGGGATTTGTCACTCCGTGTGATGGAGAGGTATCTCTGGGCCCACTCGGTAAGACATCATCATAATGAGCTCAATGTGACTAAGGAGTTAGTCATGAGATGATGTATTACAGAACGAGTAAAGATACTTGCCGGTAACAAGATTGAACAAGGTATAGAGATACCGACGATCGAATCTCGGGCAAGTATCATACCGATAGACAAACGAAATTGTATACGGGATTGATTGAATCCCCGACATCGTGGTTCATCCGATGAGATCATGGTAGAGCATGTGGGAGCCAACATGGGTATCCAGATCCCGCTGTTGGTTATTGTCCGGAGAAGTGTCTCGGTCATGTCCATGTGTCTCCCGAACCCGTAGGGTCTACACACTTAAGGTTCGATGATGCTAGGGTTATAGGGAAATGGTATACGTGATTACCGAAAGTTGTTCGGAGTCCCGGATGAGATCCTGGACGTCACGAGGAGCTCTAGAATGGTCCGGAGGGAAAGATTGATATATAGGAAGTCCAGTTTTGGTTACCGGAATGTTTTCGGGCTCATCGGTAGTGTACGGGGAGTGCCGGGAGGGTGCCGGAGGACCCCCGGGAGGGGTGTGACGACCAAAGGATTTCGTGGGCCCTTAGAGGAAGTGTGACAGCCCTGTTTTGGCTGGCCAATACCTTCTAGAAAGGCCCATGTGGATGGAGATAAGAGATAGGGCTGAAAAGGATTCAAAAGGAAGAGATCCACCTCCCTTCTGGGTGGTGGACTCCTCCCTAGGGTCGGCCGAACCGCTCCTCTTTGGAGGAGGGGACAAGGAAGCCCTCCCTCTCCCTCCTCCTATATATATGCAAGGGTTTGGGCTGATTTGAGACACGACTTCTTTCTCTCATGGTGGAGCCCTACCCTTCCTCTTCCTCATTCTCCGTAGCGCTTGGCGGAGCCCTGCCAGAGTTCACGTAGCTCCACTGTCACCATGCCGTCGTGCTGCCGGAGCTCTCCCTCAACCTCTCCCTCCTCCTTGCTGGATCAAGGTGCGGGAGACGTCACCGGGCTGTACGTGTGTTGAACGCGAAGGCGCCGTTGTTCGGCGCTTAGATCGGAATCCACCGCGATCTGAATCGCTGCGAGTACGACTCCACCAACCGCGTTCTTGTAACGCTTCCGCTTAGCGATCTTCAAAGGTATGAAGATGCAATCTCTCCCTTCTCGTTGCTGGTTTCTCCATGGATAGATATTGGTGATCGTAGGAATTTTTTTGATTTACTACTACGTCTCCCAACACCCTCTGTCGATGATTAATGACTTGTTTGATCAGCTAGTAGGAGTCAAAGTATTCTCCAAGATCGATCTTCGATCAGGGTATCACCAATTGAAAATTCATGAATAGGATATACCCAAAACAGCCTTCACCACAAGGTATGGCTTATATGCATCTAAAGTCATGTCTTTTGGTTTGACTAATGCTCCTGCCTACTTCATGAATATGATGAACAAAGTGTTTATGGAATATCTGGACAAGTTTGTCGTGGTGTTCATCGATGATATTTTGATATTCTCCAAGAGCGAGGAAGAACACAAGGAACACTTGCGTTTAGTTCTGGACAAGCTTAGAGAGCATCAGTTATATGCCAAATTCAGTAAATGTGAATTCTGGCTGACGGAAGTCGGATTCCTTGGACATGTTATTTCTGGAGATGGAATAGTAGTGGACCCCGCTAAGGTTGAAGCAGTCACTGAGTGGAAGTCACCCACCTCAGTTAAGGAGATCCGCAGTTTTCTCGGACTTGCCGGATATTACTGGAGGTTCATTGAGAATTTCTCAAAGATTGCCAAGCCCATGACAGAGTTGTTGAAGAAAGAGTCTAAGTATATTTGGACTGAGGAATGTGAAGGTAGTTTCCAGGAGTTGAAGAAACATTTGGTCACAGCCCCAGTGTTGATACTGCCAAATATTCGGAAGGACTTCCAGGTTTATTGTGACGCATCACGTCAAGGACTTGGAGGAGTACTCATGCAGGAGGGAAAAGTTGTAGCCTATGCATCCAGACAGCTACGACCTCATGAGTTGAACTATGCCACCCGTGATTTGGAACTAGCAGCCGTAGTGCACACACTCAAGACCTGGAGACATTTCCTTATCGGAAATAGTTGTGATGTTTACATTGATCATAAAAGCCTGAAGTATATCTTCACATAGAAGGAGTTGAACCTCAAACAGAGGAGATGGCTAGAGTTAATCAAGGACTATGACATGAGACTGCATTACCATCCAGGAAAGGCAAATGTTGTAGCAGATGCTTTGAGTCGGAAGAGTTATGTGAACACACTCATAGCAGGAGGATTACCCCAGGAGTTAGCCGATCATCTCAGAGAGCTCCGGCTAGAGATAGTTCCAAAAGGATATATTGCCACACTAGTGATCCAGTCCACCTTGACCGAAAGAATTCATGAAGCCTAGAAATCGGACAAGGAGATAGCTGAGATAAAGCAGAGGATGTAGGATGGAAAAGCTAAAGACTTTCGTGAAGATGAACAAGGTACTCTATGGTTTGAGAACCGAATCTATGTGCCCAATGACCCAGAGCTCAGGAAGTTGATACTTCAAGAAGCCCACGATTCACCCTACTCGATACACCCAGGCAACACCAAGATGTACCTGGATTTGAAGGAAAGTTACTGGTGGACAGGTATGAAGAAGGATTTTGCCGAACATGTTGCGGTATGTGATGTTTGTCAGCGAGTAAAGGCGGAACATCAGAAACCGGCATGTTTACTCCAACCTTTGCTGATACCCGAGTGGAAATGGGATAAGCTTGGTATGGACTTCATCACAGGATTACCCAGGACCCGTTCAGGTTATGATTCCATCTGGGTAGTGGTCGATCGCTTGACCAAGGTGGCTCATTTCATTCCAGTGAAGACCACCTATACCAGTGCTAAGTTAGCCAAGATATATATGACCAGGATCGTATGTCTACATGGAGTTCCGGGGAGTATCGTGTCAGATAGAGGAACACAATTTACCTCAAAGTTTTGGCATCAGTTACATGAAACTTTGGGTACAAGGCTGGAATTCAGTACAACTTTTCATCCGCAGACCGATGGACAGACCAAGAGAGTGAACCAGATTCTAGAGGGCATGTTGAGAGCTTAAGCGCTAGACTATGGATCTAGTTGGGAGGACAACTTACCTTATGCAGAGTTCTCGTATACCAACAGTTATCAGACGAGTCTGAAGATGGCCCCTTTTGAGGATTTATACGGAAGGAGGTGCAGAACACCATTGATGTGGGATGGTGTTGGATACTTAAAACTTTTTGGTCCCAATATTATCCGAGATTCTGAAGAAAAGGTCAAACTGATTCGAGACCGACTCAAGATAGCCCAATCCAGGAAGAAAAGCTATGCTGATAACAAACGCAAGGAGGTGACGTATGATGTGGGAGTCCGAGCATACCTTCGTGTGTCCCCACTTCGAGGAATCAAGAGGTTTGGTGTTAAAGGAAAGTTAGCACCCAGATTCACAGGCCCCTACAAAATTCTTGAACGTAGAGGCGAATTTGCATACAAACTTGAATTGCCAGAACGATTGTCCGGAGTTCACGATGTTTTCCATGTTTCCCAACTAAAGAAATGCCATGCTGAGATAGCTGATATTCCTTTGAGAGGCACAGTGCCCCTAGAGTTCATACAACTTGACAGTGACCTGACCTACGAGGAGAAGCCTATTAGAATCCTCGAGACTACCAACAGAGTTACCCATAGCAAGACCATCAAGTTTTGTAAGGTTCTGTGGAGTCACCACACCGAGGAAGAAGCCACCTGCGAACGCGAAGAAGATCTTTGTAGAGACCACCCACACCTATTTTCTAGCCAACCCGAATCTCGAAGGCGAGATTCATCTTAAGGTGGGTAGGTTTGTAACATCCGAAAATTTCATTTTGGAATGTTATGAAATATAGCTATGCATCATCATCACATTGTTTGAATGAAATAAATTGTTGAAGTTCTTCTTTTGAGATTCTGAAAGGCCATTTCAACTTTTCCATATACTTGTTTCTACTATTTGATAATCTCTGGAATTATTCAAAAAAAGAGAGGAGTAACATGACACTCCACACCAGGGGCATCTTGGTGAATTATTTGAACAATTAAACCAGGGGTTTATTTGAAAGTTTATCTCCAAAGAATTTAAAATCAATTTTGCATTTTCTAAAAATATTTTTTTAAAGTATTCATTTTGATAGAGGAAAAATGTTCATTAAATAGAATTTATTCCCCTGATCATTTTGATATATATATTCCCTATGTTAGGAAATGAATTTAAAGCGTTTAATTAGAAACCGGCCGACCCACCAGCCTTTACTCCCGAGACCCTTTCAGATCGGTCATCGACGCGCAGATCCCGCCCCCTCTCTCACTGACACGCGGGACCCACCGTCCGACAGCGTCATCAGCGCGCTCGCCTTCCTCCTCGCGCCAGACCACCTCGTCGGAGATCCCTCCTCCCCGGATCTCGCTCCTCTCCCCTCTCCCGACCCCGCACCTGGCCTATAAAAGCCCCTGCCTTCTCCACTCTCCGTTCCACCCCGAGCGCCCCTGCCCACACCCACAAAAACCATGCTCCACCTTGCCGGAGTTCGGTCAACGACCGAAGCTCTCCGAGCACGAGTGCGTCGCCTTCGTCGTCCCTAGCCTCGTTTGACGCCACCATTTGACGCCGGATCTTCGCCGTCGTCGCCTGAGCTCTTCGGACGCCGCCCCCGACCACCGCGTGACCATCTCCGACCACCTCCGACGTCTGGCCGCCGTCGACCTTGCCGGAAACCCCGACCTCCCCTCTGTAAGCCCCGCGCCCCCTCTGTAGCCGTCGGATCTAAAGTCAACGATCTAGATTAGAACGTTTTAAAACAGCGAACCGATACCCACTTTGCTTCGGTCGTCCGCCTGCAAGCACCCACGCGCACGCACTAGCAACCAATAGGAAGCCGCCACGTAGCCCTGTCCGTTAGCTAATATTTTTTTCTTTTTCTGTTTTGTTTTAGAAAACATAATGTTTTTTGTTTTTGTTTTAGTTGTAACTTTTAAACTAATTAGTGTTTTTCATTGATTCTTTTTGCATTGGGTCACAAATTTCATGTAGTTTCATCCTGTAGTCTTAGATTTCAAATTTGAACTTTAAAATTTGAATCTAACCAAATTTGCGTAAATTACTAAAATCTGTATAACTAGAGTTTAAAAATATATATTTTTATGAATCTTTTTGCCACTGGTTTGTATTAGTTAGACCTATTAGCCTACATAGTTTGGGAATTCTTAGGATGAATTTGGTTAGTTTTTTTAACAAAAATAGAATCTGTTTAGTTCTTAATAGAGTTTAGTTAGTTTGATTTTAGTTTAGTTTGAATCTGAGTTAGTTTAACTTTTGTTTTTAGTTTTCATTAGGTTCTGTTGTTTCAACATTAGGTGAAATAACTTGATATTAATAAAAATAATTGTTTAGTTTTATACCTTATTGTTATAGGAAATCTTTATTCTTTTTCATTAGGTATAGTTTTATAAAGCAATTTAGTTTTACTTTTCACAAACATTTTAGGAGATTTAATCTTGTTTTCTAATAAAGAATCTTAGTAATTCTTTTCTGGTAAGTAATGTTTTGTTTATAAAAAAATAATAATTTTGTTTCATACTCTAAGGTTATAGGAAACTCTAGTTATCTTCATTAAGTTGTGTTTTATAAAAAATATAATTTTAGTAGCATTTCTTTTCACAAAAGTTTTAGTGGATTTAATTCTGTTTACTAATATAATTTTTTTCTGTTAACTATTGTTTTGTTATTAAAAATAGTGGTTGCTCTTATTTTATATTAGTAGTAGCTTTGACACTAAAAATTTGTGAGTCAAATATTGGTTTTGAATTTTTCTCTTGATTGTTACTATTGAATTGCTTTAGTTTAATCTTGCTGATTGTGTGTGTTGTATTATTAGTTGTATGCTTATTGTGTGCTTTGTTTGATTCGTTAGATCATCCGGAGTGCGAAACTTGTTATCTAGAGTCACTTGAGTACGAGGATCGTCAGCAAGGCAAGTCACTTTGATCATGTTTTACCCATGTTTTATTGCATTAGTTCTACCATCTCCCCAATTTCATGCAAAGTAGGTAATTTGGAAATTTGGTTACTTGATGTAGTATCATGTGGTAGGCACCCCTCAACCTCTTTGACACATTTGGCCCCGGGAAACATTGATTTAATTTTGCTATGCTATTAGTAGACGGGGTTGGTTGTGTGATTCATGAAAGTTGTGAGATTATAATTTCAAGACCTACAAGATGATCAAGACTTCAAGACTCCGAGTTTTCAACATACCTCTGGGTGGATGATGGTTGAACGGCGCCCTGGAGAAACCAGTGGTTAGCCTAGGTGTTGCTGGAGAAGTGCCAGTATTCACGCAGAAAGGTCCACCCAGGAACAAAGAGATGGATGGATGCTTCAAGACCCAAGGCTTACCTGCATAGCCACAAGCCATTATGGGCTCTGGCTTGGTTGGATAATGTGGTGACCCTGGACAGGCGGTGCTATGAGATGTAGAAGAACGGTAGGAAAGGATGGGCACCGACAGAGTCTCAAGGAAACCCTTTAGAAGACCATGTTTTGGTAATCCGTTTCTCAAACACCCGGAAGTGCGAGAAATCCAACGGAGGCGACCAAATCTTGTGAGGAACGTGTGCAAAACTCTGCAGAGTACCGAAACCTAATCGATTAGCCGTGTCCACGGTCATGGACAGTTTGAGCCAAAGAAACTGAAACTATCTGGAATTCTCAACACAAATAATTATATTGATGTGGGTATTAATGACAACTTGGGTATGAGAATTGGTTGGTGGAACCATCTCATTAATCAACCAACATTGTAGTAATAATATTTTTGCCCCCTCTTGTTGTAGGAAAAATTGGCTTTATGCAAAAAAAAACTAACTACCCCACCTGCCAAATATGCATATAGAATAGATGATTACTTTACACCCCCTCTTTTGTGATATTGCCGGCATATTCAATATGCTGACCTACACGGCTGCAACGTATCATGTTACAGAGTACTTTTCCGACCAGGAGTGAGGATACGCTCTACGCTTGGTGAGATGCCCTTGGAGTCAGATGGACTCAACTACCGTTGAAGCTTCCGCAAGATTAGTTATTCTCATGAGTTGGCTTTCAGCCACTTTATTGTAATTCTTATTGTAATAAAGGACTCAATATGAGATTTCGATTAATAAAGCTGTGTGATTTCACTTTGATATATACATTGATGTACCGTGTGTGTACCTGCATGATCTTGGGATGGTACGGAAACACCGGAGATTCGACCTTTCAGGTTGGGTCGCTACAAGTGCTCTACAGGTATCTCCGAGGGTGTTTGTTGGGTTGGCATGGATCAAGACTGGGATTTGTCACTCTGTGTGACAGAAAGGTATCTCGGGGCCCACTCGATAATACAACATCACAACAAAGCCTTGCAAGCAATGTGACTAAGTGTTAGCCATGATATCTTGTATTATGGAACAAGTAAAGAGACTTGTCAGTAACGAGATTGAAATAGGTATAGAGATACCGACAATACAATCTCGGGCAAGTAACATACCGAAGAACATCATACGCGATTAACTGAATCCTTGACATAGAGGTTCAACCGGTAAAGATCTTCGTAGAATATGTTGGAACCAATATGGGCATCCAGGTCCCGCTATTGGTTATTGACTGTAGAGGTGTCTAGGTCATGTCTGCATAGTTCTCAAACCCGTAGGGTCTACAAACTTAACGTTTGGTGACAATATAAGTATAGTTGAGATGTTATGTTGGTGACCGAAAGTTCTTGAGAGTCCCGGAATAGTCCGTAGGTAAAGATTGATATACGGGATAATAGTGTTTGGTCTCCGGAAGGGTTCCGAAATTCATCGGAAGAGTTTCAGATGTTTCCCTAAATGTTCGGGGGGTACAAGAACACTTTATTTGGGCCAAGCGGTAAATCTCATGAGGCTTTAGGAAGGTGCAAAAGGTGTTTTGCGAAGGCCAGGGGCCAGACGCCAAGGACCTTGGCTTCTAGTCCTGGAATGCGAGGAGGACTCTTGCCTTGCAGGCAAACCGACCTTGAGGAGGATTTTTCTCCAAGTTTCAACCCCAGGGCTCAACATATAACTAATGGGGCAGGGCTAGCACCTAGAATACATCAAGAAACCCTAAGCCGTGTGCCGGCAACCCCGTCCCTCTAGTTTATCCTCCGTCATAGTTTTCGTAGTGCTTGGCAAAGCCCTGCGGAGATTGTTCTTCACCAACACCGTCACCACGTCGTCGTGCTGTCGGAAGTCATCTACTACTTTGCCCCTCTTGCTGGATCAAGAAGGCGAGGATGTCATCAAGGTGTACGTGTGTTGAATGCAGAGGTACCGTCCGTTCGGTGCTAGATCGGAAGGACCGTGATCAAGATCACGAGACTGATCGTGATGGGATCGCAGGATGGATCATGATTGGATCGCAAGATGGATCATGATGGGATCGCGGGACGCTCGGTGATTTGGATCGTGAGACGCTCGGTGATTTGGATCACGAAGACGTTTAACTACATCAACCGCGTTTGTTAACGCTTCCGCTTAGTGATCTACAAGGGTATGTAGATCCACTCTTCGTCTCGTAGATGCTCATCACCATGGATAGATCTTGCGTGTGCGTAGGAATTTTTTTGTTTCCCATGCAACATTCCCCAACAGTGGCATCATGAGCTAGGTCTATGTGTAGATGAGATCTCGAGTAGAACACGAAGGCGTTTGTGGGCGTTGATGCTTAGATTGCTTCCTCCCTTGGTCTTGTTTTGGTTCTACGGTATTGTGGGATGAAGCAGCCCGGACCAACCTTACTCGTACGCTTACGAGAGACCGGTTCCATCGACTGACGTGTAACTTTGTTGCACAAAGATGGCTGGCGGGTGTCTGTTTCTCCTACTTTAGTTGGATCGGATGCGACAAAGGCGGTCCTTGAGAATGTTGAAAAGCAACTTATGCATCACCGTTGTGGTTCTTGCTTAAGTGAGAATTGTTCTTGCTAGATACTCGTAGTAGCCACGTAAAACTTGCAACAACAATTAGAGGACGTCTAACATGTTTTTGCAGGGTATGTTGTGATGTGATATGGCCAATTACATGATGAGATATATGTGATGTATGAGATGATCATGTATTGTTTAGAATATCACGACTTGCATGTCAATGAGTAGGGCAACTGGCAGGAGCCATAGGGTTGTCTTTAATTATTGTATGACCTACGTGTCAATCATTAAGCGCTTGTAATGCTTTACTTTATCGCTAAGCGGTAGCAATAGTAGTAGAAGCATGGTGGGCGTGACAACCCCGATGGAGACACGTTGATGGAGATCATGGTGTCATGCCAGTGACGATGGAGATCATGCCGGTGCTTTAAGGATGGAGATCAAAAGCACAAGTTCATGGCCATATCATGTCACTTATGATTTGCATGTGATGTTAATACTTTTATGCACCTTGTTTTTCTTAGGACGACGATAGCATTATAAGGTGATCCCTCACTTAAATTTCAAGATAAATTGTGTTCTCCCTGAGTGTGCACCGTTGCGAAAGTTCGTCGTGTCGAGACACCACATGATGATCGGGTGTGATAGACTCTATGTTCACATACAACGGGTGCAAGCCAGTGTTGCACATGCGGAACACTCGGGTTTAACTTGACGAGCCTAGCAGGTATAGACATGGCGTCAAAACACAAGAGATCAAAAGGTCGAACATGAGTCATATAGTAGATATGATCAACATGATGATGTTCACCATTGAAACCACCTTAACTCACGTGATGATCGGACTTGAGTTGATGAATTTGGATCATGTATCACTCGAATGACCGGAGGGATGTCAATTTGAGTGGGAGTTCTTAACTAATATGATTAATTGAACTCATTATCGTGAACATAGTCAGTAGTGTCTTTGCAAATTATGTTGTAGATTACTAGCTCACGTTGTATCTCCCTTGAATTTTTATATGTTCCTAGATAAATAGAGTTGAAAGATGATGGTAGCAATATTGCGGACTGAGTCCGTGATCTGAGGATTGTCCTCATTGCTGCATATAAGGCTTATGTCCTCAATGCACCACTTGGTGCACCACCCCCTCTAGCATCGTGTGTAGATGTTGTGAACATATGACAGGCAAGTTCTGATGACTACTTGATAGTTCAATGCGTCATGCATTATGGCTTAGAATTGAGGCTCCAAAACATTTTGAACGTCACGGAACATATGAGATGTTCTAAGAGCTGAAATTGGGATCTCAGGCTCGTGCCCGTGTTGTGAGATATGAGATCTCCAACAAGATTCCTTGCCTACAGGATGAAGGAGAATAGCTCGATCGTTGAGCATGTGCTCAAATTGTCTGGGTGCTACAATCGCTTGAATAGAGTGGGAGTTGATCTTCCATATAAGATAGTGATTGATATAGTTCTCCAAGTCACTGTCACTAAGCTACTAGAACTTTGTGATGAACTATAATTATGTCAGGGATGGAGATCCCTGAGCTATTCACGATGTTTGACACCGCGAAGGTAGATATTAAGAAGGAGCATCAAGTGTTGATGGTTAGTAAAACCACTAGTTTCAAAAGGGGCAAGGGAAAGGAGGGAAACCTCATGGATGGCAAGTCAGTTGCTGCTCCTATGAAGAAACCCAAAGTTGAACCCCAAACCCGAGACTTAGTGCTTCTATTATGAGGAGAGCGGTCGCTGAGGTGGAACAACCCTAGATACTTGGTAGATAAGAAGGCTGGCAACGTCGACAGAAGTATATTTGATATACGTGTTATTGATGTGTACCTTGCTAGTACTCCTATTAGCGCCTGGGTATTGGATATCGCTTCAGTTGCTCAATGTTAGTAACTCGAAATAAAAGCTACGGAATAAACAGAGGCTGGCTAAGGGTGAGGTGAGGATGAGTGTTGGAAGTGTTTCCAAGGTTGATGTGATCACCATCACATGCTCTCTCTTCCTTCTAGATTAGTGATGAACCTAAATAAATGTTATCTGGTGTTTGCGTTAAGCATGAACATGATTAGATCGTGTTTATTGCAATATAGTTATTCATTTAAGTTAGGGAATAATTGTTATTCCGTTTACATGAATAATACCTTCAATGGTCATGCACCCAATGAGAATGATTGTTAAATCTTGATCGTAGTAATACACATGTTCATAACATATATGCCAAAGGATACAAAGTTAATAGTGATAATACCACATACTTGTGGCACTGACGCTAAATGTCATATTGGACTCATTCAATTTTGAATCGGTTGACGCATGCGGACCATGCCTCATGGGCAAGATGACTAAAGACCCCGTTTTTGGTATGATGGAACGGGCTAGTAACTTATTGGAAATAATACATGTTGATGTATGCGGTCCAATGACTGTTGTAGCATGCAGTGGATATCATTATTTTCTTACCTTCACTGATGATTTGAGTAGATATAGTGTATATTTACTTAATTAAACACAAGTCTGAATTGTTTGAAAAGTTCAAACAAAATCAGAGTGAAGTTTCAAATCATGGTGACAAGAAGAAAAAATGTCTATGATATGATCGTGGAGGTGAATATCTGAGTTATGAGTTTGGTATACAACTTAAGACAATGTGGAATTTGTTTCACAGCTCACGCCACCTGGAACACCATAGTGTGATGGTGTGTCTGAACGTCGTAGTCGTGCTCTATTGGATATGGTGCGAACTATGATGTATCTTATTGATTTGCCACTATTGTTTTGGGGTTATGCATTAGACACAATTACATTCACTTTAAAAGGGGCACCATCTAAGTCCGTTGAGAGGACACGTATGAATTTTGGTTTGTCAGAAACCTAAGATATCATTTCTTAATGTTTGGGGCTGCGACGCTTAGGTGAAAAAGGTTTTCACCTAATGAGCTCGAACCCAAAGCAGACAAATACATCTTCATAGAATACCCTAAGAACAGTTGGGTATACCTTCTATCTCAGATCCGAGTGCAAAGTGTTTGTTGTTGAAAACGGGTCCTTTCTTGAGAAAGAGTTTCTCTTGAAAGAATTGAGTGGGAGGAAGATAGAACTTGATCTGGTTGTTGAACCTTTGTTTCGACCAGAGAGTAGCGCAGCGCAGAAAATTGTTTTTGTGGATCCTACTTTAGTTGGAGAGGAAGTTAATGATGATGATCATGAAGCTTCAGATCAAGTTACTATCGAACCTCATAGGTCGACAAGGGCGTGTAATGCTCCTGAGTGGTACAACAACCCTGTTTTAGAGGTCATGTTGTTGCACAACGATGAACCTAAGAACTACGGAGAAGCGATGATGGGCCTGGATTCCACCAAATGGTTAGAGGCCATGAAATCTGAGAAAGGATTCATGTATGAAAACCAAGTGTGGACTTTTGTAGACTTGCCCGTTGGACGACAGGTTGTTTAGTACAAATGGACCTTCAAGATGAAGACATACACTGATGGTGAATGTCACCACTTATAAAGCTCGACCTGTCACAAACAAGTTTCCGTCAAGTCCAAGGAGTTGACTGCGATGAGAGTATCTCACCCGTAGTGATGCTAAAGTCTGTTGGAATTATGTTAGCAGGTGCTGCATTTTTCAATTATGAAATCTGGCAGATGGATGTCAAAACATCATTTCCTTAACAGTTTACTTGAGGAAAGGTTGTATGTGATACAGCCAGAAGGTTTTGTCAGTCCTAAGGATGCTAAAACGTGTGCAAGCTCCAGGAATCCTTCTATGGGCTGAACCAAGCATCTCGGAGTTGGAATATATGCTTTGATGAGGTAATCAAAGTTTTTGGGTTTATACAAAGTTTATGAGAAACTTCTATTTACAAGAAAGTTAATGGGAGCACTATAGAATTTCTGATATGTATATGTGGTTGACATACTGTTGATCGGAAATAATGTAGAATTTCTAGAAAGCATAAAGGGTTGTTTGAATAGAGTTTTTCAAAGGAAGAGCTGGATAAAGCTACTTAATTGTTGGGATCGAGATCTATAGAGATAGATCAAGAGACCTAATGAGATTTTCAATGAGTACATACCTTGACAAGATTTTGAAAGAGTTCAAAATGGATCAGTCAAAGAAAGAGTTCTTGCCTAATTTGTAAAGTGTGAAGTTGAGTGAGACTCAAAGCTCGACCACGGCAGAAGAAAGAGAAAGGATGAAGGTCGTACCCTATGCCTTATCCATAGGCTCTATATTATGCCATGCTGTGTACCACACCTATGTGTGCCTTGCCATGAGTCTGTCAAGGGGTACAAGAGTGATCTACGAGTGGATCACTGGATAGCAGACAAAATTATCCTTAGTAACCAGAGGACTAAGGAGATGTTTCTCGATTATGGAGGTGATAAAGAGTTCGTCATAAAGAGTTATGTTGATGCAAGCTTTAAGATCAATCCAGATGACTCTGAGTAGCAATCCGGATAAATATAGTGGAGCATCCATTTGGAATAGCTCCAAGTGGAGTGTGGTAGCAGTATCTACAATATGGCATAGAGATTTGCAAAGTTCTAACGGGTTTGAATGTCGTAGAACCGTTGACTAATGACCTCTCTCACATGCATAACATGATCAAACCCAGAACTCATTGGGTGTTAGAGTCATAACACTGTAAATCACATGGTGCTGTGAACTAGATTATTGACTCTAGGGCAAGTGGGAGACTGTTGGAAATATGCCCTAGAGTCAATAATAAATTAGTTATTATTATATTTCCTTGTTCGTGATAATCGTTTATTATCCATGCTATAAATGTATTGATTGGAAACTAAATACATGTGTGGGTATATAGACAACACTGTGTCCCTAGTATGCCTCTAGTATACTAGATCGTTGATCAAAGATGGCTAAGGTTTCCTAGCCATGAACATGAGATGTTATTTGATAAAGGGATCATATCATTAGGAGAATGACGTGATGGACAAGAACCAAACTATAAACGTATCATATGATCATGTCAGTTTGTTGCTATAGTTTTCTACATGTCAAGTATATGTTCCTATGACCATGAGTTCATGCAACTCACTGACACCGGAGGAGTACCTTGTGTGTATCGAATGTCGCAACATAACTGGGTGACTATAAAGGTGCTCTACAGGTATCTCCAAGGGTGTCTGTTGGGTTGGCATGGATCAAGACTGGGATTTGTTACTCCGTGTGACGGAGAGGTATCTCGGGGCCCACTCAGTGATACAACATCACAACAAAGCCTCGCAAGCAATGTGACTAAGTGTTAGCCACGAGATCTTGGATTACGGAACGAGTAAATAGACTTGCCAGTAACGAGATTGAACTAGGTGTAGAGATACCGACGATTGAATCTCCGACAAGTAACATACCGAAGAACAAAGGGAACATCATAAGGGATTAAATGAATCCTTGACATAGAGGTTCAACCGATAAAGATCTTCGTAGAATATGTAGAAACAAATATAGGCATCCAGGTCCCGCTATTGGTTATTGACTGTAGATGTGTCTTGATCATGTCTGCATAGTTCTCGAACCCGCAGGGTCTACACACTTAACATTTGGTGACGGTATAAGTATAGTTGAGTTGTTGTGTTGGTGACTAAAAGTTGTTCGGAGTCCCGGATGAGATCCTAGACATGACGAGGAGCTCCGGAATAGTCCGGAGGTAAAGATTGATATATGGGATAATAGTGTTTGGTCTTCGGAAGGGTTCCGGAATTCATCGGAAGAGTTTTAGATGTTTCCCGAAATGTTCGAGGGTACAAGAACACTTTATTTGGGCCAAGGGGTAAAGACCATGAGGCTTTAGGAAGGTGCAAATTGTGTTCTGCGGAGGCTAGGGGCCAAACGCCAAGGACCCTGGCGTCTGGTCCTGGAGTCCAAGGAGGACGCTTGCCTTGTGGGCAAGCCGACCTTGAGGAGGATTTTTCTCCAAGGTTCGACCCCAGGGCTCAGCATATAAATAAAGGGGTGGGGCTAGCACCTGGAATACATCAAGGAACCCTAAGCCATGTGTCGTCAACCCCGTCCCTCTAGTTTATCCTCTGTCATAGTTTCCATAGTGCTCGGCGAAGACCTGTGGAGATTGTTCTTCACCAACACCGTCAGCACGTTGTTGTGCTGCCGAAACTCATCTACTACTTTGCCCCTCTTGCTGGATCAAGAAGGCAAGTACGTCATCAAGTTATATGTGTGTTGAACATGGAGGTACCATCCGTTCGGCGCTAGATCGGAAGGACCGTGATCAAGATCGCGAGACAGATCGTGATGGGATCGCGGGACGGATCATGATTGGATCCCGAGATGGATCATGATAGGATCGTGGGACGCTTGGTGATTTGGATCACGAAGACGTTCGACTACATCAACCGCGTTTCTTAACACTTCCGCCTAGCGATCTACAAGGGTATGTAGATACACTCTCCCTCTCGTAGATGCTCATCACCATGGATAGATCTTGTGTGTCCCTAGGAAATTTTTTGTTTCCCATGGAACGTTCCCCAACAATAACATACCATAGAATCAGGCTTGGCAGCGTGCAAACCCTTGTACTCCTCCTCGGATGGCCAGCTCTTCATCAATTCGAAGAGTGCCTTCCATAGCTTCTCCCGCATAGTGCGGAAGAGGTTCTGGACTGTGGGCTCGACTTCGAGTTCTCGAGCCTACAGGGGAGTGTCCCGACGCTGGCAGGGGAGGATGCGTCTTCGGAGCATCACCTGGACCACATCGGCTAGCTTGATGCCCCCTCGACCAGGGAGCGGAGGCGCTTCTGCAGATCGGTAACCTCTTTGCCCGATCCCTAGACCAGGCCCTTTTCGGGCCACGAAGCCAGTCTGGTGGGGGGACTGGATCCGAATGTGGCGGCGGGGAGTTGGCCCTCTTCTCGTGGTTCGGTGACATAGAACCACTGCTTTTGCCATCCCTTGATGGTGTCGATGAAGGTTCCCGATGGCCACCCAACGTGGGCGAGCTTGCCGATGACTGCCCCGCCGTAGTTCATGTGCTTGCCGCCGACGCACTTGGGCTTGATGTTGGAGACCTGCAGCCAGAGCCCAAAGTGCGGCTCAACGCGCAGGAAGGCCTCGCAGACGAGGATGAACGCCGAGATGTGCATGATGGAGTTCGGCGGGAGGTCATGGAAGTCGAGGCCGTAGAAGAACATTAACCCCCTGACGAGGGGGTGGAGTGGCAAGCTCAATCCCCTAATGAAGTGGGGGATGAACACCGCCCTCTCGCTTGGCCTGGAGGTGGGGATCACTTGGCCCTCCACTGCTGCACGGTGAGGAATGTCGGCGGGGAGGTAACCGGCCTTCTTGAGGTCGAGGATGTCCTTGCTAGTGACCATGGAAGCTTCCCACTGGCCATTGGAGCCCACCATTGCTAAGCTCGGGAGAGGGGGTGGAGAAACCTAGATCCGTGCTCTGGAGGTGACAGGGAATAGGAGGCGGAGAAGTCAAATGGAGAGCGTGAAAGGCCTTTGGGATTTTCTTTCTCCTTTTATGAGGTCTGCCGATTTGGGCTCACCTTGCTGCGCCGTGAATCCCTCCACTTCCCGAGACGCGCGAGCAATTTCACATCGTCGTTAAGTATATCCCATATAAAACGGGACACTATCGACATGTTGATAGATCGTGTGGATGGAACGGCCTCGAACCATGCATCGAGTGCCTGTAACTGGCCTATCGGTCGTGGTGGGCTGTGACCTTTTGTCAGAGGTCGTCAGGAAACATTACCTTTTCTCCCCTGACGTTTGTCCTTCAAACCCAACTTATCTCACAAATTCGGACATGCCACTATGCGGAAGACTGCTTATCATCGGAGGCCTAACTATGGTTCGGCGGGAAGGAACTCACCTCACAAGCCAAATACTGTGTTCGCGAAGCAATTCGAGCTGAAAACTCTTGGCGTTGGAGGCAAGTTCGGGGGCTACCGAGGGAGTCCCGGATTAGGGGGTTGTCGGATAGCCGACATGTTGTTTATGGGCCAGACTATATGGGCTACTTGCCGAACATTGGATGATTTGAAGGCCTAGTTTCTAGGATGGAAGCTTCGGGGAGCACGGCTTGCGCTCCACGTTTGATGTAGTAAATAGGCATGTTTATATCTTCGGCGTGTAACCGACCATGTGTAAAACCTAGGTCTCCTTGGCATCTATATAAGCTGGAGGGTTTTAGGGTATCGACATAGAACAACTCATCTAGGGTTAGACATATGATCTCGAGGTAGATCAACTGTGTAACCCCTTACACCATCAATATAATCAAACAGGACGTAGGGTATTACCTCCATTGGAGGGCCCGAACCTGGGTAAACTCGTGTCCCCTTTGTCTCCTGTTACCGTTGATCCTTGTCTCATAGTTCGGGACCTCCCACCCGAGATCCGCCGGTTTTGACACCGACACACTTCTTTAGTACTTCTAACACGTAATAGACCGGCTTCTGAGTCCAACATTTGTGTCCCTCCTCCTCTCGTTCGACGACGAGCACTGCACTAATGACTTGGTTGGTAGCCGATTGTATAATAGCATGGGCTCACCGGGTGCTATGTGTATGGGATTGCTTGCCAGTAGTGTTTTAATTTCCTCTAACGCATCTGCTGCTTCGTTGGTCCATTCAAAATTGTTGGTCTATTTCAGCAGCTTATATAGCGGTAAAGCCTTTTCACCAAGGCGGGCGATAAAGCGACTTAACGCTGCTACGCAATCGGCCAACCTCTCGACATGCTTTAGCTCTGTGGGAATTGCAAGTTTTGATAGAGCGTGGATCTTAACCAGATTCGCTTATATTCCTGTATGGGAGACAATGAATCTGAGCAGTTTACCGGTGGGAACTCCGAATACACATTTTTCCGGATTGAGTCGTATGTCATACTCGCGTAGGCTGGCAAAGGTTTGCCATAGGTTGTCAATCAACTGGCTGACGTGTTTGGTTTTGATTACCACGTCGTCCACGCATGCCTCGACTATCTTACCGACTTGTTTCACAAGACATGTCTGGATCATGCACTGGTACATAGCTCCAACGTTTTTAGCCCAAAGGGCATCGTGTTAAAGCAGAATGGCCCTTAGGTTGTGATGAATGCGGTTGCCGCTTGGTCGAATTCCTTCATTTTAATCTGATGGTATCCGGAATAAGCGTCGAGGATACACAATGAGTTACGTCCGGATGTGGCGTCCATGATTTGGTCTATCCGTGGTAAGGGGAAGGGTCCTTAGGGAAGGCCTTGTTGAGTTCATTGAAGTCGACGCACAACCGCCATGATTTATCTTTCTTTGGTACCATCACCAGGTTTGCCAACCATTCGGGGTGCTTAATCTCCCAAATGAATCTGGCCTCTAGCAGTTTAGCTAACTATTCACCCATAGCTTGCTGTTTAGGTTCGAAAAATCGGCACAGAGTCTTCTTAATGGGCTTGAAGCCCTAAATGACGTTCCAACTATGTTCTGCCAGCCCCCACAGGATTCCGGGCATATCAGAAGGATGCCAGGAGAAGATGTCCCAGTTTTCCCGTAAAAATGTCCGCAATGCTTCGTCCACTATGGGATCGAGCTGAGATCCGATGGACGCTGTTTTGTTGGGGTCCGTTGGGTGCACTTGAAATTTAATGATTTCCTCTGCAGGGTTGAAGGACGTGGGCTTGGGCCTTTTGCTAAGGATCACGTCGTCTTTGTCAACCGTTGACCGTAGTGCGGTTAGTTTTTCTGTAGTGAAGGTCTCGGCTAGTGCCTCAAGGGCGAGCGCTGCTATTTTGTTTTTGCCTTGAAGGGCTATATTCGGATCACTAGCAATTGTGATTACTCCGTTTGGTCCTGGCATTTTGAGTTTCATATACCCGTAATGGGGTATATCTAGGAATTTTGTAAAGGCGTCACGTCCCAATAGGGCGTGGTAGCCGCTGTGGAATGGCACGATATGGAAGAGGAGTTGTTCGGATCGGTAGTTTTCGAGCGTGCCGAACACTACGTCCAGGACGATATGTCCTGAACAACATGCCTCTTTCCCCGGAATGATTCCCCGGAAAGTCATGTTGCTATCCGTGATGCGATGTCAGTTAAACTGCATTTTTTCCAGGGTGCCTCGTAGATCAGGTTTAAATCACTGCCGCCGTCCATTAGCACCTTGTGTAACCTATCGCCATCGACGATGTGGTTCACGACTAGTGTGACCGGTGAATGACTAAGAAGAATGGCTGGTTGGTCACTATCTCCGAAGGTAATGGGTATGTCTGCCATGCACTTGTTGATGCCACGTGATAGACCTGTTCAAGTTCTTTAAGAGATCTTTTCCTCCTGTTCCTTGAGGGGAACGTTTTATAGACCGTCAAGACATCGGCATTGTATTCGGATGACGATCTGGAGCGCTTATTTGGCGGTGGCGCCTCAAGAATGGCCTCACCTCTTTTTGCGACCTGCCTGATGACCCAACAAGCTCTAAGGCTATGAGTTGGGCTTGTGTTCAGCAATACGGAATGTATGGGGCATGATTTATCCAGTAGTCCGCCAAGGACAGTATTGACCCCTGTAAGGGGCCTATTTCTCTTTTTGACGGGTTCGAATCTGGCTGGCCGCTTTGGAGGTATCCTCTTTTTCCGATATCCACTAGGGTGCTTGGTGAAGGTTGGCTCCGTAAACAACCGTTCGGCTTGCCAAGCACTTTCCATGGCACAATATTTTTGTACCAAATCGGACAACTGGGCGAAGTCACGAATGTGTCAGCGATCCAGGGCGTTAAGAATCCTGTCATCATGGTAATTGCAAATGAAGGTTGCCATTATCTATTGGTCACTAAGAACTTTTTCTTAGCTTCTAGCGAGTAGGAGTCGAGCCCAAAAATGATGAATTGTCTCTCCTAGTA
Source organism: Hordeum marinum (assembly GCA_022496015.1). NCBI lineage: Eukaryota > Viridiplantae > Streptophyta > Magnoliopsida > Poales > Poaceae > Hordeum > Hordeum marinum. Next base: position 176,619,581 of record CM039676.1, read on the forward strand.
ATTGTTTAATATCTCGTAAGTCCAAAGATTTGGGATTTGGTGTGATACTAGGATGATCGACTGGGTTGGTGTGTGGGAAATAATTCGACTCCACGCCACATTGTGTGTTCGGAATCACGGACTCTGAATTGTGTGATAGATCAGGGACCGGTAACGGTCCGTGTCCACAGCGAATTCCGTGTCCGGTTTGCAAATGAAGTCTCGGTGATCGGAGACCGAGGTATAAACCGTTTTTAATTCTGGTTGTTGGGGAGACGATCCCTCAGCCGGACACTCGATGGTAGCGACTAGGTGAGTGATCATGGGCATGTGAATCTCCCTATCCTCGGGTTTAAACCAGAGCCGGTCATAGACCGGAACCTGGTCGTCTGACGTATGCATGGCCTCAGTTCCATCGAATAGCTCATTTAAAAATGAGGCGATGGTAGGATGTGTTTCACTGAAGCGAGTGGAGTTGATATGCGGTGTGACGGTCCTGGAGCTGAGCGAAAGCGGATCCGGGTCCCGTCTAGCCGTGATGGATCCGATCACATCGGCAGGATTGGGCATTCTAGAGCGCCTGGGGGTGATGACTTCGTCGGAAGTGGGACCCGATGTCTTCGGCGTCGAGGCGTCGAGACTTGCAGGATTCTTCTCAAGAGTCGAGGGTTTCATCAAGATAACTTCTCATCGTGAATCAATGATGAACTCTAAGGTTTCGAACTTGATTCTCTGATCAAGGAAAAAATTCTGATCTAGCCACGGTGGCCGATCGGGTCGGCGTGCGACAAGATGTTGCAGCTTGTGAGAATCTGATCGGGGGCAAGAATCCCTTGGATGCAGACCTCGTTTCTTGTGACAGGGTGAGCCATTGATTCCTTTGGTGATCACAACGGAACTCTTAGTGAAAGCACCAAAGTCGGTGTCATAACCGGTGGATCTCGGGTAGGGGTCCCGAGCTGTGAGACTAGAATCGATGGTAATAGGAGACGAAGGAGACGATGTTTACCCATGTTCAGGCCCTCCTATGGAGGTAATACCATACGTCCTGCTTGATTTTATTGATGATGTGTAGGTTACATAGTCGATCTACCTTGAGATCAAATAGCTAAACCCTAGATGAGTTTTCCTCTCTATAACCTAAAACCCTCCGGCTTATATAGACGCCGAGGGTACCTAGGGTTTACATATGGTCGGTTGCTCATCAAAGGAAAAAATACGCCTACCTATGGTCGACATCTTGGACGACACGCCATGGCTCCTTGAAGCTTCCACCCTAGCGACGGGGCCCTTGATCATCCAACGCTCACCTTGCGGCCCATACAGTCCGGCCCATGAGAAACAGGTCAGCTATCTGAGGATTCCTTAATCTAGGGCTTCCTCAAGGGGATCCATGGCATCCATCGCCACATACGCTACAGGCATCTCGCCGTCCGTGTCCGCCATCTCTTTGGAAAAGATCGCCACGAGTTTGGCATGGCCAGCCATGGTCCGGGCATTGACGGCCTCCATCTTGGCATGGGGGGCTACCAACGAATGGACGACTGCCCGAACACTCTCGGTGATTTCCAACTCTTCGGACGTAGGTTTCCGAAAGTTGTCGGAGAAGGCCGCTGCTATTTGTGCGGTGACCGCCACGAGCTGGGCATGGGCGGCATCAGCATAGTGGGCAACCGGCATTAGGGCTACGGCGGCCGCCGAGGAACGGACAACTGATGTGCCATTCTTGCCACTTGCTATCCCGGTCATGGATGTTGTTGCCGCCATCTCAGATGCAGCAGCTGCCTTTTCGGCGTCCGCAGCTGCCTTGTCGGAGAGTGCGGCCATGCTCAAGGATGTTGTGAGCGCGTTCATAGCTGATGCAGCCGCGCTCGGGCTGGAGTTGGTCGCCGAAGTTTCCCTTACGATGCGGATCCACGTCCCCATCTTTCACCAGCGATGCTTTAATAGTACAGTGGTCTTAGATAACAAGTGTGACTATGTGGTTGACGCGTCGGCGGTGGACTGAAGATTCGGGCCTAAGCCATATATGAGCATTGGCCCAAGATATTTTGTTACCACATCTCACACGTTTCATGATCAAGAACTGTTTGCGATGTATTTGATTTTCAAAATTCTTTGAGACTAAAAATGAAGTTACATTGGCAATTGAAGGTGTTTTGATGGCAATAACATTTATCTGCAGTGAACTTGCAATTATCGGACTGTTTGTTAAATGTGGAATAATTCAGGGATGTTTAGGCCCTTTTAAACATTTAAAGAGTTTTTTGGACATTTCGTGTGCATAGTTCAAATTTGAACTACACTTTATTAAGCACATACTAGAGGGCACTTGAATGGGTTGAAAATCAACTATTTGTTACTTGATACAAGTTTTGGTCCTATGCAAGAAATGGAAATTAAACGAATTCCAAACTCATGGTATTTTGGCTCGGCCGTAGACTTTGAGAAGCCGTGTTTTAAAATTCCATTAAATTCAATATCGTGAGAAATTCATGAAACTTGGCATGGTGTGATGTCATGACGCATGTGTGTTGTGGTAGAAACAATGCCTAGTTCAAGAGAAGTTTTGGCACAAACCTCTTACGAAGGGAAGATTCTCACAAGAAGTCGTGTGGTTCCGCTAGGGAAAGTTCACATTTTGTGGAAAACCACATCTGATATTGCTTCTCGCCTTGAATTTATTTCTAGAGTTTCCATAGAGTAACGTGAATGTGTCGTGTGCGAAACAATGAAGTGTTACAGAGTTTTTTAGCCTTTTAAGTACATTAATTGAGTTTTGTAGGCATTCAATTAATGTGCATATATATAATTAAAATTTAAACTACAATCACCGCATGGTCCAGCTCATGAAAATATGTTGGGAAACCATATACGTTTCACTGGTTGGATGTTTAGGTCCCATACAATAAATGAGAATGAATTTGAATCATATATATCATCGTCTTGGCTCGACCGCAAACTTCTAGAAACTTAATTTTTTAATTCATGTAAATGCGAACCTCGACAGAAATTCATGAAATTTGCGTATGGTGCCATCAATTGCCCTATTGTGTGTGTTGTGGTAACAAAAAATGCTCAATTTCGGACAAGTTTTGGCACAAAGCCTCTTACAAACTGAAGGTTCTCACAAGAAAGTCGTGTGTTCCGATAGGGAAATTTCACATTTATGTGTGAAACCACTTCTGTTGTCTCTTGTGGCCTGCATTTATTTCTGGAGTCACCCACAAAGCAACTTTCTGACACTCATGCTAAACTATGGATTTTGTCCAGGGTTCATGAGACCTGTTTAACACATTAATTGAGTTTTTTAGTCGTTTAATGTGCATAATTCAAATTTGAACGATAATCACAAGGTCCAACACATGAAAAATAGGTTGAGAAAATATGCCTTTCCATGGATGCATGTTTAATAGGCCCCACGCAAGAAATGGGAATGAATTTCTAACATCTCATTAACTGTTTGATCGGCCGCAACCATTGAGATGCTTGGTTTTCAAATTCCTGTGAATCCAAAACTCGCCAGAAATTCACCAAACTTGGCATGGTGTCATGAAAAGGGCACACACACATGCCGTGGTAAAAAACTATCCAAATTGGACATGTTCTTGCACAGTCCCCTTAAACACCGGAAGTCCTCACAAGAAGCTTTGTTGTTTCGATAGGGAACATTATATATGCATGCCACATATGCGAGCGAAAATACATCTGATACCTCTTCTCTCCTTGATTTTCTTTATATAAACAATATAGACATATGTACGTGTGAAGTGCAAAAATATGATTAAATAAGGGATCATCTGGCTTTTAAATACATTAATTGAGTTTTGGTGCATTATTTAATGTGCATAATTCAAATTTGATCTACCATCACAAGGTCCGGGGCGGCAAAATGGGTTGAAAATCATATATGCGTCCTTGGATGTATGTGTTAGGTCACATGCTAGAAATGAGAATGAATTTCAAACATCTAAGCATGTTCGCTCGGCCACAAATATCGAGAAACTTGGTTTCCAAATTCTCGTAAATCCAAAACTCTATCAGAAATTCATGAAACTTGGAATGGTGTCATGTGCAGGCACACATATGTCGTGGTAAAAAAATACCAAGTTGGCCACGTTTTGTAAGAAGCCTCTTACAAACATGAGGTTCTCATACAACAATAAGCTACATCCAGTGGTTCCGGTAGGGAACATATATATGCATGCCACATCTATGGGTAAAAAATGACATCTCATGCCTCTTATCTCCTTGATTTTTTCCTAGAAACAACATAAAGAAATAGGTGTGTACTACAAACATATTAAATTATTAACATTTTGTATGGCTTTTTATACATTAATTGAGTTTTATGTGCACTTAATGTACATAATTCAAATATGAACTACAATCACAAGGTCTATGTTGGGCAGGGCCTCATCATACTCCGTCCGTTCCTCTATATAAGGTGTATTTGTTTTTTGATAAAATTCCATAATGTAAGGTGCATTTTTTATAATTCCTAATAATTCCCTTGTTCGCCCTTCTAAAAAAAGGAAAGTATCTCTTTTCTAATTGTGTGTATCTCTCAAAGTTTTATGTGCATTTAATGTACATAATTCAAATATGAACTATAATCACAAGGTCTATGTTAGGCAGGGCCTCATCATATAAAGCATAAATATGTTGTGCTACTTTTAGTGTCCACTTTGAGAGAAAGAGAAAGCATTATTAATAGCCAACAAAGGCATTTTGAAACAAAAATCTGTCACGTTACCATCGCAAATGGGCGTATTATTTATAATTCATGAACGTTCTACAAATCTTACGTGTGGGCCACATGTCGCTATCTGTATTGGCAAGGAGGTAGCGTGTCGACAGGTGTTTGAGTACACGGGTGGCATGCGAGTAGTGTCCTGCGCATGTTGATCGGGGTGGCATGTCCTTTGCCTGTCGTGAAAGATGTTTCAGATCGAATACCCATATGCATACCGAGGGCAATTGTTACTTCCCTACTAAGCCAAGCAAAAATCTGGCGTGAAGGAATTTTTTCATTGTGTCATCGCAAACGGTTGTGAATGATGACCCGTGTGCCCTTCCCGACGCTACAACTTCTACTATTGCGAACTGCTGAGGTTGCCATGTATGCAAAAAAAATCTAATATGGGGAGGTAATTAAGGAGAGATGTGAGTTTGGTAACCACATGAAGAAACAATGCCAGGCACATGAACCTTGGCTAAACACTTAAATGAAAGAAACTCACCAATCCATTCAAGAGTTTAGTTGTTAAATCATTAAATGAAGGGACCTTAGCAATAATGCATTGTGGACTTGAGTTGATAAGACATTTAATCCACTAAGCACCCTGTGTAAGCATCGATCGATGCATTGGGAGCAGTAGTCAGGTAAGATTCGAATCTTTCATATTGGGTAAATTTTCATTTGTCAAATTGGAAACACTGAGATTTGTCCAATTTTGCAGGAGAAAAATCACTATTACGATGGAATTTTGCAACTGAAATTCAGTAAACGTAGATTTCATTCATAGATCAATTACTGGTATTTGTTCTAAATACTTCAACTCGACAGCCGAATCGAACAATGTTTCCCCATTTGTTGCTAACCACGTACTGAAATAGCTAGTTCAACTATATATAGTAGCTAATTTAAAGTACGTGGTATAGTTCAACCATATCTATAGTTAGATGAACTGAACAAAATAGCCCCTAAATACTACTCTGGAGGGGCTTCATGCTACTGCCAGTAGCCTTCTCCTCTGCCGAGTGCGTTCAGTAAGAAGTAGAGGAGGAGAGGCCTACCGATGAGATGGAGGAGTCGAATTAGTTGGCTGTCGCTGCTGCCCTCTGCCGCTCCTGATGCGCCTCCTCGAAATGGTGGGACTCGACGTAGATCTCCTCATTCCGCGCCATAGCTACGACATCTGTTGCAGCCATGGCGACGATGAGGCTCTGTGCGCGCTCGTCCTGGCGCTTCTCCTCCTCATGTAGAAAGTTGATGTAGCATGCTAGGCCACTGACGCAAAAGCCGAGTGGTTGTGCTTCGGCGGCGGCCTCCTGCTCCTCCCTTTGGGCCGCGATGGCGGAGCGGGTGATGGCCCCAATGACTTACCGTGGGGTGGCTGCCAAGGTGGATGATGGTGTGGTGGAGGACAAGGAGGCAGCTGTTGGGGTGGCGAAAACAGCGGTGGTTGATGGGGTGGGGGCGATGGCGGTCACTGACAGCAGCTGCCTTCGGGAAAAATGTGGAGGAGTGTGTGGTGGGTGCCATGTGCACAACCAACAAGGAGACCACATCCACTACACGCTTCTAGGTACTGCGCCACCGATGTGGTGCAGCCTCCGAGATGGAGCAGCCCTCTGGCAGGGTGGCGGAGCAACGATGACGGACAAATGCCATTGGTGATTGGGGGAGAAGCAAACTTGGGAAGCACGGGCAAGGAGGGGATGAATCTGATGTGGAGAGGCTGACCATGAGGGTTTATAAAGCAGGTGTCCAAGGCGAGCCGGGCAGGAAGCTTGCGCGCATTCATGTGTGGGAATGGGTTGCTTGCGCACGTTCCTGCGCGGTTTCGTGGGAAGGGGAAGCCCAAAAGAAACATTGTGCGCTCCCGAAGAATTGGGTGTTTGGGGCATTTCGGCGCGCCGGGCGGGAAACTTGCACGCTACCGAAGCATGCACCGGAATCCTCGTGCGGCAATGCGATGACAAGAGAGGACGGAGGTGGCAGAAATGACAAGTACATAGATGGTTAATAATAATCAACCATTTGCGTTTTCTTACGAAGCAAACAAACATTCTATATGCACCGTCGCGAATGAATTTACGCATGAGGCGGTTAATGCGGCCTCGGTGCGCTGTGCTCGTGTCCGTGCATGCCCAGCCGCTCTGCTGGCATCCACGCGTGAATGATCAGGCACGTCCGGGGAGCCAGATGCAAGCGGTTGCGCCGCTACCGACGCCCCCATGCAGTTAAGCGCTACAAAAACTGCCATACGGTTGATGCGGCCATTCACCTTTGTCTCTTCCACCTTCCGATCGCACCACACAACCCAAAAAGCACACCCACGATGCTAAATAATATAGAGAGGATGCATATCTCTTCATCGCTTCAACCTTCCCGTGCAGATCCAATGGCGGTTGCCGGCGCCGAGCGGCAGTTCGCCACTATTGTCAAAGTGGGCACACACAGCAGGAAGACGGACCTCTCGGTGGTGTACACCAACGATCTGGTCGTGGTGGTGAACTCCATCGACACGTTGGAGTAGCTGCTTGCTGAGGATGACAAGTACAAAGTGGCCAACTTCGACCTCGAGTATAGTGGCAGTCATGCCGAGCATGATCAGAAGGTTGTCATTTCCCAGTTGTGCGTGTGCCACCACGTGCTCGTCTACCACTACTGCTGGCCACAAGGCCTTGTGATCATTTTGCTAGGTTTGTCAACAGCCCCAACTATAGGTTCGCAATGGTGGGCACCACAAACGATCTAAAGGTGCTCAAGACTTTGGGCTTGTCCTACCAGAAGCTTGTCAACATCCAAGGTTAGTACAGGGTCTGGGGCGGTGAGAAGAAGAAGCATAAGGACTCCCTGGTTGATCTCACTACGACCATTAACGACCCCTACTATTGAGACATGAAGGCTGAGTGCCACAAGGACAAGACTGCCTGGCACGCCGCCTGGGTGGACGAACTGGATGAAGAAAACATCAAGTACGCAGCCAAGGACGCGTACACCAGCTACGAGATGTATAGGAGGATCATTGACATGTGGAAGTGCCTCCTTACTGCAGACGGCGAGGGATAGCCACAAGCATAGCAGTGTCGGCAAGCATTGTGAAAAGAATGGTATGATTTGGCAATCGCCTACTTCTTATAAATTTATATTGTGGAATGTACATGTGTTGTGTAGTCACTTATGGAACTGTATGTTCAAGTTGGTTATGCAACAATAATGTTGGTGTTCTATAGACAGAGCATATAGATGTTGTGCAAACAGAGCAAATCACATCTCATACAATTATTAGCAGCAATCGTGTGCCCACAACACACACAGGTTGTCGGGATGAATCGTTTGGGTTATTATTGGTCTTCCCACACATGTCTGATGAACGAACTATTTGCTGGGTACCCACAAGACAAACAGTTGTCAGGATGAATCGTTTGGGTTATTATTGGTCTTCGCACACAATTTTGACAAATGAAGTATTTGCCGGGTATCACACACGCCTTCTCAGGCTAACTCATTTGTGTTTTGCTGGATCAGCACAAATAGTTTGACCGAGTGAACTGTATGCCGCACTATGCACACGTATATAGTTTGTTAACCATTTCTGTTATCTTCCATAATCACAAATAGTTCATAAGAACAAACTGTATGCAATGCATCACACATGCAACTTTGTTTTGAACCATATTTGCTCGTTCCTTCATCGCGCACGGTTTTCTTCATTGGAGGCAGAGCTTGAACTATATCGTTTGCAATTCATGGATCCCACACAGTTTCGTCGAATGGTCTCTCATTGATGTGTCGTGTTTGGGCCATCCTAAAGTAGTGGAATTTTGTAAGGGCAAGGAGATCACCTACTTCATGAAGATCTAACCTGAGTGAGGCTAGTCCTTCATGGACGTAAGCTATGATGGAATAGACGAGGTTGCTACTTCGTGGACCATTCGTGGGTAGAGCCCTTCATGGACTCGCGCAACCGCTAATATTTGTGTGTTGAAGTCTCCGTCAACATGCACAAACGATAGCACCACCTATTGGAACCACGGGAAAAATCTTTGAGTCTCCATTGCGTTTGATCTTCCTATCCCTACTCTCTACTTACACTTGCATGTCTTTACATTCCGCTGTTATACTCTTAGAATTGCATGTGTAGGGTGTACTTGACTTGATAGAATTGCTAAAACTTGCCAACCTCAAAAACTGGGAAAAGGCTAGATGTTTAATTGGTCAAGTAGTCTAATCACCCCCTCTAGACATACTTTGGATCCTACAAGTGGTATCAGAGTTTTGGTGTCCATTGCATTGGTTTAACAGCCTAGGAGAGTTTGGCGTCTAGTGGGGGAAATTACCACCATAGAGGTCCATATTGTGATGGTACAAACTTTGATAGTTGGAAGCATAATATGAAAATGCATATTCTTGGTCATAACCCCGTTGTTTGGGCTGTTGTTCGTGTTGGAGTGCAAGATGAATTCTTAGGTTATGGAAAGGAACCAGATCATGAACCCACCGTGGAAGAATTCAAGATGTCGCAATGCAATGCTCAAGCATGCGAAATTCTATTCAACTCCTTATGCCCCAAAGAGTTCAACAAGATAAGCCGTCTTGAGAATGCAAATGAAATTTGGGATTCTTTGGTTGATATGCACGAAGGAACCGAGTCCATCAGGGAATCTAAGTTGGATGTGCTACAATGTCAACTTGACAAGTTCGAGATGAAGGATGGTGAAGGAGTCACGGAAATATACTCTAGGCTTGATCTCATCACAAATGGGATTGCCGGCTTAGAAAGTGAAGAGATCACCGAAAAATTCATCATCGAGAATTTCCTTAGAGCCTTGGATGGAAATTACGACACCGTGCGCACATTGATCCAAATGATGCCAAACTACAAAGATATCAAGCCCATAGAAGTCGTTGTATTGTCCTTTCAATTACGCTCACAAAATCATGTAACCCTGTTCTTTAACAATCTTACCATTTCTTGTAGAACATCCCTTGCTTTGTAGCAAAAAGTGTAGTACACAATCTTGGCCTTCACATAACTGACGACTCGAGGGATATCTTATTAGCCACTAACCATGCATTTACAATCATTGTTCGTGTACAACTTGATCGAGATGGTCACTCCTATTTTCACGCTAGCTTTTGGGGAGACATTTCTAAGTTTTATGTACCGAAAGTCGACATTGAAATTATACTGCACCTAAAGGAGGTTGGTCATACCATAGATGTTATCTTCCCTGACGACATCATCCTCCAGACATTGTTCAAAGTAAGTGTTCTTTGGAGTATCTGCATGTTGATTTACGTAGCAATGTCAAAGCAATTGTGTAGTATTTAGGCAACCCATTATGATTTAATTTCCTAACTCTATTAAGTTTGTTCATACATAGTAAGTTGTAATTAATAATGCAATACTCTTATGCCTTATTCTAACTAAATAATCCATGTCCTCCCACTCCTTCACTCATATTAGAAAGGACCACCGCTGAGGAGACTCCAGAGTTGCCTTTATCGCCACCTGCAAAGGTGGAGAATGGGCCAGCCAACAAGCAGACACGGATCGAACCAGAACCACAAGAGACTTCTGTGGGCCTAGACATCATTAGGAGCCTCCCTGATGATATGTTGATAGTCGTCATCTCCCTCCTCCCTATTAAAATGGTGTGCAGACAACCATCCTATCTCAACAGTGGCACCCCCTATGGTGCACCTCCCCCCTCAACATCATCGACGACCAAAAGCTCAGCTGTAACTATTGTAGACACATTGACATATTGTCCCACATCCTCGACATGCACCCTGGCCCAATCAAAGGTCTTCAAATAGGCAAGTTCCATTCCAAGGAGGTTGAAGAAAAGTTTGACGAGTGGTTCCTATCCCCCACCCTATATCATCTTGAGGATCTCAGGTTAAATTATGGAAACATGCACTCGATGCCAAGGTCTCCGCTTTGCGTCGAGCACATGCTATGTCACATCTACATGTTCAAGGAGGACAGGGAGCGACTGCTCCATGGTGTTCATACTAACGATGTACCTACTCTTGTTCTCCCTTGAATAAACAAAAGATGTTCATTTTCTTCGGTGTCTGCATCTTCAAGGAGAACATGGACCACCTGCTCGGCGGTTGTACTACACTTGAATATCTTCGTCTTGAGGCTGTTAATGGGGTGAGTAGCGTCAACATTGCCTCCATGACTGTCTAGACAATTTATGTGTGTTGGTGGTGCTCCAACAAGAGATCAGTTAAGGTGTATAATTGAGGACGCACCTTTACTTGACAGATTGGTTGTAATTGATCAACAAGGTCCAACAATAATCAGTGTCATTTATGTGCCGAAACTGACAGTGTTGGGCTACTCAAGTTTAAAATTCTCCAAACTTGTTATTGGAAACAACACCATTTAGGTACACTAGTCTTCTTATTCAAATTATTTTTTCCTAATTTTGAACATGTATGCTCGTCTCTTATCCAAAAATAATTTTGACAAGCTTGACCCCGTCTCTACACACAGTGAAGGTTGTGGCACTAGAATCTACCGGCCCTGACCTGGAACAAGTAGCTATATTCCTGAAATGCTTTCCATGCGTGGAGAAGCTATATATTGAGGTGATGCTCCTTATTAAATGTTAAGCACAACATATTTCAATTTTTGGTAACTTTCCCCAGCTTACAGTGATAACTTTACTATGATTTATAAATGAAATTTTGCAGGATTTCAATACATATATGCTTTTTCTATAGTGCCTGCTTGACTCATATGATTCCATTCCATATGTATTTCTATTTTTGATCCATTTGTACTAGTTTTCATTGTAAAGTTTCCATCTACTCCAACCTCTTCTGAAGAATCCTATGTTTTGCTAGAGTGTAATCAAACACCATGTTAACCATGTCGGATGGAAGATGGCTTACCACTCTATTCGTTTATTTTAGAGATCCTGCAAATCAAAGAGCCTCATAGTGTTCAAAACTACATCTAGACATCAAGCACTCGAGGATGCGTTGTGATTGAGTCGGATGACCTTTTTGTAACATGCGTGAAGGTTAAGATCATAATGCAAACACTTTTGAAGCTCCTGCACCAAACCGCACCATGCGCTATATGTAACTCGTTGCCTCGTTTGGTGCCATGGATGGGTGGTTGGGTGGTAACGACAGCAAACATGTGCTCACGTGGACCTCTTCAGGCATCGCCAGCTTCGTGGGAAATCCAACCCGGTCTGCCTGTCCGGACCTAACTAGAAATTCTAGGGTTGGGACTGCTCTTGCCCATGCACAGGGCCTAAGCCTAAATTTTGAGCCCAAAACCCGGGTCTGGTTAGGTTTGGGCTTCGCATATGTGTGTTTTAAGGAAGAGGCCCGTGTCCAGGCCCGAGGACCGTCGGGCTTTTCCACTAAATGGTTGAGATTGTTCTAGAAATCTAGGCCTAAAGGCCGGGCTAGGCCTAGGACTGGGTTTTCTATTGTGGGCTTTTCTAGGCCCAGCCCGAAGCCCGACCCGACCCGACTTATGGCCAGGTATACCCACCCCTCCCCCTTGGACCAATTCCCTTGCATCTCCGTCTTAGAGCATCTCTAGCACATACCTTAAAAACCTGCCAGTCGTGTTTTCCGACGGGTTTATAGTCCGCGCAAAAAACGGTGTGAACTTGTCCTGTAAAAACGGCATGGCCAGTAATTATTTTACTGCAGGCACGTAAACCGCTCCCAATTCCTGGATATATACCAAAGGGGTGCCATTTTAGGGTTCGCGTCCTTTATTTCCCTAACCTAGCCTCGCCACAAATCTATTTCACTATTGAAAAATCATGGTTCCTTCGACAACTCTTTGCGGCACATGTAGCCACCTGAACCTCACCCCGATGTCGAGCTCGAGTCGCGTGCAGGCAACGAAACAACGACGAGGACGTGTCCCTATGCCTGTTGGTGGAGGAGTAGTGCTAGTAGCAGGCACGGAAAGTGCGACGCACTATCCTACAGCTCGGGCCGGCGGGCATGAAGCAACTTTCTGCCTCACCCAAATCTTCTTACCCGTTCTCCGGCGATTCTAGGTGATGGAGCTTGCGTGGTTCAAGGCCAAGGAGGCAACCGCCCAAGATACAAAGCTGTCGTGGTGCAAGTGGTAGTTTTGAAGGTGGAGTACAACATGGTGTTCGTCCTCTCCAACTCGTTGATGGAGCACCACCTTGTAGGATCCAAAGTATGTCTAGAGGGGGGGGGGTGATTGGACTACTTAACCAAATAAAAACCTAACATTTTCCCAATTTTATTTGTAGGCAAGTTTTAGAAATTCTATCATGTCAAGCGCACCCTACACATGCATGTCTAAGAGTATAGCAGCGGAAAGTAAACACAAGCACATGAAAGTAGAGGGAAGGGATAGCAAAATCAAACGCAATTGTAGACACGAAGAATTTTCCAGTGGTTCCGATAGGTGGTGCTATCATACATCCACGCTGCTGGAGACTTCAGCCCACGAAGGGTAACGGTCGTGACAATCCATGGAGGGCTCCACCCATAAGGGTCCACAAAGTAGCAACCTTGTCCATTCCATCATGGCTTACGTCCACAAAGGACTAACCTCACTACGGGCAGATCTTCACGAAGTAGGCGATCTCCTTGCTCATACGAACTTCTTGGTTCAACTACACACACGAAGACAAAGGCTACCAAGCGACACCTAACCAATCTAGGAGACACCACTCTCCAAAAGGTAATAGATGTGGTAGTATGATGAACTCCTTGTTCTTGTTCTTCAAAAGATAGTCTCCTCAACACTCAATGACTCTCTAACATATTTGACTTGGTAGAAGAGGATGATTGGGTGGAAAGCAACTTGGGGAGGCTAGAAATCAAAAGTCATATGGTTGAAATGGAAGATCTTGATCTCAACACATGACTAGGTGGCTCTCTCTTGGAAAAATGGATATGACAAGTGTTGGTGTGTCCTGAGTGCTTCCTCTTCGAGTGAGAGGTGGTGGGGGGTATACATTGGCATCTCCAAAAATCCAACCGCAACAACATTATTTCCCAACTCAGTGAAACCAAAGTAAAAACTCGGTTTAACTGACTAGTGCAAAATGTGGCTACCTTTGGCGTTTCAGTCAGACCGATATATAAATATCGATGGGACCAATATGGGTGACCTAGGCAATTTCCAAATCTCAGTCAGACCGATTTCAAAAACTCGGAAATTCTGATTTCTGAAATTGGATACCCGAAAGTTGGTCACTGATTTTGGTTGTACTGAATCAAATGTTGGTGTCACCGAGAAGCTAGAGTTTGGCATGGGATCTGTCTAGGGCAAAACTCTGTAGGGCCGAATCAGAATGTTGGTGGCATCGAATTTTGGAAATTTAGGGTTTGGACAGGATATTTGTGGGAGAATGGATGAGTATTTTTTGCGGCTAATCTCTAAGCACTCGAGCAACCAGATCATCATATTTACCTCCTCCCTTTTAATAGTATTGGTTTTCCTATGGACTCAAGAGTGATTTCTCACAAAATGTAAAATGTAGAGTCTTCAAGCTTGTTGCTAATGGGTGTTCCTTGCACCTAGGGAATCTCCTCACAGTCCTTTGCCAATTCATCATTGAAATTTTCCTATAATATACTTGGTGGAAACATTAGTCCAATGAAATATATGTTGTTATTAATTACCAAAACCACCTAGGGAGAAGTCGTGCTTTCAGTCTCCCCCTTTTGGTAATTGATGACATTATATAGATCAAATCTTCGACAAAAATATAATCAATGAATAGCATTGTCGCTTTGAGAAGTATGTGATAAACAAGAGCTCCCCCTAAATTTGTGCATTATTTTTAAATTTTCATTTGAATGCAAATGCACAATCAATTAGGATCATGGGTCACTCTTCCATGTCATATACAACTTGGTGGTGCACATAAATGATATAAGTGAATAACAATGTGCCTAACACCAAGCATGGGTGAATGATCATAGTATAAACATCACATGGATAGGAAATTGTAGCATCATCAATCATAGTGTATGATCAAACACGGTGGAGTTTAAGACAGATGAACGATAAACCAAATGTTTTTAAAGTGAAAAGAGTAAACAAAAGCAAGACACTCTCTCTCGAAGCCCTATGATCTATACACTTCTCCCCCTTTGGCAAAAAGTTACAAAAAAGTTGAAAATATAAAGAGCTAAGTGTTGCTCTGGGCATGGCCTCCTCCAATAGATGATGAAGGAGTCAAGAGAACCGCGTCGACAAAGGCTTTAGATGATGTCTAGGAAGGTGGAGGTGTAGACACAGGAGGTGCTGAAGGAGTTGGAGGAACTGATGGAGGTGATGCTAGTGCCGATGAAGAAGGTCTCATCCCTAGAGCCGGTATGACACACGATTTAGCATGTGTCTTGAACTAAGTATGCGGATGGAGAGGAGAACTATCATCATCATCATCATCACTAGAGTGAGGACTGGGCACTGCATCCACTTCTTGCTTAAACTCCATGACAGTCCTTGTCAGCTCATCCACCTTGTTATCTAGAGCATGAAGCTTTGTTTCCATAATCCTTTCAAGACTTGCTTGATTCAGCAGCATTTTCATGATATCCTTCTCCATCCCTTGGATGGTGCTGAGAAGATAGGACATTTGGTCGCTCTTCATCTTAGGAATCCAAGCACTAGTGGCTCTAGTTGCCTTTGCCTGTACCTGTGCCTATGTAGTAGCTGAAGTGGGATGTGAAGGATCCATCACCACAATGTTGTCCTCAAATTCTGGATGGAGTGGCATGTGTGGACGATGATTGCATATTGGCTCTTTCCAACTTTGGAATTAATGAGCATCCGAATATATGATGCATATCCACATGACCTGTTCTGGTTAGCAGTTTTACTCTTGATTGCATCAACAATCAGATCCATCACCTAAATCTGGTGTGGGTGTCTACATGATGCAACATGTTTATGGAGTACCCCTGATCATCTTGTCATCTCTAGACTTAGGCATCAAATGATAGTGTTTGTGGTGGGTAGTCCTACTTGCAAGAAGTAGACAGAGCCAAGCTTGTGAGTCTTCACATAAGCAGTGGGGTGGGATTATGCATGTTGTTCATGGAATTGTTATTCATCTTGGCCTCAGTATACACATGAAGATCTCTCTCTCTCTCTTCAAACTTTGGGGCACCTAATATGGATGCCCACTCCTCTACAGTAGACTGGTATCTGATGCCCTCAGTCATCCATACAATTCTTCCTTCTGAATAAAAATGATCTATGGAATAGAATTGCTGAAAGCACATTTGCTCCCTTGGTGTTTTTGGTAATTAATAACAACATATATATACTTGAACTAATATTTCCACTAAGCATATTTAAGGAAAAGTTCAATGATGGGTTGGCTAAAGGATGGTGGAGAACCCCCTTGATGCAAGGAATTGGATTGGAAAAGCTTCAAGCAAGAAGACTCTACATTTTACTATGTGAGAACTCACTTTGAGTCCATAAGAAAAGCCAATACTATTAAAAGGGGGTAAGGTACTTTTAGTGACCAAGATGCTCCACGTGCACAAGTGATTGTCACCAAAATCAGCCACAAACTCTTCCACAGAATTCTGTCCAAGCCATTCATGAAAATCGGTGAAGCCAACATATTCCACTCGGTCCCATCGATTCCCAAACTCAGACACAACCCTGCCAAACCCTAGCACATCGAGTTCAGCTTGCCAACTTTCTGTTACCAAGATTCACAAAATTGGAAGCTCCGAGTTCTTGGATCGGCGTCACCGAGATTTGGATGCTGACAGTTGGACACCTGATCGGTACCGCCGAGATTTCTATATTGGTCTCACCAAGATTCAGAAGTTGCTACCTTTAGAGCAACTCGGTAACACCGAGATTCACACATTGGTGTCACCGAGTTGGTCACTTTAGGTGTAACGGTTGAGTTTTTGGAGCTGCCCATAGATACCCCTCCACCACCACTCACTCGAAAGAGAAGCACTCAGAACAGATCCCCACTTATCCCATCAGATTTTCTGAGAGAGAGCCACCTACTCATGTGTTGAGATCATGCCATTCCAGTCCAACCATATGAATGTTGATCTCTAGCCTCCCCAAGTTGCTTCCCACCCAATCAATATCTTCCACCAAAGCCAAATTTGTGAGAGAGTGATTGAGTTTTGAGGAGTCTATCATCTTGAAGCACAAGAGCAAGGAGTTCATCGACATTATCGAGCCTATTACCTTTTGGAGAGTGGTGCCTCCTAGATTGGTTAGGTGTCGTTTGGGAGCCTCCTACTTCATGTTGTGGAGTGAAGCAAGATGTTTGTAATGGCAAGGAGATCGCCTACTTCATGAAGATCTACCCCGAGTTAGGCTAGTCCTCCTTGGACGTAGGCCATCATGGTATAGACAAGGTTGCTTCTTCATGGAATCCTCCGTGGACTCTCATGACCATTACCCTCCGTGGGTTGAAGTCTCCATAAACATGGACGTACGATAGCACCACCTATCAGAACTAGGGGAAAATCTTCGTGTCTCCAAATTGCGTGTGATCTTCCTACCCTTCCTTTACTAATCATGCTTGTCTTTACTTTCCGCTGCTATACTTGTAGAAATGCATGTGTAGGGTGTGCTTGACTTGCTATCAATGCTAAAATCTGCCAACACTTACAATTGGGAAAAGGTAGAATTTTTATTTGGTCAAGTAGTCTAATCACCCCCCTCTAGACATACTTTTGATCCTACGAGTGGTATCAGAGCGTTGGTCTCCATTGCATTGGATTCACAACCTAGGTGTGTGTCGCATTTAGTGAGGGAAATTATCACCGTAGAGGTCCGTACTTTGATGACACAAATTTTGCTAGTTCGAAGCACAAAATGAAAATGCATATTCTTGGTCATAACCCCGCCGTTTGGGCTGTTGTTCGTGTTCAATTGCAAGGTGAATTCTTCGCGGATGGAAGGGAACCGGATCATGAAGCAACCATAGATGAATTGAAGATGTTGCAATACAATGCTCAAGCATGTGATATTCTCTTCAACTGCCTATTTCCCAAAGAATTCAACAAAATCAGCCGTCTTGAGAATGCAAAAGAGATTTGGGATACTTATGTTGATATGCACGAAGGTACCGAATCCATGAGAGAATCCCAGTTGGATGTTCTCTAGAGTCAGCTTGATAATTTCAAAATGAAGGATGGTGAAGGAGTCGCAGAGATGTACGCTAGTATAGCTCTCATCACCAATGATATTGCCGGCTTAGGAAGCGAAGAAATGACCGACAAATTCATCATCAAGAAGATACTTCGAGCTTTAGATGAGAGATATTACACCGTGTGCACATTGATTCAAATGATGCCCAACTACAAAGATCTCAAGCCTACGGAAGTGATTGGAAGGATTGTTGCTCATGATATGACACTCAAGGACAAGGAAGTGCTTCACAACAAGTCTAGAGGTGCTTACAAAGCCACAAGTGATGCTCCCGCAAATTGAAGCGACAACCTTGTCAGAAATGAAGAGATAAGCCTCATGGTCAAGAAATTCAACAAATTCTACAAGAATAGATGCAAATATCGAAGCTCCAACTCAAGATACAAAGAGAACCGTTTGTCAAGTCATGATCAAAACTGCTACAATTGTGGGAAGCCTGGACACTACTCCAATGAGTAGACGCCCCCTACAAAATAAAAGAAGAGTCACCAAGAAGACGAAGCTGAAGAGATGACTCATCTTGAAGAGAGAGAAGGAGTAGAGATATTGTTATGAACTAAGACCCTCAAGGATAAGTAGGGACTCGGAGAAGTACAAGTACACCAAGAGCTACTGAAGAAGAAGACATCAAGCTCATTTGGTGAATGGTTTCCGTCTCTGAATCCAACAACCACTCTGAGAGAAGCTATCACTCCAACTCCAACTATGGTCGAGATGAAGGTGTTGCCGGACTTGCTCTAGTGACAACCAACTCCTATGACATATTTGATTCACGAAATGAAGGGAGTGGAAGTTGCTTCATCTCTAAAGGCCCCAAGGTATGACACCCTGAGTATCTTGATTTTAATAGTGATGAGTATGGCTTGTTAGGAGATGATGACTTGGTATTTGAAAAATCTAGTAATGTTAGTCAAGATGAACTTGTTAGTAATTACTCTTGTCAAGATAAGTTGTGTGATGATGATAAGATGGAAATAGAATGACTAACTCAAGAACTAAACACTCTTAAGTTATCGCACGAGTCTACTCTACACGTTCATAGAGAGCTTGAAAGGACACATCAGAAACTCCGCTTTGAGAAGCTCAATTTGGAGCAAGAACATGAATTCCTTAAACCTAGCAATGACGATCTTCGAAAGAAGACTTCCTCTTATCTAGCCAAACGACTTCTATTGTCTACATTCATTCCACAAGTTAAGGCTAAGCAAACTAGTAAGAAAGGCAAGAAAGGTTCTTCAACTAGTAGCAATAAAAATGATAAATCCAATTATATTGCTTCTAGTAGTTCTATTGATCCTAGTAACACTCCTCTTAGCCAAGTTACACTTGAGCAAGAAAATGAACTTTTGAAAGGGATTATAGAGAAAGGTATCTACAAGAGTGATGCGGAGCATCCCATGAATAGCACCATGGACACTTCCCCAACATCGCAAGGCACAAGAGGACCCATGACGAGAGCCCATGCACGTGCCATCGAAAACGAGGTGACATCTCTCCTTGCTCAAACTACGTGTGACTCACTCGAGACATGGTCGCTAGCTCGGACAGAAGTGTTGTGTGTACTCACGTATTCAGGAGAAGGATGCCAAGAAGAAGGAGAAGGACGCCAAGCTCTAAAGGGCAAGGAAGGGCCCGAGGGCAGGCTACAGGGTCTGGACGACCCCGGACGACCGACGCTTGGGAATTAGCACAGCTCAAAGGCCAATTAGGATACACAGCACAGACGTTTGGTCCACCCCAGAAATCCGGGCAAGCCACACCCGCACCGAATCTATGGATTTCCTGTCATCTTCGGACGTCCAGACAGTCCTGAGCCATCAGATGTCCGGCCCCATCCGAAAATCCCGCCAAGCCACACCCGTGCCGAATCTATGTATTTTCGGCCCCCTCCGTACGCCCGGACTGTCGTGAGCCATCAGACATTTGACCCCGTCCGAACGTCTAGGCCCTGTTTGCGCACAGGCCCAAGGGTTTCGACCCATGTATCCCTCAACCCCATATTAGACTATATAAACCTCAACCCCTCCTCTTTCTAGGGTTAGCTAATGTTTGCTCTTGAGCTTAGCTCCATTACTTGTCTCTCTTGAGGAGCTTGACCTCATTTGGGAGTAGATCCATGTGATGCCAAGGGCCCTCTAGAGGGATGATCCTCCGGGATATCAAGGGCCCTCCTCTGGAGTGGGAGATCACGTACTGTTACTTGTATCGTTGGTTGATTTGGGATCTTGAACCTCTTGTGTTGTTATGGATCTAGTTGATGTGTGGTCAAGTTTGCTCTTGAGTGTTTCGTCTCGTTCTTCCCTGCGTTCTTCGTGTTTTCCCCGTCCAATTCGTAAAAAATCGACGACCACGGGTCTTGCCCCGTGTCATATAGTATCATGAGCCACGTTGATCACGAATTTGGAGTCTCCCCCACCGTTTGCTAGCCTATTTTGCTTTGATTCGTCCTAATTTCGAAAATTCCCACAAAAATAGGCCTACCCAAAATTTCTTGGATTTGTTGGATTTGATGAGATTTTGTTGATTTGGATCCATGGATTTCATAGAGGACAAGTGGGTCTATCATTCCCACATCATCCCCAATATTTCCATTCGCAAAATCACCCCAATTTTGGCCGAAAATTTTCTTTTGGTTTGAGTTCATCCGGTGAAACCCGTAGGCTATCCGCACGTCCGAGCAAGTCTGACGAAACTGTATTTTTTGACCGAAAATTCTGGATTTCTTCCACCATTTCTTCTGCAACCCATTTTCATTTGAGATTTTGAGTCATGAGCCTCGCCACTTACTAAGGTGTTTCGTCTAATTAGGAGTGGTTCTTCATCGACATCGCCGCTCATCATCGCCCCGGATCATCGCCAACCAACTCTTCATTGACACTACACCATAAGCAAGGCCGGTAACCGTGACAACATACTTGACTTATACCCTTGCCATTGCATTCTTACCCCTAGCCTATTTGCATTACTTTACCATCGAGACTAGCCATTGAGTATTGTCGGGTCATGCTACTTGTGCACATTAGTGATACATACTCTGCATAGCTATAATTGCATGCATATACATCTTAGTATCATATATTGTGTGACAAAGTACCCACATACATAATTGCTATCTTGGTGTGCACGCCCCGCATAGTTTCAATCCAAATATTGCTAAAGAAAAGAGAAGTGAAGATTTTAAGTAAGGACAAAAGAGCAATAGTATCGCCAATTTGCATATCATACTTGATCACCGTGGATCACTTGAGCGAGTGACTCGTGCCGCATACATACATAGCAAGTCGGGAATAGGAAGACGCCACATTTTGTTTCTTGTAGGTTGTGCACAAGTTCGTATCACGCCCATTCAAGCAATCGTGCTAGCGTCTGTAGAGTTTTGCAACACGAGCGTTTTCCGTGGATTCCACATTTTGAGCTCATTTCTTGGTTGCACAACCCCACTTTTCTATTCGTGTGTGTGTTTCCGAGTTCACTCATTGCTATTGATTCATCTGGTCTTACTTGCGAACTTGTGAATCTATTTCAACTTTATTGCATCATATTCTCGAATTTCTTGAAATTTTGTGCCACCATCCTAACCAAGCTACTCCATAAGCATTACTTTTATAGGTATGAGAAGGGCAAACTCGGTACCAATTCCACTATTTCCACGATTTCACATTGAGTGATTGATCCTCATTTCAACCTCCGGAACAGTATGTGGTATTATGTTTTCCCATTCTTCCACTTATATCTACTTGAGTACCATGGATAGGAACACTATGACGAACCCGACATTCGAGGAGCATGACGACGATGCGAACAACTGCGCCACCAAAGTACAATTTTTCAGCGCACAAAAGGGAACGCGCCAAACACATGATGTCATCACGGACCGCATCGAGCACCTCACCACCAGCATACGTGAATCTGAGGAGCGGACGCGGGCCTTCATGACAACCCAAATGGACGAGCTTTGAGCCTTGATGGTCAACCGCGCATCATCCACTTCTACCTCAACTCAACAGCGCACCGCAAGTCGACACTCCTTAGGGGACTCCTCCGGCGAGAGTCCTCCTCCTCGACATCAGCCACAACAATGTCACACGCGTCGCCTATGTCAACACTCAAGCAATCCTTTCCACGACGACGAGCCTCAAGGTCGACATCGTGAGCGTGATCACTGTCACCAACAAGAGCAAGACGCCTACGAGCAAGACCGCCTACGTCACTGTGCTACCTCTTGAGCAATCATTGGTTTTCCCTTGAAGAGGAAAGGGTGATGCAGCAAAGTAGGTAAGAATTTCCCTTAGTTGTTGAGAACAAAGGTATCAATCCAGTAGGAGGAACAAGCAAGTCACCAATGGATGCACCTACACAAATAATCAAACTCTTGCACCGAATGCTATAAAGGGGTTGTCAATCCCTTCACTGTTATTTGCAAGGATTAGATCCGATAGAGATAGATGTAACGAGTGTAGAAAGTAAAAGATAAACAAATTGCAGCAAGTATAGATCTGAAAATATATGATGGAAAATAGACCCGGGGGCCATAGGTTTCACTAGAGGCTTCCCTCTCGAAGGCAAATATCATGGTGGGGAAACAAATTACTGTCAAGCAATTGATAGAAAAGCGAATAATCATGTAGTTATCCAAGGCAATGATCATGCATATAGGTATCACGTCCATGACAAGTAGACTGAAACGATTCTGCATTTACTACTATTACTTCACACATCGACCGACTCCTGCCTGCATCTAGAGTATTAAGTTCATGAAGAACAGAGTAACGCATTAAGAAAGATGACATGATGTAGAGGGATAAACTGAAGCAATATGATGAAAACCCCGTCTGGTTACCCTTGATGGCAACAATACAATACATCATCGCTACCCCTACTATGTCACCGGGTGAGGACACTGCAAGATTGAACCCAAAACCAAACAATTCTCCCATTGCAAGAATTACCAATCTAGTTTGCCAAACCAAATCAATAACTCGAAGAGAGTTGCAAGGATATGAAATCATGCATATATGACTTCAAAGGAGATTCAAATAAGATTCATGGATAATCTGAACATAAACTCACAATTCATCGAATCTTGACAAGCACACCTCAAAACAGGATTACATCGGATAGATCTTCATGAATATCATGAAGAACATGGTATTGAAGATCAAAGAGAGAGAAGAAGCCATCTAGCTACTAGATATGGACCCGTAGGTCTGTGGTGGACTACTCACGCATCATCGGAGGGGCAATGGAGTTGATGTAGATGCACTCCATGATCGAAACCCCCTCCAGCAGATTACCGGAAAAGGCTCCAAGATTGGATCTCTAGGGAACGGAGGCTTCCGGCGTCGGAAAAGTATTTGTGCGGCTCTTTCTGATGTTGGGGGAATATTTGGGTACTTGTAGGTCAAGATTTAGGGTTAGGAGACCTGCCAGGAGATGACAAGCCTGCTAGGCGCGGCTAGGGGGGCGCCTAGCATGCTTGTGGCGCCCTGGTACCTCCCCTGATGCCCACTCCAAGCTTGGATGACTTGTTTCCTTCCAGAAAAATTCCTTCCATAGGTTTTATTCCGTTTGGACTACGTTTAATATTCCATTTCTGCAAAACTCAAAAACAAGGTAAAACAGAAACTGGCACTTGGCTCTAGATTAATAGGTTAGTCCCAAAAATTAATATAAAATAGCATATTAATGCATATAAAACATCCAAAACATATAGTATAATTTCATGCCATCATCGAGAAGTATAGATACGTTGAAGACGTATCAACATCCCCAAGCTTAATTCCTGCTCGTCCTTGAGTAGGTAAATGATAAAAACATATTTTTTGATGTGGAGTTCTACCTAACATATTTATCCAAGTAATATTCTTTATTGTGGCATGAATATTTAGATCCGTAAGACTCAAAACAAGAGCTTAATATTGACATAGAAACAATAACATTTCAAGCATACTAGCAAAGCAATTGGATCTCTTCAAATATAATGGCAAAATAAAGTTATCCCTACAATATCATATGGTCTGGCTATGCTCCATCTTCCCCACACAAAGTATTTACATCCTGCACTACCCCGATGAAAAGTCAAGCAATTGTTTTCACACCATTATTTTCTCAAACTTTCTCAACTCTCACGCAATAAATGAGTGCGAGCCATGGATATAGCACTGTAGGTGGAATAGAATATGGTGGAGGTTGTCAAGAAAAGGGAGAAGATAGTCTCACATCAACTAGGCATATCGACGGGCTATGGAGATGCCCATCAATAGATATAATTGTGAGTGAGTAGGGATTGCCATGCAACGGATGCACTAGAGCTATAAGTGTACGAAAGCTCAAAGGAAACTAAGTGGACGCGCATCATGAAGAAAAACTCCACTAGCTATATGAAAGTGACAAAACAAGAGACTCTCCATCATGAAGATCACGGTGCTACTTTGAAGCACAAGTGTGGAAAAGGTAGTAGCAATGTCCCTTCTCTCTTTTCTCTCTTTTCTTCTCTTTTTTTTGTTGGGCATCTAAGGCCTCTTTTATTCATTTTTTTATTTGGGCTTCGCTGACCTCTTTTATTTTTCATTAAGTCCGGAATCGCATCCCCACTTGTGAGGGAATCATAGATTCCATCATCCTTTCCTCACATAGGAAATGCTATAAAATGTAAATCATCACACTTTTATTTACTTACAACTCAAAATAAAATTATAACTCAATATCTATGAAAACATATGACTCTATACACAATACGGAAGTGATGGTGCATGTCATAAAAGGAAACAGTGGAAGTTGCATGGCAATATATCTCGGAATGGCTATGGAAATGGCATAATATGTAGGTATGGTGGCTGTTTTGAGGAAATATATATGGTGGCTGTTTTGAGGAAGGTATATGGTGGTTGTTCTGAGGAAGGTGTTTGTTGCACCGATGAAAGTTGCGTGGTACTAGAAAGGCTAGAAAAAGTGGAAGGGTGAGAGTGCGTATAATCCATGGACTCAACATTAGTCATAAGGAACTCACATACTTATTGCAAAAGTCTATTAGTCCTTGAAGCAAATCATTAAACACATGCTCCTAGGGGGAAGGTTGGTAGGATTTAACCATCGCCCCCCCCTCATAGAAAGGTCAACAATCTATAAACAAGTCATGCTCCGACTTCCTTACATAGTGGTAAACCATACGTACATGCTACAGGAATCACAAACCTTTACAAAAGTATTTTTACAAAATCACAATTTACTACCTAACATGTCTATTAACATTACCATCATTATATCTCAAAACTTTATGCAAGTAATCAAACTTCTCATAAATACTCAATGCACTTAATATGGAAGTTTTTCTTATATCCCTTTTGGATGCCTATCATATTAGGACTAAATTCATAACCTAGAACAATTACCATGCTGTTTTTAGAAACTCTCAAAATAATATAAGTGAGGTACGAGAGTTCAAGTATTTCTATAAAATGCAAATACTGTCGTAGTCTAAAAGATAAAAGTGAAGCATATAGAGCAAAATTGCCTAACTCAAAAGTTATAAGTGAAGCACAAAGAGTATTCTAATATATTCACGGTTCAGCATGTCTCTCTCAAAAATGTGTGCATCAAGGATGGTTGTGGAAAAATAAGAAGCAGAGACTTATATCATATAAGACTCTCCAAGTAAAACACATATCATGCGGTAAACAAAAATATAGCCTCAAGTAAATTTACCGATGGATTGAAGACGAAAGAGGGGATGCCTTATGGGGCATCCCCAATATTAGGCTCTTTGGCATCCTTGAATATGACTTGGGGAGCCTTGGGAATCCTCAATCTTAGCCTCTTTGCCACTCCTTATTCCATAGTCCATCCAATCTCTACCCAAAACTTGAGAACTTCATAACACAAAACTTAACAGAAAACTCGTGAGATCCGTCAGTATAAGAAAATAAATCACCACTTTAGGTACTGCATGTGAACTCATTCGTTATTTATATTGGTGTTATACCTACTGTAATCTAACTTCTCCATGGCTCGTACCATATGATACTACCCATAGATTCATCAAAATAGGCAAACAACTCAAAGAAAAGAGAATCTGTCAAAAACAAAACAGTCTGTAGCAATATGGAAACTTTGTATACTTATGTAACTCCAAAAATTATGAAACATTAGGACAACCTGGGAAATTTAAATTTAAATATTGTTTAAAAAATTCAGATCAATTTGACCCTCTGAAAAATTAGAAAATTCCTGTACTGAGCACAATTTTTTTTGTTTTTCAGCAAGATCAAATCAACAACCACCATAGATAACCCCAAAGGTTTTACTTGGCTCAAATACTAATTAAAACACCAAAACCCAATTACTTCAGAATTAATAATGTGGGAAAAACTCATAAACAGAAGTAAAAAAACAGAGCACCAAAATAAAATTGGGTTGCCTCCCAACAAGCGCTATTGTTTAACGCCCCTAGCTAGGCAAAACACAATAGATCTTGGTATTGTCATCTTTGGTATGCAATCCAAAATTAGCTCTCATAATTGATTCATAAGGAAATATTATTTTCTTTCTAGGCAATTGTTCCATGCATTTCCTTAATGGAAATTGAAATCTATGGTTTCCTTCTTTCATGTCAATAATTGCACCAATAATCCTAAGGAAAGGTCTACGAAGAATAATAGGACATGTAGGATTGCAATCTATATCAATAACAATGAAATCTACATGCACATAATTCCTATTTGAAACAATAAGAACATCACTAATCCTTCGCATACGTTTCTTAATAGTGGAATCCTCTAGATGCAAATTTAGAGAGCAATCATCAGGATCATGGAAACCTAGCACATCACATAAAGTTTTCGGAATCGTGGAAACACTAGCACCCAAATCACACCAAGCATGGCACTCATAATCTTTGATGTTAATCTTAATAGTAGGTCCCCACTCATCATGAAGCTTTCTAGGAATATAAACTTCTAGCTCAAGTTTTTCTTCAAAAGATTTCATCATAGCATCAACTATATGTTTAGTAAAAGCCTTATTTTGACTATAAGCATGAGGAGAATTCAACATGGATTTAAGCAAGGAAATACAATCAATAAAAGATAAGCTATGATAATTAAAGTCCTTGAAATCCAAAAGAGTGGGTTCATTGCTATTTAAAATTTTGATCTCTTCAATCCCACTTTTATCAATCTTAGCATTAAGATCTATAGACTCCGAATCATTGAGATGCCTTTTAACTAAAGTTGACTTATCTCTAGTACCATCATTATCAATATTTATATTGGAAAACAGATATTCAATAGGAGTCACATCAATCACTTTAAGATCTTCATCATTATTTCCGCGAGAAAACACCTTTTCAAGCCATTCACACTTAGCACGAATTCTAGCGGTTCTTTCCCTGCTTTCATCAATAGAAGTTCTCATAGATTTTAAAGACTTATTAATATCATGTTTTGGTGGAGTAGATCCAGCTTTCAAAGAATCAATCTCAAGAGAAATTCTATCAATGTTCCTAGCCAAATAATCACTCTTAAGCACTTTTTCTTAAATAGTAGCATTAAAAACTTTTTGCGAACCAATAAAATCTTTAAAAATATTCTCAAGATCAGAGGGCATCTTATTATAATTTCCATGGGAATTTTTGTAGGAATTACCATAATTATTAGAGGAATTACTAGGGAATGGCCTAGGTTGAAATTACTTGTGTACGCATTGTTACCAAAATTGTTCCTACCAACAAAATTCACATCCATAGATTCATTATTATTTCCAATCAAAGAATACAAAGGTATATCATTAGGATCAATAAGAGCACTCTTACTAGCAAAAAAATCATCAATTCATCCATCTTTTCACCCAAAGTATTTTTTTTAATAGCATGCACCTTTTTACTTGTAGGAGATATTTAGGTATGCTATTGAGAGTAGTTTGTCATGATATTATCAAGGAGTTTAGTAGCTTCTCCTCACATGATTTCCACAAAACTACAACCCGCGGCATAATCTAAAAGATTTCTAGATGCGAAATTCAATCCCGCATAGAAAATTTGTATAATCATCAATAAACTCAAACCATGTGCGGGACAATTTTTAATCATTAATTTCATCCTCTCACAAGATTGTGCAACATGCTCATGATCAAGTTGCTTAAAATTCATTATATCTTTCCTAAGGGAGATGATCTTAGCAGGCGGAAATTACTTGGAAATATTAGCATCTTTACACTTATTTCATGAATCAATACTATTTTAGGCAAATATGAAAACCAAGTTTTAGCACGATCTCGTAGCGAGAATGGAAATAGATTCAATTAACAATATCATTATCCACATATTTCTTATTTTGCATATCACACAACTCAATGAAAGTATTTAGATGGGATACGACATCTTCATTAGGAAGGCCAAAAAATTCTTCTTTCATAACAAGATTTAGCAAAGTTGCATTGATTTCATAAGATTCCGCACTAGTGGCGGGAGCAATAGGAGTACTAATAAAATCATTATTATTAGTATTGGAAAAGTCACACAACTTGGTATTCTCAGACATCGTGACAAAGCAAGGAGTCAAAACACACAAGCAAAAGAAAGGCAAAAGAAAGAAGGGCAAATAAAAAGGAAAATCTTTTTGGTATTTCCTAAAAATCGGTTTAGAAGTGGGGGAGAGGAAAACGAGAGGCAAATGGAAAATAAACTAAATGCAAGAGATGAGTTTGTGAAGGGTACTTGGTAGGCTTGATGTGTATCCTCCCCGGCAACGGCACCAGAAATCCTTCTTGCTACCTCTTGAGCATGCATTGGTTTTCCTTTGAAGAGGAAAGGGTGATGCAGCAAAGTAGGTAAGTATTTCCCTCAGTTGTTGAGAACCAAGGTATCAATCCAGTAGGATGAACAAGCAAGTCACCAATGGATGCACCTACACAAATAATCAAAGTCTTGCACCCAATGCTATAAAGGGGTTGTCAATCCCTTCACGATTATTTGGAAGGATAAGATTCGATAGAGATAGATGTAACGGGTGTAGAAATTAAAAGATAAATAAATTGCACCAAGTATAGATCTGAAAATATATGATGGAAAAAAGACCTGGGGGTCATAGGCTTGACTAGAGGCTTTTGTCTTGAAGGCAAATATTATGGTGGGTAAACAAATTACTATCAAGCCATTGATAGAAAAGTGAATAATCATGTAGTTATCCAAGGCAACGATCATGCATATAGGCATCACGTCCGTGACAAGTATACCGAAACGATTCTGCATCTACTACTATTACTCCATACATTGACCGAGTCCTGCCTGCATCTAGAGTATTAAGTTCAGGAAGAACAGAGTGACACATTAAGAAAGATGACATGATGTAGAGGGATAAACTCAAGCAATATGATGAAAACCCCATCTTGTTACCCTTGATGGCAACAATACAATACGTGCCTCGCTACACCTACTATGTCACTGGGCGAGGACACCGCAAGATTGAACCCAAAACCAAGCACTTCTCCCATTGCAAGAATTACCAATCTAGTTGGCCAACCCAATCCAATAACTCGAAGAGACTTGCAAGGATAAGAAATCATGCATATAAGAAATCAGTGAAGATTCAAATAAGATTCATGGATAATCTAAAAATAAACTCACAATTCATCGGATCTTGACAAACATACCACAGAAGAGGATTACATCGGATAGATCTCCATGAAGATCATTAAGAACATGGTATTGAAGATCAAAGAGAGATAAGAAGCCATCTAGCTACTAGCTACGGACCCGTAGGTCTGTGGTGGACTACTCACGCATCATCGGAGGGGCAATGAAGTTGATGTAGATGCCCTCCATGATCGAAACCCCCTCCATCAGATTACCGGAAAAGGCTCCAAGATTGGATCTCTCGGGAACGGAGGCTTCCGGCGTCGGAAAAGTATTTGCGTGGTTCTTTATGATGTTGGAGGAATATTTGGGTACTTATAGGTCAAGAATTAGGGTTAGGAGACCTGCTAGGAGGCGACAAGCCTGCTAGGCGCGGCTAGGGGGTGCCTAGCAGGCTTGTGGCACCTTGGCACCTCCCGTGACGCGCACTCCAAGCTTGGATGACTTGTTTCCTTCCAGAAAAATTGCTTGCACAGGTTTTATTCCATTTGGACTCCGTTAAATATTCCATTTCTGCAAAACTCAAAAACAAGGGAAAACAGAAACTGGCACTTGGCTCAAGATTAATAGATTAGTCCCAAAAATTAATATAAAATAGCATATTAATGCAGATAAAACATCCAAAACATATAGTATAATATCATGCCATTATCAAGAAGTATAGATACGTTGACATATCAACATCCCCAAGCTTAATTCCTGCTCGTCCTCGAGTAGGTAAATGATAAAAACATAATTTTTGATGTGGAGTGCTACCTAACATATTTATCCAAGTAATATTCTTTATTGTGGCATGAATATTTAGATCCGTAATACTCAAAACAAAAGATTAATATTGATATAGAAACAATAACATTTCAAGCATACTAGCAAAGTAATTGTATCTCTTCATAATATAATGGCAAAATAAAGTTAGCCCTACAATATCATATGGTTTGGCTATGCTCCATCTTCCCCACACAAAGTATTTATATCCTGCACTACCCCGATGAAAAGTCAAGCAATTGTTTTCACACCTTTATTTTCTCAAACTTTTTCAACTCTCACGCAATACATGAGCGCGAGCCATGGATATAGCACTATAGGTGGAATAGAATATGGTGGAGGTCGTCAAGAAAAGGGAGAAGGTAGTCTTACATTAACTAGGCATATCAACGGGCTATGGAGATGCCCATCAATAGATATCAATGTGAGTGAGTAGGGATTGCCATGCAACGGATGCACTAGAGCTATAAGTGTACGAAAGCTCAAAAGGAAACTAAGTGGACGTGCATCATGAAGAAAAATTCCACTAGTTATATGAAAGTGACAAAATAGGAGACTCTCCATCATGAAGATCATGGTGCTACTTTGAAGCACAAGTGTGGAAAAAGGTAGTAGCAATGTCCCTTCTCTCTTTTCTCTCATTACTTCTCTTTTTTTTGTTGGGCATCTAAGGCCTCTTTTATTCGTTTTTTATTTGGGCTTCGCTGGCCTCTTTTATTTTTTATTAAGTCCGGAATCTCATCCCCACTTGTGAGGGAATCATAGATTCCATCATCCTTTCCTCACATAGGAAATGCTCTATAATGAAAATCATCACACTTTTATTTACTTACAAGTCAAAATAAAATTATAACTCAATACCTATGAAAAAATATGACTCTATACGCAATATGGAAGTGATGGTGCATGTCATAAAAGGAAACAGTGGAAGTTGCATGGCAATATATCTCGGAATGGCTATGGAAATGGCATAATAGGTAGGTATGGTGGCTGTTTTGAGTAAAGATATATGGTGGTTGTTTTGGGGAAGGTGTTTGTTGCACCGACGAAAGTTGCGTGGTACTAGAAAGGCTAGCAAAAGTGGAAGGGTGAGAGTGTGTATAATCCATGGACTCAACATTAGTCATAAGGAACTCACATACTTATTGCAAAAGTCTATTAGTGATTGAATTAGGGTTAGGAGACCTGCCAGGAAACGACAAGCCTACTAGGTGCGATCAGGGGGCCCACGCCTAGCAAGCTTGTGGCGCCCTGTCACCTCCCCTAACATGTACTCCAAGCTTGGATGACTTGTTTCCTTCCAGAAAAATTCCTTCCGCGGGTTTTATTACGTTTGGACACCGTTTAATATTCCATATCTGCAAAACTCAAAAAGAAGGAGAAAACAGAAACTTGCACTTGGCTCTAGATTAATAGGTTAGTACCAAAAATAATATAAAATAGCATATTAATGCATATAAAACATCCAAAACATATAATATAATAGCAGGCCATCATCAAAAATTATAGATACGTTGGAGACGTATCACACCGCCATGAGGAAGACCGACGCCATGAAGAGCAAGCTCGAGAAGCACATCGAGCGCTTGGCGAATCAACCCATGCCTTAGAAGAACACAACCGTCTAGCTTGTGAGGAACAAGAAGCTCTATGTCGAGGACGCCAAGAAGAAGCCGCACGTCAAGAGGAGCACCAAGAACGCCAACAACGTGTGCGACAACACTGTCAAAAACACCCAAGGCAAGAGGAGCAACGCATTTATGAGCTTGCTCCAAGGCAAGAGCAAGACCAACATAAAAACAATGCCACTCCACAACAAGATGCGCGACCTTAAGAAAATCCCATTGACCACGTGGATGATCACGCTCCAAGGCAAGGCCAACGGCGGCAAGACAACTATGCTCCTCCATGACAAGGATATCGCAATAACAACAACAATCAGGAATATCGCTTTGGCAAGCTCAAGTTCACTTTGCCTACTTTCTCTGGAAGCAACGACCCCAAAGACTACCTCTCTTGGGCACTCAAGGTTGACAATATATTCCGGTTGCACAACTATGAAGAAGACAAGAAGATTGCCATGGCATCCCTCGAGTTCCAAGATTACGTGCTCATTTGGTGGGAACAAGTGATTGAGCGAAGAAGAGAAAGAGGTGACCCTCCAATCACCACTTGGGAAGAAATTGAAGATCTCATGAGAGCGTGATTCGTCCCAACACACTATAATTGCGATCTCTTCAAGAAGCTAAAACTACTCAAACAAGGCACCAAGTCGGTGGAAGAGTACCAACAAGAGATGGAGATAGCCATGATAAGATCCAATGTGAAGGAGGAGGATGAGCAAACTATGGCACGTTTCTTGAATGGTCTCAATTACCAAGTCAAGAAAATTGCGAATTTCCAACCCTACTCCAACTTGATCGAGCTAGTGCACCAAGCCACAAATGCGGAATGTCAAGTTCAAGAGGACTACAAGTACTCCAAGACCTCCTACAATACCTACGATGCAAATACCCAAGCTACTCCAACTATGACTCCTTCTACAAGAACCTCCATGACAAAAGATGAAAAGTCAAGCTACAAGGACAAGTCATCTTCATCATCTCTCAATGCTCCTACAAGCTAAACAAGAGTTTCATCCTCTACACCAACACCGGATGACATGAAAACAAGCTCCATCATGTGCTTCATGTGCCAAGGCCGAGGCCACAAGATGGATGAGTGTCCCACAAGGAGAACCATGATCCTTTAAGATGACGACTCCTATGACTCCATGAGTGAGGATGAGATGGAAGCTTTGGAACAAGTAGCCATGCACCAGCAAGTCAATGAAGATGAAGACTCTTAAATCTTTTGTGACAACGATCCAGGCCCTGGTCTCGTTGTCTCAAAGGTTTTGACACTTCAAGAACAACAAGACGAGGAACAAGGCCAGTATCCAAGGGAGATTCGTCAAGGTCATCATCGACGGAGGAAGTACCCATAATTTCGCAAGTGAGGAACTTTGCTCCAAGCTGCACTTGACCAAGAAAAAGCATTCTCGCCCCTACAAGGTCCAATGGCTAAGCGACTCCAGCACAATACTAGTCGACCACACCGTGCAAGTTTCCTTCAAGATCGGAGCTTACAAAGACACCATGGAGTGTGATGTGGTGCCCATGTCCATTTGACACCTACTCCTTGGGAGACCTTGGCAATTCGATCGTGGCACCATACACAACGAGCGCACAAATCAATATAGCTTCAAGTTGAAGGGCACCGAATATGTGCTTCGCCCTATGTCTCCAAGTCAAGTGATCACCGACAAGCAAGCTTCATCCCATCATGGAGAGAAAAGTGAGAGAGTGATCCACCTCAAAGCAAGTGAGCGCCACAAGCCAAATTTGAGTGACTCCATGATGAGGGACATGAGCCAAATTTGAGGGATATGAGTTAGAGCCCATCGACTGTCCTTCACTACATGATAGTGTGCAAGGATGATGTTACCCGGCCCGTCACAACATATTCCTCTTGTGCTATCTCAATTGTTGCAGGAATTTCAAGATGTGTTCCCCGATGAGCTACCTCCAGGACTACCACCAAAATGAGGGATCGAACACCGCATCAACCTCATCCCCGGCGCACCGCTTCTAAACAAGCCTCCCTACCGCGTCAACCCCGACGAAAAAAAGGAGATACAAAGGCAAGTCCAAAAACCCCTACATAAAGGACATGTTCATGAGAGTTTGAATCCTTGTGCGGTTCCCTTGATCCTAGTGCCTAAACATGATGGTAGTATGCACACGTGTTCCAATTTCCGCCCTATAAATGCTATCACTATTTGCTACCATCACCCTATCCCACACCTAGATGACATGCTAGATGAACTTAGTGGCGCCACTATATTTTCCAAGATAGAATTGAAAAGTGGTTATTACCAAATTCGCATACAAGAGGGTGATGAGTGGAAAACGACTTTCAAAACCAAATTTGGTCTCTACACGCCTAGATGACATGCTAGATGAACTTAGTGGCGCCACTATATTTTCCAAGATAGACTTGAAAAGTGGTTATTACCAAATTCGCATACAAGAGGGTGATGAGTGGAAAACGACTTTCAAAGCCAAATTTGGTCTCTATGAATGGCTAGTGATGGCCATGGGTTTATCCGAAGCACCAGGCATGTTCATGCGCATGATGCATCATGTTTTGCACCGCTACATTGGATATTGTGTTGTGGTCTAGTTCGATGACATCCTTGTTTTTAGCAAATCTCTAGAACAAAATGCCACACATGTTAGGAACGTTTTCCAAACTCTTTGGAAAGAAAAACTTTGTGCTAAGATGGACAAATGCATTTTTGGTGTGAAAAAAGTCATTTTCTAGGATTTGTGGTCTCCTTAAAGGGTGTCCATGTTGATGAGTCTAAGATTGAGGCAATTAAAAATTGGCCAATTTGTAACAAGTGTGTAGTTTCTTAGGACTAGTTGTATTTTACCGTTGGTTTGTGAACGACATTAGCACCATTAACACTCGTCTACACACTTTGAGCAAGAAAATGCACCGTTTGTTTGGGGACCATCCCAAGACACCGCTTTCCATGAACTAAAGAATTTTCTAACTCATGCACCTTTGCTTGCCTTGCCTAATTTTGACAAAACCTTTGAAGTGCATTTTGATGCTAGTTGTAATGGCATAGGATGTGTGCTTATGCAAGAAAAGCGCCCAATTGTGTATTTTAGTGAGAAACTTTCTCGCGATCAACTCAACTATCCTATCTATGACAAAGAATTGTGTGCTTTGGTGAGAGTCTTACAACCTCGGGAACATTATTTGCGACCACATGAATTTGTCATTCATACCGATCATGAAACTCTAAAGTACCTCAAGGGTCAAACTAAGTTGAACAAATGTCATGCTAAATGAGTGAATTTATTGAGTCTTTCCTTTATGTTATCAAGTACATTAAGGGTAAAGAAACTATTGTGGCAGGTGCTCTTTCCCGCAAATGCATGCTTGTTACTCAACTTGAATTGAATGTTGTAGGTTTTGAGCACATAAAAGACTTGTATGAGCATGATGATTCTTTTGCTATTCCTTATGCCAATTGCAAAGTGAAAACTTGTTGGGAGAACTACTACATGAAAGATGGATATCTTATGCGTGCTAAAAAACTTTGGATTCCAAAGTCTTCTCCTCGTTTGTTACTTTTGCAAGAGCCACATAGCGGAGGACTAATGGATCACTTTGGATGCGACAAGACATATGCCACCCTCTCCGACAAGTTCTATTGGCCAAAGATGCTTCATGATGTTGCACGCTTCACCAACTGATGCTCTACATGATGCAAAGCTAAGTCAAAAGCTCAATCTCATGGCCTTTACATGCCTCTCCCAATACCATTCCAACCTTGGGAAGACATTAGCATCAATTTTGTTCTTGGGTTGCCATGAACAAAGAATGGCCATGATTCCATTTTTGTTGTTGTCGATCGTTTTTACAAAATGGCTCATTTCAACCGTTGCCAAAAGATAGATGATGCTTCACATATTGTAGATCTATTTTGTAGGGACATCTTATGCCTACATGGACTACCAAAAACCATTGTCTCGGATCGCGACGTCAAGTTTTTGAGCTACTTTTGGAAGACCCTTTGCACCAAGCTTGGAATCAAGCTACTATTCTCTTCGGCATACCATCCAAACCAATGCCAAACGAAGGTGACAAACCGGACACTTGGAACTCTCCTCCGCGTGTTTATCAAGAAAACCTCAAGGAGTGGGAAAATTGCCTCCCCATCGCCGAGTACGCCTACAAAAGAGCAAGACACTTCACCACCAACAAGTCTCCTTTTGACACGGTCTACAACTTCAACCCATTGTCCCCATTGGACATCCTTCCTCTACCACTCCAAGAGCGCGTTAATATGGATGCAAGTGCAAGGGAAAGCTACATCAAGAGGATGCACGAAGACACAAGGAACACCATCGAGCGCCAAGTGGAACGCACCACCACCAAACGCAACACCAACAAACACCCCATGGTGTTCAAGCCCGGCGATCTTGTATGGGTGCACCTTCGCAAGGACCGTTTCCCCACCGAGCACAAGTCCAAGCTGCTACCTCGCGCCGATGGACCCTTCAAAGTGTTGGCATGCTATAACAACAACGCCTAGAAGATAGACATCCCTCGCGACAAGTACAATGTGAATGACACATTCAACATCACAGACTTATCCCCCTTCCATGGTGATGAAGATCTTGATCCGAGGATGGATCTTCCCCAAGGGGGGATATGATGCAGAGCATCCCATGAACACCACCATGGACACTTCCCCCAACATCACAAGCCACAAGAGGACCCATCACGAGAGCCCATGCACGCGGCATCGATAACGAGGTGACATCTCTTCTTGCTCAAACTACGTGTGACCCACTCGATACATGGTCGCTACCTCATATGGAAGTGATGTGTGTACTCAGGTATTCGGGAGAAGTATTCCAAGAAGAAGGAGAAGGATGCCAAGGTCGAAAGGACAAGGAAGAGCCCGAGAGCCGGCTACAGGGTCCGGACGTCCGGACGGGCCCGGACGCCAGACGTGTGGGAATTAGTACAGCTCGAAGGCCAATTAGGATACACAGCACGGACATCCGGGCCGCCCCGGAAATCTAGCCAAGCCACACTCGCACTGAATCTATGAATTTCTAGCCCCCTCCGAATGTCCGGACAGTCCTGAGGCATCAGACGTTCGGCCCTGTCCGGAAATCCAACCAAGCCGCTCCTGCGGCGAATTTAGGGATTTCTGGCCCCGTCCGGACGTCCGAACCGTCCTGAGCCATCGGACGTCCGACCCCGTTCGGACGTACGGGCCCTTTGTGCGCACATGCCCAAGGGTTTCGATCCATGTATCCCTCAAACCCGTCTAGGACTATATAAACCTCACCCCCTCCTATTTGTAGGGTTAGCTAATGTTTGCTCTTGAGCTTAGCTCCATTACTTGTCTCTCTTGAGGAGCTTGACCTCCTTTGGGAGTAGATCCAAGTGATTCCAAGGACCCCCTAGCGGGAAGATCCTTCGGGATATCAAGGCCCCTCCTCTAGAGTGGGATATCAAGTACCGCTACTTGTAATGTTGGTTGATTTGGGATCTTGAACCTCTTCTGTTGTTATGGATCTAGTTGATGTGTGATCGAGTTTGCTCTTGAGTGTTTCCTCTCATTCTTCCTTGTGTTCTTTGTGTTTTCCCATCCAATTCGTGAAAATATTGACCACCACGGGTCTTGCCAGTATCAAAGAGTCTTGCCGGGTGTAAGCAATTTGAGGTAATTGTACGCAAGCACGGAGGATACCGGAAGAACCCTGGCATTGGCTACTTCAACGCTGAGTTGAATGGGAAGAAGGTCAATACCCCAAGCCCAAGTTGTTTCCTCAAAGGAGAAGTATGAAAATACTCTTCCCAAGGGAACAAAAGCTCAAGATAACCTTCCACAACAAGACCACAAGCTCAAGGGCGAACAAGCTTCAGGAGGACATTAACTCATATGAAGATGAATCCCAAGCTTTCGTGAAGTGGGTTCCCAAGGCTACTTCAAGCTCAACTTCTACATGTGCCACTTCAACACCAAGGATCACCATCAATTTGATGTGGGTCCCCAAGAATAAGAACTAGAGTTCTTGAGGGGTGACTCCGCCAATGAAATTCACTCACATTCATTATTGGCAAGAACTCGTTCCAATCAACAGCAACATTATGTAATAGTTCAAGGAGTCGCACATTCCCTCAAAGGTAAGCAAGGAACAAGGTAATCCACAAATCCATGGACATCATCATGTATGCTTTGCACTCCATGTTCATATATATCCTTGTATTTGTCTCTTGTGTGTTGGGACTAACCCATGTAGGTGAGAAGAGTAAGAAACAACAAGGATGCTCCCAACACTTGGCACTACTAGGAAAAGGCCTGCTAGTGGCGCACCTGTTTTGGCCACTAATGGCGCACTACAGGTGTGTCACTAGCATCACGCTACTAGTAATTAATACTAATGGCGCACCCCTGGTGCGCCATTAGTAGACCAAATACTAATGGCGCACCAGGGAGTGCGCCATTAGTATATCACACGGTGCGCCATCAGTATATCGCCAGGGAGTGCGCCATTAGTATATCACACGGTGCGCCATTACTATCTGACTTAGTAATGGTGCACCACATAGAAGTGCGCCATTACTAACAAAAAAATTTCAAAAAAAATTCAGAATTTTTTTTCAATTTTTTTTCAGAAATTTTGTTTTTGTTTTTTTCTTAATCTCGGGTCACTATGGCTTAATCTCGGGTCAATATGCTTAATCTCAAGTCAAATTGCACTCCATGGTCAAACTTCCGGGAAGATCACCCATCCTCACACTACTCCAGCTCGAGCACGCTTAACTTCTCAGTTCTATCCAACCCAAGCACCAGCTCACTTAACAGGCACTTGTTGATATATCTATCATATCAATCCTATTAAACCTTGTTGATGTCTAGGACTTTGTTCATGTTCATGAGTGTTCATGAGTGTGATGAAATTTTTAAAAAATATTTCAAACTTCCTGGTCATATTACATATCATATTTTGAACATTTTTTCCAAAAAATCGAAACAAATTTGAAATTTCCCCTCTAGATCTTAAAAGCCCCGTATCTTTTATTCTCTTAGGTTTTTGGGGATTCTAAAAATCTTCAACGGGGTTCCCCCAATTGAATTCGGATGTAACTTTTCGAGTAGATGATTTTTCATATAAAAAACTTTTTAATCCGAGTTCGTATGCAAAAGTTATGCCCATTTTACTAAATTCCAGAGAGATTTTTCAAATAAAGTCAAAATTCATATTTGTAAATTTTCCAAACAACTAGACCACATATCACATGGGAAACTTATTTTCTCTTATTTTTTTGACATTTCCATCATTTTTTTTATTTTTTTTAAAACTGAAAAGGCGGTCCACTGGAGGGGGGGTGCATTTTGTAGTAGTGTAGGTTACTAATGGCGCACCACCTACAAATGCGCCATTAGTAACCCTGGTTACTAATGGCGCACAAGTTAGGTGGTGCGCTATTACTAGTTTTGCAAAAGTAAAAATAAAAAAAAGTTAGTAGTGGCGCACCGTGTGTGTGGTGTGCCATTACTAGTTTGAACTAGTAATGGCGCATTATACACTCGTGCGCCATTACTAGTTATGAAAAAAAGTAAAATAAATTTGTTAGTAGTGGCGCACCGGGTGAGTGGTGCGCCATTACTAGTTATAACTAGTAATGCCGCACTGTGCCCTGATGCGCCATTACTAGTTTTGGAAAAATTAAAAAAAAGTTTGTTAGTAGTGGCGCACCCTGGGTGTTGTGCGCCATTAGTGTCCATCACACTAATGGCGCACCAACACATGGTGCGCCACTGCTATATAGTAGTGGCGCACCACATGTGTGGTGCGCCATTAATGTCCATATTATCTATAGCCCTTTTCCTAGTAGTGTGGTGATCTTCATCAACTTTTGAGCATCCACCACTACTTCACCTACATGAAGTCTTCATCGACAAAACCCAAGGTTAGTTTATCCCTCTCAAGGGGGGATGTCACATCAAGGGGGAGCTTTACTCTAAGACTTGAGTCAAAGCATCTCATAGTATGTGTCAACATTAACAAGCTTTATGTAAAAGTGGTAACCGCAGTCGTGCTTAAACGATGAGTATGACCTATGATCAAGTATTCTTACTTGGCTCCTAAGTCAATATACTCAGATATAGATGACCATGTCATCTCCAAAATGCTTGAGAGCTGCTAGTATGTATGTGCATGTTTGCCATGATTTCATTTGACATCTTATTCTGTGAGCATGTTGTTCTGCATTTCTTTATCCATTCGAGACATCCAATTGTTGCTATTTGGAATTTGATTTTTGTTTTTCAATTGGATGCACAAGAATGCCTAGGACCCTTCTCTAGCTATCTATGCTTTCTCGTCTCATATTCCATTCATGCTGCATCACAAAATTTGAACTAGTACTTTTTGACCTCTCTGTGTGAGGAGCACTCGGAGTTCCTTATCGGCAAAGGACCAAGCATTAAAACCTCCCAAGTGCATCTCAGTGGAACCAACCCAAAATTCTCGATCCCACTGATTGCCTAGGCTTGATCTGGTTTTCACACTCGGTATCACCAATTCCATTTTCTCTATTACACCGAGTTTCCATGTCAGCTGACAATTGAGGAACTCAGTGACACCGATAAATTAGAATCAGTGTCATGATACCCATGGGTATATAAAGAGGCGGACCCAACTTTTCAAATTTCTTTCTCAAACATCATCCCATCCAAAACCCCTAGCTGCCGAACGAGACCCCTGGTCGTCGCCTTCGTCTTCCCGAGCGCCTACGCCGTTGGAAGTCCGTGTCGTCGACGGATTCTCCACCCCCGTTGCTGCCGTAGCAAGATCATCACCAAGTTAGGGTACAGTTTCGACCCCTCTTGCGATCCTCCCTCTGAATCTTACGCATTAGGACTTTTCCATCGATAAGACAATCTTTGAGATCGATATATCCACTAGAAATTCTGTTAGACTAGCAAACAAACAATTTTTTAGGTTTTGTCGTCTGTAACTTTAATCTCGGTGACAACGAAGAAAAAGAATCGGCATCGCCGATTCCCTTTTTAGGTCAACTGAGAACAAACTCGGTGAAACCAAGTGCCCATTTTATATCTCACCAAAAGTGGAGTCAAGTTTCTATTAAGCAGGTTGTTTGTCTCGGTGGGTCCGAAAAGTTTGCATCGGTAGTACCAAAATTCACTTGGCAGAATGCAAATCTTGGGAAATTTTAGTTCAAATTTTGAGAAAAAACTTCTAAAATTTTGTGATGACTCAATCTATCTGCTCCTCTGAATTCTATTCACAGGGTTATAGATGTCAAAATCAGGAGACAGTCAGAACAACCTCAAGGAGCTTAGTGTAGACACAAATTCATGGACTAGTCCAGACAGGAGCTCATCTTCATTTGATGATGTTCCCGGATATCCATACCTACCCAAGGCAGCAACAAAGGAGTAGGAGGAATCTCAACTCAGAGGAAGAAGACTCTGATTTTGTGCCTGATAAAGTTCCTGCCAAGGCTAAGCAGGACAAGGCTGAGAAGACTGCCAGGAAGCATACAACTGAGGCTACCTCTTCCAAGAAGGTGGTCAGGAAGGAGTATGCTCCCTCAAAAACTATGAGAGCACTTGAGAGCTATAGGAG
The DNA here is from genome assembly GCA_022496015.1 of Hordeum marinum. Classification (NCBI taxonomy): domain Eukaryota; kingdom Viridiplantae; phylum Streptophyta; class Magnoliopsida; order Poales; family Poaceae; genus Hordeum; species Hordeum marinum. The sequence continues at coordinate 176,661,109 of CM039676.1, forward strand.
GACCATGACCATTGAGCCCCCAAAGAAATTCGTGCCTAAGAAGGCTGGAGAGAAGAAGAAGTGCAGAAAGAGGATTATCCATATTACTGGCAGGCCTACCTCTATGTTTGAGGACCCAACAGAGGTTGCTGCTGAGGAGTAGGAGGAAGAGCCAGCTGCAAAGGCTCCTCCCAAGAACAAGAAGGAATTGATGTCAGATGCTATGCCTAGCCAAGAAGCTCCCAAGGGCAAGCCAGCTGGATCCAAGAAGCCCTCTGCTCCCAAACCCAAGAGGAATACCAGATACATCCCAGCTTCTAAGAAGAACAAGGGATCTTCATCCAGAGATCTAGACGATGATATGTCTACATTGATGAAGCTAAGGCCACAGCTTCTAGAGCATAATGCCAGCCACTTGCTAGCTGAGGACATTAACAAGAGGAAGGACCAAGGACAGAGAGATTGGAGAGCTATTGATTCATATTCACAGAGGAGGAAGACTTATGTGGACTCAGGTTCTATGCCAAGTAACAACAAGACTTCTATGAAACGATTTTGCTTAACAAGAGTCCTACTTTGAGTGAAATGAGATATGTGGACTGGAAATACTTCAAGCACAATGAAGATTACTTCTCAAGTGTGGAAGACAACTTCCATTGCATTGTTCTAGATAAGTTTGTTGGCAAGGAGTTCACAACCTGGAATGATGAAATGATCATGCAATTCTACTCCACTGCACATTTCTATGGAGATGGTAGAATTGTGTGGATGACTGAAGGTGCTAGGTATGAATCCACAGTTGATGAATGGGCTGCCATTTTAGGAGTCCCAGAGGTGGAATAGGGTGTCATTGATGTGTACTCTGAGCCCAAGGCAAGCCACAATGCCATGAAGAACATGTACAAGGAATCCCTGCTACACATGTGAAGCCTCACAAGCTAGGATCTATTTATTTCCTCCAGGCTAGTCTACGCACGATCAACACTATCTTAAGGCACACCTTATTGCCTAAGTCTGGATGTCAGAGGCTACTCCATCAACATTCTGCTCCATCTAGATCAACATACCAGATTCAGAGTGATGGATTTGATTGTGGAGACTGTGAAGAGGATTGCTGTAGATCAGAAGCGCTCATGTAGCTATGCACCCTATATCCAGATGCTTATCAACTCTAAGTTGGAGAAGCACATCTTTGCATTTGATCAGCCACATTTTCCACTCTTTCCGGAGCTAGAAGACAACGTTGTGGTGATGAACCCAGATCATCCCACATCAACTACAGCACAGGCACAGGCACAGGCAACCAAAGACACTAGTGCTCAGCCGCCCATGACTAGGAGTGAGCAGATGGATCTTCTCCTTAGCTCAGTGCTCAGCATGCAAAAGGACATCACCAACATTCTGAAGAACCAGGAGAGCTTTGCGAGGATTGCTGATGACAAGTTTCATAGTCTCAACAGGAAGGTGGACGGCCTCAAAGTGACAGCAAATGAGCTCAAGAAGGTAGTTGATGTTGTGCCTAGCCCTCACTCTACAGATGATGATGAGGATCGTGCACCTCTAAGTCGAGCACTCAGTCCAGGACTCATGCCCGGACACCCATAGTGACAGATTCAGAGTTGAGACCTTCTCCATCAGCTCCAGCTACAGCTACACCAGCTCCATCACCCCCACCAGTTCCTCCAGTTTCTACACCAACTCCGTCCATGACGTCTGCAGAAGTCTTCGCCGATGCTATTCTCTCGATTCCGACTTCAGCTACCGGAGGAGATGAGCCCCAAAAGAGCGTTTAGCTCTATACCTTTGATTTTTTGGTAACTTGTTGCCAAAGGGGGGATAAGTTGTATAGATCATTAGGGCTTTGAGACAGAGAGAGCGTTTGATTTTATCACTTTTTCAAAACAATTGATATCTTTCGATTTGGATGTGTTAAACTTTGTCGGTGTTTGATCATACACTTGATGTGTGTTGCTACTATTCCCTATCTTCATGATGCTTATGAGATGATCATTCACCTTGCTTGTACTATGATATTCATTCTTATTATTATCGCACACCACCAAGATGTATGTGGCATGGAAGAAGTGCCCCATGTACCTAATCGATTGTGCATTTGTATTCAAACACAAATTCAAATTAATGCAAAAATTTTGGGGGAGATCTTGCTTATCACATACTTCTCAAAGCGACCATTATATTCACTGATTATATCATATGTTGAAGCTTTGATCTATATGTTGTCATCAATTACCAAGAAGGGGGAGAGTGAAATCACATTTGCTCCCTTGGTGGTTTTGGTAATTAATAACAACATATATATCATTGAACTAATTTTCCACTAAGCATATTTTAGGAGAAGTTCAGTGATGGGTTGGCTAAAGGATTGTGGAGAAATCCTAGATGCGTGGAATTGGATTGGCAAAGCTTCAAGAAAGAGGACTCTACATCTTACTTTGTGAGAAATCACTTTCAGTCCATAGGAAAAGCCAATACTATTAAAAGGGGGTAAGGTACTGTTGGTGAACAAGATGCTCCACGTGCACAAGTGATAGTCTCCAAAATCTCCCACAAACTCTTCCACAAAATTATGTCCAAGCCATTCATGAAAATCGATGAAGCCAACATATTCCACTTGGTCCCACCGATTCCCAAACTCAGACAGAAGCCTGCCAAACCCTAGCACATCGGTGCAACCGATCCCACTTCAGTGCCACCGAGTTCAGCTTGCCAACTTTTTGTTACCTCAATTCACAAAATTGGCAGCTCCGAGTTTTTTGATCGGCATCATGGAGATTTCGATTCTGTTCGTTGGACACCTGATCGGTACCCCCGAGATTTCTATTTCGGTCTCACCAAGATTCTAAAGTTTCTACCTTTGGAGCAACTCGGTACCACTGAGATTCACACATCGGTGTCATCGAGTTAGTCACTTTAGGTTTAACGGTTGATTTTTGGAGATGCCTATATATACCCCTCCACCACCACTCACTCGAAAGAGAAACACTCAGAACAGGGTCTTTTGAAGAAGTGCTTGGGGGCCTTGGGAAAACCATGAGAGCTTGGGGTGCCAGGATCTTTTGAAGAAGTGCTTGGGGTGCCTTGGGCAAACCATGAGAGCTTGGAGTGCTAGGATCTTTTAAAGAAGTGCTAGCCTCTGGGCTAGTTCCTGCACTGAGATCAACACTCTGCTCTCCGAAATCATTGCCACTGTCCTTTGAATTAGACATGCTATCCCTGTGAATAGATAAAGAAGAGTGGAGAGGATAAGAATTACAAAACACATAAGTTTTTGCAAATTCCGAACTCATAATCTTAGTCTTAATTTTTTGGTAAGTTTAAGTTTTCGGAGCCACCGGGACATACACCCTCGTTTAACAAAGACATGGCAACCTTTTCGGTTTCCGAAAAGAGAAGCTCGGTCTCACCGAGAAAGTTCTCCGTAACCCTAGACCCTGAATCGGTGATGCCGATTCGTATCAACTCGGAGACGCCAAGACACATATGGCAGAAATCTAAACCTAATTTTTTATTCATCTAATCTGATGGAGGTTTCTACTGGAAAGGAGCAATGCAAATCATGCCTTATCAATGGACTTAACCTAATGCGCAAGAATTAGATTGAGGAGCGAAAAAGGGGCCGAAACCTTACCTTAATCCGGTGAAGGTTTCGCTAGGGCGGGGATGATGTGGCAGATTTTGGTCGACTCTGGAATACTCCTATTGCGAGGGAGAACGGGAGGCGAGGGGAACATTCAGAGACTCAAGCACGACAGCAGGGGTTTGCGAAGGACGACGATTGAAGATTGAATGTCAAAAATTGGGTCCGCTAGATATAAATACCCTTCTGCTGTCGGTGTCGTCTATTCTGAAATTTTGGTGCCACCGAGTTTCTTAACTACCAGGGGATAGAGAAACTCGTGAGGCTGAGATTATAGAATTGGTTGTGACGAGATAAAAAAAATTATCAACCCTAATGCATCGGCAGAACCGAGTTTTGTGGGTTGGTTACACCGAGTATCACATGGTAGGTTTGGAAGTTAGCTCTTGTCAAAATGTAGTCCGAATGCTCCTCACACAAAGGGCCCGAGAAGTGCTTGCTCAAATTTTGTGATGAAGCAAGAATAGAATTTGGGACGAGAAAGCATACATAGCTAGATGGAGGTACTTAGGCATTCTTGTACATCCAATTGGCGAAAGAAATAGAAACCTTAATAACAACAATTGGATATCCTCGAATGAGCAAAAATATGCATACCAACATGCTCACAGAATAAGATGTCAAATGAAATATGGCAAACATGCAAAACCACTCTAGTATCTACCAAGCACTTTGGCGATGACGAAGTCATGTATATATGAGTATATTTACTTAGGAGCCAAGTAAGAACATTTGATCATAGGCCATACTCATCGTTTAAGCACAAGTGGGGTTACCAATTTTAAATAAAGCTTTTAATGTGTTCACATCTTAAGAGATGCTTTGACTCAAGTCTTAGAGTAAAGCTCCCCCTTGATGTGACATCCCCCCTAAGAGGGACAAACCAACCTTGGGTTTTGTCGTAGAAGACTTCATGTAGGTTATGTAGTAGTGGATGCTGAACGTTGATGAAGATTATCTTGAGTTAGGAGAAATCATTGTTGTTTTGTACTCTTTTCACCTACATGGGTTAGTCCCACACAAGGAACAAACACAAGGATAGCTATGGACATGGATTGCAATACATACATGATGATGTCCATTGATTCATTAATTACCTTGTCCCTTGCTTATCTATGAGGGAATGTGTGACTCCTTGTACTATTGCATAAAGTTGGAATTGATTGCAAATAGTTCTTGTCAAATTGAATGTGAATGAATTTTGTTGGCGGAGTCACCCCTCAAGAACTTCTCTAGTTCTTATTCTTTGGGACCCACATTAACTTGGCGATCCTTGGAGTTACAATAGCACTTGTTAAATTAGAGTGTATTAGCCTTGGGTAGTAGTAACAATGAAAAACAACAAGGTAGCAAGTAACACAAGTGAGCAAAAACGGTATTGCAATGCTTGAAGACAAGGTCTAGCGCCTGTACTTTTGCTAGTGCAATCTCTCAGCAATGCTAATATAATTGGATCAGATAACCACCCCTCAACGTGTAGCAAAGAATTACTCCAAAGTTCTTATCTAGCGGAGACCATAAGAAGAAATTCTCTATAGGGTTTGAAACCACCATAAAGTTATCCTTTCCGATTGATCTATCTAAGAGTTCATGCTATAAAAACACCAAGTTATCATTTCCGGTCGATTTATCTAAGAGTTCTTTCTAAAATAACACCATGTGATACACATGAACCAACTCTAATCTCACCTAGATACTCCAATGTCACCAAAAGTATCCATGAGTTAATTATACTATACACATCAAACAATTTCAGATTCATAATACTCAATCCAACACAAAGAACCTCAAAGTCTGCCCCAAGATTTGTACCAAAGAAAGTAGGACGAAAAAGTGCATCAACCCATATGCATAGATTACCCCAATGTCCCCTCGGGAATCCGCGAGTTGAGTGCCAAGACATAGATCAAGTGATCTCAAACCCATAAAAGTATTCAATCCGGTAATAACAAAATCTCAAAGGCAAAACTCAATTCATCACAACAAGATAGAGAGGGGAAACACCATATGATCTAGCTATATTAACAAAGCCTGTGATACATCAAGATCATGCCATCTCAAGAACAAGAGAGAGAGAGAGATTGAACCCATGGCTACTAGTACAAAAAGTCAGCCCCAAGGGTGGACTACTCCCTCCTCGTCATGGTGACCATAGGGATGATGAAGATGGCCTCTGGTTATGATTTCCCCCTCCGGCAAGGTGCCGGAACGGTGTCAAGATTGGTTTTTCATGGCCATAGAGGCTTGCGGTGGCATAACTTCTGATCTAGGGTTATTTCTGGTGGTTTCTGAATATATAGGATTTTTGGGCATCGGTTTCACCCAAAGATGGGCCACGAGCAGCCCACAAGACACTAGCGCAAGCCAGAGGGGCTGGCGTGCCCTAGTGGGTTGTGCCCATATCGTGGCTCTTCTGGCCCTCCCACGAAGCTTCTAGTGCCTCTTTTGTTCCAAGCAAAATCATCAAAAAAATTCATTGCATTTGGAGAACTTTATTTCTGCACAAAAAAAACACCACGGTAGTTCTGCTGAAAACAATGTTAGTCCGGGTTAATTCCATGCCAAGCATACCAAAACCATATAAAATTGTTGTAAATATGGCATGATTATTTCATACATTATAGATACGTTGTACATGTATCAGAATCCCCAAGCTTAATTCCTACTCGTCCTAGAGTAGGTAACTAATAAAATAAATAATTTATGAAGTGTGAATGCTAGCATAGTGCATAAGTTTGATCATTGATAATTTCAACCACTTTTCCTAGCATCATAACAACAACTCTTTCTCATAAAACTCATCATGATAAAGTAGCAACCAATTCACATGTTATGGTTCAAACAATGAATTCTCTTGAAACTTAACAACCTATGTTCTCAGTTACCAAACAAATGCAATTCAACTTATTCTCAACAAAGTCTAAATAAGAGCCCCACATAATCGATCATCATATAGTCTTCTATGATTGCTAGTACTCAAAGCATATTTTTAGAACAAATGGCATCCATCGAAGACAGACAAAGATAGGGGCTTAATGTTTTGCCTCCCAACTCATTTATTATGGAGATAATTGTCAACAATAATAATTCATGATCAAATATATTTGACTGGCCATATGTGCCTACATCTTTACCCACCACATGATGCTTTCCAACTAGAAAATAATAGTTAAAATGATAATGCATACTATTGACTCTTGCGTAGAAGGAAATACTGAAAGCTAAAAGATAGGCCCTTCGTAGAGGGACGCGGGGATTTGCAGAGGTGCCAGAGGTCAAAGCTTAAATGAGTGATAAACATAATTTTGGGAGGACCCTTCCTGTCAATGTTATGACCAAGAGTTATCAATATCTTCCATGTTAAACACATTAGAGACGATTCCCAAGTGGTAAAAGTAAAGGTTTACTCCCCCTCCACTAACAAACACACTCCACGGCTAGCTGAATCCATGGGTACCGTCCATACCAATAACATTCCTCGGGAGTTTTGTTTAATTATTTGCATTTTTTATTAGGGGACTGGGAATCCCTATTAGCGCCCCTCTCATGCAAGGACGAGTGAATAAACACTCATCATGCGACTAACCCACTTCACATGGAAGATACTGACCGCCCCCTATCGCTCCATGAGCGGTCCAGTCACACAAAACAGATGCTCATTCGAAATTGTAGAGGTGGCACATGCAAATTTACTTGGAACGGAGGGGTAATACCACATATAGGTAGATATAGTGGACTCTCATGGCAAGACACTGGGTTTAAGGGTTTTTTGGATGCACAAGTAGTATCGCTACTTCGTACAAATTTTTGGCTAGCAAAAGATCCGAAGCAAACACGACATGTTGGAGGATCCATAACAATATAACTTCTAGGCAAATATACACAACCATAACTCATTACATTGTATTCCTTGTCCAACTTCAACTAATTTCCTCAAGTTTGAAAATAATTAATGGGTATTAACAATCATAGAAGATGTCCAATATAATATATTTGTATGTGAAAGTTCTCTTCCTTATACTAATCATTCACGAATTGGTTGTATGACCAATATTTTGATTGTGAAACTTCAATAGATTTCACTTTATAAACCAGACGTGAAGCTACTACTAAGAATAAAGCACATTGATAATTTCATATTTATTATATTTCATTGATTCACAATTTACTCATAGGATATAAGTGAAGCTCAAGAGTAAACATCAAACTAGTCTTCAAAAGATATAAGTGAAGATTAGTGAGTAGGTAAAAAATCAAGTAGCTATGTGAGGGCTCTCTCTCAATAAATACTTTTCATATCTAAGGATTTTATTAAAACATCAAGCAAAACAAAATAAAATTACACTCTAAGAATAGCACAAACCATGTGGACAAATCAAAATTTAGGATAAACATAGGCTAACCGATATTTGTTTGATGAAGAGAGGTGGGATGCGTAGCATCCCCAAGCTTAGATGCTTGAGAATTCTTGAAATATTTACTTGGGGTGCCTTGGGAATCTGCAAGCTTAAGATTTTGTATCTTATTCAATCCTCTCATATCATGGTTTCACCTATACTCAAAAACTTCATCCACACAAAACTCGAAAAGAACCCGAGAGATAGGTTAGTACACATAAGAATAAATCCACACTTCATGTACTGCCAAGACAAGTTGAAAAATAATTTTCAAACATAATACACTATTTACTATCGTTTCCACAATTTATATCTACCAATATAGGCTATGGAAACCATAAGATAAGTAGATAACAAAACTATGATAGCAATATGTCCAAACAGAACAGTCTGTAGCAATCTATTAAATCAGCGTACTTATGTAAATCAAAAACTTCTTAAACTTTAGGACATGATAGAAAATTCATATGAAAATACTATGTAAAAATTTCAGAAACTTTCCACGTTCTAGTAAAATATGAAAGTTGAAACACTACAGCAAAAGTTTCTATTTTTACATAAGACACATCAAACATGTAATGGAGGCATATTAAGGAAATTCTTGGAACATTTTGTTGAAAACAAGATTAAATAACATAACAGATAACAACAAAATATAATGGCTCTCTAAGCAAAACACATATCATGTTACAAATAAAAATATAGCTCTAAGTAAGATATACCGATAGTGTTGAAGACGAAAGAGGGGATGCCTTCCGGGGCATTCCCAAGCTTAGACGCTTTAGTCTTCCTTAGATATTACCTTATGGGTGCCTTGGTAATCCAAAATATTAGGTCCGTTATTCTCCTTTTTCACCTCATGTTGATATCTCACCCAAAACTTGAAAACTTCAATCACACAAAACTTAACTGAACTTCGTGAGATAGGTTAGTATAGTAAATATAGATCATTCACTAACATACTTTCAATTCAAGATTCATAATTGTTCTCCATAATACCTATTGTATTATATCATTCTCATAATTTATACTACTCAATATAAGCTATGGGAACACTAATACAGGGAAACTATGCATGCAAAACAGAATCTGTCAAAAACAGACCAGTCTGTGCAGATCTGAATGAACACCATACTTACCCGACTCTAAAAATTCTCAAAAATTAGGAAAACGCTTAGAATTTGCATATAAATGTTGTGTAAAAAATTGAAGAATTTTTGACGCACTAGTAAAATCATATAATTCATATACTGGATGGAAAACCTTCTGTTTTTGCACAGAATCAAACAAGCAAGTATCCACACTATCCCAAAGGCTTTAGTTGGCACTTTATTGAAATAAAAGACACAAAACATGATTAATAGTAGCCTAATCACGTGAACACACCAAAACTTCAATTAAAAGTGTTGGGTTGTCTCCCAACAAGCGCTTTTCTTTAAAGCCTTTTAGCTAGGTATGATGATTTCAGTGATTCTCACATAAAAAGTAATAATTGAAACATGCAAGAGAGCATCACGAATCTCATGACAAGCATATTTAAGTCTAACCCACTTCCTATGCATATTATTTTTTGAGAAAACCATTTATGGGAGCAAGAATCAACTAGCATAGGAAGGCAGAACTAGTGCAACTTTAAAACTTTGAACACATAGAGAGGAAACTTGATATTGTTGCAATTCCTACAAGCACATGTTCCTCCCTCATAATAATTTTCAGTAGCATCATGAATGATTTCAACAATATAACTATCACATACAGAATTCTTTTCATGATTCACATGCATAGAATTTTTATTACTACCCACACAAGCAAAATTCTTCTCTTTCAAAGTAGCCGGAGCAAACTCAACAAAATAACTATCATGTGACACTTTATATAAATAACCACTTTGAATATTAAAATCATGATAACAAGTTTCATGGTTTCCATTACTCTTTATAGCATACATGTCATCACAATAATCATCATAGATAGGAGGCATGTTATCATCATAATAGTTTTGCTCATCAAAACTTGGGGGACTAAAAATATCATCTTCATCAAACATAGCATCCCCAAGCTTGTGGCTTTGCATATCATTAGCATTATAGATATCCATAGAACTCATACTAACAATATTTCTATCATGCTCATCATTCAAGGAATTCTCATCAGGTATTTTTCATATTTTTTCCTCTATGAATTGAGCACAATTATCTGAATCCTTGTTTTCACGAAAGACATTATAAGACAAAACAAATGATGCAACCCAAACTCCATTTTTTGTAGTTATATTTTATAAAACCAAACTAGTGATTAAACAAGACACTAAAAGATTCTATTGCAAGATCTAAAGATATACCATCAAGCAATCACCTCCCCGACAACTGTGCTAGAAAAGAGCTTGATGTCTACTACTCAACTTGTTCTTGTAGACTCTTGTTGTGCCTCCAGGCGTAGAGTTTTGTAGGACAGTACCAAATTTCCCTCAAGTGGATGACCTAAGGTTTATCATTCTTTAGGAGTCATAGGATGAAGATGGTCTCTCTCAAACAACCTTTTAGCCAAATAACAAAAAGTCTCTTGTGTCCCCAACACACCAATTACAATGGTAAATTGTATAGGTGCACTAGTTCAGCGAAGATATGGTGGTACAAGTGTAGTAATGATAGTAGATATTGATTTTTGTAATAGTAGCAATAAAAATAGCAAGGTACAAAGTAATAAAAGCGATCACAAATGGTCTTGCAATGGTTGAAAACAAGGCCTAGGGTCAGTACTTTCGATAGTGAAATCTCTCAACGATGCTAATATAATCGGATCACATAACTATCCCTCAACGTGCAACGAAGAATCACTCCAAAGTACTTATCTAGTGGAGAACATAAGAAGAAATTGTGTGTAGGGTACGAAACCACCTTAAAGTTATCCTTTCCGATCGATCTATCCAAGAGTTCGTACTAAAATAACACCAAGTTATCCTTTCCGATCGGTCTATGTTAGAGTTGTACTAAAATAACACCATATGATATACATCAACCAAATCTAATGTCACCTAGATACTCAATTGTCACCACAAGTATCCATGAGTTAATTATACGATGCGCATGAAACAATCAAATAGTGCCCCAAGATTTCTACCAAAGAAAGTATGATGAAAACGTGCATCAACCCCTATGCATAGATTACCTCAATTTCACCTCAGGAATCCGTGAGTTGAGCGCCAAGACATAGATCAAGTTCTCTCAAACCCATAAAAGTATTCAATCTAGAAATAACAAAATCTCAAAGGGAAAACTCAATTCATCACAACAAGATAGAGAGGGGAAAATACCATATGATCCAACTATATTAACAAAGCCCATGATACATCAAGATCGTGCCATCTCAAGAACACGAGAGAGAGAAAGAGAGAGAGAGATTGAACACATAGCTATTTGTACAAACCGTCAACCCCGAGGGTGTACTGCTCCATCCTCATCATGTAGACCATAGGGATGATGAAGATGGCCTTCGGTGATGATTTTCCCCCTCTGACAGGGTGCCAGGACGGGGTCTAGATTGGTTTTTCTAACTACAGAGGCTTGCAATGGAAAACCTTTTGATCTATGGTTATTTCTGGTGGTTTATGAATATTGGATTTTTGGGCGTCGGTTTCACGCGAAGATGGGCCACAAGGATCCCACAAGACACCAACACAAGCTAGAGGGGACTGACGCGTCTTGCTTGGTTGTGCCCACCTCGTGGCTCTTCTGGCCTTCCCGCAAAGCTTCTAGTTCCTCTTTTGTTCCAAAAAAATCATAAAAAAGTTTTGTTGCATTTGGAGAACTTTTATTTCTTCAGAAAAAACAACACCACGGTAGTTCTACTGAAATCAGCGTCAGTACGGGTTAGTTCCATGGAAATCATACCAAAACCATATGAAATTGTTGTAAATATTTTGCATAAATACTTCATAAATTATAGATAAGTTGGGGTCATATCAGTCATCTTGATCTTTTTTCCCTTGAGGAGAGTAGGTTCGTACTTCTCCTTTGAGAACAAACTTCAGCTTGGGGTATTGACCTTCTTCCCATTCAACTCCATTGGCATTGAAGTAGCCAATGCCTTGGTTCCTCCGGTGTCCTCCATGCTTGCGTACAATCTCCTCAAATTGCTTACTTCCGGCAAGACTTTTGTAGACACCTTTTTCTATAATCCCTTTCAATAAGTCATTCTGTTTCTCAAGTGTAACTTGCATAAGACAATCATTAGTAGAATCAATGGAATTACTAGAAACAACATCATTTTATTTATCATTTTTATTGTTGCTACTAGACGAAGAACCTTTCTTGCCTTTGTTACTAGTCTACTTAGGTTTGAATCATGGAACAAAAGTAGAAAAGGGTAATTGTTTGGCTAGATAAGAAGAAGTCTTGCAATATATGTTGCCTTCCGTGCCGCGCACATGTGGGGGATTCCCGTTGTAGGGTGTTGCACTATTTTTATGATTCACTTATAGTGGGCAGCTAGAGTGAAAGAAACTTACACCCGAGTAAGGCTTTTTTACATATGTGAGTAAAAGGGACTTGATACTTAATGCTATGGTTTGGTTTACGTTAATGATCTTTATTAGTTGCATATGCTTTATAGAGTTTCAATCATAAGTGCATATGATCCAAGTACAAAAAGTATGTTAGCTCACGCCTCTCCCTCATATAAAACTGCGAGAATGATTACCATTCTAGTTATGGATTACATGTCTAGTTATCGATTACCTAGGGACAAATATTCCTCTTGTGTTACAAAAAGCTTTCTACTAAACTTTTATTATGTTGCAAATTACTCGTAGTTTTATTCTCGTTAAGTACTCCTAGTTTTATTATTGCAAGCACTTCTAGTTTTATTCCGCAAAGTTGTTTGATTCTCGATCTAGGTAAAGTGAATGTCAAGTGTGCGTAGAGTTGTATCGGTGGTCGGTAGAACTTGAAGGGAATATTAATTCTACCTTTAGCTCCTCATTGGGTTCGACACTCTTACTTATCGAAAAAGGCTACAAATGATCCCCTACACCTGTGGGTTATCATGAGTATGTTAGGGGTATCTTTGTCTCGAACGGAAGTGGAAAAAACCTTTCCCCAACCTACTAAACTTTTTGAAAATATTTATTATGAGATTCCTTCGGGTATGCTAGAGAATCTGCTAGCTAATCCTTATCCAGGAGGCGGTACAACTCATCGTGATTTGCACTTAATATAAGTAGATGAGATTTTTGGATTATTAAAGCTTGCAGGTTTATTCGATGACATAGTTAAGAAGGAGGTTTTCCCTTTATCTTTGGAGGGAAATGCATTGATTTGGTATAGTCTGTTGAATGACGCTGGATCATGGGACTGGAATCGCTTGAAACTGGAATTTCATCAGAAGTTTTATCCTATGCATCTAGTTCATCGTGATTATATATATAATTTTTGGCCTCGTGAAGGAGAAAGCATCACTCAAGCTTGGGGAGGCTTAAATCTGTGATGCACACTTCCCCAACCATGAGCTCTAGAGATAAATGATTATACAAAACTTTTATGCTCGACTTTCTTATGGTGATAAATTAGTACTTGATCTTCCTCCACTGGTTCCTACATGAAGAGAACTATTGATTTCAAATGGGATCTCTTGGAAATAATTAAACACAACTCTGAAGATTGGGAAATCAATAGAGGTAAAGACTCATGTATAAAACTTGAGTTTGATTGTGTTAAATCTTTTATAGAAACCGATACTTTTCATAAGTTCGGCAATACATATGGGTTTGACTCTGAGATAGTATATTCTTTGTAAGAATCATTTCCTTCTCATGTTGATATCCCTAGGATAAGTGGTTCAAATTTTATCCACCTATTGAAGTATTATTAGAGGAACCCACTAAAGTCAGGGAAGAGACAATTGTTTGCCATGTTGATCTAGTCGTGCCCACTACTTACATTGAGAGACCACCTTTTCCTGTTAGGATTAAGGAACATGCTAAAGCAGCAATGGTTGTTAATAAAAGACATATTTGGACACCTAAACCTTCTAAAAAAATAAATGCAGAACCTAATATTGTTATAGTTAAAGATCCCCTAGTTGATAATATTGATGGACATGTTATTTACTTTTGTGATGAAGCTTCCAGAATTGCCAAACCTGTTAGAAACAAAGCAGGATGAGTTAGATAAAAATAAACCAGTTGTTGGCATGCCTCCTATTTCTCTTAAGATTGGAGATCATTGTTATCATGGCTTGTGTAACATGGGTGCTAGTGTTAGTTCTATACTTTTCACCTTGTATCAAGAAATTATGAATGACATAGCACCCTCTGAGATTGAAGACATTGATGTCACTATTAAATTGCAAACAGAGACACTATTTCACCACTTGGGATTGATAGAGATGTTGAAGTTTTGTGTGGAAAAATTAAGTGCCCCACTGATTTCTTAGTACTTGGTTCATAACAAGATAACTTTTGTCCCATTATAGTTGGTAGACCTTTCTTGAATACCGTTAATGCCGAAATTAATCGTGTTACAGAAAAGGTTAAAGTAAGCAGTGGTGATGTGTCTTACAAATTTAATTTCTCTAAGTTTGGTAGGCCAACACATGAGAAGCAATATCTAGTAAAGATGAAATTATTGGTCTTGCTTCTATTGTTGTTCCTCCTACGTATCCATTAGAATTGTATTTGCTAGACCATGAGAATTATATTCATATCAGTTAGAGACATAAAGTAGATGAGATTTTCTTTAGACAAACACCTATCCTTAAACACAACTTGCCTGTTGACATTTTAGGGGATCTTCCCCCACCCAAGGGAGATCCCGTGTTTGAGCTAAAGAAATTACCTGATACTTTGAAATATGCTTATCCTGATGAAAAGAAGATATATCATATTGTTAGTCCTAACCTTTCAGTGCGTGAGGAAAAGAGAGTACACAAAACTCTAAAGAAGCACCAAGCTACTATTGGATATACTCTTGATGATCTTAAAGGCATTAGTCCCACTCTATGTCGGCACAAGATCAATATGGAACTAGAGGCTAAGCTTGTCGTTGATCAACGCCACTTGAATCGTAATATGAAGGAAGTGATAAGAACTGAAATATTAAAGCTTCTGGGGCAGGTATAATCTATCCTATAGCTGATAGTAGATGGGTAAGCCATGTTAATTGTGTTTCTAATAAGAGAGGTATAACTGTTGTTCCTAATGATAAAAAAGAACTCATCCCACAAAGGATAGTAACTGGTTATAGGATGGTGATTGATTTCCAGAAATTAAACAAAGATTCTAGAAAAGATAATTACCCCATGCATTTTATTGATAAAATATTAGACGGATTATCTAAGCATACACACTTTTGCTTTCTTGATGGATATTCCGACTTTTCTCAATTACATTTGTCAAAGGAAGACCAAGAGAAAACTATTTTTACATGCCCATTTGGAACTTATGCTTATAGACGTATGCCTTTTGGTTTATGCAATCCACCTACTAACTTTGAAAGATGTATGACTGCTATATTCTCTGACTTTTATGAAAAGATTGTTGGGGTATTCATGGATGATTTTTTGCTTATGACACTTCTTTTGATGATTGCTTAAGCAACCTTGATCGAGTTTCATGGAGATGTGAAGAAACTAATCTTTTCCTGAATTGGCAGAACTGCCCCTTTATGGTAAATGAAGGTATAGTACTTGGGCATAAAATTTCAGAATGAGGTTGTAATAGCATAAATTTCCCTAAGTAGTTTTGGTGGTTGATGACAGTGTGTTTGCGGACTAACCGTGTGCATTAAGCTCTCACAGATTATCACGTGGCATGAGACGGTTATCTTCCCCTCAAGAAGTAAATCAAAATACGGGGTCTTTTCCATTCGAGGTTAGGCTGGTGGACCTGAGTCATAGGAAAATTCGTACTATTAAGAGGGGATCTGCATCCGGAAAGGTTGGGAGGAATTATCACGTACACTTTGCACCCTTGTCTGTTTCCCGTCACGATGGAGCTTTTTCTGCCCCGAAGGCTCCAAAGCTTCTTGTCAGCGGAAGTACCGCTCTTCAGAGCAGTAGTACCGCTCCAGCGGTACTACTTCCTTGAAGGGCCACTCGAACTGTTGCTTATTTTTAAGGCGGAAGTTCCGAGCGGTACTACCGCCCTGAACTACGACTTATATTTCTTAAGCGGAAGTTCCTAGCAGTACTACCACCTTGAGGAACTTTGGAGCCTCCTTTGCATCCTTTTTCTTTCCGGACTTCTTGGATTTCTGAGTGGAAGTACCGCTCCCTATAGAGCGGTACCACTGCCCCAAGCGGAAGTACCGCTCCCTCTGGAGCGGTACTACCGCTCAGTCGTATAAGCGGAAGTACAGCCCCTAGGATGGTACTACCACTTATGCTCGTGTCTTGGCAGAAAAACAGCCACATTCCCCCCCCCCCCGCACCTATATAAGTGAATCTTCTTCCCCATTGATACTCACCTCTTCCCATGAAAAGCTCCATTGTTGCTCCTAAGCTTATTATTGCTCCTTCTCCCTCCCTAGCCATCAAATCATGTTGATGCTCTAGGGTTTGGAGGAGAGGGCCTTGATCTACACTTCCACCGAGAGATATTTGATTCCCCCATCAATCCCTTGCGGATCTTGTTACTCTTGGGTGTTTGAGCACCCTAGATGGAAGAGGTCACTTCGAAGCTATAGTCCATTGTGGTGAAGCTTCGTGGTGTCATTGGGAGCCTCCAATTAAGTTGTGGAGATTGCCCCAACCTTGTTTGTAAAGGTCCGGTTGCCACATTCACGGGCACCACAAGTGGGATCATGGAACATCGCATTGTGTGAGGGCACAAGGAGAATATGTTGGCCCTAGTGGCTTTTTGGGGAGCATTGTGCCTTCACACTGCTCCAACAGAGACATACTTCCCTTTATCGGGAAGGAACTTCGGTAACACATCCTCATCTCCATCGGTTCCTCTTGTGGTTACTTCTTACCTTTACTTTGTGCAAGCTACTCATATTATTTATCTTGCTTGCTTATCTTGTTGTTGTGTTTAGCATCATATAGGTTGCTCACCTAGTTGCATATCTAGCCAACCTATTTGTTGCTAGGCATAAATTGTTAAAGAAAAGTTAAATTTTGGTAGTTGCCTATTCACCCCCCCCCTCTAGTCAACCATATCGATCCTTTCAGAGGTGTTGAGGTAAACATAGCTAAAGTTGATGTAATAGAGAAAATGTCTTGTCCTAAAGATGTTAAAGGTATAAGAAGTTTTCTCGGTCATGTTGGGTTCTATAGGCGCTTCATTAAAGATTTCTCAAAGATTTCTAGGCCATTAACTAATCATCTTTATGAAGACATTTCATTTGTTTTTGATGATGATTATGTAGAAGCCTTTGAAATACTTAAGAAAGCCTTAATTTATGCACTTATTATTCAACCACCTGATTGAAATCTACCATTTGAAATTATGTGTGGTGCTATTGATTATGTTGTTGGTCCTATTCTAGGGCAAAAGGTAGACAAGAAATTAATTGTTATTCATTATACTAGTAAGACTCTAAATAGTGCCCAAAGAAATTATGCTACTACTCAGAAGGAATTTTTAGCAGTTGTGTTTGCATGTGATAAGTTTAGACATTATATTGTTTATTCTAAAGTTACTATTCACACTGATCGTGCTGCTCTTAAATACTTGATGGAAAAGAAAGATGCTAAGCCTAGAGCGATTAGGTGGGTGCTTTTACTTCAAGAGTTTGATTTGGATATTGTTGATAGAAAGGGAACTGAAAACCCGGTAGCAGGTGATTTGTCTAGAATGGAAAATGTTCATGATGACCCACTCCCTATTGATGATAGATGATGATCAGTTAGCAGCTATAAATCCTTCCCGTAGTATTCCTTGGTATGCATATTATGCTAATGACATTGTTGCTAAATTTTTACCACCTAGTTTCATGTACCAACAAAAGAAAAAAGCTATTCTTTGATTTAAGACATTACTTTTGGGATGACCCACATCCATATAAAGAAGGAGTAGATGGTGTTATTAGACATTGTGTACCTGAGCATGAACAGGAACACATCCTACGGAAGTGTCATTCTGAGGCCTACGGAGGGCACCAGGCTGGTTACCGAACTTCACACAAGGTACTATAGTATGGTGTTTATTGGACTACTCTTTTTAAGGATGCACATATGTTTCCCTCTCTTGTGATGAATATCAAAGAATTGGTAACATTGGTAGACGTCAGGAAATGCCTATGAATTATTCACTTGCAATTGAACCATTTGATGTTTTGGATTTTGATTATATGGTACGTTTTTGTTCCTCTAATGGGTAGACTCATATTTTAGTTGTTGTTGATCACATTACTAAGTGAGTAGAAGCTATTCCAACTAGTAGTGTTGATCACAACACTTCTATTAAAATTCTTAAAGAGGTTATTTTCCCGAGGTTTGGAGTCCCTAGATATTTAATGACTGATGGTGGTTCACACTTTATTCATGGTTCTTTTCATAAAATTCTAGCTAAATATGATGTTAACCATATAATTGCATCACCTTATCACCCTCAGTCTAGCGGTCAAGTTGAGTTGAGTAACCGGGAAATAAAATTGATCTTGCAAAAGACCGTTAATATATCTAGAAATAATTGCTCTAAGAAACTTGATGATGCATTATGGGCTTATAGAACTGCATATAAAAATCCAATGGGAATGTCCTCATATAAAATGGTCTATGGAAAAGCATGTCATTTACCTCTAGAATTAGAACATAAAGCTCATTGGGAAATTAAGGAACTTAACTATGATTTCAAACTTGCTGGTGAAAATACGTTATTTAATATTAGCTCCTTAGATGAATGGAGGACACAAGCCTATGTAAATGCCAAGTTGTTTGAAGAAAAGGTTAAAAGATGGCATGACAAGAGAATCCAAAAACGGGAATTCAATGTAGGAGACCTAGTTTTGTTGTACAATTCTCATTTCAGATTCTTTGTCGGTAAGCTTCTCTCCAAATGGGAAGGATAGTATGTCATCGAAGAAGTTTATCGCTTCAGACCTATCAAGATCAATAATGTCGAGGGCACAAATCCGAGAGTGGTTAATAGGCAAAGAATTAAACATTATGTTTCAGGTACGACCATTAGTATTGAAACTAATGTTATTCAAGTGAGAGAGACCTTCTCGGGCACTCCGGAAACCTGAAAAGGGGAAGGTATGTAAGATGGTAAGCAAACCGACTCCAAAAATTACATAAAAATATTTTCTATTGGTTCTGATATTTTCGACAAACTACAAAACTAAAAACCAGCCTCGGAGACCCACGAAGGAGTCCCAAGCTAATAGGGCACAGCCACACCCTGGGCGCGCCCTGATTTCTTGGGAGCACCTCTTGTGCCTCCCGGACTCCATTATCTTCCTGGACACGTATTCTGACTTTGAAAATTCATTATGTATACTCATGTATGTTTTGACCATCGCATCACAAATTTCTCCTTTGTCCTTTGATAACCCACAAGTATAGGGGATCAGTTGTAGCCTCTTTCGATAAGTAAGAGTGTCAAACCCAATGAGGAGCTAAAGGTACAACAAATATTCCATCAAGTTCTATCGATCACCGATACAACTCTACGCACGGTTAACGTTCGCTTTACCTAGAACAAGTATGAAACTAGAAGAACTTTGTAGGTGTGATTGGATAGGTTTGCAAGATAATAAAGAGCACGGAAATAAAAACCAGGGGCTTCTAAGGTAAAGAAACAACTAAGTTAGTTTAACGAATGTGGAAAAGTGGTGGTAGGAGTTGCGGAAATGTCCCTAGGCAATTGATAACTAGACCGGTAATAATTATTGCAATTTTATTTGAGGGAGGGTCATAAGCTAACATACTTTCTCTAATTGGATTATATGCACTTATGATTGGAACTCTAGCAAGCATCCGCAACTACTAAAGATCATTAAGGTAAAACCCAACCATAGCATTATAAGGTATTAAGTCCTCTTTATTCCCATACGCAAACAACCTACTTACTCGGGTCTGTGTTTCTGTCACTCACGCCACCCACCTTAAGCGAATCATAAACATATTGCAAACCCTTCAACGGGGATCCCTCACGCTTGCGCGACACAGAGAGCATCATAGGACAACACCAATAATAAAACATGCAACTCAAACCAATCATGATCATCAATCAACCAATAGGAAAAAATAGATCTACTCAGACATCATAGGATGGAAACACATCATTGGATAATAATATGAAGCATAAAGCACCACGTTCAAGTAGAGGGTACATCAGGTTGCGGTAGAGTGGACCGCTGTAGGTAGATGGGGAAGGTGATGGAGGTGTTGGTGAAGATGACGGAGTTATTGGAGTAGATCGTCGTCACGATGATGGCCTCGGTAGCATTCTGATGACACTGGGAGAGGGGGGAGAGAGCCCCCTCCTTCTTATTCTTCCTTGACCTTTCCCCTAGATGGGAGAAGGGTTTCCCCTCTGGTCCATCGCCTCCATGGCGGCGTAGGGGCAGGAGCCCCTCTGAGATTGGATCTCTCTCTCTCTTTGTTTCCTTTTATTTCTGCACTCACAGATTCTGGCCTTTCACCATTTCTTGAATATCCGGAGATCCGTAACTCCAATCGGGCTAAATTTTTGAGGGGATTTTCCTTATTAAAATATCTTTCTTTTGGACAAAGGACACCTCCTACCGACCTAAGGGGTGGCCACAAGCCCTCAGGGTGCTGCCAGGGGTGTGGGTCGCGCCTAGCAGGCATGTGACCTCCTCGAGCATCATATCGCATTGATTCTTTTTCCAAAAAATCACATATGATCCAAAAAAAAATCTCCGTAAGTTTTAATCGCATTTGGAATTCATTTGATATGGATTTTCTGTGAAACAAAAAACATGCAACAAATAGGAACTGGCATTGGGCACTGGATCAATATGTTAGTCCCAAAAATAGTATAAAAAGTTGCCAAAAGTATATGAAAGTTGCAGAATATTGGCATGAAACAATCAAAAATTATAGATACGACGGAGATGTATCAGCATCCCCAACCTTAATTCCTGCTCGTCCTCGAGTAGGTAAATGATAAAAACGATAATTTTTGATGTGGAATGCTACCTAGCATAATCTTGATCATAGAATCTATTTGTGGAATGAATATTAAGATACGAGTGATTCAAAGCAATAGCCTATATTGACATAAAAACAGTAATACTTCGAGCACATCAACAATGCAATCGTGTCCTTTCAAAATAACATGGCCTTAGAAAGTTATCCCGACAAAATCATATGGTCTTGCTATGCTCCATCTTCCCCACACAAAGTATCTAAATCATGCACAACCCCGATGAACAAGTCAAGCAATTGTTTCACACTTTTATGTTCTCAAACCTTTTCAACTCTCACGCAATACCTAAGCATGATCCATGGATATAGCACTATAGGTGGAATAAAATATGGTGGAGGTGATGAGGAAAAAGGAGAAGATAGTCTCACATCAACTAGGCGTATCAATGTGCTATGGAGATGCCCATCAATAGATATCAATGTGGGTGAGTAGGGATTGCCATACAATGGGTGCACTAGAGCTATAAGTGTATGAAAGCTCAAAAAGTAAACTAGGTGGTCATGCAAAAAATTCCACTAGTTATATGAAAGTGACAAAATAGGAGACTCTCTATCATGAAGATCATGGTGCTACTTTGAAGCACAAGTGTGGAAAAACATAGTAGCAATTGTCCCTTCTCTCTTTCTCTCATTTTTTTCTTTTTTTCTTTTTTATTTATTTTGGTGGGCATCTTTGGCCTCTTTTATTTATTTATTTGGGCTTCGCTGGCCTCTTTTATTTTTTGTAAAGTCTGGAGACTCCTCCCAACTTGTGAGGGAATCATAGCTTCTATCATCCTTTTCTCACACGGGACAATGCTCTAATAATGAAAATCATCACACTTTTATTTACTTACAACTCGGTACCTAGAACAAAAATATTGACTCTATATGAATGCTTCCGGCGGATACTGGGATGTGCAATGATCTAGCCTAGCAAATGACATCAAAAAATGGACAAGCCATGAAAACATCATGCAAGCTGTCTTACGATCATGCAAAGCAATATGAAAATGATGGTGCATGTCATGCTAAACGAAACGATGGAAGTTGCATGGCAATATATCTCGTAATGGCTATGGAAATTCCATAATAGGTAGTTATGGTGGCTGTTTTGAGGAAGGTGTACGGTGGCTGTTTTCAGGAAGGTGGGTTTGTTGCACCGGCGAAAGTTGCGCGGTACTATAGAGGCTAGCAAAGGTGGAAGGGTGAGAGTGCGTATAATCCATGGACTCAACATTAGTCATAAAAACTCACATACTTATTGCAAAAGTTTATTAGTTATCGAACAAATAATTATACGCATGCTCCTAGGGGAGAGGTTGGTAGGAGTTAACCATCGCGCGCTCTCGACCCTCACACAAAGGTTGATAATCATTAAACAAATCATGCTCCGACTTTGTTACATAACGGTTCACCATACGTGCATGCTACGGGAATCACAAACTTCAACACATGTATTTCTCTAATTCACAACTACTCACTAGCATGACTCTCATATTACCATCTTTATATCGCAAAACTATTGCAAGGAATCAAACATATCATATTCAGTGATCTACAAGTTTTATGTAGGATTTTATGACTAACCATGTGAATGACCAACTCATGTTAACTCTCTAAATAGATATAAGTGAAGAATGAGAGTTTAATTCTTTCTACAAAATATATGCCCATGTTTTAAAAAATATAAGTTAAGCAAAAGAGCATTCTACAAATGGCGGTTTTCTACGTGTGAGAAACAGGCAATCCAAACTTCAAATGATATAAGTGAAGCACATGAAACATTCTATAAAGCCATACTCAAAAGATATAAGTGAATTGCATGAAGCATTCTATAAATCAACCAAGGAATTTCTCATACCAGCATGGTGCATTATTAAAATAAAAATAAAAAGCACATGACGCTCCAATATTTACGCATATCATGTGACGAATAAAAATATATCTCCAAGTAAAATTACCGATGGTTGTTAGAAGAAAGAGGGGATGCCTTCTGGAGCATCCCCAAGCTTAGTTTCTTGGGAGTCCTTGAATATTACCGTGGGGTTCCCTGGGCATCCCCAAACTTAGTCTCTTTCCACTCCTTATTCCGTCATCCATCGTGATCTCACCAAAACTTGAAAACTTCAATCACACAAAACTTAACAAAACCCTCGTGAGATCCGTTAGTATAATAAAGCAAATCACAACTTTATGTACTGTTGCCAACCAATTCATATTTTATTTTTTTCATTGTATCTACTGTATTATAATTTTTCCATGGCTTATACGACCGATACAAGTGATAGTTTCGTCCAAACGAGCAAAACAATGCATCACAAACAGAATCTGTCTTAAACAGGACAGTCTGTAGAAATATGATCATTCACCATACTTATGTAACTCTTAAAATTCTGAAAAACTAGGAAGTGGTCAATAATTTGTATAACCCTATAGTGTACAAATTTCAGAATTTTTTCATGCTATAGTAAAATATAGAAATTCAAACACTGCAACATAAGTTTCCGTTTTTACACAACACATATCAAACAAGCAACTTAAACATCCTAAAGGTAATTCGTGGCACATTATTTTTATAATACAATGGATTTATACAAGGGGATAATTATTTTTGTTGAAAAGTTTTTGTAATCAAGATTCACAAAGTTTCCATGGGCATGAACAAAGTTCAAGGCTAGCCCCCACTTTAATGTTGCTCCTCTTTCTCACTTTCACTTTTCTTTTTGAAAAAGTTTTAGGTTCCCCTCTTTATTTTTTTGTTTTTAAACTATATAAAAGCACACAACAGAATAAAATGACTCTCTAAAACTTCCGGGTTGTCTCCCTGGCAGCGCTTTCTTTAAAGCCATTAAGCAAGGCATAAAGTGCTCAAGTAATGGATCCACCCGGATCCCAAGGTATATCAAAGCCAATTTTAATTAACAATGATTTGTAATTTAGTACCGAGCACAAAGTAACATATATCATGCAACAACGAACTCTAACTCTCTTCTTATGCATCAGAATGTCATAAAAGAGCAATTCATGCACATAAAGTAAAGGCCAATACACAACATAAGCAGTTTCTTGCAATTTTATCAAATTGGAAACGTAGAGAGGTCGATATGTAGTTCCTCTCTCATAATAATTGCAAGTAGTAGAAGCAAGCACATGCATATTATACCTATCAAAATCATCATGTGTAATAGTAAAAGGCAACCCATCTATATAATCCTTAATAAGTGCAAACTTCTCCGGTATAGTGTAGTTGGGAGAATTCAAAAAGATAATAGGACTATCATGAGTGGGTGCAATAGCAACAATTTCATTCTTAACATAAGTAACTATAGAAATTTCATCTTCATATGCATCTTTCATATTGGCATCATGGCCACAAGCATAGCAAGCATCAAGTTCATCAAAAAGGGATATTTCAAACGAATCCAAGAGATCATAGCAATTATCATAGCATTCATCCTTTGATAAGAAAAAAGGGAAATTACACAATGTATGAGTTGAAGATTTACTCTCATTAGAAGGTGGGCATGGGTAGCTAATCCGCTCTTCCTCCTTTTGTTCTTCACTCTCCTCCTCATCTTTTTCATCTAATGAGCTCACAGTTTCAGCAATTTCTTCTTCCATAGTTTCTTGCAAGATATTAATCTCTTCCAAAGCATCGGTCATTCTTTCAATAAATTAAATAATATAAGCATTGCAATCATAATGCTCATAGCAATTTAAGTATGGCCAAAATTTCAGATTCGTAAGGAACATCATCATAATACTTTTCAAGCAAAGAAGCAATTTCATAAGCACCTTTAAAAACAACAAATTATTCTATTCATTCCACATCATAGTAATCATAAATACCTTTAGCATATGAAGCTAAGGTTTCATTATCATTAAATTTGCATTGAAAGGGAAGGTGTCGAGCTTCTATATTAGAGCGACAAGTAAAGTCACATCTCGAGCATGCATCCCAAGCAAACCATCCCAGTATTCTAATTTGATCCCATAAGTATTTCCCTTTTTGAGATAAGCAATAATACCTAAAGTATTCATGTTGATCCAACGTGTATCCCATTATCAAGTTGAATGGGTTTTCTCGGGATTATCAAACTAGTGCATAATATTTTCCACATAACAAGCATCGAGGGTTTTAGGAGGTTCCCCATCTCCATGAGTAGCAGTTACAACTATTTTTTGGGGGTATTTCGTGTTCCATATCCATAACTAAAGATAGATAACAACTTAGAATAGCAAATAAAATTTACTTAGTGATAAAGCAAACAAGCACACACGAGAATATTCACCCCACGCTATTGCTCCCCGGCAACGGCGCCAGAAAAAGGTCTTGATAACCCACAAGTACATGGGATCAGTTGTAGCCTCTTTCGATAAGTAGGAGTGTCGAACCCTATGAGGAGCTAAAGGTAGAACAAATATTCCCTCAAGTTCTATCGACCATTGATACAACTCTACGCACGGTTAACGTTCGCTTTACCTAGAACACGTATGAAACTAGAAGTACTTTTTAGGTGTGATAAGATAGGTTTGCAACATAATAAAGAGCACGTAAATAAAAACTAGGGGCTTCTAAGATAAAGAAAAAACTAAGTTAGTTTAACGAGTGTGGAAAAGTGGTGGTAGGAGTTGCGGAATCGATAACTAGACCGGTAATCATTATTGCAATTTTATTTGAGGGAGAGTCATAAGCTAACATACTTTCTCTAATTGGATCATATGCACTTATGATTGGAACTCTAGCAAGCATCCGCGACTACTAAAGATCATTAAGGTAAAACACAACCATAGCATTATAAGGTATCAAGTCCTCTTTATTCCCATACGCAAACAACCTACTTACTCAGGCCTGTGCTTCTGTCACTCACGCCACCCACCATAAGCGAATCATAAACATATTGCAAACCCTACAACAGGGATCCCTCATGCTTGCACAACACAAAGAGCACCGTAGGACAGCACCAATAATAAAACATGCAACTCAAACCAATCATGATCATCAATCAACCAATAGGACAAAATAGATCTACTCAGACATCATAGGATGGCAACACACCATTGGATAATAATATGAAGCATAAAGCACCATGTTCAAGTAGAGGGTACAGCGTGTTGCGGGAGAGCGGACTGCTGTATATAGATGGGGGAAGGTGATGGAGGTGTTGGTGAAGATGACGGACTTGTTGGAGTAGATTGCCGTCACGATGATGGCCCCGACTGCGTTTCAGTGCCACCAGGAGAGAGGGGGAGAGAGACCCACTCCTTATTCTTCTTCCCTGACCTCCCCCTATATGGGAGAAGTGTTTACCCTCTTGTCCATGGCCTCCATAGCGGCGGAGGGGCGAGTGCCCCTTCAAGATTGGATATCTCCCTCTGTTTCCTTCTGTTACTGCGCTCCCAGATTCGGGCCTTTCACCGTTTCTTAAATATCCGGAGATCCGTAACTCCGATCGGGCTGAAATTTTGAGGGGATTTTCCTTATAAAAATA
Organism: Hordeum marinum; assembly: GCA_022496015.1. NCBI lineage: Eukaryota > Viridiplantae > Streptophyta > Magnoliopsida > Poales > Poaceae > Hordeum > Hordeum marinum. The sequence continues at coordinate 176,687,733 of CM039676.1, forward strand.
TATTTATTTTGGCTAAAGTAAACCTCAAAATGACCTAATGGGTGGCCACAATACCTCAAGGCGCCGCCAAGGGTGTGGGTCGCGCCTAGCAGGCTTGTGATCTCCTCGGGCATCATCTCGCGTTGATTCTTTTTCCCAAAAATCACATGTATTCCAAAAATAATCTCCGTAAGTTTTTATCGCGTTTGGACTTCGTTTGATATGGATTTTGTGTGAAACAAAATACATGCAACACATAGGAACTGGCACTAGGCACTGGATCAATACGTTAGTCCGAAAAATAGTATAAAAAGTTGCCAAAAGTATATGAAAGTTTTGGAATATTGGCATGTAACAATCAAAAATTATAGATACGACGGAGACATATCATCCTTGTTTTGGTATATTTTTCTGACAATTGTAGGTCGCCATGACGCCGTCAAGCTTATCTAAGGACAAGTTCTACGAGAAGCTCATCAACCGATATCTTTCAGAGGTGATGAAACATCCTCAGGCCAGTGAGATGCATGAGGGAGTGCTTCACATCCAGGATTCTCAAGGGAAAATAAGGAGGGAAGAGAAAATGCCAGGTTTGCAACAATGGAACAGGAGATCGGCAAGTGCCAAGGGATGATGGAGCATGGACTCAGCGCCAATCACTCCATGATCATGGATTTTGTTTGTGAACATAAGTGGACAACAAGGAAATTATGGAGATGATCTTCAAGCTCCATGATAGGCTTGAAGATATTCAGGCTCAAATCTATGATCTACAAAATCAAAACCATGAGTATGAATCTCGTTTCAAGAGGATGACTATAGCTACAAGTTTCAGTATTGCAGAGAGGAGATCTTCTTTCCATGATGGGGAGCCTATGCCCTGGAAGACGAAGGATAGGCCTACCACTTCAACACCTCCTTCACCCAAGAAGGAAACTTGAGTACATGGGTATGGACACCACCCTTAGATTGTTGTAGGCTTGGGGGAGGTGCCCTAGTTTCGTATCACCGGCACTTTTATCATTATCATTTATCTTAGTTCGATCCCTAGTTATTTCGTGATCTAGAGAAATAGAAGTTTAGTATTGCTTTACTTAGAGTGCTTGCTTTGTGATCTAGCTATCCTTGTAATTTTGTGTGAGAGTTATATTATAAAGATTAGTTAAGTTTGTTTGCTTTACACTCATGCATCAATCATAGCAATGAAAAATAAAAATATAAAAATCATATACTAATCCCATGGGGAGTAATGACTTCACATAGAAAGAATTGTGTTTGATAAAAGCTGTTGGGAGTTAGCAAACATAGTGTTAGTCATTGATACAATCCATGCAAAATTATGAAACAATCAAGGAGATTCACATACAAATATACTATCTTGGACGTCTTTTATGATTGTGACCCCCCATCAAATATTATATAATAATCAAATTGTTGATGTTGGACAGGGAAGACAATGTAATGAGTTATGTTTGTTTACATTCACATGGAAGTTATATTGTCATGGATCCTATAACATGTGGTGCTTGCTTAGGATCTTTTGCTAGCCAAAAATCCACACTAAGTAGAGATACTACTTGTGCATCCATAACCTAAAAAACCAAGTATCTTGCCATGAGAGTCCACCATATCTACCTAGGGATTGAATAAGATCCTTCAAGTAACTTTTCATCAGTGCACAAAGCAATAAGAATTGTCTCTAAATATGTATGATATTTTATTGTAAGGGAAAATAAGATTTGTACGGTCTTGTGATGGCATAGAAATAAAAGCGACAAACTGCATAATAAAGGTTGCTATCTTAAGGGGCAATAAGAGGTGACGGTCCTTTGCATTAAGAGCTTGCACATCCAAAAATAAAAAAAGGCACATGACAACCTCTACTTCCCTTGGCGAAGGGCCTATCCTTTACTTTCATGTATTTACTTTTATGCAAGAGTGAATAATGTTTATTCCTATTCCAATCTGTTAATTCTTTAGTGGCAAGCATCATGTGTTGGGGGAAAGATCCAGGCACATATATACAGCTGGATGTAGATGATCATGAGCCATTACTGTTGACATTATCTTTAAGGTAAATAAGTTTGGTGGCAGAGCAGCAATGAAGCCCCTATCTTCCAATGTGTCCAATGGAAACTGTTGCTCTAAAAATATGCATTGAGTGTCAGCAAATCATACAAGACTAAATGATGGTTGAGCATGTGAACTTGCTAAAATGAAAGCTCTTACATAGGCTCTTCTCTAAAATATGATGAATTGTGGTTGTCTCAATAACTAAGAATATAGTTTGTTGGTTGTCAATAAATTTTATGCTCCATACCTCGATAATTGTGGACATATTGTTACTTGTTCATGAGAAGTTATATGTTGAAAACCTTGCTTTTATATTAATATTCATGATGCTCTCATGTTTGTATTTTGTTTTTATCAACAACTCTTTCTCTAATATTACGGTAATTATTATCGAGTTCAGCTTTCGCTTGAGGACAAGCGAGGTCTACGCTAAGGGAGTTGATACGTCCATTTTGCATAATGATTCCTTATTGATAATTATATTATTCTTGGTCACTATTCCACTTTATGATACTCCCTCCATTCCATAATGTAGTGCATATAGATATTTAAAAAGTCAAACTTCACCAACTTTGACCAAGTTTGTGGAAAAACAATTACATCTAGAATGCATAACATATCATTAGATTCATCATTAGATATAAATAGTTTTGCCTATAAAATCGGTCAAAGTTGACAAAGTTTGAGTTTTTAAGAAATCTATATGGACTACATTATGAAATGGAGGGAGTACAATTCTTATGCATTTTCTCCCTTAATTTAGAAGGTACGTGACAAAGAGGGAAATTACCGAAAACTGGAATTCTCAACCTGAAAACCAAGAAAAGGGTAGAAAAAATCTGTAGAATCCAAATGAACCAAAACTTCATGATGAATTGTTGTGGAATATATATTAATTTAGGGCCGCGATAACGCTCACACGTGTGGTAGGAGCAACAAAAGTCCATGCGCTCAATGATCATAGGTTGCACCACGTCACCGCTGTTGGGGAACGTCGCATGGTGATGAGAATCTATCCATGGTGATGAGAATCTATGAGAGGGAGAGTGGATCTACGTACCCTTGTAGATCGCTAAGCGGGAAGCGTTAAGAAACGCGGTTGGTGTAGTCGAACTTCTTCGCGATCCAAATCGCCGAGCGTCCCGCGATCCAATCACGAACCGTCCCGCGAACACATCATGATCCGTCCCGTGAAATCATCACGATCCGTCTCACGATCTTGATCACGATCTGTCCCGCGAACTCATCATGATCCGTTCCGTGATCACATCACGAACCGTCTCGCGATCTCGATCACGGTCCTTCCGATCTAGCGCCGAACGGACGGCACCTCCGCGTTCAGCACACGTGCAGCTTGACGACGATCTCCACCGTCTCGATCCAGCGAGAGGAGGTGGAGAGGAGAGAGAGTTCACCGGCAGCATGACGGCGCTCCGGTGATGGTGGTGGAGCAATTCCGGCAGGGCTTTGCCTAAGCGCTGCGGAACTACGATCTAGAGGAGAAACTATGCACCGGTGGAACGGGTAGCACGTGGACGGAAATTCTGTCCAAAAACCACCCAATCCACTAGTATATATAGGAGGAGAGGAGAGGAGAGGCAGCCAAGGCCTTTGGGTCGGCCGAAATAGGAGGTGGGAGCAATCCTACTTCACCTCCAATCCTAGTTGGAGTAGGATTGCCTCCTATTGGCTGATTTTCCACTTTTTGCTTTAGGACTTTCTCTCCTGCGCCATGGGCCTTTGTGGATGTTTTCCCAGCCCACTAAGGGCTGGTTATTATTCTCCCACAGCCCATGGACCTCTTGGGGTCGAAATACCCCTCCCGGAGGTCCCCCGGTACACTACCGGCACTCCCGGTACACTACCGATACTCCCGGTACACTACCGATGAGCCCGAAACTTTTCCGGCGACCAAACTGGGACATCCTATATATGAATCTTTACCTCCGGACCATTTCGGAGCTCCTTGTGACATCCGGGATCTCATCCGGGACTCCTAACAACCTTCGGTCACCACCATACATAAGTCTACACTACCGAAACGTCACCGAACCTTAAGTGTGCAGACCCTGCGGGTTCGAGAACTATGTAGACATGACCGAGACACCTCTACGGTCTATAACCAATGGCGGGACCTGGACGTCCACATTGGTTCCTACATATTCTACGAAGATCTTTATCGGTCGAACCTCTATGTCAAGGCTTCAGTTAATCCCGTAAAACGTTCCCTTTGTTCTTCGGTATGTTACTTGCCCGAGATTCGATCGTCGGTATCTCCATACCTAGTTCAACCTCATTACCGGCAAGTCTCTTTACTCATTCCATAATACAAGATCCCGCAACTAACAATTAGTCACATTGCTTGCAAGGCTCATTGTGATGTTGTATTACCGAGTGGGCCCTGAGATACCTCTTCGTCACACGGAGTAACAAATCCCAGTCTCGATCCATGCCAACTCAACAGACACCATCGGAGATACCTGTAGAGCACCTTTATAGTCACCCAGTTACGTTGCGACATTTGATACACACAAGGAACTCCTCCGATATCCGTGAGTTGCATGATCTCATGGTCATAGGAACATATACTTGACATGCAGAAAACAGTAGCAATAAACTGACACGATCATATGCTATGTTTGTAGTTTGGGTCTTATCCATCACATCATTCTCCTAATGATGTGATCCCGTTATCAAATGACATCTCATGTCCATGGCTAGGAAACCTTAACCATCCTTTGATCAACGAGCTAGTCCATTAGAGGCATACTAGGGACATGGTTTTGTCTATGTATCCACACATGCATTTAAGTCTCCGATCAATACAATTATAGCATGGATAATAAACTATTATCATGAACAAGGAAATATGATAATAACTAATTTATTATTGCCTCTAGGGCATATTTCCAACAGTCTCCCACTTGCACTAGAGTCAATAATCTAGTTCACATCACCGTGTGATTCGCATTGTTATGAATCTAACACCCAATGAGTTTTGGGGCTCGATCATGCTTTGCATGTGAGAGAGGTCTTATAGTCAACGGGTCTGCGATATTCAGATCCGTGTGTACTTTGCAAATCTCCATGTCAAACCGTAAACACTGCTACCACACTCCACTTGGTACTATTTCCAAATGGCTGCTCCACTATACGTATCCAGATTGCTACTACTAGTCATCCGGATAGGTGTTAAAGCTTGCATCGACGTAACTCTTTACGACGAACTCTTTATCACCTCCATAATCAAGAAACATTTCCTTAGTCCTCTGGTTACTAAGGATAATTCCGACCGCTGTCCAGTGATCCACTCCTGGACCACTCTTGTACCCCTTGACAGACTCATGGCAAGGCACACATAGGTGCGGTACACAGCATGGCATAATATAGAGCCTATGGCTAAGGCATAGGGGACGACGTTCGTCCTTTCTCTTTCTTCTGCCGTTGTCGAGCTTTGAGTCTCACTCAACTTCACACCTTACAAATCAGACGAGAACTATTTCTCTGGCTGATCCATTTTGAACTCTTTCAAAATCTTGTCAAGGTATACACTCATTGAAAGTCTCATCAAGCATCTTGATCTATCTCTATAGATTTTGATGCTCAACAATTAGGTAGCTTTATCCAGGTCTTCCTTTTAAAATCACTTTCCAAATGACCGTTTTATGCTTTCCAGAAACTCTACATTATTTCTGATCAACAATATGTCATCCACATATACTTATCAGAAATTCTATAGTGCTCCCACTCACTTTATTGCAAATACAAGTTTCTCGTAAACTTTGTATAAACATCAAAACTTTGATCACCTCATCAAAGCGTATATTCCAACTCCGAGATGCTTGCTTCCGTCCATGGAAGGATCACCGAAGCTTGCACACCTTTTAGCATCCTTAGGCCTGACAAAACCTTCTGGTTGTATCACATACAACCCTTCCTCAAGTAAACCGTTAAGGAAACGATGTTTTGACATCCATCTGCCAGATTTCATAATTGAAAACACAGCAACTGCTAACATAATTCCAACAGACTTTAGCACCACTACGAGTGAGAAAGTCTCATCGTAGTCAACTCCTTGAACTTGTCACAAACATCTTTGCAACAAGTCGAGCTTTACAAATAGTGACATTCACCATCAGTGTCTGTCTTCATTTTACAGATCCATTTGTACTCAACGACCTGCCGTCCAACGAGCAAGTCTACCAAAGTCTACACTTGGTTTTCATACATGGATCTTATCTCGGATTTCATGGCCTCTAACCATTTGTCAGAATCCGGGCCCATCATCTCTTCTCCATAGCTCGTAGGTTCATCGTTGTCCAACAACATGATCTCCAAGACAGAGTTGTCGTACCAGTTAGGAGCAGTACACATCCTTGTCGACCTACGAAGTTCGATAGTAACTTGATCCTGAAGCTTCATGATCATCATCATTAACTTCCTCTTCAACTAACGTAGGCTTCACAGAAACATCTTTGTGCGCTGCGCTACTCTCTGGTTGAACAAAGGTTCAACAACCTCATCAAGTTCTATCTTTCTCCCACTCAATTCTTTCGAGAGAAACATTTCCTCGAGAAAGGATCCGTTTAAGCAACAAACATTTTGCACTAGGATCTGAGATTGAAGGTTTACCCAACTGATCTTAGGGTATTCTATGAAGATGCAATTTGTCCGCCTTGGGTTCGACCTCATTAGGTGAAAACATTTTCCACACAAGTGTCACATCCCAAAATATTAAGAAATGACAGCTTAGGTTTCTATCAAACCATAATTCACATGGTGTCATCTCAACGGATTTAGATGGTGCCCTATTTAAAGTGAATGTAGTTGTCTCTAATGCATAACCCCAAAATTATAGTAGTAAAACGACAAGAGACATCATATTACGCACCATGTCCAATAGAGCATAACTATGATGTTCGGACACACCATCACACTATGGTGTTCCAGGTGGCGTTTAGTTGTGAAACAACTTTCACATTGTCTTAAGTTGTATGCCAAACTCGTGACTCAGATATTCACCTCCACGATCATATCGCAGTCATTTTTATCTTCTTGTCACGATGATCTTTAAACTTCACTCTGAATTTGCTTGAACCTTTCAAACGATTCAGACTTGTGTTTCATTAAGTAAATATACACTATATCTACTCAAATCATCAGTGAAGGTAAGAAAATAATGATATCCACTGCACGCTACAAGACTCACTAGATTGCATACATCAACATGTATCATTTCCAATGAATCACTTGCCCGCTCCATCCAACGGGGTCCTTTAGTCATCTTGCCCAAGAGGCATGGTTCGCATGTCTCAACCGATTCGAAATCGAATGAGTCCAAATATCCATCAGCATGGAGTTTCTACATGCGCTTTATACCAATATGACATTTAGCGGCAGTGCCACAAGTATGTGATACTATCATTATTAACTTTGTGTCTTTTGACATCAATGTTATGAACATGTGTAATACTACGATCAAGATTTCAACAAACCATTCTCACTGGGTGCATGACCATTGAAGGTATTATTCATGTAAACAGAATAACCATTATTCTCTAACTTAAATGAATAACCGTATTGCAATAAACATGATCTAATCATGTTCATGCTCAACGCAAAACACCAAATAACATTTATTTAGGTTCGTCACTAATCCTGAAGGTAGAGAGAGCGTGCGATGTTGATCACATCAACCTTGGAAACACTTCCAACACATATCGTCACCTCACCCTTAGCTAGTTCTCCGTTTATTCCGTAGCTTTTATTTCGAGTTACTAACATTTAGCAACCGAACCGGTATCCAATACCCAGGTGCTACTAAGAGTACTAGCAAGGTACACATCAATAACTCGTATATCAAATATACTTCTGTCGATGTTGCCAGCCTTCTTATCTACCAAGTATCTAGGGTTGTTCCGCTTCAGCGACCTCTCACCTCATAATAGAAGCACTTAGTCTCGGGTTTGAGTTCAACTTTGGGTTGCTTCACTGGAGCAGCAACTGACTTGCTATCCATGAAGTTTCCCTCCTTGCTCTTGCCCTTTTCGAAACTAGTGGTTTGATTAACCATCAACACTTGACGCTCCTTCTTGATTTCTACCTTCGCGGTGCCAAACATCGCGAACAGCTCAGGGATCAATACTTCTATCCCTGGTGTATTATAGTTCATCACTAAGTTCTAGTAGCTTTAGTGACAGTGACTTGGAGAACTATATCAATCACTATCTTATCTGGAAGATCAACTCCCACTTGACTCAAGCGATTGTAGTACCCAGACAATCTGAGTACATGCTTAACGATTGAGCTATTCTCCTTCATCTTACAGGCAAAGAATCTTGTTGGAGATCTCATATCTCGCAACACAGGCACGAGCCTGAGATCACAATCTCTGCTCCTAGAACATCTCATATGTTCCGTGACGTTCAAAACGTTTCCGAGCCTCAATTCTAAGCCGTAATGCATGACGCACTAAACTATCAAGTAGTCATCGAAACGTGCCAGTCAGATGTTCACAACATCTATAGACGACGCTAGAGGGGGTGGCGCACCGAGCGGTGCATTAAGGACATAAGACTTCTGTGCAGCAATGAGGACAATCCTCAGATCACGGACCCAGTCCGCAATATTGCTACCAACATATTTCAACTCTATTTCTCTAGGAACATATAAAAATACAAGGGAGCTACAGCGTGAGCTAGTAATCTACAACATAATTTGCAAAGACACTTTGACTATGTTCATGATAATGAGTTCAATTAATCATATTACTTAAGAACACCCACTCAAATTGACATCCCTCGGGTCATTCGAGTGATACATGATCCAAATTCACCAACTCAAGTCCGATCATCACGTGAGTTAAGGTGGCTTCAATGGTGAACATCATTATGTTGATCATATCCACTATATGACTCATGCTCGACCTTTCAGTCTCTTGTGTTCCGAGGCCATGTCTGTACATGCTAGGCTCGTCAAGTTTAACCCGAGTGTTCTGCGCGTGCAAATCTGGCTTGCACCCGTTGTATGTGAACGTAGAGTCTATCACACCCGATCATCACGTGGTGTCTCAACACGACGAACTTTCGCAACGGTGCACACTCGGGGAGAACACAATTTATCTTGAAATTAAGTGAGGGATCACCTTATAATGCTACCGTCGTCCTAAGCAAAACAAGGTGCATAAAAAGGATTAACATCACATGCAAATCATAAGTGACATGATATGGCCATGAACTTGTGCTTTTGATCTCCATCTAGAAAGCACCGGCATGATCTCCATCGTCACCGGCACGACACCATGATCTCCATCATCTTGATCTCCATCAACGTGTCGCCATCGGGGTTGTCACGCCCTACATGCTTCTACTACTATTGCTACCATAGCGATAAAGTAAAGCATTACATAGCGCTTAATGATTGACACGCAGGTCATACAATAATTAAAGACAACCCTATGGCTTCTGCCGGTTGCCGTATTCAACGACATGCAAGTCGTGAAATTCTATACATCACATGATCATCTCATACATCACATATATCTCATCATGTAATTGGCCATATCACATCACAACATACCCTGCAAAAACAAGTTAGACGTCCTCTAATTGTTGTTGCATGTTTTACGTGGCTGCTACGGGTATCTAGCAAGAACGATTCTCACCTACGCATAAACCACAACGGTGATACATAGATTGCTTTTCAACCTTCTCAACGACCGCCTTTGTTGAATCCGATCCAACTAAAGTGAGAGAAACTGTCACCCGCAAGCCATCTAGGCAACAAGTTGCGTCGAGGGAACCGGTCTCTCGTAAGCGTACGAGTAATGTTGGTCCGGGCCGCTTCATCTCACAATCCCGCTGAACCAAAATACGACCAAGGGAGGAAGCAATCTAAGCGTCAACGCCCACAAACCTTTTGTGTTCTACTCGAGATCTCATCGAACCATCAACCTAGCTCATGATGCCACTGTTGGGGAACGTCGCATGGGAAACAAAAAATTTCCTACGCACACACAAACCTATCCATGGTGATGAGCATCTACGAGAGGGAGAGTGGATCTACGTACCCTTGTAGATCGCTAAGCGAGAAGCGTTAAGAAACGCGGTTGGTGTAGTCGAACTTCTTCGCGATCCAAATCGCCGAGCGTCCTGCGATCCAATCACGAACCGTCCCGCGAACACATCATGATCCGTCCCGTGAACTCATCACGATCCGTCTCACGATCTTGATCACGATCTGTCCTGCGAACTCATCATGATCCGTTCCGTGATCACATCACGAACTGTCTCGCGATCTCGATCACGGTCCTTCCGATCTAGCGCCGAACGGACGGCACCTCCGCGTTCAGCACACGTGCAGCTTGACGACGAGCTCCACCGTCTCGATCCAGCGAGAGGAGGTGGAGAGGAGAGAGAGTTCACCGGCAGCGTGACGACGCTCCGGAGATGGTGGTGGAGCAATTCCGGCAGGGCTTCGCCTAAGCGCTGCGGAACTACGATCTAGAGGAGAAACTATGCACCGGTGGAACGGGTAGCACGTGGACGGAAATTCTGTCCAAAAACCACCCAATCCACTAGTATATATAGGAGGAGAGGAGAGGAGAGGCAGCCAAGGCCTTTGGGTCGGCCGAAATAGGAGGTGGGAGCAATCCTACTTCACCTCCAATCCTAGTTGGAGTAGGATTGCCTCCTATTGGCTGATTTTCCACTTTTTGCTTTAGGACTTTCTCTCCTGCGCCATGGGCCTTTGTGGCTGTTTTCCCAGCCCACTAAGGGCTGGTTATTATTCTCCCACAGCCCATGGACCTCTTGGGGTCGAAATACCCCTCCCGGAGGTCCCCCGGTACACTACCGGCACTCCCGGTACACTACCGATACTCCCGGTACACTACCGATGAGCCCGAAACTTTTCCGGCGACCAAACTGGGACATCCTATATATGAATCTTTACCTCCGGACCATTCCGGAGCTCCTCGTGACGTCCGGGATCTCATCCGGGACTCTGAACAACCTTCGGTCACCACCATACATAACTCTACACTACCGAAACGTCACCGAACCTTAAGTGTGCAGACCCTGCGGGTTCGAGAACTACGTAGACATGACCGAGACACCTCTACGGTCAATACCCAATGGCGGGACCTGGACATCCACATTGGTTCCTACATATTCTACGAAGATCTTTATCGGTCGAACCTCTATGTCAAGGATTCAGTTAATCCCGTAAAACGTTCCCTTTGTTCTTCGGTATGTTACTTGCCCGAGATTCGATCGTCGGTATCTCCATACCTAGTTCAACCTCATTACCGGCAAGTCTCTTTACTCGTTCCATAATACAAGATCCTGCAACTAACAATTAGTCACATTGCTTGCAAGGCTCATTGTGATGTTGTATTACCGAGTGGGCCCTGAGATACCTCTCCGTCACACGGAGTAACAAATCCCAGTCTCAATCCATGCCTACTCAACATACACCATCGGAGATACCTGTAGAGCACCTTTATAGTCACCCAGTTACGTTGCGATGTTTGATACACACAAGGCACTCCTCCGATATCCGTGAGTTGCATGATCTCATGGTCATAGGAACATAGACTTGACATGCAGAAAACAGTAGCAATAAACTGACACGATCATATGCTATGTTTGTAGTTTGGGTCTTATCCATCATATCATTCTCCTAATGATGTGATCCCGTTATCAAATGACATCTCATGTCCATGGCTAGGAAACCTTAACCATCCTTTGATCAACGAGCTAGTCCATTAGAGGCATACTAGGGACATGGTTTTGTCTATGTATCCACACATGCATTTAAGTCTCCGATCAATACAATTATAGCATGGATAATAAACGATTATCATGAACAAGGAAATATGATAATAACTAATTTATTATTGCCTCTAGGGCATATTTCCAACAACCGCATGCATGAACAAGTGACGAAACTGATGTTGTCAATAGGAATCTTTTGTGTTTTTAGTTTTTAAAATGTTTTATCTATTAAATAAAAAATCTGATTGAAAAATCGTTTTCACCATTAAATCTGTCATGACGAGATCTTTGAAACTAGATCTCACATTGATATATCTCGAAGACATATCAACTCCCCCAAGGTTAAACCCTTGCTTGTCCTCAAGCAATCTAGTTGACAAACTTGAAGTGATAAAGAAAGACTTTTACAAACTCTTTTGTTCTTATTTACCTACATATGCTTAAGTAGCACCCAGGTTTTCAACAAAGATTATGAGAACCATATATTAACACATATCAATTACATAAGTGTCACGCCCAAGATGTGATCCTATCCTTATTTTGGCATGAGGGCCTCGACAGGGATAGAAGCGCATCTCGTCGTGTTGCAAGAATGGATATCATTACAAGTACATGTATTGAAGAGATGAGTATATGGAATTGGCTTACACTCGCCACAAGCTACATCAAGATCATATCAATACAACAACATATTCAAATTTCATATAGAAGAGCATGGTCCAGCTATGGACGAAAACAAATGGTAAAATGACATCCCTCCTTGCCATCCCAGGCTGCCACCTGGAACCCATCCTAGATTGAAGAAGAAGAAGAAGAACTCCAAATCAAACAAGCATCGCTCTCACGTCAAAGCATCACATTACCTGTACCTCCAACTATTGTTGTAGTAATCCGTGAGCCACAAGGACTTAGCAATCTCATTTCCAAGGGTATAAAGACTATTAAAGCTTAATAGGTGAGGTATGGTTAAGTGGTGAGGCTGTAGCAAGCAACTAAGCATTTATTTGAGTGGCTAAGTTACGAATACAGAAAGTAAAGTATGGTGGTCTACGCATAACGGACGTGGACTAATAATGATCACTAAGTGATCCTGAACACCTACTTACGTCAAACATAACCCCGCCGTGTTCTCTCTCGGATAAGGACTCACGAGAAGAGAAAGTCACGGTTACGCACATGGTTGGTTTATTTTATTTGAGTTTACTTCAAGTTTGCTATGACCGGGTGTTAAACAAAGTTTCCAAGTTTGCCACATAACCGCGGGCACGGCTTTCCGAAAGCTTTAACCCTGCAGGGGTGCTCCAACTTGTCCATCACAAATTAACCACACGCAGCGGGAATAACCTCAACCACAAATCTTGTGATCTTCCTAGGCAATTCCATTGGGAAACCACAACCTCGAGATAGCCCGAAGTATTCTCGGAATTCCTCACACAAGATGTTCGAGAAAGGTAAAACAAATCTAGCAAGGCCGCCCGGCGTGTCGATGATCCCGATAGGAGCCGCGCTCGTTCTCACGACATGACGGATTGTCCAAACTTTCGGTAGGCCAGTCACAGAGTTGCCCCTGGTAGCCACCGGTGGTTGACAGGTTGGACCAACACTCATGAGGAGAACTGGCCTGTGAGGTTGATTAAAGATTCACGGGTGCTGGCGGGTCCCTATGCATTTATTAGTTATTAGGAAAATGTAGTACCAAAGTTGGTCCTTTTCAGACAAGCTTTATCCTAAAACGAAAATCAAGGGGGTCCCCATAACAACCCCGAGCATGTTAGCAGTGCTCAATATGGAACATAACACTCGTACACAAGTAACTAGGGGCGGCAAAAGTAGAACAAAACACCGAGCAAAAGGCCAAGCCTTGCACCTTTTACCAAGTATATATGTGCATTAAATTAAATAGGAATAATATTGTGATAACAAAAGAATGTCCATGTTGACACATGGAAGCAATTGCACCTCCATCTAGAAACGCTATAAGAAGGGCTGAGCAAGCGGTAACATAGCCACACAATGGTTTGCTGGGAGGTGGAGGCTAGAGGCTTATCATGGCGATGTTGGGAGGCTTGACAAACAAGTTGTAGGTAGTGAGACATAACGATAAAAGCGGGACAACTAGCATAGCAATGATAATAGTGGTATCCAGGGAAATATGTCATCTTGCATGAGATCCCGCTTGGAAGCATAATGAATCCAAGAAGAAGATGAGCCAACGTAGTCGAACGAATCCTCACACTCCGAACGCTTTCGGAACTCTATCGAGAAGGAACAATAGAGAAACAACAATCAACACACGATAAACACCACAACATATGCATGACATGATGTGCAACCAAATATGATGCATGTTCGGTTTAATATGCAACGTATGGCATGGCATGGCAAGAACAACAACCAACTACTACACGTTAAGTGAAGTTCAATATGGAACAGCGAGTTGCATATTGACGAAACTTCATGTACAAATTATTTAGTTCGCTCCCTTTTAGGTACTCATCAATATTAAATGTTGTTAAACATGGCAAGAGGTAAAGCATAAGTAAACTATCTATCTAGGCATCTTAAATGAGGCCAGAAACAATGAGTAACAATTCTCGAATGACCTCATATGCATATTTTAAGTTCGGTCCAGATCTGAACTAACCATATTTTAGAGTTGTTAAACAGCAAAATAATTGGCGCCATGAGATTCTACGCATTTTTATAGTCAAGTTACCTATGTAAAACATTTTTAACGAAGCTACGGTTAATTAGTTATGATATAAATCATTTTAACACGGCATTAATGCAAATTGCATGAAATCAGCAAGTTAAACGTTTTAAATATATGTGAGAGTTGGATATTGTGAATCTACATGAAATTCTAGTCATTTTAAATATATAAAGTTTTACATATGATGCACGGTTTGAAAGTTATAAAATGTATGAAGAACGGGGGGTTTTCTGCAATTTTTATAATTCACTCATTAATTGACAAATATGCAGGACATTAAAAAAAGCTACCGGGCCGAATCTAGGCAACTGGGCCACAACAGTGGGTGCAATGTAACTACAAAGCGCAGAGGGCGCTGGATAGCGGGCGGGGGGCAGCTGGGCTAGCTCACCTTAGCAGGCCGTGGCCCAGGTCGCAAGGAGGAGGTCTGCCAGGCCGGCGCGGAGGCTCTAGAGCAGATCGGAGCTGCGGGAACTCTGGTCGGCGGACACGGGGCTCCGTGGTTGGCCGAGCATTGTCCGATTTGACCACGGACATGTCCGGTAGGTGGGGATTCGGTGATTTTCCGCCCTAGATCTCAGTTCTAACGGCTGAAATGGCTGGAGAGGTGGGATATTGGGATCTGGAGGGTTTGGGCTTGCAGGTGGGGTTTTCTAGGGTCTGGCTGCAATTTTACATGGGGGAAACCATAGAGAGTGAGGGGGCTTTCTCCATGGGGTGGTTATATAGGGGAATGCACTAGGGTGGGTTGAACCTCGTTCGTCCGATCGCGATCCGATGACCAGGAATGGAGGGGCAAGCTACGTTGGGCTAGTGGGCTGTGAAGTGGGCCTTGGGGTGAGATGAGAGGGAAGGTGGCATCCCGTGACAAGAATATTTCAAACACCGAAAATGTGCGACAAATAGCCCGATGACGGAGCCGCTACGGCTACAGTTGGGATATCAAACGACCTCTCGTTGCGACAAAACTTGGCAGACGGTCTACCTACAATAAAACAAGACCGCACACCAATGTTCAACCCAATCCAAGAAAGTTTTATGCGCGCTTTAAAAAAAATATTTTATCGATGCCTCGGGCGCGTGCATGTGTGGTTGGGCTCAAAACGGTCGACGGCACAAACAAAGAGAACCGGCAGCTACAAACGGACGCAAGTTTTTCGAAAACGAGAGACGATGCTATGCAGATGATGCGAATGATACGATGATGATATTGGGAAACATTGTGTGGGAAACAAAAAATTTCCTACGCACATGCAAGATCTATCCATGGTGATGAGCATCTACGAGAGGGAGAGTGGATCTACATACCCTTATAGATTGCTAAGCGGGAAGCGTTAAGAAACGCGGTTGATGTAGTCGAACGTCTTCGCGATCCGAATCTCCGAGCGTCCCGCGATCCAATCATGATCTAGCCCGCGATCCAATCATGAATCATCTCGCAATCCCATCACGATCTGTCCCGCGATCCAATCACGAATCGTCTCACGATCTTGATCACAATCCTTCCTATCTAGCGCCGAACGGACAGGACCTCCGCGTTCAACACATGTACAGCTCGATGACGATCTCCGCCTTCTTGATCTAGCAAGAGGGAGCAAAGAAGTAGATGAGTTCTCCGGTAGTGTGACGGTGTTGCGGCGATGGTGGTGGAACGCATCTGGTAGGGCTTCGCCTAAGCACCGCCGAAATTAGACTAGAGGAGAAAACGATCTAGGGGAAGTAGAGGGAGCACGTGGCAATTAGGGTAAGATTTGCCCTCTAAATCCTATAGTATATATCGGAGGGAGGGAGGGGTGGAAGCAGCCTCAGCCCCTCAAGAGTTGTCCAAAATTGGAGGTGGAGGAGTCCTTCTCCAATCCTATTAGGAGTAGGATTCCTCCTTTCCAGTTGGAAACTCTTTCCACCTCTCCACCTTTGTATTTTTTCCTTCTCAAACCTCATGGGCTTTAGTGGATGCTTCGGCCAGCCCACTAGGGGATGGTTTGTCTCCTCCCACAGCCCATGAGGCCCCTCGGGGCGTGACACCCCTCCTGGTGGTCCCTCGGTACCCTCCCGACACTCCCGGTACACAACCGATAAGCCCAAAACTTTTCCGGTGACCAAAACAGGACTTCCTATATATCAATCTTTATCTCTGGACCATTCTGGAGCTCCTCGCGACATCCAGGATCTCATCCAGCACTCCGAAAAACCTTCGGTCACCACCATACATAACTCTATACTACCGAAACGTCGGTGAACCTTAAGTGTGCAAACCCTACGGGTTTGAGAACTATGTAGACATGACCGAGACACCTCTAAGGTCAATAACCAATAGTGGGACCTAGATTCCTATATTGGTTCCAACATATTCTACAAAGATCTTTATTGGTTGAACCTCCATGTCAAGGATTCAGTTAATCCCGTATGCAGTTCCCTTTGTTCTTTGGTATGTTACTTGCCCGATATTCGATCGTCGGTATCTCTATACCTAGTTCAATCTCGTTACGGCAAGTCTCTTTAGTCGTTCCGTAATACAAGATCTTGTGGCTAACACTTAGTCACATTGCTTGCAAGGCTTGTTGTGATGTTGTGTTACCGAGTGGGCCCTGATATACCTCTTCGCCACACGGAGTAACAAATCCTAGTCTTGATCCATGCCAACTCAATAGACACCCTCGGATAAAGAGTTACATTGCGACGTTTGATACACACAAGGTACTCCTTTGGTGCCAGAGAGTTGCATGATCTCATGGTCATAGGAACAGATAATTGACATGTAGAAAACTATAGTAATAAACTGACACGATCATATGCTATGTTTATAGTTTGGGTCTTGTCCATCACATCATTTTCCTAATGATGTGATCCCGTTATCAGATAACATCTCATGTCCATGGCTAGGAAACCTTGACCATCTTTCATCAACGAGCTAGTCTATTAGAGGCATACTAGAGACATGGTATTGTCTATGTATCCACACATGTATGTGACTTTCCGATCAATACAATTCTAGCATGGATAAGAAACGATTATCATGAACAAGGAAATATGATAATAACTAATTTATTATTGCCTATAGGGCATATTTCCAGCAGTCTCCCACTTGCACTAGAGTCAGTAATCTAGCTCACATCTTTATGTGATTTGTTATGAATCTCTCACCCAATGAGTTCTGGGGTTCGATCACGTTTTTGCATGTGAAATAGGTCTTTTAGTCAACGGGTCTGCGATATTCGGATTTGTGTGTACTTTGCAAATCTCTATGTCATACTGTAAATACTGTTACCACACTACACTGGAACTATTCCAAATGGCTGCTCCATTATACGTATCTGGATTGCTACTAAGAGTCATCCAGATTGGTGTTAAAGCTTGTATCGACTTAACTCTTCACGACGAACTCTTTATCACCTCCATAATCGAGAAACATCTCCATAGTCCTCTTGTTACTAAGGATAATTTGACCGTTGTCCAGTGATCCACTCATGGATCACTTTTGTACCGCTTGACGGACTCATGGCAAGGCACACACAGGTGCGATACACATCATGGCATACTATACAGAGCCAATGGATAAGGCATAGGGGACGACCTTCATCCTTTCTCTTTCTTCTGCCGTGGTCGAGCTTTGAGTCTGACTTAACTTCACACCTTACAAATTAGGCAAGAACTCTTTCTTTGACTGTTCCATTTTGAACTCTTTCAAAATCTTGTCTAGGTATGTACTCATTGAAAGTCTCATCAAGCATCTTGATCTATCTCTATAGATCGTGATGCCCAACAATTAGGTAGCTTTATCCAGGTCTTACTTTGAAAAACTCTTTTCAAACAACCGTTTATGCTTTCCAGAAATTCTACATTATTTCCGATCAACAATATGTCAACCACATATACATGTCAGAAATTCCATAGTGCTCCCACTCACTTTCCTGTAAATACAAGTTTCTCATAAACTTTGTATAGACTCAAAAACTTTGATCACCTCATCAAAGCGTATATTCCAACACCGAGATGCTTGCTCCAGCCCATAGAAGGATTGCTGGAGCTCGCACACCTGTTAGCATCCTTAGGATTGACAAAACCTTCTGGTTGTATCACATACAACCTTTCCTCAAGTAAACCATTAAGGAAACGATGTTTTGACATCCATCTGCCAGATTTCATAATTGAAAAATGTAGCAAGTGCTAACATAATTCCAACAGACTTTAGCATCGCTACGAGTAAGTAAGTCTCATCATAGTCAACTCCTTGAACTTGTCCGAAACTTCTTTGCAACAAGTCGGGCTTTATGAATGGTGACATTTACCATGAGAGTTTGTCTTCATCTTGAAGGTCCATTTGTACTCAACGACCTGCCATACAATGGGCAAGTCTACCAAAGTCTATACTTGGTTTTCATACATGGATCTTTTCTCGTATTTCATGGCCTCTAACCATTTGTCGGAATCCAAGCCCATCATCGCTTCTCCATAGCCCGTAGGTTCATCGTTTGTCCAACAATATGACCTCTAAGATAGGGTTGCCGTCCCACTCAGGATCAGTACGCGTCCTTGTCGACCTACGAGGTTCGATAGTAACTTGATCTGAAGTTTCATGATCATCATCATTAACTTCGTCTTCGACTAACGTAGGCTCCACAGAAACATCTTACTGCGTTGTGCTACTCTCTGGTTGAAACAAAGGTTCAACAACCTCACCAAGTTCTATCTTCCTCCCACTCAATTCTTTCGAGAGAAACTCTTTCTCAAGAAATGTTCCATTCGTAGCAACAAACACTTTGCCTTCGGATCTGAGATAGAAGGTATACCCAACTATTCTTTGGGAATTCTATGAAGATGCATTTGTCTGCTTTGGGTTCGAGCTCATTCGGTGAAAACCGTTTTTCACATAAGCGTCGCAACCCCGAACATTAAGAAATGATAGCTTAGGTTTCTATCAAACCATAATTCATACGTTGTCATCTCAACGGATTTAGATGGTGCCCTATTTAAACTAAATGTAGTTGTCTCTAATTCATAACCCCAAAACGATAATGGCAAATCGATAAGAGACATCATAGTTCTCACCATATCCAATAGAGCATGACTACGACGTTCGGACACACCATCACACTATGGTGTTCAAGGTGGCATGAGTAGTGAAACAACTTTCACATTGTCTAAAGTTGTATGCCAAACTCGTAACTCGGATATTCACCTCCACGATCATATCGTAGACATTTTTTATCTTCTTGTCACGATGATCTTTAAACTTCACTCTGAATTTGTATGAACTTTTCAAACGTTTCAGACTTGTATTTCATTAAGAAAATATACTCATATATACTCAAATCATTAGTGAAGGTAAGAAAAATAACAATATCCACTGCATGCTACAACACTCATTGGATCGCATACATCAACATGTATTATTTCCAATAAGTTACTAGCCCGCTCCATCATACTGAAAACAGGGTCTTTAGTCATCTTGCCCAAGAGGCATGGTCCACATGTCTCGACCAATTCGAAACCGAATGAGTCCAAAGATCCATCATCATGGAGTTTCTTCATGCGATTTATACCAATATGAAATTTAGCGGCAGTGCCACGGGTATGTGGTACTATCATTATTAACTTTTCATATTTTGGCATCAATGTTATGAATGTGTGTATAACTACGGTCAAGATTCAACAAACCATTCTCATTAGGTGCATAACCATTAAAAGTATTATTCATGTAAACAGAATAACCATTATTCTCTCGCTTAAATGAATAACTGTATTGCGATAAACACGATCTAATCATGTTCATGCTTAATGCAAACACCAAATAACATTTATTTAGGTTTGTCACTAATCCCGAAGGTAGAGAGAGCGTGCGATGTTGATCACATCAACCTTGGAAACATTTCCAGCACACATCGTCACCTCACACTTAGCTATTCTCCATTTGTACCGTAGCTTTTATTTCGAGTTACTAACATTTAGAAACCGAACCGGTATCCTATACCTAGGTGCTACTAGGAGTACTAGCAAGGCACTAATTAATAACACGTATATCAAATATGCTTCTGTCGATGTTGCCAGCCTTCTTATAAGCCAAGTATCTAGGGTTGTTTCGCTTCAACGACTGCTCTCCTCATAATAGACGCACTTAGTCTCAGGTTTGGGTTCAACTTTGGGTTGCTTCACTAGAGCAACAACTATATTGCCATCCATGAAGTTTCCTTCCTTTCCCTTGCCCTTCTCAAAACTAGTGGTTTTACTAACCATCAACACTTGATGCTCCTTCTTGATTTCTACCTTTGCGATGTCAAACATCGCGAACAACTCGGGGATCATTATTTCCATCCCTGGAATTTTATAGTTCATCACGAAGCTCTAGTAGCTTAGTGATAGTGACTTGGAAAACTATATCAATCACTTTCTTATCGGAAGATCAACTCCCACTCGATTCAAGCGATTGCACCCAGACAATCTGAGCACATGCTCAACGATTGAGCTATTCTCCTTCATCTTGCAGGAAAAGAATCTTTGTTGGAGATCTCATAGCTCACAACACGGGCACGAGCCTGAGATCCCAAGTTCAGCTCTTAGAACATCTCATATGTTCTGTGACGTTCAAAACATTTTGGAGCCTCAATTCTAAGCCGTAATGCATGACGCACGGAACTATCAAGTAGTCATCGGAACGTGCCTATCAGATGCTCACAACATCTACAGACGATGCTAGAGGGGGTGGCACACCGAGCGGTGCATTAAGGACATAAGCCTTCTGTGCAGCAATCAGGACAATCCTCAGATCACACACCCGGAGCGCAATATTGCCACCATCATCTTTCAACTGTATTTCTCTAGGAACATATAATAATTCAAGGGAGCTACGGCGTGAGCTATTAATCTACAACATAATTTGCAAAGACACTACTGACTATGTTCATGATAATGAGTTCAATTAATCATATTACTTAAGAACTCCCACTCAAATTGACATCCCTCCGGTCATTTGAGTGATTCATGATCCAAATTCACCAACTCAAGTCCGATCATCACGAGAGTTGAGGTGGTTTCAATGGTGAACATCATCATGTTGATCATATCTCCTATATGACTCATGTTCGACCTTTCGGTGTCTTGTGTTCCGAGGCCATGTTTGTACATGCTAGGCTCGTCAAGTTTAACCCAAGTGTTCTACACGTGCAACACTGGCTTGCACCCACTATATGTGAACGTAGAGTCTATCACAGCCGATCATCACGTGGTGTCTCGACACGACGAACTTTTGCAACGGTGCACACTCGGGGAGAACACAATTCATTTTGGAATTTAAGTGATGGATCACCTTATAATGCTACCGTCGTCCTAAGCAAAACAAGGTGAATAAAAGGATTAACATCACATGCAAATCATAAGTGACATGATATGGCCATGAATGTGTGCTTTTGATCTCCATCTTGAAAGCACTGGCATGATCTCCATCGTCACCGGCATAACACCATGAGCTCCATCATTGTGTCGCCATCAGGGTTGTCGCACCCACCATGCTCATACTACTATTGCTACTGCTTATAGATAAAGTAAAGCATTACACAGCGCTTAATGATTGACACGCAGGTCATACAATAATTAAAGACAACCCTATGGATCCTACCGGTTGCCGTACTCATAGACATGCAAGTCGTGATATTCTATACAACACATGATCTTCTCATACATCACATATCTCTCATCATGTAATTGGCCATATCACATCAGAACATACCCTGCAGAAAAAAGTTAGACGTCCTCTAATTGTTGTTTCAAGTTTACGTGGCTGCTATGGGTATCTTGCAAAAACAATTCTTACCTATGCAAAAACCACAACGGTGATACATAAGTTGCTTTTCAACCATCTCAAGGACCGCCTTTGTCGAATCCGATCCAACTAAAGTAGGAAAAACAGGCACCCGCCAGCCATCTTTGTGCAACAAAGTTACACGTTAGTCAATGGAACCAGTCTCTCGTAAGCGTACGAGTAAGGTTGGTCTGGGCCGCTTCATCCATAATACAAGCTGAACCAAAACACGACCAAGGGCAGAAGCAATCTAAGCATCAACGCCCACAAACTCCTATGTGTTCTACTCGAGATCTCATCTACACATAGACCTCGCTCATGATGCCACTGTTGGGAAACGTTGCATGGGAAACAAAAAAATTCCTATGCACACGCAAGATCTATCCATGGTGATGAGCATCTACGAGAGGGAGAGTGGATCTACATACCCTTGTCAATCGCTAAGAGGGAAGCCTTAAGAAACGTAGTTGATGTAGTCGAACGTCTTTGCAATCCAAATTGTCGAGTGTCCTGCGATCCAATCACGATCTATCCCAAGATCCAATCACGAACAGTCGTGCAATCCCATCACGATTGGTCCTGCAATCCAATCACAAATCATCTCGCGATCTTGATCACGGTCCTTCCGATCTAGCGCCGAACGGACGGCACCTTCGTGTTCAGCACATGTACAGCTCGATGATGATCTCCACCTTCTTGATCTAGCAAGAGGGAGCGGAGAAGTAGAGGAGTTCTTCTATAGCGCAACAGCGTTGCGGCGATGGTGGTGGAACTATTCCGACAGGGCTTTGCCTAAGCACTGCCGAAATTAGACTAGAGGAGAAAACGATCTAGAGGAAGTAGAGGGAGCACGTGGTAATTAGGGTTAGATTTGCCCTCTCAATCCTCTAGTATATATAGGAGGGAGGGAGGGGAGGAAGCAGCCTCAACCCCTCAAGAGTTGGCCGAAATTGGAGGTGGAGGAGTCCTACTCCAATCCTATTAGGAGTAGGATTCCTCCTTTCCAGTTGGAGACTCTTTCCACCTCTCCACCTTTGTATTTTTTCCTTCTCAAACCTCATGGGCTTTAGTGGAGGCTTCGGCCAGCCCACTACGGGCTGGTTTGTCTCCTCCCACAGCCCATGAGGCCCCTAGGGGCGTGACACCCCTCCTGATGGTCCCTCGGTACCCTCCCGACACTCCCGGTACACAACCGATGAGGGCAAAACTTTTCCGGTGACGAAAACAGGACTTCCTATATATCAATCTTTACCTCCGGACCATTCCGAATCTCCTCGCGACATCCAGGATCTCATCCAACACTCCAAACAACCTTCGGTCACCACCATACATAACTCTATACAACTGAAACATCAGTGAACCTTAAGTGTGCAGACCCTGGGGGTTCGAGAACTATGTTGACATGACCGAGACACCTCTAAGGTCAATAACCAATAGTAGGACCTGGATTCCCATATTGGTTCCTACATATTCTACAAAGATCTTTATCGGTTGAACCACTATGTCAAGGATTCAGTTAATCCCGTATGCAGTTCCCTTTGTTATTTGGTATGTTACTTGCCCGATATTCGATCGTCGGTATCTCTATACCTAGTTCAATCTCGTTACCGGCAAGTCTCTTTACTCATTCCGTAATACAAGATCTCGTGGCTAACACTTAGTCACATTGCTTGCAAGTCTTGTTGTGATGTTGTGTTACCAAGTCGGCCCTGAGATACCTCTCCGGCACACGGAGTAACAAATCCTAGTATTGATCCATGCCAACTCAATAGACACCCTCGGAGGTACCTGTAGAGCACCTTTATAGTCACCCAGTTACATTGCGAAGTTTGATATACACAAGGTACTCCTTCGGTGTCAGAGAGTTGCATGATCTCATGGTCATAGGAACAGATACTTGACATGCAGAAAACTATAGCAATAAACTGACAAGATCATATGCTATGTTTATAGTTTCGGTCTTGTCCATCACATCATTCTCCTAATGATGTGATCCCATTATCACATGACATCTCATGTCCATGACTAGGAAACCTTGACCATCTTTGATTAATGAGCTAGTCTGTTAGAGGCAGACTAGAGACATGGTGTTGTCTATGTATCCACACATGTATGTGAGTTTCCAATCAATACAATTCTAGCATGGATAAGAAACGATTATCATGAACAAGGAAATATGATAATAACTAATTTATTATTGCCTCTATGGCATATTTCCGATAGATGAATGCAACAACCAAACGAAACACAAGAGAACAACAGAATAAAAGGGGAATCTTCTAGAGCGTCGGTCTCGGGCTGTTACAACTCTCCCACACTACCAGAGGATCTCGTCCTGAGATCTAGAACGAGAAGAGGAAGAGAAAGAGCAAAAGGTAAACTTAGTTGGTTCTCTGATAAACGAGTGAACCAATGACCATTAAAGGTTTCAATGAGATAAAGAATGACATGAGGAACAAGCAAGATTTCACAAGAAATTTCGGCAGCACTTCGGTAGGAAAGGAAGGAAAAACTTGATAAGAAGGAAAAGAACTTGAACATAGAATACAACACTCCGGTAAAATGAATAAGCAAAGAAAGAACATGATGTTAATCAAACTACATGATGATTCGAAGAGAGCCACAATACAATGCCTCCAGAACAAAAGAATAGAAACTAGATCATTGGAAGGAAACGAATGGACAAGAAAATAATAACTTCTACCACCATTGACTTGAGAAGCATAGGGTGAACGGAGTTGTTGAAAAAACCAACAACGAAAGAAGAAGCTTGTTGTGGGCTTATAGACAACATCTGAAAATAATGAGGTGATAACCAGCCACTAACAAAATGAGGATTGCTTGGGAGAAAAAGAGATGAAAAACTTCTTTCACGAAAAAGAGGAGGAGAAAACTTGGATCATTTATGACACCATGATAGCAACAATCCTTAGGAAATGCTTTAGGTGAAATCCAACCCAAGATCACTCCGAGAAGACAAGATGGGTTTACTTATCTTATTCTTGACAATTTTCCTTCGAGACTCCTCATAATCAAGAATTTAATAACACCATCTCAAAAGACAATGGAGAAGGAATTGAACTTAGAAATCCAAGATAAAGAACACTTGAGCACCTCCAACAAGGATCTTGAAGGACACTTCGAGAAGAACAATTCAGGAAGAACACTTCGGGAAGAACCCCAGAATGAAAGGATGATAGAAAAGAATTGAAGCTTTCAAAAGAAAAAGATTGAGGCCTTGCAAAGATTTAGACGAAGCTTCGAGAAACTTGAGAAAACTTGAACTCCAGAAAAAAAAGCCACTTAGAATTGAGAATTATATATCATGAACAACTATGGAAGAAGGATTGAAATCCCCTTGATAAAACAAGAATAAGAATTATGTTATGCTTATCCTTCATCAAGTTAAATTGATGACAAGCAAAGGATTCGGCGTACCACTTATTCTTTTGAAAAAGATAGGAAAGATAGATATAGCACAAACTTGAAGAGGTCTTGAATTAGAACACCGGTAAGAATTAGAAACTAAAGAGGCTAATACAAATGAATGATATAACATGAGAATGAAAAGAGCATGATCCTCCTAATAGAAAATTTGAATGAAGCATCGGAATAATTGAGATACGAACGAAGGAACAACACTTGAGAAGATTTTGAGAACGAAAGCTGAAAGTTGAGAACGAAGA
The DNA here is from genome assembly GCA_022496015.1 of Hordeum marinum. NCBI lineage: Eukaryota > Viridiplantae > Streptophyta > Magnoliopsida > Poales > Poaceae > Hordeum > Hordeum marinum. The sequence continues at coordinate 176,713,755 of CM039676.1, forward strand.
AATATTCTGAAACGATGGCCTTCGGAGGATCGAGAAATAAAAACAATTTTGAAATGCTCCTGATAGATAAGGATGGAATTACTCATGACCAAAACAATCTGAGAGGATAGCACGAAGTTGAGACCATGAATCTTCAAGAGAATGAACAAATATTTAAGAGAACCACTCCTTCGGTCTTCAACGCAGAGAATGACAACGAGAAACAGCATGATGAATTACCGAGACACTCCAGAACAATGGATAAAGAAAAGGTTGAGCCAATGATGAAAATAATTCGAAGCGATCATGGAGAAGGAATATGACTGATGAAAATCATTCTTGCATCATATTGAAAAGAACTTGAGGACATCTCCGGAAAGATTAGAAGAGCCAGGTAATCTTGGGGAAAACCTGTGGGTTATGGGCCCATTGAAAAGAAACCACCGTTTAAACAATTGCTTAGGATGAGAGATTGCACCGGAAAAAAATTAAGAACTTGATGAGGTGAGAACCTTGAAATAATTTGAAAGGATTATTGAATGACAACAAAAAACCTCTGAGATATCTTCACCACTCTAGATAGAAAAGAGAGATGACTAAACAAGAGATACTTGGACAGAATTTCCGACATGGGCAATCATTTAACGAATGAGAAAGGATATGATGAACACTAAGAGCTTGAATTGAATCTACCGGAGAAGAATAACAATAAGAGCAAAGAATATGAGGAAAGACCTTGAAATTGAAACTCCTGAGGATCTCCACAAGAATCACCAGATACAATACAAAATAAATGATAGGGGAAGCATTTAGCGATTGAAAAGGATATGAAGAACACCGAGATCTTGAATTGAATGCGCAGGGAAGGAAAACAAGAATAAGGAAATGATGGATTCAAATCAGTTGAGGATCTTCACAATGAATCACCAGATACAATACAAAAGAAAAGATAGCGGAAGCATTGATGAAAAGAAAGACATTTAGATGAGAACTTAATTGTTGAAGAAAAAGGGCGGGAGGGCGGGGAAAAACAAAGACAACTTGGGACAGATGGAATGAACTCCGGGAAAGAATAAGAGGATTGACCTTGCAATTATTGAAAGGATTCAATTCACTTGAAGAGAGCACACGGGATGAAAATAATTGATATGACAACTTGATTGAGAAAAATAATTAGCATTCCCACCGAATATGAGAAAGCACCTTAGAAAATATGAAATCACCACTTGACATCGAAGCAAATCGAATTACCATATTCAAAAATAAAACAAAGGATGAGGCTTGCAAAACAAGCCAGAACAAATACATACCCACTATGCACTTGTTGGAAAGATAATCCTAGGTACCTACTTGAATTCCCACCTAAGAATTTCTGAAATCTTTGGTTATGCAATCGGGTGTTGGGGATACAGGGAGACAAAATATCTCACACAACTAACAAACCTTATACTCCAACTGTATCCATCCGTCGACACATAACCAGAGGCTTCGTAACTCCATCTAGACCGGATCCTCGAAAACACAATGATACCAAACATGGCATTGCCTCGGACGCCTCCCCAGTAATAGGTGACTCCGATCTTATCTCGCCACGAGAAGTATTGAAGTAATTTCAAACATCCTCCGTCCTGAGATACTAAGGAAACTTAATGATAACGATGTGCAAAAATCCCTCGGATCTCTACTCCTCGATAACAGGAGGCACCAAGACAGAATTCCTTCATATCAGCATCATATAGTTTCCAAAAATACCCGCGTGATCCTAAAACAATTGAGTGAGAAGAGGGTAGAATCAAAATTCCTAAGTTGTAATTCCTCACCAGAGTATAGAAGAGGAGTAAAAGAAACCTACTCTCCGATATATAACTAGACTCAAAATAGTTTTTCACTAGACTCGACTCGACCAAGTTTGATCAATCAAGGGGGCTCGTAGGTCAGTACAGGCTCCGATACCAACTTGTCACGTCCAAGATGTGACCCTATACTTATTTCTCCACGAGGGCCTCGACAGGGATAGAAGCGCATCTCGTCGTGTTGCAAGAATGGATATCATTACAAGTACATGTACTGAAGAGATGAGTACATGGAATTGGCTTACACTCGCCACAGGCTACATCAAGATCACATCAATACAACAACATATTCAAACATCATACAGAAGAGCAGGGTCCATCTACGAACGAAAAGAAACGGTAAAATGACATCCATCCTTGCTATCCCAGGCTACCGCCTGGAACCCATCCTAGATTGATGATGAAGAAGAAGAACTCCAAATCAAAACAAGCATCGCTCTCACGTCAAAGCATCGCATTACCTGTACCTGCAACTATTGTTGTAGTAATTTGTGAGCCACAGGGACTCAACAAACTCATTTCCAAGGGTATCAAGACTATTAAAGCTTAATAGGTGAGGTATGGTTAAGTGGTGAGGCAGCAGCAAGCAACTAAGCATTTATTTGAGTGGCTAACGTATGAATACAGAAAGTAAAGTATGATGGTCTACGCATAATAGAAGTGGACTAATAATGATCACTAAGTGATCTTGAACACCTACTTACGTCAAACATAACCCCACCATGTTCTCTCTCGAATAAGGACTCGCGAGAAGAGACAGGCACGGTTACACACACGGTTGGTGTATTTTATTTTAGTTTACTTCAAGTTTGCTATGACCGGGTGTTAAACAAAGTTTCCAAGTTTGCCACATAACCGCGAGCATGGCTTTCCGAAAGATTTAACCCTGCAGGGGTGCTCCAAATCGTCCACCACAAATCAACCACACGCAGCGGGAATAACCTCGACCACGAATCTTGTGATCTTCCTACAAAATTCCATTGGAAAACCGCAACCTCGAGATAGCCCGAAGTATTCTTGGAATTACTCACACAAGACGATCGAGAAAGGTAAAACAAATCCAGCAAGGCCACCTGGCGTGCCGATGATCCCGATAGGAGCTACGTATCTCATTCTCAGGACACAACGGGTTGTCCAAACTTTCGGTAGGCCAGTCGTAGAGTTGCCCCTGGTAGCCACCAGCGGTTGACAGATTGGACCAACACTCATGAGGAGCACTGGCCCGGGGGGTTGATTAAAGATCCGCGGGTGCCGGCGGGTCCCTATGCATTTATTAGTGATTAGGCAAATGTAGTACCAAAGTTGGGCCCTAACAGACAAGCTTTATCCTAAAACAAAAATCAAGGGGGTCCCATAACAACCCCGAACATGTTAGGAGCTCTCAATATGGAACATAACACAGGTACACAAGTAACTAGGTGCAGCAAAAGTGGAACAAAACACCAAGCAAAAGGCCAAGCCTTCCACCTTTTACCAAGTATATACGTGCATTAAATTAAAGAGGAATAATAACGTGATAACAAAAGAATGTCCATGTTGACACATGGAAGCAACGACACCTGTAGCTAGAAACGCTATAAGAAGGGCTGAGCAAGCGGTAACATAGCCACACAATGATTTGCTGCGAGGTGGAGGTTAGAGGCTTATCATGGCAATGTTGGGAGGCTTGACAAACAAGTGGTAGGTAGTGAGACATAACGATAAAAACGGTACAACTTGCATAGCAATGATAGTAGTGGTATACAGGGAAATATATCATCTTGCATGAGATCCCGCTTGGAAGCAGAACGAATCCAAGAAGAAGATGAGCCAACGTAGTCGAATGAATCCTCACACTCCGAATGCTTTCGGAACTCTATCGAGAAGGAACAATACGGAAACAACAATCAACACACGATAAACACCACAACATATGCATGACATGATGCGCAACCAAATATGATGCATGTCCGGTTTAATATGCAATATATGGCATGGCAGGGCAAGAACAACAACCAACTACTACACATTAAGTGAAGTTCAATGTGCAACAACGAGTTGCATATTGATGAAACTTCATGTACAAATTATTTAGTTCACTTTTGTTTAGGTACTCATCAATATTAAATGTTGTTAAACATGGCAAGAGGTGAAGCATCAGTAAACTTTCTATCGACGCAACTTAAATGAGGCCGAAAGCAATGAATAACAATTCCGTAACGACCTCACATGCATATTTTAAGTTTGGTCCAGATCTGAACTAACCATATTTTAGAGTTGTTAAATAGCAAAATAATTGGCACCATGAGATTTTACGCATTTTTCTAGGCAAGTTACATATGTAAAATATTTTTAACGGAGCTACGATTAATTAGTTATGATATAAATCATTTTAACACGACATTAACGCAAATTGCATGAAATCAGCAAGTTTAACATTTTAAACACACATGAGAGTTGGAAATTGTGAATCTACATGAAATTCTAGTCATTTTACATATATAAAGTTTTACATATGATGCATGGTTTGAAAGTTATAAAATGTAAGAAGAACGGGGGGTTTTCTATAATTTTTACACTTGTTAATTTTCAAATACCCAGGACATTAAAAAAAGCTATTGTACCGAATCTGGGCAACTGGGCCACAACAGTGGGTGCAATGTAACTGCAAAGCGCACAGGACGCTCGATAGCAGGCAGGGGGCAACTGGGCTAGCTCACCATAGCAGGCCGTGGCCCACGTCGCGAGGAGGAGGTCTGGCAGGCCGGCGCGGAGGCTCTGGAGGAGATCCGGGCTGCGGGAGCTCTTGTCGACGGACGCGGGGCTCTGTGGTCGGTCGGACATTGTCCGAATTGACCACGGGCATGTCCGGTAGGTGGGGATTTGGGTGATTTTCAGCCTCAGATCTCAGATCTGAGGGCTGAAATGGCTGGGAAGGTGGGATTTCGGGATCTGGAGGGTTTGTGCTAGCATGTGGGATTTTCTAGGGGGCTGCAATTTTACATGGGGGAAACCGTAGAGAGTGTGGGGGCTTTCTCCATGGGGTGGTTATATAGGGGAATGGACTAGGGTGGGTTGAACCTCGTCCGTCCGATCGCAATCTGATGACCACGAATGGAGGGGCAAGCTAGGTTGGGCTAGTGGGTTGTGTACTAGGCCTTGGGTAGAGATGAGAGGGAAGGTGGCAGCCCGCGACAAGAGTATTTCAAACACCGAAAACGTCTGACGAATATCCCGATGACGATGCCTCTACGGCAACCGTTGGGATATCAAACGACATCTGATTGCGACAAAACTTGGCAGGCGATCTACCTACAATAAATCAAGACCGCACACCAATTTTCTACCCAATCTGAGAAAATTTTGTGCGTGCTTTAAAAACAATATTTTATGGATGCCTCGGGCGCGTGCATATGTGGTTGGGCTCGAAACGACAGCTACAAACGGATGCAAGTTTTTCGAAAACGAGAGACGATTCTATGCAGATGATGCGAATGGTGCAATGATGAATGCAACAACCAAAGGGAACACAAGATGACAACGGAATAAAAGGGGAATCTTCTAGAGCGTCGGTCTTGGGCTGTTACAATAAGCAACTCGCGAGCAATAATAAAATATCTCAAATGCAAGCACTTTGTCAAAACAATCATGATATAATATGACAATAATAGTATCTCACTAGCCCTTTCCGAGACCGCAAAACATAAATATAAAGCACCTCCAAAGTTCAAGCAGCGAATAAACATTGTAATTCATGGTTGAAAAGATCCAGTCATGATGCATCTAACATTCACTATACACAGTGCATGAGGATGACAATAGTGCTCTCTGATCTGGCGCTTACTTGATAAGGTGATGACTCAACATTAAAGTAAATAGATGATCCCTTCACAGATAGAAGCAGGGATTTGCAAAGGTTCCAGAGATCAAGGCTTAAATAAGAGATAAGCATAATTTTTGGAGGTACACCCTTCGTGTTAATGTTACGACCAAGACCTACCAATATCTTCCATGTTAAACAAATTAGCGACGATACCCAAGCGATAAAAGTAAAGGTTTACTCCTCCTCCACCAACAAACACACTCCACGGCTAGCTGAATCCACGGGAACCATCCATACCAACAATATTCATGGGGGAGTTTTGTTTAATTATTTGCATTTCTTTTGATTTCGGGACTGGGAATCCCTATTACCGCCCTCTCGTGTAAGTACGAGTGAATAAACACTCATCATGAGAATAACCCGCTTAACATGGAAGATACTCACCACCCCCTATTTCTCCATGAGCGGTCCAGGCACACAAAAACAAATGTTCATTTGAAATTTAGAGGTTACACATGCAAATTTACTTGGAACGGTAGGGTAATACCACATATAGGTAGATATAGTGGACTCATGTGGCATAACTTTGGTTTAAGTATTTTTATGCACACACAGTACTCCCACTTAGTACAGGCGAAGGCTAGTAAATAGGTTGAGAAGCGGCCAGCTAGAGAGCAAAGACGGTCATAGACATGCATTATGAATAATAAACATTGAATGCTATCATGAGTAGGATATGGACACCATGAACATAAGTATCATGAAGACTGTGTTGGTTTTGATTCAACTACATGAGTGAACATGTGCCAAGTCAAGCCACTTGAAACACCCAGAGGAGGATACCATATCATCATACTACATCACAACCAATTTAATGCATGTTGACATCCAAGATAAATCATTATCCACTTCTAACTACTTAAGCATGGCATGAGCGACTATAATCTCTAATTGTCATTGCCAACATGTTTAATCATAATATGCTGAATCATGGATAGTAGGTTAAACATATTTACAAAAACAAAAACAAGTTGAGTTCAAACGCGCTTCTCTCTGCCACAGTCACTTCATCAAATATCGTCATTACTGCCTTTCACTTGCACAACCGAATGATAAGAAACTAATAATAGTGCAAGAGTGTCGTGGCCTAAACTGGAATCTGCAAACATTTTATTCAAGAGGAGAAGACAAAGTAATATAGGCTCTTTGTTAGATCAATAGTAATGCATATAAGAGCCACTCAACATTTTCATCGTGGTCTTCTCCTTGGTATGACTCCATAAAAAGGAAGAGAATTTCACAGAAACACACTGAATATTGTTGGAGTTTTTAGGGTTTCTCAAAGAACGAAAATAAAAGAAGGGAAAACAAAAACGAGAAAAACTATTTACATGGGAGAACTCCCCACAAGCAAAAGAAGAAATGAGAAATCTTTTTGGGTTTTATTTTAAAACTACAACTAGCTAAACTAAAAGGAAAAACTGAAAATAAGAAAGAAATATTTTTGGATTTTCTCAAAGTTTTTCAAACACACAAAAAGAAAGCGAGGAAATAAATCTATCATGGATAATACAATGAAAAAGTGTGAACACCGACAACTGAATGAAACATGTGAACATGAATATAATGTCAGTGGAAATACGTACTCCCCCAAGCTTAGGCTTTTTGCCTAGCTTGGTAATCAGCATCCGTAGCCTGGATAATAATCTGAGTGATATCCCACCAAGGCTCTTGGTGCAGCCTCATCAACCCTTCTAGTAGCTTCAACCTCCGCATTGTACGTGCGAGCCTCGATCTCAAGGATGTAGTATCTTTCGTTCTTGTGATAATAATAGAGAGCAGGAGCAGGCAATACGATAGGTACAACGGGACGGTTATTGGACCTCAAGTTGTAAGTATAATTATTGATTGTGCCCTTAAGGAACTTATGGCGTTTCATGGCATCGAAGTCTAAGTACTAGTTAGTTAAGATAGGATCATTAGGCCAAGGGGACACACCCAACCTCGTAGCCAGATGGGAGGCATAAATCCCACCATAAAAATAACCATTAACAGCGTTGAGATTCAATCCCCGTGCAATAATTGTTCCTAAATTGTAATTTTTAATTCCCATTACAGAAGTGTGTATAAGACTCAAATCAGGGGCACACAGTGTGCTATAATCTTGCATGCCTACAATGGATTTTCCATTAAAGAGTTCAAAATAATGCATAGATGGGAAATGGATGCTTTTTATTCTACCTTGCGTCACTCCCTATCTTCACCGTAACACAAATTACTCAAAAATGCCTCATACTCAGATTTTGGTGGTTCGTCTAGCGAACCCAATATGGAATTTTGCACGCTTCACAGAACACGTCTAAAGGCATGGTGAAAGCATTATTTTAAAGGATAAATGAAATTCTAGACTCATGAGGGGAATATTTAAATTTCTTAGTAAACGTCTGTGTGAGTTCGAGGTGTTGGGTACACTTATCTTCAATGAAGGGAGCGAGATTGGCGTTGTGAACATATTGCTCAAATTCTTCTTTAAAATATGCGCCTTCCATGAATGTATTACACGGCCAAAGGCACGATTTGGTTTCGATGTCCCACATCAACCTTGCACTCGGTTCAACATAAGATTGTCGGATAGAGCTTCCACTTGACGATGCCCCCATGGAAAAAAGGTGTACCCAAGGACGTGAGCAATCACCTGAGATGATGTCGGAGGGAGAAGTGTGTGCGCCGGCTAGAACTCCAGATCACCAAGGGGTCGTCGGTGGAGGAGGTGGGGAGGTGGGATCGCCATCCTAAACCCTAAACCTAATCCTTCGGGGGGTTCCCCTCCTCTGATGGCCAACTTTGAGCTCGACCCGGAGCGTTACGTCCCTCCAGGGCATCACATCATCGACGGCGGTCCTCATCGTCTTCCCCGGACTTATGTCACTCCGGTGGCTCCCATCACCCGTCGACATGAGCAGTTTTTAGTGGCTGAAGTAATGCCTACACCGCCCGTCAACCAGATTGGTTAGGTACGCCAGCAAGTTGTGGAGATTTTGAACAACAAGGGTTTTCATGTCTGCTCAGCCCAACCTTTGATTGCGGGCGTGGGTCTTTTTGAGTTAAGAGATGCTCGGGAGAGATTTCCTGCTGTTCAAATTGTCCCGCAAGATTTAGGGAATGATTCTTTTGTTCGGTTCATGAAGCACAATGAAGGCGAGGGTTTTCGTGGAGCTGTTGGTTCCCGTCAGGGTTGTCTCATGTTCCTAGGTGTTCCACTGGATTTACATAACACGGAGGACCTGCGTCGGCTGTCAATACCTTTGGGGAGTTTCACCACTCGGTTTGTGATGACCCATATCTTGTACGATCAGTGGGTTTTGCATCTTTCCCTGAAGATGCATTGGTGCCCTGTAGTGTCACATTCTCTGAATATGCTACATGGGGTGGAGCAAGGGTTTCTTGGACAGCTCCTCTATATGTTCTTGGAGCAAATTTTGCTGAGCAGATGCCCCAGGATGAAGATCCCATGCCTCTCAATGGCAATCTGCACCGTCTGCCGGGGAACCTGGTGCCAGACAACCTAATGTTTGCTCTTCCCCCCTATCCTGCTCTGGGATGGAATGATACCCCGCTACCACCGATACCTGAACATCACCAGGGGCCACACAACCAGCATGATGCTGATGAATGGGGCTGGAATGAAGATGAGCCCATGGCTCGGCAAGAGGCTCCTATCCAAGACCAAGAGTCCATGGTTATTGATCAGCCAAAATCTTCAAACACTATTCAAATTGTTTAGCCAGTGCACCTTTAGCCGAACCCCAATGTAGTTCCAGCAGATCAGCAACCACCACCAGTGTTCAACCCCCTGGTGAGTGTACCTTATTAGCAGCCCATCATTCAGCCTATGAACTTACTGATTGGAATGGTACGGGTGGTCTATGGTCCACCATTACCCCTAGTTTTGGCTTGGAAGGGGACTTTTGAGACTCTAATGGATGTCTTTAATGCCCTAGAAATTCCCCAGCCTCTCCCTCTCATCGCTACTGAACCTCTAGTGCTAAGCAAGCGGTCCTGGTCCATTGCTTTTGATGATGTCAACTGGGTATCCAAAATGATCTGCCTTGTGAATGATACTGCTCTTCCCTCTGCTTCAGTTGGGACTCAGCCTGTGGCCAGAGCACTTTTCAATGAAGACGTGGGCACTGAAGCTCCTCGAGTCTAACTCAGTTGCTTCTTTTGATGATCAATTCTCTTTCTCTGCTCAGTGTGCTAAGAAGAGGGGCTCTCGGAAGAAACCCACACCTATTGTTGACTCTATGGTTCGTAGGTGCACCCGTGGTTCTGTAAAGCGTGATGGCTTTAAGCCAGTGCTGCAGGAGCTGCCTATGCCGTTGCCAAAGAAGAGAAAGCCTTGCTCCAAGTCGCTGGAGGCACCGCAAGCTGATCATATGGAGGCAGGGCCATATGGAGAGGAGAAGCGGAATCAAGAGATCCCACCTGCCAAACCCATTAGGGTGATACAAGTTGTTGGTCAGAGTCTTGGTATTGCCCCTGAGAAGTTAACAATGGATCTTCTTATGGAGGATCCAGCAAAGTCGCCTCCAAGCAATAATGATGATTAGGATAATTTCTCTTTCTATTGTCTGGGGTCTTGATTCCCCATGTTATCATTGTGTCCGAACTTGTTATTTTTTCTGTCCTGCTGGTTATCCCGTACTGGTGTCTTTTGAACTCTGTATGTGCTGGTCACTGTGTGACTGCACTTTTGATGCTACTGGATTATGTTGCTATGGATAGTCATTCTACTAGAAGTTGGCGGGTGCTTTGTTGGAATGTTCGGGGGCTCAATTCTGACACGCGTCAAAGAGCTATTCGAAACAAAGTTGGTGAAATCTTGGCCTCTGTGGTTTGCCTTCAGGAAACAAAAATGCAACACATTGATCATCGCACTATTAGGAGTTTCTTCCCTAAGCGTTTTGATCGCTTTGCATATAGCCCCTCCTGTGGAGCCTCTGGTGGTTTGATTGTTCTGTGGAATTCTTCGTTACTAAATGGAGTGCTTCTAGACATTCAGAGTTTTGGCTTGATCATCTCTTTCACCTCAAACCATAATAATGAGAAATGGACGTTGGTTAATGTGTATGGGCCCTACCAAGGGGAAGCCAGGGACCTCTTTGTTAGCTAGTTGTATAACCTACCTATACCTGTCAATGAAAACTGGTTGTTGCTGGGAGATTTTAATTTCATTCGATCCACTTCCAATAGAGATCAGCCTGGTGCAGATGTTAATGATATTTTCATTTTTAATGAGATTATAGGTCATCTTGGTCTCCTCGAGCTACCTCTTAAGGGCAGGTCATATACATGGTCAAACATGCAGGATACTCCCCTTCTTGAGCAGTTGGACTGGTTTTTCACATCTGCCAATTGGATTTCTTGTTACCCTTTAACACAGGTTTTGCCCATGGCAAAAACTGCATTAGATCATGTCCCATGTGTGGTGTGCATCAACACAACCATTCCCAAGAGTAATCTTTTTCGATTTGAAAACTATTGGGTTGAACTTGCTGGTTTCCTAGAGTGTGTGGAGAAGTCCTGGAAGGTGCCTTCTAAGAAAGGCCATATCACTGCCATCATAATGGATAAATTTAAGGCCTTGAGGCAGGCCCTTAAAAGATGCCAGACTGGTCTTTCGAAAATCAAACTCCTGATAGGCAAATGCAATCAAGTAATTTGGCTCCTAGACAATCTTGAGGAGTCCAGACCACTATTTAGACCTGAGGCTAATTTCAGAGTGATTGTGAAGCTACATTTGGAACACTTACTTCATCTGCGGTTTCTATACTGGAAAAAGAGAGCCACTATTCGTACTATCAAAGTAGGAGAAGAGAATACGAAATTTTTCCATGCTATGGCCACAGAAAGATACAGAAGGAATTATATTTCCTCTCTGAAGCTTGATTATGGAAATGTTACTACTGATCATGAACAAATTCCTGGGTGTTTCTGGTTAGCTTATAAAGCCAGGATGGGTCAGTCACATGGAATCAATCTTACTTTTGATCTACAGTCCTTGCTACATAAGGTGGATGGATTGGATGATCTCACCCTGCCTTTTTCCAAGGAAGAGATGGACAGGACGGTCAAGGAAATGCCCACTGACAAAGCACTAGGTCCCGATGGGTTCAACGGATTGTTTTTTAAGAAATGATGGCACACCCTCTGTGAGGACTTCTATACACTTTCCAAGGACTTTCATGCTGGAACTGCTAGGCAAGAAAACATGAACTCTTCATATATCACACTGGTGCCCAAAAAGGGCTCACCTGAGGAGGTTGGGGATTTCAGGCCAATTTCTTTGACTGGAATGGGGTTAAAATTTCTTTCCAAGATGGCTGCCAATAGGTTTCAGCTACACATTATGAATTGCATACACAAGAATCAGTATGGTTTCATTAAATCCAGGACAATCCAGGACTATGTTGGTTGGAATCTAGAGTACCTACATCAGTGTCACCAATCAAGAAAACCCATCGTTATTCTTAAGCTTGATTTTGAAAAAGCTTTTGATTCCATTGAACATGATTTCATTTTTCAAGTCTTGAGGCACAAGGGTTTCAATGATAAATGGATCCTTTGGGTCAAACAGTTGCTCTCCTCTGGATCATCCTCAATGTTGCATAATGGAGTCCCTGGCAGAAAGTTCCTGTGCAAAAAGGGTGTAAGACAAGGAGACCGTATGTCTCCTCTCCTCTTTGCCATTGTTGCAGATTTTCTACACACTTTAATCAATGACTGGTTGTTGACTAGAAAAACTGAGCTGCCAATCCCCTGTCATGATAAAGACTTCCCAATTATTCAATATGCAAATGACACCCTTATTATTATGCCTGCTGTGGAGTCTAAATTGCTGGAATTAAAAGGAATGCTCCTAATGTTCTCTCAGTCTACTGGACTCCATATTAATTATCATAAGTCTGCTATGCTGCCAATTAATTTGGATCAGGAAGAACTGTAGAGACTGGCTGATTCTGTTGGGTGCAAAGTTGGCTCTTTACCATTTACATATCTTGGTCTGCATGTTGGAACCACCAGGCCAAGGATTGTGGATTGAATGCCCCTAGTGGATAATATGGAAAGGAGACTATCTGCCAGCTCTTCCTTCTTGGCCCAGGGGGGCAGACTGCAATATCTAAACTCTGCTCTATCTTCAGTTCCCATTATTTTTCTCTGCGCTTAGACATCACCCTAGGTATACTCAAACATTTGGAAAGAATACAAAGGCAGTGTCTTTGGAGAAGGAATGGTCAAGACCAAGCTCCTGCACTTGCTGCCTGGGACTTGGTATGCAGACCTAAAAAGAAAGGGGGTCTTGGTATTATGAACCTGGCTGTTCAGAATGATGCTTTGCTACTTAGGCATGCTGATAAATTCTTTAACAAGGCTGATGTGCCTTGGGTCAACCTGATCTCGAATACATATTATCATGGCAGAGTTCCACAAGGCACATCTTTGTGTGGATCCTTTTGGTGGAAGGATATATGCAAGAGAATGGATAGTTACAGAGTTGTGACTTACATCAAACCAAATAAAGGGGACACATTCCTCTTCTGGTCAGATTCTTGGATGGTAGGAGATTCAAATATGCCTCTAGCGCATAGATTTCAAAGGTTGTTTTATTTTTCTATTGATACCTTCTCCACAGCTGAGGAGGTTTTCACTGCCTTTGATGCCAATGACATGGCCAGGATGTTCCATTTACCACTTTCTGAAAGAGCTTTTCAGGAATTACAATCTGTAGAGAACCTACTACAAAAATTTGTAAAGGGAGCAGTCCATGAATGATGTCTGGTTGTGAGCGGCAGATGGCAAGGGTTACTCTGCCAAGAGATTCTATATGCATGTTCATCAGCCAATCATTTCCAACCCTCTACTCAATTGGATTTGGAAAAGTTTTTGTACTATGAAAATTAAGGTATTCGCATGGATGCTTATTATGGATAGGCTGAATACCCAGGATATGCTTGAGAGAAGACATTGGAATGTCTCAGACTCCAATTTGTGTATTCTATGTCATGCAAAGATTAAATAGGATAGGGACCATCTATTCTTCACTTGCTTGTTTAGCACCAGGGTTTGGAGTTACCTGCAAATCCCATGGCAGGGCACTTCCATGTGGGACATTGTCATTGAAGCAAAAAAGGGATTTTCGTCAGCCTTCCTTCGCTGAAGTGGTCTTCACTGCCTGCTGGAACATATGGATCATTAGAAATGCAAGGGTTTTCAGGAATGAACGCCCTTCCTTCAGAAGATGAAAAGCTAATTTTATTCATGACATCTCCCTTTTAGCTCACAGAATTAAGGCTAGCTTTAGGGATGACCTTTTAAAGTGGGTTTCCTTTTTACCTCCTTAAGGTTTGTTATTTTCTCAAACAACCTTTGTAACTTTCTAGTATAGCCTGTTTGTTGTAATCTATGTTTTGGAATAAAAGAAAAGGCTGTGGGTTGTTTTCCCCTACAGTAGTCAGTCAAAAACACTGTTTCGAAAATGGAGCTTCTAGCAAACAGATCGAAATCCATGGGTTTGTGAGCAAGAACAAGAGAGAGAGCTATGGTAATTTTTTTGGAGGTTGGGGATGACATGAGCTAAAGAGGTAAGTGAGGGGACCCACATGGGGGCCACAACCCACCAGGGCGCGCCTAGGGTTGCTGGCGTCCCCAGGTGTCTTGTTGGCACTAGGTGCACACCCCTCTAATGTTATTTGCACCAGAAATTCAGAAAAAAAATCGTGTTAAATTTTCAGGACATTCTGAGAACTTTTATTTTTGGGTCATTTTTTTATTGCACGGAGAAATCAAAAAAGCGTATAAACAAGGTATTTTATTTTATTTAACTAAGGAAAATAGAAAACAAAAGGTGGATATAGAAATTTGAGTCCAGTAGATTTATCGACTTCATACCTCTCAAAAATAAGGTTGATCAAGTCTTATTAACAACCACTTTCAATTAGCATGAAACTAAAGAAATTTTGTAAAACACTAAGTTACCTCAATGGGGATATGCATATCCCCAACCATAATTATATCATATTTCTTTTTAGCAGTAGGTATAGGTAGATGAAAGCTTCCAATAGTGAGTGTCGGAGAATTTTCAATAACATTTACACAATTCACTTGGAATTGTTTCTTCGGAAAGTGCACCATATGCTCATTACCATTGATATGAAAAGTGACCTTGCTTTTATGCAATCAATAACAGACCCTGGAATATTTAAAAAGTGTCTACCAAGTATAATCGACATGTTTTCGTCCTCGGGCATCTCAAGAATAACAAAGTCCATTAAGATAGTAACATTTGCAACAACAATGGGCACATCCTCACAAATATTGATAGGTATGGCAGTTGATTTATTAGCCATATGCAAAGATATTTTAGTAGGTGTAAGTTTATTCAAATCAAGTCTTTTATATAAAGAGAAAGGCATAACACTAACACTAGCTCCCAAATCACACAAAGCAGTTTTGACATAATTTCTTTTAATGGAGCAAGGTATAGTTGGTATTCTAGGATCTCCATGTTTTCTAGGCACTCCATCCTTAAAATAATAATTAGCAAGCATGGTGTAGATTTTAACTTCAGGTATCTTTCTTTTATTAGTGATGATGTCTTTGATGTATTTACCATAAGGAGGCATCTTTAAGGTACCAGTTAAGCGGGTACACAAAAAGACTGGCCTAATCATTTCAGTAAAGCGTTCAAATTCTTCATCATACTTTTTCTTAGATGGTTTAGGTTGAGAAGGCATGGGTTTCTGAACCCATGGCTCTCTTCCTTTACCATGTTTTCTAGCCACAAAGTCTTTTTTTATCATATTGTTTATTTTTAGGTTGTGGGTTATCAAGATCAATAGCAGGTTCTATTTCCACATCTTTATCTGGTTCTTTATCATTAGTTGGTTGTGTATCCTCATGAACATCACTATCATTATCATTATGACTAGCTAGATGTTCATTACCAGATTGAGTTTCGGCATCAGAAATAGAGACATCATTATTATCATCAGGAGGTTTTCTATCTCAGGTTCAATAGAGGCATGCAAAGTCCTATCATTTTTGTTTTTATTTTTCTTCTTAGAAGGACTAGGTGTATCAACATTAATTCCTTGAGAGTCTCTTTCAATTCTTTTAGGTTGACCTTCAGAATAAAGAGGTTCTTGGGTCATTCTACCTCCTCTAGTCACTACTCTAATAGCATGATCATTCATATTATTATTCATTTCATTGAGCAATTCTCTTTGAGATTTAGCAACTTGTTCTAACTAGGTTTGAACCATAGAAGCATGTTTTCCTACTCCTCTAACATCACTATTGATTCTAAATAGCAAGTCACTCAAGCGAGCAATCATATCAGAATTATATTTCAATTGTTTCAGAACATTTGCATTGAAGTGATCTTGTTTCCTAATGTGGTTATCAAATTCATATAAGCATTGACTAGGATGTTTATAGTAAGGAATATCACCTTCATCAAACTTTAATAAATAATTTACCTGTACCACCTGTGGAGGTGGTGGTGTGTCAAGACCATGTATTTCTTCAATAGGTGGAAAATTCTAAACATCCTCAACTTTAATACCTTTTTATTTCATACATTTCTTTGCCTCTTGCATATCTTCAGGACTGAGAAATAAGATACCCCTCTTCTTTGTAGTGGGTTCAAGTGGTGGTTTAGGGAGAGTCCAATCATCATAATTCTTAAATATATTATACAATAGTTCCTCAACTTATTCAACAGTTCGTTCCCTGAAAACACAACCATCACAACTATCTAGGAAGTCCCTAGAAGTATCAGTTAGTCCATTATAAAAGATATCTAGTATTTAATTTTTCTTAAGAGGATGATCAGGCAAAGCATTAAGCAATTGGAGAAGCCTCCTACAAGCTTGTGGGAGACTCTCTTCTTCAATTTGTGCAAAGTTAATTATTTCCTGTAAAGCAGCTTGTTTCTTATGAGGAGGAAAATATTTTCCAGAGAAGTAGTAAATCATACCCTAGGGGCTACACACACAACCAGGAGTAAGAGTATTGCACCATATCTTAGCATCACCCTTTAATGAGAACGGAAATAATTTGAGAATATAGTAATAGCGAATCTTCTCATCACGAGCAAAAAGGGTAGTTATATCATTCAACTTAGTAAGATGTGCCACTATAGTTTCAGTTTCATAGCCATGGAAAGGATGAGATTCAACCAAAGTAATTAACTCTGGGTCGACAAAGAATTCATAATACTTATTAGGTCAAGTAGCAAACTTAGGATCACATTTCATTGTAGCATTCAAAGTCTTTTCTTTCTGTTTGCATAGTAATTTCTTAAGATCATATCTATCCTTACAAGAAAGAATCTCTCTAGCTACTTCTCGATCCATAACATAACCCTCATGTACCTTAGGCATTTCAAATCTAGGAGAGCTAGGTCTAATAGGTGTTTCATAATTATCAATTTCAAAGACTTCATCAGTTTCAATAATTTCATTCTCTCTAGCTCTAGCAATTTGTTCATCAAGAAATTCAGCTAGTGTCACAATATCATAAAGCAAGGTACTAGCATCATCATAAGCATCATTCATAGCAGAAGTAGCATCATCAATAACGTGTGACATATCATGTGGCTTGAGACTGCGTCGGTACTTCCCCAAAGAGGAAGGGATGATGCAGCACAACAACGATAAGTATTTCCCTCAGTTAGGAAACCAAGGTATCAATTTGTAGAGGAAGATCAAGCAACTATGTAAACACCCCCTGCACACAAAGAACAAATACTTGCAACCCGATGCGTAAGAGAGGTTGTCAAGCTCTAAACGATAAAAAGATAGATTAGGTTAGGAAATTTTAGGCAAATAGATCTCGCAAGAACATAAATTAAAATAAGTAAACAAAAGTGTAGCAACATATTTTAGGGTTTTGGAGTTAATACATCTGAAAACAAATGCGACAAAGAGATAGATCGGAAAGCAATATGTTGAAAAAGTAGACCCCGGGGCCGTAGGTTTCACTAGCTGCTTCTCTCATGAGTATAGCACACAGTGGGTGTACAAATTACTGTTGGGCAATTGATAGAAGATTGAATAGTCATGACGATATCCAAGGCAATGATCATTATATAGGCATCACGTCCAAGATAAGTAGACCGAAACCATTATGCATCTACTTCTATTACTCCACACATCGACCACTATCCACCATGCATCTAGTGTATTAAGTTCATGAATAAACGGAGTAATGCAATAAGAATGGTGACATGATGTAGACAAGATCTATTCATGTAGGAATAGACCCCATCTTGTTATCCTTAATAGCAATGATACATGCGTGCCTTGCTGCCCCTTGTGTCATTGGGAAAGGACACCGCAAGATCGAACGCATCACAAAGCACCTCTTCCCATGGAAAGAAAAATCAGTCTAGTTGGCCTAACAAAACCAAAGATTCGAAGAAGAAATACGAGGCTATATGTAATCATCCAAATAAGAGATCAAAGAAGACTCAAATCGTTTTCATGGAGAGAAACTGATCATGAACTCAAAATTCATCTGATCCCAACAAACACACGGAAAAAGTCATTACATCAAACAGATCTCCAAGAGACCATTGTATTCAGAATAAGAGAGAGAGGAAGCCATCTAGCTACTGCCTACGGACCCATAGGTCTATGGTGGACTACTCACGCATCATCGGAGAGGCACTCATGAAGACGATGCACCCCTCCATGATGGTGTTAGATTGGATCTCAAGGTTCTAGAACTTGCGGCAGCTGGAATTCTGTTCTGTCGACTCCCCTAGGGTTTTCCGAATATTTGAGGATTTATAGAGTTGATAGTCGGTGGAGGGGGTCCCAAGGCGATGACAACCCATCAGGGCGCCCTGGTGGGTTGTGGGCAACCTAGGCTCCGTCCTAGTTGCTTCTTTGGTCCATTGGCACTCTTCTGGTCCAAAAAAATCTCCAAAAAGTTTCTTCTTAATTGCACTCCGTTTGGTACTGATTTTCTACGAATAAAAAAACAAGCAAAAACAATAATTGTCACTTTGGCACTATATCAATAGGCTAGTCCCAAAAAATGATATAAAGTTGCTATAAAATGATTGTAAAACATCCAAGATTGATAATATAACAGCATGGAACAAGCAAAAATTATAGGTACGTTGGAGATGTATCAACATATCAAGATTAATAGCATGTGGTTCTGTTGCAAGTTTACTCATAACATAAGGTGAATCAAGTGCAGAGTGTGATGGGAAATTCATGCCTCCCCTCGTCCTAGAGGGAACGGTCTTGGTTCTTGTATCCTTCGGATTCTTGATAGTGATATATTGATATAAATCCCAAGTGACTCAACAAATATAGCTATGCTCCCCGGTAACGGCGCCTAGAAAAAGGTCTTGATGACCCACGAGTATAGGGGATCGAAACAGTTTTCGAGGGTAGAGTATTCAACCCAAATTTATAGATTCGACACAAGGGGAGCCAAAGAATATTTGAGAGTATTAGTAGTTGAGTTGTTAATTCAACCACACCTGGAGATAAATATCCGCAGCAAAGTGATCAGTAGCACAATAATACGATAGTTTGATAGCGGTGGTAACAGTAATAGTAGCGGTAACAATGATAGCAATAGGTTTGTAGCAAGTGCAATAGTAGCAGTAGCAGTAGTATCTTAGCAAGAACAATAAGTGGAAATCTCATAGGCGCTGGATGGGTGTATTGTTGGATGATATTCATCATATAATACTCATAACCTAGGGCGACACAGAACTAGCTCCAGTCCGTCAATGTATTGTAGGCATGTATTCCATAAATAGTCATACGTGCTTATGGAAAAGAACTTGCATGGCATCTTTTGTCCTACCCTCTTGTGGCAACAGGGTCCATAAGGAAACTTAAGGCCTCCTTTTAATAAAGAACCCGGACAAAGCATTAACACATAGTGAATACATTAACTCCTCAAACTACAGTCACCGAAAAGTATCGCAATTTCTGTCACCGCGGGGTTTACGGATCAAAACACGTAATAGGTGCATATGACTAGGCAAGATCGGATCAAGAACATAGATATAATGATGATAACATAAAAGGTTCAGATCTGAAATCATGGCACTCGAGCTTTAGTGACAAGCATTAAGCATGGCAAAGTCATAGCAATAATAATCTTTGAACATAGTGGATACTAGGGATCAAGCCCTAAAAAACTCGATTACATGATGAATCTCATCCAACTCCTCACCGACCAGCAAGCCTACGAAGGAATTACTCACTCCCGATGGGGAGTGGTACGTCTCCAACGTATCTATAATTTTTGATTGTTCCATGCTATTATATTATCTGTTTTGGATGTTTTATATGCATTAATATGCTATTTTATATTATTTTTGGGACTAACCTATTGACCTAGAGCCTGGTGCCAGTTTCTGTTTTTCCTTGTTTTTGAGTATTGTATATAAGGAATATTAAATAGAGTCCAAACGGAATAACATCTTCGCGATGATTTTTCTTGGACAATAAGACATCTACCAAACTTGGAGAGGAAGGCAGGAGACCTGCCACGAGGTCACAAGTCACCCTGGCGCGGCCCTTGGCTTGTGGCCCCCTAACAGGTCCTCTAACCCTAATCTCGGCTTATAAATTCCCAAATATTCCCACAATACCAAAAAGGGCAACGATAAGACTTTTCCGCCACCGGAAGCCTCCGTTCCTGAGAGATGCAATCTTCAAGCCTTTTCCGGTAATCTGGGGAGGGGAATTCGATCACAGAGCGCATCTACATCATCTCCATTACCCCTCTGATGATGCGTGAGTAGTCCACCACAGACCTACGATTTCATAGCTAGTTGCTAGATGGCTTCTTATCTCTCTTTGTGCTTCAATACCATGTTCTCCATGATCTTCATGGGGATCTATCTAATGTAATACACTTTTGAAGTGTGTTTGTCGAGATCCGATGAATTGTGGGTTTATGATCAGCTTATCTATGAATATTATTTGGTTCTTCTCTGAATTCTTATATGCATGATTTCATATCTTTGCGAGTCTCTTCGAGTTATTGATTTGGTTTGTCCAACTAGATTGGTAATTCTTGCAATGGGAGAAGTGCTTAGTTTTCTGTTCAATCTTGCAGTGTCCTCACCCAGTGACAAAGTAGGGGTAGCCAGGCATGTATTGTATTGTTGCCATCAAGGGTAAAAATATGGGGTTTTCATCATATTGCTTGAGTTTATCCATCTAATCAGGTCATCTTACTTAATGCGTTACTCTGTTCTTTATGAACTTAATACTCTAGATGCAGGCAGGAGTCGGTCGATGTGTGGAGTAATAGTAGTAGATGCAGAATCGCTTCGGTCTACTTCACATGGACGTGATGCCTATATACATAATCATTGTCTTGGATATCGTCATAACTATGCATTTTTCTATCAATTGCTCGACAGTAATTTGTTCACCCACCGTGTTATTTTCCTTCAATAGAGAAGCCTCTAGTAAACATATGCCCCCTAGGTCTATTTTCCGTATTATATTTTCAGATCTATATACAAAAAATACCAAAAATACCTTCTTGCAATTTATTTACCCTTTTTACTTTCCACAATCTTTCCCACCTATCTCTATCAGATCTAATCCTTGCAAGTAATTGTGAAGGGATTGACAACCCCTTTATAGCGTTGGGTGCAAGTGTTTGATTGTTTTTGTAGGTGTGTCTATTGGTGACTTGCTTGTTCCTCCTACTGGATTGATACCTTGGTTCTCAACAACTGAGGGAAATACTTATCTACTTTTCTGCATCATCCTTTCCTCTTCAAGGGAAAACCAATGCAAGCTCGAGAAGTAGCAACAAGGATTTCTGGCACCGTTGCCGGGGAGGATACACATCAAGCCTACCAAGTACCCATCACAAACTCATCTATTGCATTTACATTATTTGCCATTTTCCTATTGTTTTCCTCTCCCCTACTTCTAAAATGATTTTCAGAAAAACCCAAAAAGATTTTCCTTTTTATTCGCCCTTCTTCTATTCGCCTTTTCGTTTGCTTTTTGTTTGCTTGTGTGCTAGATTGCTTGCTTTGTCACCATGTCTGAGAATACCAAATTGTGTGACTTCTCCAATAATAATAATAGTGATTTTATTAGTACTTCGATTGTTCCCGCCACTAGTGCAAAGTCTTATGAAATTAATGCCGCTTTGCTCAATCTTGTTATGAAAGAACAATTTTCTGGCCTTCCTAGTGAAGATGTAGCATCCCATCTAAATACTTTCATTGAGTTGTGTGACACACAAAAGAAGGAAGATGTGGATAATGATATTGTTAAATTGAAGTTATTTCCATTCTCACTACGAGATTGTGCTAAAACTTGGTTTTCATCTTTGCCCAAAAATAGTATCGATTCTTGGAATAAGTGTAAAGATGCTTTTATTTCCATGTACTTTCCACCCGCTAAGATCGTCTCCCTTAGGAATGATATAATGAATTTTAAGAAACTTGATCATGAGCATGTTGCACAATCTTGGGAGATGATGAAATTAATGATTAGAAATTGCCTCGCGCATGATTTGAGTTTATGGATGATTATACAATTTCTTAATGCGGGATTGAATTTTACATCCACGAGTCTTCTAGATTCCGCTGCGGGTGGTACTTTTATGGAAATAACATTAGGAGAAGCTACTAACTCCTAGTTAACATTATGGCGAATTACTATCAATGGCATCCTTTGCATCCAAGAGACCAAATGGAGGGGACAGAAGGCGAAGGAGGTGGAGGGTACCGGCTTCAAGCTGTGGTACACGGGGACGGTTGCAAATAGAAATGGAGTAGGCATCTTGATCAGCAAGAGTCTCAAGTATGGAGTGGTAGACGTCAAGAGATGAGGGGACCGAATTATCCTGGTCAAGCTGGTAGTTGGGGACTTAGTTCTCAACGTTATCACCGCGTATGCCCCGCAAGTAGGACACAATGAGAACACCAAGAGGGAATTCTGGGAAGGCCTAGAGGACATGGTTAGGAGTGTACCTGTTGGCGAGAGGCTCTTCATAGGAGGAGACCTTAATGGCCACGTGGGCACATCTAGCATAGGTTTTGAAGGGGTGCATGGGGGATTTGTCTATGGCATCAGGAATCAAGAAGGAGAAGATGTCTTAAGCTTTGCGCTAGCCTATGACATGATCGTAGCTAACACCCTCTTTAAGAAGAGAGAATCACAATTAGTGACTTACAGTAGTGGGCAACACTCTAGCCATATTGATTTCATCCTCTCAAGAAGAGAAGACAGGCGTGCATGCCTAGATTGTAAGGTGATACCTGGAGCGAGTGTTGTCCCTCAGCATAAGCTTGTGGTTGTTGACTTCGCTTTCGTATTCATGTCCAGCGGGATAAGCGTGCCAAAGTCGCTAGAACAAAGTGGTGGAATCTCAAGGGGGAGGTAGCTCAGGCGTTCAAGGTCATTAAGGAGGGCCCTTGGGACGAATGAGGTAACACAGACACCATGTGGATGAAGATGGCGACTTGCATTCGTAACGTGGCCTCAGAGGAGTTTGGAGTGTCCAGGGGAAGTTGAAGAGAAGCTAAAGATACCTGGTGGTGGAACAATGATGTCCAGAAGGTAATTAAGGAGAAGAAAGATTGTTTCAGACGCCTATATCTCGATAGGAGTGCAGACAACATGGAGAAGTACAAGATGACAAAGAAGGCCCCAAAGCAAGCTGTGAGTGAAGCAAGGGGTCGGGCGTATGAGGACCTCTACCAACGGTCAGACATGAAGGGAGGAGAAATGGACATCTATAAGATGGCCAAGATCCGAGAGAGGAAGACAAGGGATGTTGACCAAATCAAGTACATCAAGGTCGGATCAAATCAACTTCCCATGAAGAACGAGGATATTAAGCATAGATGGCGGGAGTACTTTGACAAGCTATTCAATGGGGAGAGTGAGAGCTCTACCATTGATCTAGGAGAATCCTTTGATGATACTAGCATGCGTTTTGTGCGGCGAATCCAGGATTCGAAGGTCAAGGAGGTTTTAAAGAGGATGAAAGGAGGCAAGGCGATGGGACCTGATTGTATCCCCATTGATGTGTGGAGAAGCCTTAGGGACATGGCGATAGTATGGCTAACCAAACTGTTCAACCTCATTTTTTGAGCAAAGAAGATGTCGGAAGGTTGGCGACGAAGTATATTAGTACCAATATTCAAGAACAAGGGGGATGTTCAGAGTTGTACTAATTATCGTGGAATTAAACTGATGAGACATACACTGAAGATATGGGAGAGAGTCATTGGGCACTGCTTAAGAAGAATGACAAGCATGACCAAAAATTAGTTTGGTTTCATGCCTGGGCGGTCGACCATGGAACCCATTTTCTTGGTATGACAACTTATGCAGAGATATAGGGAGCAAAAGAAGGACTTGCATATGGTGTTCATTGACTTGGAGAAGGCCTATGATAAGATACCATAGAATATTATGTGGTGGGCCTTGGAGAAACACAAAGTCCCAACAAAGTACATTACCCTCATGAAGGACATGTACGATAATGTTGTGACAAGTGTTCGAACAAGTGATAATGTTGATGACTTCCCGATCAAGATAGGACTGCATCAGGGGTTAGATTTGAGCCCTTATCTTTTTGCCATGGTGATGGATGTGGTCACAAGGGATATACAAGGAGATATACCATCGTGTATGCTCTTTGCAGACGATGTGGTGATAGTTGATGATAGTCAGGCGGGGGTCAACAGGAAGTTGGAGTTATGGAGGCAAACCTTGGAATCGAAAGGCTTTAGACTTAGTAGGTCTAAAACCGAGTACATTAGGTGCGCTTTCAGTACTACTAGGCACGAGGAGGAGGAGGATGTTAGCCTTGATGGGCAGGTGGTGCCTCAGAAGGACACCTTTCGGTATTTGGGGTCAATGTTGCAGAAGGATGGAGATATCGATGAAGATGTGAACCATCGAATTAAAGCCGGATGGATGAAGTGGCTCCAAGCTTCTCGCATTCTCTATGATAAGCGGGTGCCACAAAAACTAGAAGGCAAGTTTTATAGGACGGTGGTTCGACCCACAATGTTGTATGGCGCTGAGTGTTAGCCGACTAAAAGGCGACATGTGCAACAATTAGGTGTGGCGGAGATGCGCATGTTGAGATGGATGTGTGGCCAAACAAGGAAGGACTGAATCCGAAATGATGACATATGAGATAGAGTTGGGGTAGCGCCAATTTAAGGGAAGCTTGCCCAACATCGTCTCAGATGGTTTGGGCATATTCAGCGTAGGCCTCCAGAAGCCCTAGTGGACAGCGGACGGCTAAAGCATGTTGATAATGTTAAAAGAGGCTGGGGTAGATCGAACTTGACACGGGAAGAGTCTGTAAAGAGAGATCTGAAGGATTGGAGCATCACCAAAGAACTAGCCATGGACAGGGGTGCGTGGAAGCTTGCTATCCATGTGCCAGAACCATGAGTTGGTTGCGAGATCTTATGGGTTTCACCTCTAGCCTAGCCCAACTTGTTTGGGACGAAAGGCTTGGTTGTTGGTGGTGTTGGTGGTGCTGTTGTTGTTGTTGGCATACCGAAAGATCTCCTACTAGTAAAAAAGTGCATGCTATTGAAGAAATAAATACTTTGAGTGAAAACATGGATGAATTAATGAAATTGTTTGCTAGTAAGAGTGCTCCTATTGATCCTAATGATATGCCTTTGCCTTCTTTGATTGGGAATAATAATGAATCTATGGATGTGAATTTTGTTGGTAGGAACAATTTTGGTAATAACACGTATAGAGGTAATTTCAACCCTAGGTCATTTCCTTGTAATTCCTCTAATAATTATGGTAATTCCTTCAACAATTATTATGGAAATTATTATAAGATGCCCTCTGATCTTGAGACAATATTAAAGAATTTATTAGTTCTCAAAAGGTTTTTAATGTTTCGATTGAAGAAAAGTTGCTCAAGATTGATGATTTGGCTAGGAAGGGTGATAGAATTTCACTTGAGATTGATTCTTTGAAAATTATATCTACTCCACCCAAGCTTGATATTAATGAGTCTTTAGAAACTATGAGAACTTCTATTGATGAGTGTAAGGAAAGAACTGCTAGAATGCATGCTAAGCGTGAATGGCTTGAAAAGGTGTGTTCTCGTCATAATAATGATGAAGATCTTAAAGCGATTGATGTGACTCCTATTGAATCTTTATTTTCTAATTCCAATCTTGATAAATATAGGACTGGAGATAAGTCAACTTTAGTTAAAATTCATCCCAATGATTCGGAGTTTATAGATCTCAATGCTAAAATTGATAAAAGTGGGATTGAAGAGGTCAAAACTGTAAATAGAAATGAACCCACTCTTTTGGATTTCAAGGACTTAAATTATGATAGCTGTTCTTTGATTGATTGTATTTCGTTGTTGCAATCCATGTTGAATTCTCCGCATGCTTATAATCAAAATAAGGCTTTTACTAAACATATCGTTGATGCTATGATGAAATCTTTTGAAGAAAAAGTTGACTTGGAAGTTTCTATCCCTAGAAAGCTTCATGATGAGTGGGAACTACTATTAAGATTAAAATTAAATATTATGAGTGTCATGTTTTGTCTGATTTTGGTGCTAGTGTTTCCACGATTCCGCAAACTTTATGTGATGTGCTAGGTTTCCATGAACTTGATGATTGCTCTTTGAATTTGCATCTAGCGGACTCCACTATTAAGAAACCTATGGGAAGAATTAATGATGTTCTTATTGTTGCACATAGGAATTATGTACCCATAGATTTCATTTTTCTTGATATAGATTGCAATCCTACATGTCCTATTATTCTTGATAGACCTTTCCTTAGAACGATTAGTGAAATTATTGATATGAAAGAAGCAAATATTAGGTTACAATTTCCATTAAGGAAAGGATGAAACACTTTCCTAGAAATAAAATAAGATTGACTTATGAATCTGTTATAAGAGCTACTTTTGGATTGCATACCAAAGACGACAATACCTAGATCTATTGCGTTTTGCCTAGCTAGGGGCGTTAAACAATAGCGCTTGTTGGGAGGCAACCCAATTTTATTTTTATGTTTTTGTTTGTACTTGTGTTTTTGAGTGTTTCACACATTATTACCTCTGTAGTAATTGTGTTTTGGTGTTTTAATTAGTGTTTTAGCCAAGTAAGACCTTTGGTATGGTCTATGGTGATTGTTGATTTGATCTTGCTGAAAACTAAAACTTTTGCGCCCAGTCCAGGAATTTTATAACTTTATCAAAGTGTTGAATGAGTCTTAAATTTTTACAAAATATTTAAATACAAATTTCCCAGGTTTTCCTAAGTTTTCAGAATTTTTGGAGTTACATAAGTATACGAAGTTTCCAGATTGCTACATATTGTTCTATTTTTGACAGATTCTGTTTTCTTTGTGTTGTTTACCTAGTTTGATGTATATATGGGTCGTATCGGGGGGTATGAACCATGGAGAAGTTGGAATACAGTAGATATTACACCAATATAAACAAAGAATAATTTCACAACAGTACCTAAGGTGGTGATTTATTTTCTTATACTAACGGATCTCACGAGTTTTCTATTAAGTTTTGTGTTGTGAAGATTTCAAGTTTTGGGTAAAGATTTGATGGACTATGGAATAAGGAGTGTTGGGTTCTACGGTAGGTGCATCGCATGCAAATCAAAAAATTCCTATGCACAGAACAACCAAGAACATGATACGGAGATGGATCACAGATCATTACCACTAGACGAGCAGTGTCGTGCAGCGGAAGTAGACTTGGGGCAGCGCGTTTGTGTGGTACGTCTCCTCCTTGTCTGATCTCCCTCGAACAGCTGATCCAATCTCCCTCGTGCAGCTGGTCACCAGATCCCACATAAAGGTTCGTTGGAGCAGCGCAAGTGCACCGCCTCTAGCGGTATCCGCGCGTGCAGGAGGAACACCGTGTGGCTGACTGCTAGGTCTGGTCACACAGCCGGAGGTGGCTAGTTGCAACTCATGCAAAGCCCTAATGACGGCACGAAAGCGATCAACCGGATGGGTGTGCCGCACCTCCACTATATATAGGCATCCGGTGCAGGCTCAACTCTTGGGCCTCACACGGATCCTAAATCCCACGTGTTCCTTCCCTTAAGCGCGCGATCCCTTAGGTTCTCATTCACTCGGTCACGAGTCAGATCACATCCGGGTCCACGAGTCGGTAGCGGCCTCTAGCAAGGTGTGCCGACTCCAAGTGTCTGATGAAGCTGGTTAGGCGAACTTGTACTTCACACTTCTATTCCCTTTGCCACACGATATATGTTGTCGTGCACAAGGAGACATGGTCATCCTTGTTGCAGCACGACCTCTTTCTCGTTCCGGTGAATCCGGCCGACACTTTGGATTATCTCATAATCCTCATCGCATGGCTATGCTTATCCAGGACCGATCACCCGAGGGGCCTAGAGTATATCTCTCCTGATCGGATGGGCAAATCCCATCTTGCTCGACCATGTCTTGCAGCATGGATCATGACAAGCCCGAAACCTACATTTGTACTACCCAGTCACGGAGTAGCGTTTGGTCGTCCCAAAGCAAGTCTGTCACCATCCCGAGTACATGCGCCAGCTCAGGTCTTAGGACATAGAACGTATGTTGTACTAAAGACTCATAGATGACCTATCGTTGCGTCTCATTGTTGGGTCTATCCAACTCAGACCTTATCTCAACTCGGATCTGACTATGTCGAATCCGACCAGACCTTTCAGAGTCCATATTATCCGGCTAGCATTCAACGCTACATGGTTAGTGAGACCGAACCATCCATCGTGTCATATGCTAGTCTAACTAGCTACGCATCCACACAGCCCTTTCGACTAGGGACCATTTAGGAGATTTATCATACAATGCATAGTCTCACAAACAAGTCACGTACTTGTTAATACACACCAGTGATAATGTCTAAGGACTATCTTTATTCATAAACACATAGGAAATATCATCATACATGATTGCCTCTAGGGCATATCTCCAACAGTCTCCCACTTGCACTAGAGGTAATCAAATAGACATCAAATGCCCATAGCTCTAATGTGCCCCTCATGCTTGGGTTGTGGAAGTGGTTTAGTCAATGGATCTGCAACATTTGCATCCGTATGAATCTTACATAATTTTGTATCACCTTTCTCTACGAGCTTTCGTGTCAGATGATATTTTCGGTCTATGTGCCTGGTCTTGTGCTATTGTCTCGGCTCCTTGGCATGTGCATTGGCACCTGAATTATCGCAATAAAGGTCCAACGGTTTTGACCAGCCCGGGAACACAACAACATCTTCCAGGAACTTCCGAATCCAAACACCTTCCTTTGCGGCTTCACAAGTCACAATGTATTCGGCCTCTGTTGTGGAGTCGGCCATCATATCTTGCATGGAACTTGTCCAGCTCACTGCTCCACCATTCATGACATACACAAATCCAGTTTGCGATTGACAATCATCCCTATCGTTTGGAAACTAGCATCAGCGTAACCCTTTACGCACAGCTCCTCCTCACCTCCATAAACTTGCAACATCTCTTTAGTCCTTTTTAGGTACTTCAAGATAGTTTTCACCGCTGCCCAGTGACTCTTACCTGCATCGGCCTGCTATCTTCTTGTTAAGCTTATTGCATAGGCAACATCAGGCCGTTTACATAGAATGTCATACATGATAGATCCTATTGCCGAGGCATATGGAATCCCACTCATCCAGTTTCGCTCGTCAAAAGTCATAGGACTCTGAGTCTTGCTTAGCCTTATGCCATGTGAGATGGGCAAGAACCCTTTATTTGCCTCACTCATGTTGAACCTCTTCAACACTTTGTCTATGTACGTGCTCTGGCTCAAGCCAAGCAGCCTCCTCGATCTATCTCTATAGATCTTGATGCCTAAAATGTACACTGCCTCTCCAAGGTCTTTCATCGAAAACTTGCCATTCAATGATTCCTTGACAGAGTTCAGCATCGAAACATCATTTCAGATCAGCAGTATGTCATCCACATACAAGATCAAAAATACTAACGAGCTCCCACTAGACTTCTTGTATAAACAATAGTCCTCTTCGTTCTTGACGAAACCAAGGTCAACGATGACTTCATCAAAACGAATGTTCCAACTCCGAGCTGCTTGCTTCAATCCATATATGGATCTATTGAGCTTCCATATTTTATCAGCATTAGTTGGATCGACAAAACCTTTGGGATGTATCATGTATACATCCTCTTTTAAATTTCCATGAAGGGGAGCCATTTTGACATCCATCTGCCATATCTCATAATCAAAATATGCAGTTGTAGCTAGTATGATCCTCACCGACTTTAGCATCGCTACCGGAGAGTAGGTCTCATCATAGTCAATTCCTTGAACTTGTCCATAACCTTTAGCGACAAGTCGAGCTTTGTGGAGTTGAACATTTCCATCCACATCAATTTTCTTCTTAAAGACCCATTTGCAACCAATGGAAACTATGTCAGGTGGTGGATCAACAAGGTCCCAGACTTGATTGTCATCCATGGACTTTAACTCGAATCTCATGGCCTATAGCCATGCCTCAGAATCTGGGCTCACCATCGCTTTCACATACGTGGACGGCTCCTCGCTTTCTAGCAACAAAACGTCGCGCACTCTACGCAATCTGTCCGACCTCCGTGGCTTCGGTGCCGACTCCACTACGGGTTCTCTGATCGACTCTGGTGTGATCTCGTCACCAACTGAGTTGCCCGCAAGTGGCTCTCGAACTTCTTTGAGTCACACCGCTCTCTCACTGGCCTCCCGACCTAGAAACTCTTTCTCTAGGAAAACCCCGTTCCTACCAACGAACACTTTGCTCTTTTCTCGGTTGTAGAAGTTATATCCCAAGGATTCCTTCGGATATCCCACGAATATGCATTTATCCGACTTGGGTGTAAGCTTGTCCGACAAGAGTCACTTGAAAAATGCTTCACAACCACAAATCTTTAGAAAAGACAAACTAGGACTCTTCCCAGTTCACATCTCATGTGGTGTCTTGTCTACAGATTTTGATGGTACCCTATTAAGTGTGAAAGCTGCAGTTTCGAGAGCGTATCCCCAAAATGACAAGGGTAAATCCGATTTGTTCATCATCGAACAGACCATGTCTAACAAGGTTTGATTTCTACATTCTGACACACCGTTTCTCTGTGGCGTACCCAGAGGTGTGAGTTGAGGTACTATACCTCGGCTTTTCAGGTGATTATCAAACTCGTGGCTCATGTACTCACCTCCACGATCTGATCGTAGAAGTTTTATCATCTTGCCGAGCTGATTTTCAACCTCGTTCTGAAACTCCTTGAACATTTCAAAAGTTTTCGACTTGTGCCTCATCAAATAGATATATCCATATCTACTCTAGTCGTCGGTAAAAGTCACGAAGTACTGATAGCCAACTCTGGCCGTTGTGCTCATTGGACCACACACATCACTATGTATAAGCTCCAACAGCTCGAACGCCCTCTCGCAACTCTTTGCAAAAGGAGACTTACTCATCTTGCCTAGCAAGCATGATTCACATGTCTCGAATGACCCAAAGTCGAACGAAGTTAGGAGTCCATCATCATGGAGCTTCTTCATGCATTTTAGACTAATGTGTCCAAGCCGGTAATGCCAGAAGTATGTCGGATTTATCTCATTAGGATTATGGCTCTTGACATTCACGTTATAGACTGGTTCCATTTCTAGATTTAAAATAAATAGCACATATACTATGGGTGCATAACCATGGAACATTCCATTCAAATAAAATGAACAACCATTGTCCTTTATATTGAATTCATAACCTTGACTCATCAAGCATGAGGCAGAAATAATGTTCCGACTAAGTGCGGGAATGTAATAACAATTATTCAATTCCAAAATAAATCGACAAGGAAGCTTGAGATGCATCGTGCCGACCTCCAACACAGCAACTCTTGCTTTGTTGTCGACCCTGATGTCAATCTCCCCTTATGCCACACGCCTAGTTCTTACCAGCCCCTGCATCGAGTTGCAAATATGAACAACCGATCCGGTATCAAAGACCCAAGAGCTACTAGGTATGTCAACAATGTAAATGTCTATAACATATGTAACAAGTGTACCTTTGCCTGAAGAAGCATCTCCGGCCTTCTTGTCATGCTCAGCAAGCCACTTGCTACAGTTCCTCTTCCAGTGACCAACTTCCTTGCAATGAAAGCAAATGGTCTTTGAGTTCGGTCCGGACTTCGGCTCAGCGACGGAGACAACCTTCTCCATGCCCTTTGCCTTACCCTTTTTCTTGGACCAACTCTTCTTGAATTTAGCCGAGTTATGCACCATCAACACTTGATGCATGCCTTTCTTAATATCTTGCTCCGCCACCTTGAGCATCCCATGCAATTCAGTGAGCTTCTTATCCATGTCGTGCATATGGTAGTTCGAGACAACGTCCCATAGCTAGGTGGAAGAGAACCCAAGATTGCATCCGTGGACAACTCGTCCCCTAGTGGGAAACCTAACCGATCCAAAGCTGGAACGTACCCGATCATCCTGATCATGTGCGGCCTCAGTGGATCACCCTCTTTACACTTACAGTCCGTCAAGGATTGCTAGACGTTGAACCTCTCGGTCCTAGCCTGCACCTGAAACATGCTCTTCAGACTCTCGATCATATCAAAAGCCTGAATGTTTTCATAATCCTGTTGCAAATCGGGCTCCATACAAGCCAGCATGAGGCAGTTGATCTCTTTTGATTCATCAATGAGTTTCTGGTGGGCATTCTTGGTTGTGGAATTAGCATTCTCGGTAGGTTCCTTTGGCAGTGGATCCTCAAGAACATGTTCCTTTTTATCGTGCTTGAGAACAATTCTCAAATTTCTATACCATGTGGTAATTCAGTTTATCCTTTTCGAGAATTGATTTCAATGCAAAGTTGGGTTGAGAAGGTGGTGACATTGATCCACAACAGAAAATATGCAATCACTAAGCAATGTGTTTATGTAGAGTAATTCAAGTCTTGAACATAACTACTCCCACTGAAGTCAGCATCCCTTCGCATACTCTCAGTGATTTAGGACCCGTCTAGCACGAGCGACTAGTGAGCTTTAGCATCACTGCTAGCCAACTTGCCTATTCGGTAAGCAACTCATTGCTAATCCTATCTCTATACGACTCTTGTCGGTTAGGTAGGTATCTTATAACCCGGCTCCCAACCTTCTTTGCCACAAGTCCCAAAACTGTTTTGATAGCCTTGTCAAGTTAACCTGATGCAGTGCATGTCCATGTCCGACATGAATCCTCCAGTTCAAGGACACCTAGTAGCACCTCAATTGTATGAGCCCACTACCAGGCATACTTGACGTGTGAAGGTGCAACATCCGGAATGGAAATATGCTTGATATTAATGAGGGAACTTTCTACCATACTAACATGCATAGAAACAAGAAGCAATATCCATCACATATAAACATAAATATGTGAAATAGTATGGCTCCTTCATGGACGTCCTTCCAGGCTGGCTCCAACTCCGATGACAAGGGTCGAACTCTGTCTTGTCTGTCACGCCAGGACGCCAAAGCCTCGAACTTGATCTCTGTCCTCCAACTACTACAACTAGTAATGAATTTACAGAGAATCACAAGTCGACACGCAGGTCGTTATACAATATAATGACAACACTTTGCCTCCTATCGGCTGACAATCATGACACGTAGGTCATGTTAAATTACACACATGCATCACATACATACGAGCCATACTATTCACATCAAACCTGCAAAACAACTTATGATAGAATCACATTCTACTGGTTTGTGTGATCATATACAAAATACAAGGCGCTACATTTTTGGAAATCACAGATCGCATCTGCACTCCAATCACACCGAATTTTCCAATCTGACTGATCTCATTGATCATCACGAACTCGATTCGGATTTACGTTTCACAGTTAACCCTGATGGTGGATACCGACCGGTACGGGTAGGTTGTGTCAGGACCTCATCGATTTCGACTGACAGAAATCATAGCCTCAATCTATCCCGATGTGCAGTTGATCTCATCAACCGAGCATATAGCCGACCTCATGAACGACGATAGATCTCATCCGCCACTTCCAAATATCAAATATGCGTCCGATCTGAATTTGAATCCTATAACAAAGGCTCTGACACCACTGTTGGGTTCTACCATAGGTGCATCGCATGCAAATCAAAAATTTCCTACGCACAGAACAACCAAGAACTTGCTACGGAGATGAATCACAAATCGTTACCACTAGCGTGCAGTGTCGTGCAGCGGAAGTAGAGTTGGGGCAGCGTGTTTGTGGGGTCCGTATCTTCCTCATCTGATATCCCTCGAACGGCCGATCCAATCTCCCTCGTGTAGCCAGTCGCCAGATCCCACGTACAGGTTCGCCGGAGCAGCACAAGTGCACCGCCTCTAGCGGTATCCGCGCGTGCAGGAGGAACACCGTGCGGCTGACTGCTAGGTCTGGTCACATAGTCGGTGGCGGCTCATGGTGGTGTCTTGCTGCAACTCATGCAAAACCCTAATGACGATGCTGAAGTGATCAACCGGATGGGTGTGCTGCACCTCCACTATATATAGGCATCCGGCGCGGGCTCAACTCTTGGGCCTCGCACGGATCCTAAAGCCCACGTGTTCCTTCCCATAAGCACGTGACCCCTTAGGTTATTGTTCACTTGGTCACGAGTCGGATCACATCTGGCTCGACCAGTCGGTAGCGGCCTCTAGCAAGGCGTGCCGACTCCAAGTGTCTGAAGAAGCTGGTTAGGCGAACCTGTACTTCACACTTCTATTCCCTTTGCCACACGATATATGTTGTCATGCACAAGGCAACATGGTCTTCCTTGTTGCAGCACGACCTCTTTATCATTCTGGTGAATCTGACCAACACTTCAGATTATCTCATAATCCTCATCGCATGGCTATGCTTATCCAGGTCCGATCACCCGAGGGGCCCAGAGTATATCTGTCCTGATCGGAGGGGCAAATCCCATCTTGCTCGACCATGTCTCGCAGCATGGGTCTGGACAAGCCTGAAACCTACCTTTGTACTACCCAGTCATGGAGTAGCATTTGGTCGGCCCAAAGCAAGTCTGTCACCATCCCGAGTACATGCGCCAACTCAGGTCTTAGGACATAGAACGTATGTTGTACTAGAGACTCATAGATGACCTATCGATGTGTCTCATAGTTGGGTCTGTCCAACTCAGACCTTATCTTGACTCGGATCCGACTATGTCGAATCCGACCAAACCTTTCAGAGTCCATATTATCCGGCTAGCATCCAACACTACATGGTCAGTGAGACCGAACCATCCACCGTGTCATATGCTAGTCTAACTAGCTACGCGTCCACACAACCCTTTCGACTAGGGACCATTTAGGACAGTTATCATACAATGCATATTCTCACAAACAAGTCACGTACTTGTTAATACACATCACTGATAATGTCGAAGGACTATCTTTATTCATAAACACATAGGAAATATCATCATACATGATTACCTCTAGGGCATATCTCCAACATGGAGTGGCAAGAGCCTAAGCTTGGGGATGCCCAAGGCACCCCAAGGAATCATGGATGCCAAAAAGTCTAAGTTTGGGTATGCCCCGGAAGGCATCCCCTCTTTCGTCTAGAATCCATCGGTAAATTTACTTGAGGTTATATTTTTATTCACCACATGATATGTGTTTTGCTTGGAGCGTCTTGTATGATATGAGTCTTTACTTTTTAGTTTGCCACAATTATCCTTGCTGAACACATCTTTTTAGAGAGACATGCATGAATCGTGAATTTATTAGAATACTCTATGAGCTTCACTTATATCTTTTGAGCTAAGCAATTTTGCCCTAGTGCTTCCCTTATATCTTTTAGAGCACTGCGGTGTTTTGTTTTATAGAATAATTGAACTCTCGTACCTCACTTATATTATTTTGAGAGTCTTTACACAACATGGTAATTGGTTTAGGTTATGAATTTGGTCCTAATATAATAGGCATCCAAGAGGGATATAATAAAAACTTTCATATAAATTACATTGAATATTATGAGGAGTTTGACTCCTTGCATAAAGTTTTGAGATATAAGGATGGTGATATTAGAGTCATGTTAGGAAGTAATTGTGGATTGGTAGAAATACTTGTGTAAAGGTTTGTGATTCCCGTAGCATGCACGCATGGTGAACTGTTATGTAAGGAAGTCGGAGCATGATTTGTTTATTAATTGTCAACCTTTGTGTGAGGGTCGGGAGCGCGGCGATGGTTTATCCTACCAACCTCTCCTCTGGGAGCATGCATCTAATACTTTGCTTCGATGACTAATAGACTTTTGCAATAAGTATGTGAGTTCTTTATGATTAATGTGAGTCCATGGATTATACGCACTCTCACCCTTCCACCTTTGCTAGCCTCTCTAGTACCGCGCAACTTTCGTCGGTGCATTAAACCCCTCATATATCCTTCCTCAAAACAGCCATCATACCTACCTATTATGGCATTTCCATATCCATTCCGAGATATATTTCCATGCAACTTCCATCGTTCCGTTTATTATGACACGCACCATCATTTGCATATTGCTTTGCATGATCGTAAGATAGCTAGCACGATGTTTTCATGGCTTGCCCATTTTTTGAAGTCATTTGCTATGCTAGATCATTGCACATCCCCGTACACCGCCGGAGGCATTCATATAGAGTCATATTTTGTTCTAGATATCAAGTTGTAATTCTTGAGTTGTAAGTAAATAGAAGTGTGATGACCATCATTATTATAGTATTGTCCCATGTGAGGAAAGGATGATGGAAGCTATGATTCCCTCACAAGTTGGGATGAGACTCGAGACATTATGAAAAATAAAATAGGCCAGCGAAGCCTAAATAAGAAAATAGGGCATTGATGCCCACCAAAATAAAAAATGAGAGAAAAGATAAAAGGGACAATGCTACTATCTTTTTTCCACACTTGTTTTTGAAAGTACCACCATGATCTTCATGATAGAGAGTCTCCTATTTTGTCAGTTTCATATACTAGTGGGAATTTTTCATTATATAACGTGGCTTGTATATTCCAATGAAGGGCTTCCTCAAATTGCCCTAGGTCTTCATGAGCAAGCAAGTTGGATGCACACCCATTTAGTTTCTTTTTGAGCTTTCATACACTTATAGCTCTGGTGCATCTGTTGCATGGCAATCCCTACTCAATCACATTGATATCTATTAATGGGCATCTCCATATCCCGTTGATACGCCTAGTTGATGTGAGACTATCTTCTCCTTTTTCTTCACAACCTCCACCATATTCTATTCCACCTATAGTGCTATATCCATGGCTCACGCTCATGTATTGCATGAAAGTTGAAAATTTTTGAGAACATAAAAGGTGTGAAACAATTGCTTGACTTGTCATCGGGGTTGTGCATGATATAAAACTTTGTGTGGGGAAGATGCAGCATAGCCAGACTATATGATTTTGTAGGGATAACTTTCTTTTGCCATTTTATTTTGAAGAGACACAATTGCTTTGTTAGTATGCTTGAAATATTATTCTTTAATGTCAACATTAAGCTTTTGTTTTGAGTTTATGGATCTGAACATTCATGCCACAATAAAGGATATTACATGGATATATATGATAGGTAGCATTCCACATCGAAAATTCTGTTTTTATCATTTACCTACTCGAGGATGAGCAGGAATTAAGCTTGGGGGTGTTGATACGTCTCCAACGTATCTATAATTTTTGATTGTTCCATGCTATTATATTATCTGTTTTGGATGTTGTATATGCATTAATATGCTATTTTATATTATTTTTGGGACTAACCTATTAACCTATAGCCTAGTGCCAGTTTTTGTTTTTTCCTTGTTTTTGAGTATTGTAGATAAGGAATATTAAACAAAGTCCAAACGGAATAAAATCTTCGCGATGATTTTTCTTGGACCAGAAGACATCTACCAGACTTGGAGAGGAAGGCAGGAGACCTGCCAGGAGGTCACAAGCCACCCGGGCACGGCCAGGGGCACCCTCTGGCTTGTGGCCCCCCATCAGGTCCTCTAACCCTAATCTTCGGTCTATAAATTCCCAATATTCCTCCAATACCAAAAAGGGCAACGATAATACTTTTCCGCCGCCGGAAGCCTCTATTCTCAAGAGATCCAATCTTGTAGCCTTTTCTGATAATCTGGCGGAGGGGGGTCGATCACGAAGGGCATCTACATCAACTCCATTGTCCCTCCGATGATGCGTGAGTATTCCACCACAGACCTACGGGTCCATCGCTAGTAGCTAGATGGCTTCTTCTCTCTGTGTGTGCTTCAATACCATGTTATCCATGATCTTCATGGGGATCTAACCGATGTAATACTCTTTTGCATTGTGTTTGTCGAGATCCGATGAATTGTGGGTTTATGATTGAAAGTGCGTTATATCGACTAGAGGGGGGTGAATAGGCGATTTTTACAAATTCATCACATGAGGAATTTCAACTTGAGGAATTTGAAATGTGATGAATAACTAACAGCGGAGTAAGTACTCAAGTGCATGAGGAACATAGAAATAGCATAGTCATCATGATGAAATAAAACATGCATAGATTACAGGTAGCGTGATACAGGATAAGCAGGTGAGGAACAAGATAACTTGAAGAATTTGAGGTGAGGAAATTGTGAAAGTCTTCAGTCAAATTCTTCAAACAGTAAAGATCAATTTCATCAACAGATATATGAGGAAATGGAAGGGTTGAGGAAATAGAACCAGGTAGCTAGATGAAGACAATGATTTGATGACCCGGTTCCAACTGTTGTGACAGTCGTACGTCTAGTTTGGAGCGGCCTCGTATTTAAACCAGAGGACACACAATCCCAGGACACATAGTCCTTACAGTATTCTCCTTTAGCTAAGGTCACAAAGTCCTTGCCCAACACTCGTGGTAAGTCTATAGGGTAGACTTCCAAAACCCTCACAAACTAGTCACCCGGCGATCCACAATTGACTGTTGGATGCTCTAGACCAAGGTCACTCAGTGATCGCCAATTGACTGCGGGATACACTAGAACATGATGCCTAACCGTTTGGAAGATGCACAATCTTCAAAGGTAACAAGCGGCGGTTCCACATAGGAACTATCACTTCAGCGATTCTCAATCACTTTGGGTTTGGTGGTTTGGATTTGGGTTTTTCCTCACTAATGATTTTCTCTCAAAGTCCTCGGAGGATGGGTTGCTCTCAAATGACAAGTGTCAGTTCTCTCTCAGAGCAGCCAACTGACTAGTGGTTGTGGGGGTAGCTATTTATAGCCAGGGTGCAACTTGACATGATAAGGCATAAAAGCCCCCAATGACATGACCGTTATGTGGATAAGATGATTGGGGACAGCTGGCGCTAAGCACAGCAACGGTCGGAATTTTCAACTATGAAAGTCCTCGGGCTTATCATGTTCCTCGCTTGTAGGCAATTCGCACTGGCGAAATCCTAACTCCTTAGTCAGATCAATTCCTCAAAGACCAGAAGAAATTCATCTCTGTCATTGAAGAACTTGACTGAACTACAAGAGATTTCCAAAGGCTTCACTTGAAGGATTGGATAGGTTGAGGCTTTTGAGTTGAGCATCAGTTGGAATTTTTCCTTAGTATTACCTCGGCCCCCTTTAACAGTATGGTGTTTCCTATGACTCAAAGAAAGGAAATGAAACTACGAAAACAAAAGTCTTCACGCTTCATAGTCCTCGTTCATATCTTCAAGGTCACACCAACTTCTTTATTTTCAAAGTCTTTAGGGAATACCAAAGTCCTCACCAAAGTCTTCAGCTGAAGACATACAATTTTTAGGGGTTGATAATCTTCGAATATATCAAACTCCTCAGCGACTTATAGAGCATGTGTACACTCACAGACACATCAGTCTCTTAACCTATAAGTCTTCAATACACCAAAATCACTAAGGGACACTAGATGCACTTACAATCTTCCCCTTTTTGGCAATTGATTACAAATGGGTTAAGTTTTCAACGGGTATAAAAATATGGAATGTAAGTACTGAGTTTGAGGAATTTGATTGCAAGATATAGAAGAACTCCCCCTAAATATGCACATCCCCCTAAAGATGTGCATATTTGAGGAATTTGCTTTGGACTGCAAATGCACATGGCAGGTTCATAACATGGAGAACTCCCCCTATATCTGGTAATTCATACACGCATTTAACATATAATATGAAGAATTTGAAATGCATGATAAAAATGGTGTCTCACGAAATTCAGCATGCATGCAGTAAGGTACTTGAGGAAATAAGCATGCAGAAAGCAGTTCAAAAGAGTCAGACCACTATCGGACTTAATTTACAACTCAACCAACAAAAGCTTCAAAAGAGCGAGAGTTGTAACTTAAACAAAAACAGCCCATATAGAGAGACTCGCTTGAAGACTAACTAAAATTTTCTCCCCCTTTGTCATCGAATACCAAAAGGGACGAAAACTGAGGACTAACGCCCCTTGAAGAATTTATCTTGAAGGTGATGGAGGAGCGCTAGTGTTGTCGGGGTCGTTTGTCGATGCAGGGCCCTCCGCGGTGTTAACAATATCCTTAGCTTCATACGTGTCACAACCCTAGCAAATGTCTAGGCTAGCATTGTGTTTGCATCATCATCATCATCATTGCATCAATATGAAATGGGGAGAAAGAAAGAAACCCTAAGCATTTTATGAATTAAAGGAATTCCAAACAAATGAAATTTCAACAAATCCAAAATGCCCATCAAAAATGTTCCCTATGTCTGATAATTAAGGGCATGGATATACCAGGGACCATTTCAATTATTTGAATATTTGAAATATTTTAAATTATTGAATTCAGTCTCTGAAAATGACAAATAAAAATATTATCATTATAACTATTTTCAAAATAATCTGAAACTTTTTATACAAGTTTGAAATATTCAAACTTGAAGTTACAAAAAGTTTTAGAATTATTGAAGGGGTATTTTGGACCTGCAAGAAATAAAAAAGTGTTAGAAGAAAAAAATAGAAAACAGAAATAAAAAAATAAAAGAGAGAGGAGGCCTGAGGCCTGGCACTGGGCAGCCCATCTGGCCCATGTGCCAGTCGTCTCCTACCTCTGCCAGTGGGCAGAGGCAAAGGAGGGCACGGCGAGGCCTCCACCTCCTCCCTGCCTGGTCGCCCGCCTGGAGGCCCCAGGGCGCGCCAGCACCTCGCCGTCGTGCCCTTCTCCTCTCTCCCTCCCGCGAGCTCTCTCCCTCTCTCGCGCTTTCTCCCCCTCGGACCCGCCATGGCCGCGCAGCTCCTCGCCGTCGTGCCACCGTTCTAGCCACCCCCGAGCCCCCCTGACCCAACCAGTAGCTCCGCCCTGAGCCCCTGAAGCCCCTCGATGCAGGAATCGAGCCGGGAGCCCTCTGCTTCGCAGTCATCGCCGAATCCCCTCCGCCGGTCGCCGTCGTTTAGAGCCGTCCGGTCGTCCCCGAGCCTTCCGAGCCCCCCTGCAACCTCCCAGTGAGCACCCCGTCCTCCTCCCTCTCTTCCCTAGCTTCCCTGTGCTCCCTGGCGCTCCTCGCCGTAGTGGCCGATCGGGCACCGCCGTGGAAGTACTCCCCGGCAAGCCTCCGGTGATCGCCGGTCCCCCCTGACCAGCCCAATCGACGCGGTCGAGCACGGGCTTAGTTCCAGCGCCTTCCCCGCGTCGATCCGACCCCTCCAGTGGCTTTCGGTGAGCCTCCGCTGCATCGGATGGTCGCCGGAGACCACCCTCCGGCCAGTGCCGACGTGGCCGGCCACTTAGTCGCTAATCACCTTGATTAGCTTAGCCCAGCCACTGACAGTGGGCCCCAGAGCTGGGTCAAACCCTGGTCAGCGCGGGATTAGCCCCCGTGACACTGACCAGTGGGGCCCTCATGTCAGGTTTGACCCAGAGCGGTCAGTTGACCAGGCTGATGTCATGCTGACGCATGGCTGACGCAGTAAATCTATTTTCTGATTTTAAATATTTCCAGAAATAGCTAAAAACTTTGAAAAATCATATAAATTAATCTGTAAGTCAGATGAAAATAATTTATATATGAAAATTTATCAGAAAAATCCAATGAATCCAATGGTACTATTCTCATGCATGTTAGAGCAACCTAAATAGGTGAACATGGACATTTTAACATTAGGTCAATATATGGAATTTGAAATGAGAACAACTTTGAACCTATATTCAAATCCATTTCAAATTGACATGACCAGTAGTTACATTAGCTCATCCATGCACATCATTATGCCATGTTCAGGCATCATATTGTTGCATCTGTTTGTATTGAATGTTTCATCTGCGTTGCGGTAGGCCCTAATCCGGAGGATACTACTTCGTACCCTGACGTAGGAGAGAACTCTTCCGCAACCCAGCAAGGCAAGCAACCTCATTGATCATTTCGATAACATCCCACTCTCTCGCTCCTGCTCTCATTTATTGCATTAGGACAAATGATCACATGTCAGTTATACACGGTAGATGATCCTATTCTTATGCATGACCTGATCTTGTCACAGTAAATAGCTAAACCTTGCAACCTAGCATACCTGGTAGATGCTTGTGCAATGATGTACTTAGCTTACTTTGCCTACTATGCTTGCTATGCCTAGAGTTGTGTCAAGTCGGATTCATCTGGGTGATGAACTGAGTGAAACAGTGTTGTCCGATGTGATGAGCTTATAATGAATACGATTTGGTAAAGGTAGCGATGGCAGGCTATGTAGGAGTACATAGTGGGTTGTCTCCTTGGGACCGTTCTTAGGAACTGGGTTCCGTGTTTGTGATCCAAGACTAGATACTACCACACGTTGGGATACTTAACTGACCCTCTTGACTTATCAGTCGCTTAGTCCTTGGTCCAGGAATTGCAAGTAGTTTCTGGTGTTTATAGCATGCTGGAGGCCGTGCGTAGTGCTGACCCTCGGGGTGGGTTACGACGCGGTAGGCAGTGGCACAGTGTACCAAGGGTCACCCGAATGGTGGGCTTGGGAACCCTGCGCACATCGTTTGGGACCGTAGCGGAAACTTCGGTCGGACTTCCGTGCGGGTTCAGTCTCAAATAGGCGGTAGCCTGGACTAGAGGTCTTACGTGATTGATGGTCGTGGACGACTCCCTCGCTGGGCATCCGCTTGAAGGTTGCCGAGGTGCATGGTTTATGGCACACAGCGATAAGTGGCGAGAGCGTGTGTGAAGAAGTACACCCCTGCAGGGTTATGAAACTATTCGAATAGCCGCGTCCTCAGATATGGACTACTTGGAGAACTTATGTTTTTCATAGATAATCAAATGAATACCTCTAAAAATCTCAAGACAAGTGTGAGTACCATGGATGGCACTCTTCCGGAAGGGGAAGGTGAATCCATGGTAGTGTATTGTGATGGAGGTAGTGGACTCGTGTGCGATAACTAAAATTGTAACAAAGAGTTTAAAACTGAGTAGTGTAGGTTAGCCATGAGTCAAAGCTGGCTTTCTGTATAAACTCCACCACCCTTTGTTGATACATGAGCATAAATAGACTAGGTCAATTTTAAAGACTTGCTGAGTACGATTGTACTCATCCTTGCTTAATTAATGTTGCAAAAGAGAACCAGGACCCATCAGGTGGGTTCTATCTAGACGTTGACGATGCCGAATAGCTGGTGTCCCAGCTACGATCTTGCCCGTGTGGTGGGCTGTAGATAGTCAGGCCATGTGCCTCTTTTATATTTTGCCGTCTGTACCCATACAGCTTTAGTTTCCGCTGGCTTGTATGACTATGTTTGTATGACTTGAGTGCCGGGTCATGTGACCCCTGTCTGTATGAACATATTATGCAAGGCTCGTCTGAGCCTCTTAAATAAAAGTCATGTTATTGTATGGTTATGTTGTGATGCCATGGTTGTATCTATGCATATCGGGCATGTCGTGCGTACGTGTGACGTGCAACGGTATGTATGGGATCCGACACCTAGTCATGTGCCTTTAGTAGTACTCCTTACGGGAAACTGCCTCTTTGTGCTTCCACCGAGCCATGGTAGCTTGGTACTTCTCCGGACACATTGATTGACCGGCATGTATCCTTCTTTGCTGTTGTGTCTGTCCCTT
This sequence comes from Hordeum marinum, assembly GCA_022496015.1. Lineage (NCBI taxonomy): Eukaryota > Viridiplantae > Streptophyta > Magnoliopsida > Poales > Poaceae > Hordeum > Hordeum marinum. The sequence continues at coordinate 176,757,542 of CM039676.1, forward strand.
CGGGGAAATGTCTCGTGGTGTAATGGAGTCCCTGTAGCCTGTTACGACTCGTCTACGTGCAGTGATGACATTCGTGTCTCGCGACGTAATGGAGTCCTTGTAACTTGCTACGACTTGTCTACACACGCTTGAGGCCGACACCTGCATTGCTGGGTTATGTATGCCTGTTTCCGTAAGGATGTGCTACTTGGGTTCTATGACTAGTTATGTCGGCCCGGGTTCTTTGTTGTGTGATTGACAGCGACATGTTCACATACGTGAGCCAAAAGATGCAAACGGTCCCGGCCAAGGTAAGGTGGCGGCCGTGGAGTACTGTGCGTGAGGCCGCAAGGTGATGTGGCTTGTTACAGTATGGAATCATATGACTTAGGATCGGGGTCCCGACAGCGTTGGTATCAGAGCCTAACTGACTGTAGGACTACCAAGCCAAACCGATCGAAGTTGAGTCTAGAAACACTATAGATAAGTAGGGGAATTGATTGTGGAAGGGAACGTAAGGCTCTTTTTACTCCTCTTCCCAAGTTATTCTATGTTGGGTCATTCTTATCTTTTCTACGGGGATAGGAACTAGGATCCTCATCTATTGCTTAGGATGACGAGTTACTAGCCATGGACCAATAGCTAGCTTGCTTGTGAGTAAGTGCAGTTACTCTAGTGTTGTTGGTGTGACAAATAGATGGAGAAGAGATTTGGGTCTAGATAGTCGAGTGGTCATGCCTTTCCAATCTCTTTTCAATTGTCTCAAAAAATTTCTTGAGCAATTACAGCCGTTATGCTGTCCAATTTCTGCTAGGATCTCTAATGTCTTTGCATCATTCTCTGTTTCAGATGCCCTCTCGTCCTTTCCGTCAGGTGGTCCGTCTGACCAGGTGCATCGATGTGCCGGGTCACATGGCCATGTTGGTTAGAGTGATGATGGAGGCTGGATATCGTTGGTACCCAGAGTACACAGTGGAGGAGCAGTATCGGGATTTCAACCAGAGTCAGTATCTGTGTACCGTTAGGATATATCCTTCCTATCCTGGAGCTGCTGAGCCGCTTCACTGGACTCATGGATTGGGAGTTACCATAGATATGGCAGTACAGGAAGCCGCCTACACCATGCTGACTATCATGAGGTTTCACCATGGTCTGCTACAGAACACGGAGTTCTGCTATGTTCCTGCTTCCATGGGAGGAGATTATGGATATCTTAGTGCAGCCTACTTTGATCATTCTCATGAGGACCCTAGGCTACAGGTGACTGCTCAGATGTTGGAGAACAGGGATCGTGATGCACGTGCCCTTCGCATGGAGCTCTATGCTACCTGTGCATGCCTTTGGACAGCCTTGACGCAGTTGGCACCTGTCATGCAGACAGGCTATGGAGATTTGGAGATGCTGACCCCATCGCGGACTCATTTGCCAGCACACGTAGACTGGCCTGATGTTGGAGGCATCACCCCTCTTCGAGGACCGCTGTTGCTGCCAACAAGGGGACCAAGGCCAGACCCGTGTCCTTATGGTTTCCAGGGATCCCAGGTTAGAGTGTTTCCAGATCCTCAGGTTCAGCTCCCAGGTCACGGGGGTAACCTGTACGAGGCATTCTACGGTGACGTTTGAGTGCGTGGATGTTAGATCTAGTATGGTAGTAGACGTATCGCCACAGTCCTGTGTGTCTTGTGGGATATGATCAAGGTCGAGAGTTGAGTTCCGGAGGTGTAGATATGTTGGGAGACGTAGTAGTAAATCAAAAAAATTTCCTACGCGTTCACCAAGATCCATCTATGGAGAAACCAGCAACGAGCAAGGGGAGAGTGGATCTTCATACCTTTGAAGATCGCTAAGCGGAAGCGTTACAAGAACGCGGTTGATGGAGTCGTACTCGCAGCGATTCAGATCGCGGTAGATCCGATCAAGTGCCGAACGGACGGCACCTCCGCGTTCAACACACGTGCAGCCCGGTGACGTCTCCAACACCTTGATCCAGCAAGGAGGAAGGAGAGGTTGGGGAAGGGCTCCAACAGCAGCACGACGGCGTGGTGGTGGTGGAGTAGCAAGGTATTCCGACAGGGCTTCGCCTAAGCGCTGCGGAGGAGGAAGAAGAGAGGTAGGGCTTTGCCGTGAGAGAGAGAGATCAAATCCTCTCTCAAAACATCCAAAACCTCAAGTATATATAGGAGGAGGGACGTGGAGGGCTGGCTTGGCCTCTACTCCAAAGAGGAGATGGCCGGCCGAATTAAAGGGAGAGTCCACCTCCCACAAGGGAGGTGGATCTCCTCCTTTTAAATCCTTTTTGCCTTATCTCCTTATCTCCAGCCACATGGGCCTTTAGCAAAAGTCTTGCCCAGCCCAATAAGGGCTGGCACACTTTATCTAACAGCCCATGTGGTCCTTTGGTCGTCACACCCCTCCCGGGGGTCCTCCGGCACCCTCCCGGCACTCCCGGTACACTACCGATGAGCCCGAAAACTTTCCGGTGACCAAAACTGGACTTCCTATATATCAATCTTTACCTCCGGACCATTCCGGAGCTCCTCGTGACGTCCGGGATCTCATCCGGGACTCCGAACAACCTTCGGTAATCACGTATACCATTTCCCTATAACCCTAGCATCATCGAACCTTAAGTGTGTAGACCCTACGGGTTCGGGAGACACGTAGACATGACCGAGACACCTCTCCGGTCAATAACCAACAGCGGGATCTGGATACCCATGTTGGCTCCCACGTACTCCACGATGATCTCATCGGATGAACCACGATGTCAAGGATTCAATCAATCCCGTATACAATTCCCTTTGTCTATCGGTATGATACTTGCCCGAGATTCGATCGTCGGTATCCCTATACCTTGTTCAATCTCGTTACTGGCAAGTCTCTTTACTCGTTCCGTAATACATCATCCCGTGGCTAACTCCTTAGTCACATTGAGCTCATTATGATGATGTCTTACCGAGTGGGCCCAGAGATACCTCTCCGTCACACGGAGTGACAAATCCCAGTCTCGATTCGTGTCAACCCAACAGACACTTTCGGAGATACCCGTAGCGTACCTTTATAGCCACCCAGTTACGTTGTGACGTTTGGCACACCCAAAGCATTCCTACGGTATCCGGGAGTTACACAATCTCATGGTCTAAGGAAATGATACTTGACATTGAAAAGCTTTAGCAAATGAACTACACGATCTAGTGCTATGCTTAGGATTGGGTCTTGTCCATCACATCATTCTCCTAATGATGTGATCCCGTTATCAACGACATCCAATGTCCATGGTCATGAAACCGTGACCATCTATTAATCAACGAGCTAGCCAACTAGAGGCTTACTAGGGACATGTTGTGGTCTATGTATTCACACATGTATTATGGTTTCCGGTTAACACAATTATAGCATGAACAATAGACAATTATCATGAACAAGGAAATACAATAATAACCATTTTATTATTGCCTCTAGGGCATATTTCCAACAGTCTCCCACTTGCACTAGAGTCAATAATCTAGTTCACATCACCATGTGATTAACACTTACATCACCATGTGATCATATCATCATGTGATTAACACCCAATAAGTTCTGGGGTTTGTTCATGTTCTGCTCGTGAAAGAGGTTTTTAGTCAGCGGGTCTGCGACATTCAGATCCGTGTGTACCTTGCAAACTTTCCATGTCATATTTGTAGATACTACTCCCATGCTCCACTTGGAGCTATTCCAAATGGCTGCTCCACTATACGTAGCTGGATTTCTACTAAGAGTCATCCAGATTGGTTTTAAAGCTTGCATCATCGTAACACTTTACGATGAACTCTTTATCACCTCCATAATCGAGAAATATTTCCTTAGTTCTCAAGTTACTAAGGCTAACTTTGACCGCTGCCCAGTGATCCACTCTTGGATTACTCTTGTACCCCTTGACAGACTCATGGCAAGGCACACACAGGTGCGGTACACAGCATGGCATACTATATAGAGCCTATGGCTAAAGCATAGGAGATGACACTCATCTTTTCTTTATCTTCTGCCGTGGTCGGGTATTGAGTCTTACTCAATTTCACACCTTACAATACAGTCAAGAACTCCTTCTTTGACCCATCTATTTTGAACTCCTTCAAAAACTTGTCAAGGTATGTCTTCGTCGAAAAAACTTATCAAGCGAATTGATCTATCCCTATATATCTTGATACTCAATAAAATAGTAGCTTTATCTGGGTCTTCCTTTGAAAAAAAACTTTTCAAACAACCCTTCATGCTCTTCCAGAAATTCTACATCATTTCCGATCAATAATATGTCAACTACATATTCTTATAAGAAATTCCATAGTGCTCCCACTCACTTTCTTGCAAATACAAGTTTCTCATAAACTTTGTATAAACTTAAACACTTTGATCACCTCATCAAAGCATATATTCCAACTCCGAGATTCTTGCTCCAGTCCATAGAAGGATCGCTGGAGTTTGCATATTATTAGCATCCTTAGGACTGACAAAACCTTCTGGTTGTATCACATACAACTCTTCCTCACAAAAGCCATTACGGAAACCTTGTTTTGTCATCCATCTGCCAGATTTCATAATCGAAAAATGCAGCAACTGCTAACAAAATTTTAATAGACTTTTAGCATCGCTACAGATGAGACAATCTCATCGCAGTCAACTCCTTGAACTTGGCGGAAACTTCTTTGCGACAAGTCGAGCTTTATAAACGGTGACATTTCACCATTAGCGTCTATGATTATCTCAAAGGTCCATTTGTACTCAATGACCCGCCATTCAACAGGCAAGTCTACCAAAGTCCATACTTGGTTTTCATACATGGATCCTTTCTCGGATTTCATGGCTCCTAGCCATTTGTTGGAATCCGGGCCCACCATCGCTTCTCCATAGTTCGTAGGTTCATCGTTGTCCAACAACCTGATTTCCAAGACAGGGTTGTCGTACTACTCAGGAGCAGTACGCGTCCTTGTCGACCTACGAGGTTCAATAGTGACTTGATCCGAAGCTTCATGATCATCATCATTAACTTCATTTTAAACTGAGTAGGCTCTACAGAAACATCTTTCTGTGTTGCGCTATTCTCTGGTTGAAACAAAGGTTCAACAATGTTATCAAGTTCTATCTTCCTCCCACTCAATTCTTTCGAGAGAAACTCTTTCTCAAGAAAGGACCCATTCTTAGCAACAAACACATTTTGCGCTTGGATCTGAAATAGAAGGTATACCCAATGTCTCATTAAGGTATTCTATGAAGATACATTTGTCTGCTTTGGGTTCGAGCTCGCTAGCTGAAAAACCCATTTTCACATAAGCGTCGCAGCCCCAAACATTAAGAAATGACAGCTTAGGCTTCTGTCAAACCATAATTCTCACGGTGTCATCTCAACAGACTTAGATGGTGCCCTATTAAAGTGAATAGATTTGTCTTTAATGCATAACCCCATAATGATAGTGGTAAAACGATAAGAGACATCATAGTACTCACTATATCCAATAGAGCACGACTACGACGTTCGAACACACCATCACACTATGGTGTTCCAGGAGGCGTGAGCTGTGAAACAATTTCCACATTGTCTAAAATTGCATACCAAACTCGTAACTTAGATATTCACCTCCATGATCATATCATAGACATTTATCTTCTTGTCACGATGATCTTTAACTTCACTCTGAAACTCCTTGAACCTTTCAAACATTTCAGATTCGTGTTTCATTAAGTAAATATCCCCATATTTACTCAAATCATCAGTGAAGGTAAAGAAAAACAACGATATCCACTGTGTGTTTCAACACTCATTGGACCACATACATCAACATGTATTAATTCCAATAAGCCACTTGCCCGCTCCATCATATTGGATGACGGGGTCTCAGTCATCTTGCCCAAGAGGCATGGCTCGCATGTCTCAACCGATTCGAAATCGAGTGAGTCAAAAAAACATCCATCATCATGGAGTTTCTTCATGCGATTTATACCAATATGACATTACGTGGCAGTGCCACAAGCATGTGGTACTATCATTATTAACTTTGTATCTTTTGGTACCAATGTTATGAATATGTGTACTACTACGATCATGATTCGATAAACCATTTCGAGTGGGTGCATGACCATTGAAGGCATTATCCATGTAAACAGAATAACCATTATTCTCTAACTTATATGAATAACCGTATCGCACTAATCATGATCTAATCACGTTTATGCTCAACGCAAACACCAAATAACATTTATTTAGGTTTATCACAAATCCTGAAGGTAGAGAGAGCGTGCGATGGTGATCACATCAATCTTGGAAATACTTCCAACACACATCGTCACCTTTCACCTAGCTAGTCTCCATTTACTCCTTAGCTTTTATTTCGAGTTGCTAACACTTAGCAACCGAACCGGTATCTAATACCCAGGTGCTACTAGGAGTACCAGCAAGGTACACATCACTAACACGTATATCAAATATACTTCCATTGACATTACCAGCCTTCTTATCTACCAATCATCTAGGGGTTTTTTCGCTTCAGCGAACATTCTCCTCATAACAGAAGCACTTAGTCTCGGGTTCGGGCTCAACCTTGGGTTTCTTCACTAGAGCAACAACTGGCTTGCCATTCCTGAAGTTTTTCCCTTCTTGCCCTTGCCCCTTTTGAAACTAGTGGTTTTCACTTAACCATTAACACTTGATGCTCCTTATTGATTTCTACCTTCGTGGTGTCAAACATCACGAACAACTCAGGGATCATCTTATCCATCCCTGGCATGTTATAGTTCATCACAAAGCTCTAGTAGCTTGTTGGCAGTGACTTGGAGAACTGCATTAATCACTATCTCATCTGGAAGATTAACTCCCACTTGATTCAAGTGATTGTAGCACCCAGACAATCTGAGAACACGCTCACCGATTAAGCTATTCTCCTTTATCTTGCAGGCAAAGAATCTTGTTGGAGGTCTCATACCTCTCAACATAGGCACGAGCTTGAGATCACAATCTCAGCTCCTAGAACATCTCATATGTTCTGTGACGTTCAAAACATTTTGAAGCCTCAATTCTAAGCCGTAATGCATGACGCACTGAACTATCACGTAGTCATCAAAAAGTGCCTGTCATATGTTCACAACATCTACAGACAACGCTTGAGGGAGTGATGCAGTTAGCGGTACATCAAAAACATAAGCTTTCTGTGCAGCAATGAGGACAATCCTCAGATCACGGACCCAGTCCGCATTATTGCTACCATCAACTTTCAACTTACTTTTCTCTAGGATTGTATCAATAAAACTGGGGAGCTACAGCGCGAGCTATCTACGACATAATTTGCAAGGACATTTTTAGACTAAGTTCATGATAATTAAGTTCATTTAATCAAATTATTAATGAACTCCCACTTAGATAGACATCTCTCTAGTCTTCCAAGTGATACATGATCCATGTCAACTAGCCCGTGTCCGATCATCACGTGAGACGGACTAGTCATCCATGGTGAACATCTCTATGTTGATCGTATCTTCTATACGACTCATGTTCGACCTTTCGGTCTTCCGTGTTCCGAGGCCATGTCTGTACATGCTAGGCTCGTCAAGTCAACCTAAGTGTTTCGCATGTGTAAATCTGGCTTACACCCGTTGTATGCGAACGTTAGAACCTATCACACCCGATCATCACGTGGTGCTTCGGAACGACAATCCTTAGCAACGGTGCACAGTTAGGGTGAACACCTTTCTTGAAATTTTATTGAGAGATCATCTTATTTACTACCGTCGTTCTATGCAAATAAGATGTAAACATGATAAACATCACATGCAATCAATATAGTGACATGATATGGCCAATATCATTTTGCTCCTATGATCTCCATCTTCGGGGCACCATGATCATCACTGTCACCGGCACGACACCATGATCTCCATCATCATGATCTCCATCATTGTGTCTTCATGAAGTTGTCTCGCCAACTATTACTTCTACTACTATGGCTAACGCTTAGCAATAAAGTAAAGTAATTACATGGCGTTTATGATTGACACGCAGGTCATACAATAAATAAGACAACTCCTATGGCTCCTGCCGGTTGTCATAATCATCGACATGCAAGTCGTGAATCCTATTACAAGAACATGATCAATTCATACATCACAATGCATCACATCACATCCTTTGGCCATATCACATCACACGGCATATGCTGCAAAAACAAGTTAGACGTCCTCTAATTTGTAGTTGCAAGTTTTGACGTGATTGCTATAGGTTTCTAGCAAGAACGTTTCTTACCTACGTCAAAACCACAACGTGATATGCCAATTGCTATTTACCCTTCATAAGGACCCTTTTCATCGAATCCAATCCGACTAAGGTGGGAGAGACAGACACCCGCTAGCCACCTTATGCAACTAGTGCATGTCAGGCGGTGGAACCGGTCTCACGTAAGCGTACGTGTAAGGTTGGTCCGGGCCGCTTCATCCCACAATACCGTCGAATCAAGATAAGACTAGTAACGGCAAGCATATTAACAAAATCGACGCCCACAACTACTTTGTGTTCTACTCGTGCATAGATTCTACGCATAGACCTAGCTCATGATGCCACTGTTGGGAGACGTAGTAGTAAATCAAAAAAATTTCCTACGCGTTCACCAAGATCCATCTATGGAGAAACCAGCAACGAGCAAGGGGAGAGTGGATCTTCATACCTTTGAAGATCGCTAAGCGGAAGCGTTACAAGAACGCGGTTGATGGAGTCGTACTCGCAGCGATTCAGATCGCGGTAGATCCGATCAAGTGCCGAACGGACGGCACCTCCGCGTTCAACACACGTGCAGCCCGGTGACGTCTCCAACACCTTGATCCAGCAAGGAGGAAGGAGAGGTTGGGGAAGGGCTCCAACAGCAGCACGACGGCGTGGTGGTGGTGGAGTAGCAAGGTATTCCGACAGGGCTTCGCCTAAGCGCTGCGGAGGAGGAAGAAGAGAGGTAGGGCTTTGCCGTGAGAGAGAGAGATCAAATCCTCTCTCAAAACATCCAAAACCTCAAGTATATATAGGAGGAGGGACGTGGAGGGCTGGCTTGGCCTCTACTCCAAAGAGGAGATGGCCGGCCGAATTAAAGGGAGAGTCCACCTCCCACAAGGGAGGTGGATCTCCTCCTTTTAAATCCTTTTTGCCTTATCTCCTTATCTCCAGCCACATGGGCCTTTAGCAAAAGTCTTGCCCAGCCCAATAAGGGCTGGCACACTTTATCTAACAGCCCATGTGGTCCTTTGGTCGTCACACCCCTCCCGGGGGTCCTCCGGCACCCTCCCGGCACTCCCGGTACACTACCGATGAGCCCGAAAACTTTCCGGTGACCAAAACTGGACTTCCTATATATCAATCTTTACCTCCGGACCATTCCGGAGCTCCTCGTGACGTCCGGGATCTCATCCGGGACTCCGAACAACCTTCGGTAATCACGTATACCATTTCCCTATAACCCTAGCATCATCGAACCTTAAGTGTGTAGACCCTACGGGTTCGGGAGACACGTAGACATGACCGAGACACCTCTCCGGTCAATAACCAACAGCGGGATCTGGATACCCATGTTGGCTCCCACGTACTCCACGATGATCTCATCGGATGAACCACGATGTCAAGGATTCAATCAATCCCGTATACAATTCCCTTTGTCTATCGGTATGATACTTGCCCGAGATTCGATCGTCGGTATCCCTATACCTTGTTCAATCTCGTTACTGGCAAGTCTCTTTACTCGTTCCGTAATACATCATCCCGTGGCTAACTCCTTAGTCACATTGAGCTCATTATGATGATGTCTTACCGAGTGGGCCCAGAGATACCTCTCCGTCACACGGAGTGACAAATCCCAGTCTCGATTCGTGTCAACCCAACAGACACTTTCGGAGATACCCGTAGCGTACCTTTATAGCCACCCAGTTACGTTGTGACGTTTGGCACACCCAAAGCATTCCTACGGTATCCGGGAGTTACACAATCTCATGGTCTAAGGAAATGATACTTGACATTGAAAAGCTTTAGCAAATGAACTACACGATCTAGTGCTATGCTTAGGATTGGGTCTTGTCCATCACATCATTCTCCTAATGATGTGATCCCGTTATCAACGACATCCAATGTCCATGGTCATGAAACCGTGACCATCTATTAATCAACGAGCTAGCCAACTAGAGGCTTACTAGGGACATGTTGTGGTCTATGTATTCACACATGTATTACGGTTTCCGGTTAACACAATTATAGCATGAACAATAGACAATTATCATGAACAAGGAAATACAATAATAACCATTTTATTATTGCCTCTAGGGCATATTTCCAACAAGATAGATAATGTATAGGATGCTTGTAATGCCTCCGATGAGTTGTGTCATCTCTCTGTAGTTGTTTTCAGCTTGGGTTTGTACTGAACTAAGCCATGGTGTGTATGAAACCTAATGTTCATATGGTAGTTGCTTTACCATGTTGATTGGTGTTTATCTTACATGCCATGTTGATCAGTGCATTCCTTAATTCATGCCCTAGAGTTGTTGTTCCCCATGTCTAATCTATGGATTGTTTTCCTCAGGATGGTGTCAACCAGGAACAACCCCGTGCATGCTCATGAGCAAGGCGAGAGTAGCCAGCCAAGGCAAGAAGAGCTGCCACATGCACCATCTCTGGCGGAGGTGATGCTAGAAGCTGAACGGAATAAGAGGGAGACCAACAGGCTGTTAGAGAGAATTGAACAGAACACAGCTCGTGCTCTCCGCAATGATCACCATGATGGAGTGTCACTTGGTGACTTCATTAAACTGTGTCCGCCTAAGTACCATCACTCGATCGATCCCCTCGATGCGGATGATTGGCTGACCAGTATGTCACGCAAGATTCGAGCTGCAAATGTTTCAGAGGCCAACAAGGTGACCTTTGCGACATACTTTCTGGAGGGACCTGCCAACCTGTGGTGGGAAAGCTATGAAGCTATGCGTCCCCAAGGACCTGCGCCAACCTGGGCAGAGTTTAGCGCCGCATTTCGTCTCCATCACATCCCGGAAGGGCTGATGGACCGCAAGAGAGAGGAATTCTACGCCTTCACCCAGGGCAGATTGTCAGTGGATGCATACAACCGCGAGTTTGGAAACCTTGCTCGCTATGCTCCAGAGGAAGTCTCAACTGATGCTAAGAAGCAGGCTAGGTTCCGCAAGGGACTTAACACTGAGCTTCGCCGAGATCTTCGTCTGCACAAGTGCACCACCTTCTAGGCTCTCATCAATAAGGCCATCAATGCTGAGTCCGGACAGACTGACTACGAGGCCACAAGGAGGCATAACCGTGACTTCAACCCTGCATCGGGTTCAGGACCCAACAAGCGCCAAATATGGGTACCCAATGCAGCTATGCCGGCAAGGTACACTGCGAGGCCATCCTTCCAGGCACCTCGTCCAGTTCAGTCCAACCCTCCACCCAGACCATTTGGAGGACCACAAGTAAATGTTACCCCTCGTGCTACAGTGGTATGCTACAAGTGTGGAGAACCGAGACATTATTCTCGTGAATGTCCCCAGAACAATGCCAAGCCCGCTGGACGCGGAAAACCAGGGAAAGCCTTCTATGTGAAGCCAACTCCTACCCGTGGGCGAGTTAATTATGTGTTTGCTGAAGAAGCCCTTGAAGATCCTGATGTCATTCTAGGTACGCTTCTTGTTAATAGCCATCCAGCATCTGTTCTATTTGATACTGGGGCATCTCATTCATTCATCTCAGAAAGTTATGCACAATTGCATAACATGTCTTTCTGTGACATGCCCACTCCTTTAGTAGTTCAGACTCCTGGATCAAAATGGCAAACTTCTAGAGTGAGCCATGACAATGAAATTCTGGTGGATAGACTAGTATTCCTAGCATCCTTGATAGCTCTTAAGTCTTCGGACATGAATATCATTCTAGGTATGGATTGGATGAAAGCCCACTATGCCAAGATTGATACTCATTCTAGGAATGTTCAACTTACACATCCCTCGGGTGAGATAGTTAATGTCTCTACTCGAACAACCAAGCGCCAACTCTATTCCTTAAATGCTAGCCCTCTCCCTGAGCTAGAAGATATTCCGGTAGTCCGTGATTTTCCGGATGTCTTTCCAGAAGAACTGCCAGGTATTCCACCTGTCAGAGATGTTGAGTTTGTGATAGAACTTATCCCAGGGATAGTCCCAATAGCCAGAAGACCTTATAAGATGGCACCCTTAGAACTAGCCGAGCTAAAAACCCAACTCGATGAAGCTTTGAAGAAAGGTTTCATTCATCCTAGCTCTTCTCCTTGGGCTTGCCCCGTCCTCTTCGTTAGGAACAAGGATGGATCGGATCGGATGGTTGTGGATTACCGACGAGTGAATTTGGTCACTATCAAGAACAAGTATCTGCTCCCCAGGATCAATGATTTGTATGATCAACTCGCTGGATCCTCTGTCTTCTCCAAAATGGATTTGAGGTTGGGATACCATCAAATCAGAATTAGAAACGGGGACATTCCAAAAACGGCTTTTGTCACTCGTTATGGCCAATACGAGTACACCGTCATGTCCTTCGGTTTAACCAATGCCCCAGCTACCTTCTCTCGTCTGATGAATTCGATCTTCATGGAGTATTTGGATAAATTCGTCGTGGTTTACCTCGACGATATACTCATCTACTCGAAGAACGAACAAGAACATGTCGAGCATCTGAGGCTGGTATTGATGAAACTTTGAGAGCACCGCCTGTATGCCAAATTCTCTAAGTGTGAATTCTGGTTGCCGGAAGTGACCTATCTGGGCCACGTGATCTATGGAAAAGGTATTGCTGTCAACCCCGAGAGAGTTCAGGCCGTCCTTGATTGGACTCAACCTGAATCGGTTAAGCAAGTTCGGAGTTTCCTTGGCTTAGCGAGCTATTGTCGCCGCTTTGTTGAGAACTTCTCCAAGGTTGCGAAACCTCTGACTGAACTCCTCAAGAAAGATAAAAAGTTTGAGTGGACCCCAAAATGTGAGCATAGTTTTCAGGAGTTGAAAAGATGACTGACCTCTGCTCCCGTTCTAGTGCCACCAGATTTTTCTAAGGACTTTATTATCTACTGCGATGCCTCGCGACAAGGATTAGGTTGCATTCTCATGCAAGATCGTCATGTGATTGCATACGCATCTCGACAGTTGCGTCCACATGAGGATAATTATCCAACACATGATCTTGAGCTTGCAGCTGTAGTCCATGCACTAAAGACATGGCGACATTACCTTCTGGGTAATCGTTGCGAGATATACACTGATCACCAAAGTCTGAAATATATTTTCACCCAGCTGGATTTGAATCTCAGGCAAAGACGGTGGGTAGAGTTGATTACAGATTACGATTTAGGGATAACTTACACCCCGGGGAAAGCCAATGTCATGGCTGATGCACTAAGTCGTAAGTCTTATTGTAACAATCTGATGTTACAACAAGGTCAACCGTTTCTCTATGAGGAATTCTGAAAGTTAAACCTTCACATTGTTCCTCAAGGATTCCTATCCAACTTGGTGGCGAAACCTACTCTTAAGGATCAAATAGTAGCTGTCCAGAGATATGACAAAGGGATATCTCGGATTAAGGAAAATATCGTTAGCGGAAACGCTAAGGATTTCTCTAAGGATGATGGAGGTGTGGTGTTCTTTCAGAATCGGTTGGTGGTTCCCAAGAGCACCCGTCTAAGACAGCTGATTCTTAAGGAGGCTCATGATTCTCCTCTCACAATTCGTCCGGGTAGTACCAAAATGTATCAGGACCTACGCCAAAGCTTCTGGTGGACTAGGATGAAGAGAGAAATTGCTCAGTATGTTGCTAATTGCGACGTTTGTCGTTGTGTGAAAGCAGAACATCAAAGGCCTGCTGGCACCCTCCAACCCTTAGCTATTCTTGAATGGAAATGGGATAAGGTCGGTATGGATTTCATCACCGGTTTACCCAGGACCAAGAGAGGGAACAATGCTATATTCGTAGTCATTGATCGCCTCTCCAAAGTGGCTCATTTTCTTCCTGTTTGTGAAAGCATTACTGCTAGTCAGCTAGCGGAGTTATATGTTTCTCGAATAGTTTCTCTTCATGGTGTTCCTTTGGAGATTAACTCAGACCGAGGAAGTATCTTTACTTCTCGATTTTGGGAAAGTTTTCAAACCGCCATGGGGACTCATCTATCCTTTAGCACTGCTTTCCACCCTCAATCAAGTGGTCAAGTTGAGCGAGTCAATCAAATTCTTGAAGACATGCTCCGAGCTTGTGTTATATCCTTCGGTATGAATTGGGAGAACTGCCTTCCATTCGCTGAATTCGCATATAACAACAGTTATCAGTCAAGCTTGGGCAAAGCCCCTTTTGAAGTTCTCTATGGACGAAAATGCCGAACACCTCTTAACTAGCCAGAAACCGGAGAGAGGCAACTCTTTGGTCCGCATATGATCCAGGATGCAGAGGAGCAAGTTCGCATTATTCGTGAAAAGTTGAAAATAGCCCAATCCCGTCAAAAGAGTCAATATGACCGTCATCATAAGTCTGTGACCTATGAAGTTGACGAGAAGGCTTACCTTCGGGTTACACCTCTGAAGGGTACCCATCGATTCGGTATCAAAGGCAAGTTGGCTCCTCGTTACATTGGACCTTTTCACATTCTTGCTAAACGAGGAGAGGTTGCCTACCAATTGGAACTTCTGCCGCATCTTTCCAAGGTTCATGATGTCTTCCACGTCTCACAACTCAGGCGTTGCTTTTCGGACCCTATCCGAGAAGTGGACCACGAAGCGCTTGATCTCCAAGATAACCTTACATACCGAGAATACCCTGTTCGTATTCTTGATCAAGCTAAGCATACCACTCGGCATCGGAACATCAAGTTTCTTAAGGTTCAGTGGTCGCATCATTCTGAAAAGGAGGCGACATGGGAAAGAGAAGATTGTCTTCGACTAGAGTACCCCGCGCTCTTCCCGACGATTTCAAAATCTCCGGACGAGATTCTTTTGAGTGGGGGTGAGTTGTCACAACCCTAGCAAGTGTCTAGGCTAGCATTGTGTTTGCATCATCATCATCATCATTGCATCAATATGAAATGGGGAGAAAGAAAGAAACCCTAAGCATTTTATGAATTAAAGGAATTCCAAACAAATGAAATTTCAACAAATCCAAAATGCCCATCAAAAATGTTCCCTATGTCTGATAATTAAGGCCATGGATATACCAGGGACCATTTCAATTATTTGAACATTTGAAATATTTTAAATTATTGAATTCAGTCTCTGAAAATGACAAATAAAAATATTATCATTATAACTATTTTCAAAATAATCTGAAACTTTTTATACAAGTTTGAAATATTCCAACTTGAAGTTACAAAAAGTTTTAGAATTATTGAAGGGATATTTTGGACCTGCAAGAAATAAACAAGTGTTAGAAGAAAAAAACAAAAAACAGAAATAAAAAAATAAAAGAGAGAGGAGGCCTGAGGCCTGGCACTGGGCAGCCCATCTGGCCCATGTGCCAGTCGTCTCCTACCTCTGCCAGTAGGCAGAGGCAAAGGAGGGCACGGCGAGGCCTCCACCTCCTCCCTGCCTGGTCGCCCGCCTGGAGGCCCCAGGGCGCGCCAGCACCTCGCCGTCGTGCCCTTCTCCTCTCTCCCTCCCGCGAGCTCTCTCCCTCTCTCGCGCTTTCTCCCCCTCGGACCCGCCATGGCCACGTAGCTCCTCGCCATCGTGCCGCCGTTCTAACCACCCCCGAGCCCCCCTGACCCAACCAGCAGCTCCGCCCTGAGCCCCTGAAGCCCCTCGACGGAAGAATCGAGCCGGGAGCCCTCTGCTTCGCCGTCATCGCTGAATCCCCTCCGCCGGTCGCCGTCGTTTGGAGCCGTCCGGTCGTCCCCGATCCTTCCGAGCCCCCCTGCAACCTCCCAGTGAGCACCCCGTCCTCCTCCCTCTCTTCCCTAGCTTCCCTGTGCTCCCTGGCGCTCCTCGCCATAGTGGCCAATCGGGCGCCGCCGTGGAAGTACTCCCCGGCGAGCCTCCGGTGATCGTCGGTCCCCCTGACCAGCCCAATCGACGCGGTCGAGCACGGGCTTTGTTCCAGCGCCTTCCCCCACGTCGATCCAACCCCTCCAGTGGCTTCCGGTGAGCCTCCACCGCGTCGGATGGTCGTCGGCGACCACCCTCCGGCCAGTGCCGACGTGGCCGGCCACTTAGTCGCTAATAACCTTGATTAGCTTAGCCCAGCCACTGACAGTGGGCCCCAGAGCTGGGTCAAACCCTGGTCAGCGCGGGATTAGCCCCCGTGACACTGACCAGTGGGGCCCCCATGTCAGGTTTGACCCAGAGCGGTCAGTTGACCAGGCTGATGTCATGCTGACGCATGGCTGACGCAGTAAATCTATTTTCTGATTTTAAATATTTCCAGAAATAGCTAAAAACTTTGAAAAATCATATAAATTAATCTGTAAGTCAGATGAAAATAATTTATATATGAAAATTTATCAGAAAAATCCAATGAATCCAATGGTACTATTCTCATGCATGTTAGAGCAACCTAAATAGGTGAACATGGACATTTTAACATTAGGACAATATATGGAATTTGAAATGAGAACAACTTTGAACCTATATTCAAATTCATTTCAAATTGACATGACCAGTAGTTACATTAGCTCATCCATGCACATCATTATGCCATGTTCAGGCATCATATTGTTGCATCTGTTTGTATTGAATGTTTCATCTGCGTTGCGATAGGCCCTAATCCGGAGGATACTACTCCGTACCCTAACGAAGGAGAGAACTCTTCCGCAACCCAGCAAGGCAAGCAACCTCATTGATCATTTCGATAACATCCCACTCTCTCGCTCCTGCTCTCATTTATTGCATTAGGACAAACGATCACATGTCAGTTATACACGGTAGATGATCCTATTCTTATGCATGACCTGATCTTGTCACAGTAAATAGCTAAACCTTGCAACCTAGCATACCTGGTAGATGCTTGTGCCATGATGTACTTAGCTTACTTTGCCTGCTATGCTTGCTATGCTTAGAGTTGTGTCAAGTCGGATTCATCTGGGTGATGAACTGAGTGAAACAGTGTTATCCGATGTGATGAGCTTATAATGAATACGATTTGGTAAAGGTAGCGATGACAGGCTATGTAGGAGTACATAGTGGGTTGTCTCCTTGGGACCATTCTTAGGAACTGGGTTCCATGTTTGTGATCCAAGACTAGATACTACCACACGTTGGGATACTTAACTGACCCTCTCGACTTATCAGTCGCTTAGTCCTTGGTCCAGGTATTGCAAGTAGTTTCTGGTGTTTATAGCATGCTGGAGGCCGTGCGTAGTGCTGACCCTCGGGGTGGGTTACGACGCGGTAGGCAGTGGCACGGTGTACCAAGGGTCACCCGAATGGTGGGCTTGGGAACCCTACGCACATCGTTTGGGACCGTAGCGGAAACTTTGGCCGGACTTCCGTGCGGGTTCAGTCTCAAATAGGTGGTAGCCTGGACTAGAGGTCTTATGTGATTGACGGTCGTGGCCGACTCCCTCATTGGGCATCCACTTGAAGGTTGCCGAGGTGCATGGTTTATGGCACACAGCGATAAGTGGCGAGAGCGTGTGTGAAGAAGTACACCCCTGCAGGGTTATGAAACTATTCGAATAGCCGCGTCCTCAGATATGGACTACTTGGAGAACTTATGTTGTTCATAGATAATCAAATGAATACCTCTAAAAATCTCAAGACAAGTGTGAGTACCGTGGATGGCACTCTTCCGGAAGGGGAAGGTGAATCCATGGTAGTGTATTGTGATGGAGGTAGTGGACTCGTGTGCGATAACTAAAATTGTAACAAAGAGTTTAAAACTGAGTAGTGTAGGTTAGCCATGAGTCAAAGCTGGCTTTCTGTATAAACTCCACCACCCTTTGTTGATACATGAGCATAAATAGACTAGGTCTGTTTTAAAGACTTGCTGAGTACGATTGTACTCATCCTTGCTTAATTAATGTTGCAGAAGAGAACCAGGACCCATCAAGTGGGTTCTATCTAGACGTTGACGATGCCGAATAGCTGGTGCCCCAGCTACGATCTTTCCCGTGTGGTGGGCTGTAGATAGTCAGGCCATGTGCCTCTTTTATATTTTGCCGTCTGTACCCAGACAGCTTTAGTTTCTGCTGGCTTGTATGACTATGTTTGTATGACTTGAGTGCCGGGTCATGTGACCCCTGTCTGTATGAACATATTATGCAAGGCTCGTCTGAGCCTCTTAAATAAAAGTCATGTTATTGTATGGTTATGTTGTGATGCCATGGTTGTATCTATGCATATCGGGCATGTCGTGCGTACGTGTGACGTGCAACGGTATGTATGGGATCCGACACCTAGTCATGTGCCTTTAGTAGTATTCCTTACGGGAAACTACCTCTTTGTGCTTCCACCGAGCCATGGTAGCTTGCTACTGCTCCGGACACATTGATTGACCGGCATGTATCTTTCTTTGCTGCTGTGTCTGTCCCTTCGGGGAAATGTCTCGCAGTGTAATGGAGTCCCTGTAGCCTGTTACGACTCGTCTACGTGCAGTGATGACATTCGTGTCTCGCGACATAATGGAGTCCTTGTAACTTGCTACGACTCGTCTACACACGCTTGAGGCCGACACCTGCATTGCTGGGTTATGTATGCCTGTTTCCGTACGGATGTGCTACTTGGGTTCTATGACTAGTTATGTCGGCCCGGGTTCTTTGTTGTGTGATTGCCAGCGACATGTTCACATACGTGAGCCAAAAGATGCAAACGGTCCCGGCCAAGGTAAGGTGGCGGCCGTGGAGTACTGTGCGTGAGGCCGCAAGGTGATGTGGCTTGTTACAGTATGGAATCATATGACTTAGGATCGGGGTCCCGACAATACGTCTCGTGCGATGAAGAATATGAGCTTGTAACCAGCTGAGGAACTTGAACTTTCTTGAATTTCTTCTATGGAGGACGAGCCCAGTTAAGGTTCTGCTCAAGGTCCATCTCCTTGAGTTCTTCAGGAGTCTTGAGGTGAGATAGAATGGCCCAAGTGCGGTTGAAGACTTCATGGAGGTAGTAATAGTTCTTCCTCATAGTGTTGTGCGTGACATTCATGTCTTGAAGAAGTGAACCAAACTGACGCTTGACCCACTTGTGGTTGCGGTCAACCTTCTGATGAACACTTATGAGAAGTTCACGATCAGTCATCACATGAGGAGCAGACTCGCAAGGCTTTTGTGTCGAGGCTTTTGAAGGAGAGTCTTGGGTAGCAGTGTCATCATTGGTGGAGTAAGATGCAGCTTTGCGAAACTAACCATCCAATGGACGAGCACCTTCATCAATGACATCTTTGCCTTTTCCTTCGACTAAAGAAAATGTGTGCTTGAGGACTTCAACAGGAGGCAGAAAGCCGAAGTGGTTCTGAAAGTCAGCCTTGAAGGTAATTGAAGACCTTGATCTGATGAATTTCATGATCCAGGAAGCATAAGGCTTCAATTCAAATGGGGCTAATGTTGCATTGGCCAGAGTCCTCCTAAAGAAATCGTGGTAGTTGATGGGAATTCCATGAATGATGTTGAATAGCATATTTTTCATGATTCCCTTCACTTCTTCTTCTTCGGAGTTGTGACCCTTCTGAGGACTGAGGGTGTTGGTCAGAATGCGATAGACTGTCCTAGGCACATAGAGAAAATCCTTCACAAGGAAGGTAGTACTTTGGTGTTTTCCAGGAGCCAAAGGCTTCATCAACACTTGCATCATGTGGTTGGGCAGAGCAGGTTCATCAAATAGGCATCTTGCCCCTGCTGAAGGAATTGGAACTAGGACTGATCGAAGTAATTCTGATGTTGGTGCAGTGTAGTGAGTAGATCCAGTCAATCAGTCCAAGACCCAAGAGTTGATGTCAGAAGTATCACCTGTGATGTGCAAGGTGGCATAAAATTGAAGAATCAGCTCTTCATTCCAATCACAGATATCCGCACAGAATGGAAGAATTCCAACATCATGAAGAACTCCGAGCACAGGTGTGAAGGACGGGATTGTTTCCATATCCGCATGAGGAATTTGATGATGCTCGAAGACTTTCTTATTTTCAAACAGCACTGATGCATAGTAGTTCATTTGCGTGGTTGTCCAGAATCTAGTGCAACCGGCTCTGGCAGAGTCATAAGGATTTGGTCCAGTGAAGATGTGCTCGTTGAAGAAATTGGTCTTGATGAATTTGGGGCGCTTTGAGCCTTTGAATGGCATCTTGGGCTTCGGCTGAAGGTTTGGTTTGAAGCGGCCCACAATTTATTTAGGCATTTGAGGAATTTCTTCGGACTGAGGAATTTGCACATCAGTTTCCTCAGTGGCAATTGGAGCAACAACTTCCTCAGCTGATGCAGCTGGAATATCTTCAGTGATAGTTGCAGCCAAGTCATCAGATCTTGTGTGAATTTCTGTAGCCTGGGCTGGAGACTAAGGAATTTGTGACAGAGGAGTGGTCACTCGTGAATTTGGGTGTGCAGCTTCCCAATATTCATCATTGATGAGAGGTGTAGTGTTTCCAATGTCCACATCCTCTTCCATTTCTTCAACGCCGGCCTCTTCAGCAGTTAACTGAGGCTGGGGCGATGATACCAGTGGAGTTGAAGCATTTGCTTCCACTTCAATTTCTTCATCAATATGCTCTGAGGTAGCAATAGACTGATCCTTTTCTTCTTGCTCATCATTTGGGATGACATAGTCAACACCAAATGGTACTAGTTCATAGGTTGGCACGGAGCTGATAGGAGTTGCATCAAATGGCTCAATTGAAGAACTTGGTAGTGTATTCAATTTCTTCACTTCTGAGGAGTCTGCGGTTGATGCTTTTCTCTTCTGTGTCTTTTTCTCTGCAGCCTTGGTTTTCTTCACTTCTGATGCAGAAGGAAGGTTGTTGTTCTTCACCCTTGAGGATTTTGTAGTTTCTGCAGAGGGTGAAGGATGAGCATTTTCTTCAGGCACGTCTGATGCAGTCTCCCTTGTGGTCACTTTTTCATCAGGCACAACAAAAGTTTCAGCTGTCCAGGCAATTTCTTCAGGCGCAACAGTGGAGGTTGCCCTGGCCAGTTCTTCAGCAGTCTGAATTTCTTTAGTTGCAGGAGCAGTTTCTTCAGCAGGCTGAGCAGATTCTCCAGCCTGAGGAATTTGAGGTTGCGATCGAGTTGCAACCCTTTTGTTGTGGTCCTTGATGGCTTTATCGGTCACATTTACAAAACAAACTTTGGTGCCTTGCCAATCAACATAGTATCTCTTGAAGTTATCATTGAGGTCTTTGATCTCAAACTGCATCTTCACCAGTTCCTCGGGAGAAAGCTTCATAACATTGTTCTTCAAGTAGTGCTCTTTCTTGTACTGCGCTTTCTTGGTTTGTCTGGCCTTCTCATACTTCCACTTTTCTTCAGCTATTAAGGCAGTGAGGACATGATCTGGACCAGGAGGCAACTTCAAATCATCAATTGGAGTGTTGGGATCCTTTTGCCAAATATCAATGAAGTTCAACACCATTTTTGGATCTAGCCATAGAGGAATCTGAGTGCCCTTTGGTTGAGCCACTCGTTCTTGCTTGTATCTCATGATTGCCTCTAGTTCCTCATCATCATCTGAAGAATCTGATGGTATTTTGAACACCACCATCTTCGGTTGAGGACTTGGTCGAGTGCCTCGTCCAGCAGTAGCTTTCATCTTCATTAGAGAAGGACTGGTTGAGGAATGTGCTTGGGCTGATGAACTTGCAGAGACCCCTGAAGCAATTGAGAAGCATGTTTTACATGTTGCAAGATGTACATGTGTTGAGGACTTTGTGGCAGAAGCTGATGATTGTGTAGCTACTGAAGACATTGCACATGCCTTTGAAGACTTTGCTTGAGGATTTTGCGGTGATGACTTTGAAGTTGAGGATTGTGTCTTCACTTCAGATTTCTTCACCATTGATTTCTTTGGAGCACTAGCAGAGGCTCCGGCAGAGGCAGCAGCAGCAGAGTCTTCATTGAATTTCCTCACAGCCTCTTTTGCCTTCTTTGCCATCTTGGCTTGTTGTCTTTCCCATTCTTGAGGAAAGTCATCACCAGTTTTGAGACTAGTGGGATCAGCAGTTTGGTTTGGAGCCAAGGGTGGCCTATTGCAAGAGGGTTTAATAACGAATTTCTTCATGTACTTTGGAGTGACATAGCGATATTTTTTCCACTCCCGTCCCCATCTCCTCTCAATTTTCTGAATGCGGATCTTTCGCTGCTTTGTAGTTTCCTTGCCATGAGTTTCTTCATATGGAGTGCAATATTCCTCATATAGTTCATTGGGTATCTCAAAAGCAGTTTGCACTTCAGGTTTCTTTCCATCTTTCTGTGGCTTTTTCCCATCAGCCATTTTCTTCGGTTGAGGATTCTAAACTTTTGAGGATTATGAGGAAGTGTGCAAATTATCTTCAAGGAACGCCTGATGAAGAACATGACGAACAATGAGATGAAATCAGGAAAGTTCGTCCGTCCAGATCTCCCACGCCCTAACTTGGCAGAGGGAGACAGCTACAGCGGCGGCATGGTGAAGACTTTCACGGCCGATGCGAGTATGGCAACGGCAAGGTCGAGGCAGCGAAGCTCTTCCACACTGGCAACGATAATTTTAGCGGCAGCGCTAGGTTTGAGATCGGGAGAGAGTAGGAGTGAGGAGTAACCGAGCACAATGAAAGGGAAGGGAAATTTATAGCGGAGGTGAAAACCAATCTGCCCGAAGATTTTGGACCAGATTGCCCGTGACCCTTGCTCTCCATGTGACATGAGCCACTCACATTCTGAGTAGTGGATATAGTGGGGGATCGTGGGTTATCCAGTCGTGGGAATTGGAACGGTTTGAGCGGGAAGCGTCGAAAATTTAGATAGTGAAAATTTTAAAGTTTCCGTTCGCAAATTTTTCGGCTGTCAAGGATATAGTGAAGACTTTGAACGAGTTTCAAAGTAAAACAAATATGAAGAATTTGTGAACAGACTGGGTTGAGTTTAGCATAGAGGGGGAAAGGGTCCTATCACATTCACTTAGATGAAAATCAACTTGAAGAATTAGCAATAAGTGAATGTTGTTGAGGACATTGAAAAACACAAATATATGTGTGTGTGTGTGTGTGTGTGTGTAGGCAGGACTATTCTGTTACTAGTAAGAAAATATTATTTTGTCACTATGGCCCCTATAAGGGAGCGACCCGTCCAACATGTACGAGGCTGGATTCTGCTGCGACCCGTCCCACCCCGACCCGCCTGCTACGCCGGAGGCACTCATCGCGCCGCCCCAGCTCACCTGCCCCGCACGCCGCCCCATCCCGCCGGCCCCGCGCACCGCCCTTGCTCGACGATCAGTTTGACGAGATGAAAAGTGTCAGTACGAGGCTGGGCTCTAGTGCGACCCGCCCCATCCTGACCTGCCTCCTACCGTCGGAGGCAATCGTCGCGCTGCCCCATCCCGACGACCGCGCGCGCCGCCCCAGCTCGACGATCAGTCCGACGAGATGGAAAGCGTCAGTACAACTGCTCCAAGTCGTCAATTCGGGAACACTATCAGGATAATATAATTTGCTAAACTCTAACAAATGGTTGAAAAATTCTAATGAAAACAGTACAAAAAATAGAGTAAAGTACAGTCAGTGAATAACGCTCAGTACAAACACACACATTTATCAGTACGAATACTTTGTTTTCGGACGGGAAAACAGCAAGATGGATCTCACTGTATTCAAAATTACTCTTAAACGGTTGCGAAATTGAGAAAACGTTCAACATAGCTAAGTTTTGCATTTTTGATAGCTTTCTATCGGTATATTATTTGCCTTATTTCGACAAACTTTTCAAAAAATCACGTTCGAAACCAAATTTCACTGAATTCGACTTCGACTTCAAACCGTAAAGAATTAGAAAAAACATTAAATACGCAAAAGTTATGCATTTTTCATAGCTATCCAATGCCATGTCATTTGCGTCAATCCGTTAAGCCGTTTGCAAAAAAATCGCGAAAATACGTTTTTCCCGGAATTTAACCATTTTCCAAATTACTTTTAAATCATACATAATTTGAAAAATCAATCTGCATATGGAAGATGCGTACTTTTACCAGCTTTCCAACGCCATCTCATTTGCAATTCCGACAAACCGTTTGAAAATTAACTCCAAAATACAATTCGAGTTTTCTGTTTTAAAAAAAAACGGGTTTTTCAAAATTGCTCTTAAACCATGATGATTTTACAAAAACAAATTATATGACTATAATTTAGATGTCAAGGGCTTTCCAACGACATATTACACGCCCCGTTCCGACGATTTTTTTTGCAATGTTTGATTATTATATTTTGAACTAAACAAGATGATCAGTTCGACGTAATGAAAGCATGAGTCCACCCGCTCGAATTCGTCAATCCAATAAGTAAACTACGTCGGTTTAAATAGGGTAACAAAATAATATTCTGTTACGCGAAACAAAACAACTATTCGTCACCCAGGGTGAAGAATTGTTATTCTTCGTCCCAGCCCACCCATGTGCTAAGCCGAACCAGCCAACATTCACGGTAGGAGAAAAAGTGCTTGAAGTAAAATTACGGAGTGAAGGTAAAGTAAGATTACAATATGGTCGTGTTGAAAAACTACGATGAGAACCAAGAAAACGTAAGATATTGGTTGCATATGAGGTAAGATTACAGCCTAAAGAATCTGTCCCACGCGCAAAAAGAAGCACAATAAGGAAAAAAGGTTACGATGCAAAATAGCTGCAGTAAAGTAGGGGTTGCGTTCTTGATTTTTTTTAGACATAGCTATGTGGTCGCTCAGGTTTAGGCTAGAAAGTAAGGAAGAAAATTTGCATTCGAATTGTCGTCCCTTATTATCAATGCTTTTACTCTTCAAAACGCTATGTTTTCATTCTTTTTGAGTGGATTACAACCTTAACTAATTTAAAGATTCTGTACCAAGACCTTCGCAACCATCTGCCTCTGAATTCTCAATGAAGCTTAGATTTTTCTTTTTAACCATAATTAGTTTCTAGACGGTGACTGTATTTTTAATAATATGAGTTGAGTTTGAGTGTTCGGCCTGAAATACTCATTTTTTAAGAAGCCTCAAAATTATTTTATACAGTTCACTTGTACAATTTACTGACCATCCAAGCAACTACTACTAAAAGCCAGAGTAAGCGATATGGGCCACGGAATCATAGTATCCAATGTCGTAGTCTAATCTAGGATCATAAAAAAATCTAGTACCGTAAAAGCGGCACATGATGAGTTAATTTAGGACCAATCACATAATGAGGTCGTCATTATAGACATACTTTGTATTTCACCATGCACACACAAACTTGCATTTCAAACCTGATGAAAAAGAGTCATGGTGCATGTCAGGGACTGAAACTGAACTTACTGGAAATGCCTCGGACATAGTTCATTTACTTGCCGAGAAGTATGCAGCATACCAATAAATTGAAGGAACTTACAGTCATCCACAATAGTGAAAGAACAAAAAATACAAGTTAAAGTGTGTGAAACAGAGCAAAGTAAGAAGCAAAACATGCAAAAAAAGTTGAGTGACAACCAGCCAACAGTGTGTTGGGCGACGCCAATAAAGTGAATCGTTCAAGCAATCATAAGCAAGTACAATACAATGATGGGGAACAAGAAAAACATCTTCAGATATATACATAGGGGTGAATCAGATGTTTCATTCAACAATAGTTACTTTGTTTGATGGACTCGGAACCTCTGACCCAACAGTCTTAGTGGCCATCTTCATGCCACGCACGGTAGCCTGCGGGCAACAAGGTAAAAATAGTATGTGGTAGAGGAACATCATATAAACACAACATTCCTTCTTTGACATGGGGAGTATTATAATAAGGGTAATTATAGATGAGCCACCAAATATCATTACTTCTACCTGACAAAATCTTAGCCATAGTTCACGTTTCCATGTCAAAGAGCACATGAATTTTACACCAACACTTATCTACATCAGCATGGACTAGAACAAACAATAGATACGAACTTCCTAATCTAAAAAGAAATCCCACCAAACTACTTGTAGATGCAAAACAACAATGAGAGTGTCCCTAAGAAACAACAATTATGGATTGTAGCACAAATGCCAACAATATACTGTGATATCTCCAATCTGCAACTTCTACAAAAACAGAACACCATGGCAACAATATAATATAATGTGCTCTCTCCAATCAGCAGCTCTACAAAAACCGAACACCAATTTAGCAATTTGAGAAGTATGCGACGAAGCAAAACGAAGTGGAAATTGATTAGAACTGAAAGCACGAAAACGAGTTGCTCACCTCCTCCCATGTACTCCCAACCTACACAGACCCAACCAAAATAAATCGAACGTCGTAGACAATATTGTGGTACCATGACAACTGAATGATGTGCAACCACAACAACTGAGATAAGAGCTGCATCATGGTACAACTATACCTATGTGGGCTGTGGAGAATAGAAGGTTGAATTATTGAAGGTGTTAGGTGCCATCGTTACAGAGTTGCCAATCAATAATGAAAATGCAAAAGTACAGGCTCCAGTAAATACAAAGATACCGCTGCAGATAATAGCTACTAGCATTGCATAATTTGCTACAGAAAAGCATGGAAAATCAGCCTTCACAGTGAGGTGGTCGTTCGGTACACTAAGGTCTTGTTCGGTTACACCTTTTCTCAAGAGGATTGGAGGGGATTGGGATGATTTTTAACTTGTAGGGGATTATATCTACCTCAATCCCTATCAAACCCCTTCGAAATCCCTGTCAACTGAACAAGGCCTAATAGAGTCAATATTTCAGGTATGATGTTGAGTATAAAAATAACTTGTTTAGAGCAACTTCTAAGGAAGAACATTGGCCAAGGGAATTAGTTTTTACTCCCAATATATACTTTGCTTCGTTTCTTCTGGGAATTATTAGTAGGAAATGAAGGATATGGGTTTGGTCGCTTTTTTTATTAGTGGGTCAGAACAAGAACTAAATTATGAAATTGACCATTAGTATGTTTGTTCTGTACCTATCAACGATATTGACAAACTTGCTGCCAGATCACATATATCGTGTACACTCAAGTATTGCCTGTATGCATCTGATTTATTTGTTTGCTCCTGAATCAATAGTCCAAGATCTGAGGAAACACGAGAATAAGGCTACGGCCATCGCCCGACAACATCGAAAGCATATCTGGCCATGGCTACAAGCCTGTGAGGATCTTATCTACACAGGTAGTCGGGCATAATAAAGCAATCGATGGTGAAGTGCTAGTGAGAATCAAATATAGCTCCCGTAAAAAATAATCAAACTGAAAGGGCTGGATCATGAAAGAAATCATTGATGACGAAGTACCTCTTCACGTAGCAGCCACGATCAGCTGCCCCGCTGGACCATGACCAGCTCGTCATCTAGACGAGGACCCCCTCCAACCCCTGGCTCACGGACTGCGCCTGATTTTGACCTTCGTCGCCGACGAGGCGTCGTCCACACGGACTTCTCAGGCCCCCTCGACCCCGTGCGCAATTGTCATTCATGCGATGCTCATCTCGCACTGAGGGGTTGAGAGGACGGTGTCGGAGGCTGAGCTCCCACCGGGCCAATTCGTATCGCCATCGGAAGCCGCCCGCCACTCGCCTAGCCACAAACCGCTCGCCGCCGCTGTTGATTAGAACATGACCAAATTTCTAGGATCATTTTTTTGGGATCGGACGGTATTGGGCGTGATCCAAACTGCACGACCAAGAAGTAAGTTTTTTGTTTTTTAGGTGAGACCAAGAAGTGAGTTAAAGAAAGAACCATCACAATCAGACGAGGTAAAAAGAAGAAGTAAAATTATACCACCCCACAGATGCAACAACGGCATGGGTTGGTCCGGCTCGGTCTTAAATAGACGTTATATATATATAAATTTGTAAACTTGAGTAATTTAAAAAATTGAAGAATTTGTAAAATGACGAAAAACTCAACTTTGAAGAATTTCAACTATGGTTGGTGGCCTAACCCACCGTATAAGAATGATGATTTCAGACACCGCGTACAATTGTCATAGGGTTCTGAGAATCAAGTTCTTCATTAATTTCTTCACGCTTAAAGAGTTATTCTTCATTGATTGAAGAAAAACGTTACTTCGTATGTTGTACATTTAAGTCATCAATTTTGCACAAGTGTTAGGATGTGTGTCTTTTTCAAAAAACAATCGAAGATTCTAAGATATTTAGATCACACCACAACTTGCAAAATCTCTTTTTATCCAAGGGATTTATGAAGATATCAACCAGTTGTTCTTCAATAGGGATGTGGTCGATGGAGATGTCGCCCTTGAGTACATGATCTCGAAGAAAATAATGACGAATCTGAATGTGTTTGGTCTTGGAATGCTGAACTGGGTTGTAAGCAATCTTGTTAGCGCTCTCGTTGTCGCAGTAGAGAGGCACATTCTTCACCTCGATGCCATAGTCCTTGAGGGTTTGCTTCATCCATAGCAACTGAGCGCAACATGAACCAGCAGCAATGTACTCAGCTTCAGCAGTAGATAGTGACACTTAGTTCTGCATCTTTGAGGACCAACAGACTAAAGATCGTTCGAGGAAATGACATGTGCCTGAGGTTGACTTGCGATCCACACGATCTCCAGCATAGTCATCATCGACGAGGTGAAGATTTGAGCCCTTGGGATACCATAATCCAAGCGTTGGTGTGTGAGATAAGTATCGAAGAATATGTTTAACAGCCTTATGGTGTATTCCTTTGGTGTTGCTTGGAATCGGACACACATGCAAACACTCAGCATAATATCAGGCCTAGATGCACATAGATACAATAGAGAGCCAATCATGGAGCGATATACCTTCTGATCGAAATCTTTACCATTTTCGTTAGTGCAGAGGTGGCCTTTTGAAGGCATTGGAGTTTTGACGCCTTTGCAATCTTGCATGTCGAATTTCCTCACAACATCCTTGAGGTATGTCTCTTGAGAGATGAAGATGCCATTGTCTTGCTAACGAATTTGAAGACCTAAGAAGAATTTCAACTCTCTCACCATAGACATTTGATATTGTTCACTCATCATATAGGCAAATTCATCACTGTAACGTTTGTCAGTACAGCCAAAGATAATATCGTCTACGTATATTTGGCATGTGAACAGTTCATTGTCATAGGATTTAGTGAAAAGAGTTGGGTTGAGTGAACCGTGTTTGAAGCCTTTCTTCATGAGGAATTCTTTCAGAGTGTCGTACCACGCCCGAGGGGCCTGCATGAGGCCATAGAGGGCCTTGTTGAGTCTGAAGACTTTGTCAGGATGCGTAGGATCTTCAAAACCTGGGGGTTGAGCAACATATACTTCTTCCTCAAGCTTACCATTGAGGAATGCACTTTTCACATCCATTTGATATAAGATGATATCATGATGGTTAGCATAAGCAAGCAATATGCGAATATCTTCAAGTCTAGCAACAGGTGCAAAAGTTTCATCAAAGTCAATTCCTTCAACCTGTGTGTAGCCTTGAGCTACAAGACGAGCCTTATTTCTTACCACAAGGCCATTTTCATCTTGCTTGTTGCGGTAGATCCATTTGGTACCTATGATGTTATGCTTGCAAGGATCTGGCTGCTTGACAAGTTCCCACACATTGTTGAGCTTGAATTGATGCAATTCCTCTTGCATAGCTTGAATCCACTCACGCTCCTTGAATGCTTCATCAACTTTGGCGGGCTTTATGATAGAGACAAAAGCAAAGTGCCCACAAAAGTTAGTCAAATGTGAAGCTCTTGAGCGACTGAGGGGACCTGGTGCATTGATGTCGTCGATGATTTTGTCAATCTGCACTTCGTTTGCAACTCTTGGATGAGCAGTTGACGCGGCTGAGGATTTTCCTCAGCACCATTTTCTTCAGGTGTATCAACATCAATGTCTTCATTAGTTGGAATGAGTTCTTCAGTGGGTATGACATCTTCAGTAGCCTTCAGCTTAATGGATTTCTCAGGAGACTTTTCATCTATCACAGAAGGCAGGTGCTCTCTTTGCGAGCCGTTAGTTTCATCGAACTGCACATCTACAGTTTCAACAACCTTTTGGTGGTAGGTGTTGAAGACTCTATAGGTGCGCGAGTCCTTTTTGTAACCAAACCTAAAACCTTCCCATCCTTTCAGTGCAAATTTAGAGCTATGGTGAGGATCTCTAATCCAGCATTTTGCACCGAAGACTTTGAGATAACTTACATTGGGTTTCTTGCCAGTCATAAGTTCATATGAAGTCTTCTTGAAGAATTTGTGAAGATATACCTTGTTGATGATGTGACATGCTGTATAAATTTCTTCGGGCCAGAAACGACGAGGAGTCTTGTATTCATCAAGCATGGTGCGTGCCATCTCAACCAGAGTCCTGTTCTTGTGCTCCATGACGTCGTTCTGCTGAGGAGTATATGGGGCAGATAGCTCATGAGTAATGCCAAGTTCATCAAGATATTCATCATGATTAGTGATCTTGAACTCAGTCCCATTATCACTCCTGATATGCTTGATCTTGATGTGGAAGTTAGTTGAGGACCTTGAAGCAAATCGTTTGAAGACATCCCGCACTTCATACTTGTATAGAATAATATGCACCCAAGTGTAACGAGAGTAATCATAAACAATGGCAAAGTCATACAAACTTGAAGAATTTGTTAGTGTGGAATAATGAGTGGGGACAAAGAGGTCCATGTGAAGCAATTCAAAGGGTTGAGTCGTGGTCATGATTGTCTTCGAGGGATGCTTAGATCTGGTCATCTTCCGAGACTCACATGCACCATAGAGGTGGTCCTTGAGGAATTTTACACCTTCAATGCCAATGACGTGCTTTTTCTTCACGAGCGTGTGCAAGTTCCTCATACAAGCGTGTCCAAGTCGTCGATGCCATAGTCATCCTTCTGAGGACATTGCAAGGAGGCACGTGGCAGGCTGAGGACCTGTAGAGAAATCAAAAATATACAAGTCTCCTCTCATAAAGCCTTCGAAGACTTTGGAATGGTCAGATTCCATAATGACAACACAACAATATTTTCCAAAGACAAC
The DNA here is from genome assembly GCA_022496015.1 of Hordeum marinum. NCBI lineage: Eukaryota > Viridiplantae > Streptophyta > Magnoliopsida > Poales > Poaceae > Hordeum > Hordeum marinum. The sequence goes on from CM039676.1 coordinate 176,788,639, forward strand.
AACCATATCAAGATCACAAAGCATTGAGACAGACATAAGGTTGAACCCTAGGGATTCGACAAGCATCACCTTGTCCATGTGTCGGTCCTTTGAGATTGCAACCTTACCTAGACCCAATACCTTTCTTTTTCCTTTGTCAGTGTAGGTGATATGCTTCATATGAGATGGAGCGAGTGGAAAATTCATCAGTAGATTCTTGTCACCAGTCATGTGGTTTGTGCATCCACTGTCGAGGACCCACTCAGTAGCTTTTGGAGGTTCATCCTGCACATGAATTAGTACAACTTACGAACTCATATGCTTCAGAGTGAAGAATATGACATCAAATTCATCAGGCAGAATTTCATCACACAATATAGTAAGTAAAGCAGTGTGAGGACGTGAGAAATGAGGAATTCATTTCTGCATGATTAGCTTGCGTCCTTTCAAGCATTTCCTTAGGTCTCCAGCAAATTCATCAGATGTTCAAGTTCATTTGGAGACCTGACCCTGCATAAGAGATTAGTTCAATTCCTTCACCGCCCACATCTGGAGGGGTGGTAAAGAGTTCATCATTCTATGAGCACCATATGAGAAGGGAGGCATTGAAGCAAGTGCATTTCTTTTCATAGGACGAGGGTTAGAGTACTCTTATGAATAAGCAGAGAAATTCTTTGATGATTTATGAATATAATGATTCGAAGAATAATGCACATATTTAGAACTCTTAGACTTTCCCTACGAAACAGATGCATTAGCAGGAGAATGATATTTTTGACCATTTGAGGAATTTGGTCCAAGTGAAGACTTTGGTCCATATGAGGAATTTGATTTGGGGTTCCTGTTCTTCATGAGTGGTGTCGTGAGGACATTCACTTGAAGATTTTGTAAGCAGTTCTTGGGAACCCATATTTTCTTCATAGGTGAACCGCTCCTGCAGTTAGTTCCAACAAATCTGGCAAATACTTCACCTTTATGATTTTTGAAGAATTTGTATTTGGAGTCAAGTGACTCATCAGAGGAATGTGAAGTTTCACAAGTAAAGCCAGATAAAGTGGATGGATCTACAACAGGTCCTTTTGCAGCAACCCATGAGGTTTTGGGGTACTGCTCAGGTGTCTAGCAGGATCCATCAGCATTGAGTTTCCTCTCAAATGCAATACCCTCTTTCCTAGGGTTCCTGTTCAGAATCTGCTTTTTGAGGACATCGCAAAGGTTTTGATGCCCTTTGAGACTTTTGTACATCCCTGTCACATACAAATCCTTCAACCCTGCATTTTCGTCAGTGATACTTGTGGTATCCTCAGATGAGGAATTTGTGACCATGGGGATAGTTGAGGAATTTGCACCAATAGAAGCATTTGAACATTCAGGTGAAGAATTTGTAGTACCACATTCGATGCATTTCAAACAAGGTGGAAAAATTCTCCCTGAGCAGTACTAATCTTTTGAGCCAGTAAGGAATCGTTTTCCCTTTGGAGATCCTCATGAGACACTCTTAGCTTCTCGAGATCTTTATTTCTCTGAAGAAATTCATAAGAAAGCTTCTCATGATCGACTAAGAGGGCATTATGAGGACTCTGAAGGTTATCATACTTTAACTGAAGACTTTTGAGATCATCAGTTAGAGTGTGACTTCGATCCACTTCCTCATTCAACAGATCATCGCTTTTGTCTAGCATTTTCTGAAGATTTTCAAGTGCACTTTGTTGCTTAGTGGCAATATTAGCAAGTTTGGCATAGCTAGGTTTCACATATTCATCAAATTCACCATCACTTGATTCAGAGGAAGAGTGATGCTTATGTACCTTGGAACCTTTAGCCATGAAGCAATAGGTGGGACCATAATCATCATTGCTGACGTCAGAGTCTCTAGAGTAGTCATTTTCTTCATCGTTGAAAATGGACTTGCTAACAAAGGCAGTAGTGAGAGCAAGGCTAGCGACACCTGATTCAGACTCCACCTCAGATTCTTCCTCTTCTTGATATTCTTCAGATTCTTCTTCTGAGTCCATTTCCTTGCCAATGAAAGCTAGAGCCTTTATGGAACCATTCTTCTTGTGCGTTGAGGACTTTGAAGATGAGGACTTTGCAGATGAGGACTTTGAAGATTTCTTCTCTTTCTTCGATTCATCGGAACTGTCATCCTTGTAGTTCTTCTTCTTTGATTCTTTTACCCAGAGAGGACAGTTAGAAATAAAGTGACCAGATTTCTTTCATTTGCGACAAGTTCTCTTCTTGTAGTAGTCTGAGGAATCTGATTTCCTCAAGCCACTTTTTGATGACTTTCCAAACTGGCCTCTCCTTGAGAACTTCTCGAATTTCCTCACGAGCATTTCCAGCTCCTCAGTCAGTTCTTCAGGATCACCAAGGCTACTATCAAAATCTTCGCCTTCAGATAAGGAAATTGCTTTTTCCTTCAGAGCACGAGATCTTCCATAGCTTGTCCCGTAGAGGTCTCTCTTCTCAGCTTGTTGGAATTCATGAGTATTGAGTCGCCCAAGAATATTAGCAGGATCAAGTGACTTGTAGTCTCCACGCTCTTGAATCATCAAAGCCAGGGTATCAAATGATGAATCAAGAGATCTCGGCAGTTTCTTCACCACTTTGTGGTCGGTGATGTCAGTGGCACCCAGTGCTTGAAGCTTGTTGGAGATATCAGTGAGACGATCAAAATTTTGCTGAACATTCTCATTGTCAAGTCTTTTGAAGCGGTTGAAGAGACTGCGAAGAACATCAACACGAGAATCATGTTGACTGGAAACACCTTCGTTGGCTTTGGACAACCTATCCCAGATAAGCTTAGCAGACTCCAAAGCACTCACTCTGCCATGCCGACCTTTGCTCAGATGGCCACACATGATATTCTTCGCATATGAACCGAGTTTCTTGAATCTCTTCACATTAGCAGCTTTGATCGTGGGAGTAACAGAGGGAACACCATTTTTCACAACGTACAAGAGATCGTTGTCAATAGCTTCAAGATGCATGCGCATCTTGTTCTTCTAGTAGGGGTAATCCGTCATCGAAGGTAGGACAACCGGCGGAAACCTTGATCATACATGTAGTCGACATAACTAGAACTCCATGTGGTTAAACCAAAATCACACAGAACAAGGTAGTACCTTGCTCTGATACCAATTGAAAGTGCGTTATATCGACTATAGGGGGGTGAATAGCCGAATTTTACAAATTCATCACATGAGGAATTTCAACTTGAGGAATTTGAAATGTGATGAATAACTAACGGCGGAATAAGTACTCAAGTGCATGAGGAACATAGAAATAGCATAGTATCATGATGAAATAAAACATGCACAGATTACAGGTAGCGTCATGCAGGATAAGCAGGTGAGGAACAAGGTAACTTGAAGAAATTGAGGTGAGAAAATTGTGGAAGTCTTCCGTAAAATTCTTCAAACAGTAAAGATCAATTTCATCAATAGATATATGAGGAAATGGAAGGGTTGAGGAAATAGAACCAGGTAGCTCGATGAAGACAATGATTTGATGACCTAGTTCTAACTGTTGTGACAGTCGTACGTCTGGTTTGGAGCGGCCTAGTATTTAAACCAGAGGACACACGGTCCCAGGACACACAGTCCTTACCGTATTCTCCTTGAGCTAAGGTCACAAAGTGCTCGCCCAACACTCATGGTAAGTCTTCAGGGTAGACTTCCAAATCCCTCACAAACTGGTCACCCGGCGATCCACAATTGACTGCTGGATGCTCTAGACCAAGGTCACTCCATGATCCCCAATTGACTGCAGGATAAACTAGACCATCACGCCTAACCGTCTGGAAGATGCACAGTCTTAAAAGGTAACAAGCGTCGATTCCACATAGGAAGAATATCTTCAGTGATGCTCAATCACTTTGGGTTTGGTGGTTTGGATTTGGGTTTCTCCTCACTGATGATTTTCACTCAAAGTCCTCGGATGATGGGTTGCTCTCAAATGACAAGTGTCAGTTCTCTCTTGGAGCAACCAACCAACTAGTGGTTGTGGGGGTGGCTATTTATAGCCAGGGTGCAACCTGACATGATAAGACATAAATGCCCCCAATGATATGACCGTTATGTGGATAAGATGATTGGGGACAGCTGGCTCTAAGCACAACAATGGTCGGAATTTCGAACTATGGAAGTCCTTAGGCTTATCATGTTCCTCACTTGTAGGCAATTCGCACTGGCGAAATCCTAACTCCTGAGTCAGATCAATTTCCTCAGAGACCAGAAGAACTTCATCTCTGTCACTGAAGAACTTGACTGAACTACAAGATATTTCCAAAGGCTTCACTCGAAGGATTGGATAGGTTGAGGCTTTTGAGTTGAGCATCAGTTGGAAATTTTCCTTAGTATTACCTCAGCCCCCTTTAACAGCACAGTGTTTCCTATGACTCATAGAAAGGAAATGAAACTTTGAAAACAAAAGTCTTCACGCTTCATAGTCCTTGTTCATATCTTCAAGGTCACACCAACTTCTTCATTTTCAAAGTCTTCAGGGAATACCAAAGTCTTCAGCAAAGTCTTCGCCAAAGTCTTCAGCTGTAGACATACATTATTAGGGGTCGATAATCTTCGAATATATCAAACTCCTCAACGACTTATAGAGCCTATGTACACTCACAAGCACATCAGTCTCTTAACCTATAAGTCTTCAATACACCAAAATCACTAAGGGGCACTAGATGCACTTACAATGATCATCTTATCTATGAATATTATTTGGTTCTTCTCTAAATTCTTATATGCAAGATTTCATATCTTTGCAAGTCTCTTCGAGTTATTGGTTTGGTTTGGCCAACTAGATTTGTAATTCTTGCAATGGGAGAAGTTCTTAGTTTTGGGTTCAATCTTGCGGTATCCTCACCCAGTGACAAAGTAGGGGTAGCGAGGCATGTATTGTATTGTTGCATCAAGGGTAAAAAGATGGGGTTTTCAACATATTGCTTGAGTTTATCCCTCTACATCATGTCATCTTACTTAATGCATTACTCTGTTCTTCACAAACTTAATACTCTAGATGCAGGCAAGAATCAGTCGATGTGTGGAGTAATAGTAGTAGATGCAGAATCGTTTTGGTCTACTTGACACGGATGTGATGCCTATATGCATAATCATTGCCTTGGATATCATTATAACTATGCGCTTTTCTATCAATTGCTCGACAGTAATTTGTTCACCCACCGTGTTATTTTCCTTCAAGAGAGAAGCCTCTAGTGAAACCTATGCCCCCCGGGTCTATTTTCCATATTATATTTTCAGATCTATGTACCAAAAATACCAAAAATACCCTGCTGCAATTTATTTACCCTTTTTACTTTCTGTAATCTTTCCCATCTATCCCTATCAGATCTAATCCTTGCAAGTAATCGTGAAGGGATTGACAACCCCTTTATAGAGTTGGGTGCAAGTTTCTGATTGTTTGTGTAGGTGCATCTATTGGTGACTTGCTTGTTCCTCCTACCGGATTGATACCTTGGTTCTCAACAACCGAGGGAAATACTTAACTACTCTATTGCATCACCCTTCCCTCTTCAAGGGAAAACCAACGCACGCTCAAGAAGTAGCAGGGAGCATCATGGAATTGGTGATGAAGGAGGGTTGATGATGACAAAGACCGAAGATTCCTCTCTCTGGAGCCCCAAACGAACTCCGAATCTGGCCTCCCAATGAAGAACAAGAGGTGGTAGTGGCTCTGTATCATGAAACGTGATGAAACTTTCTCCTGGATTTTGTCTTCCAAAAATAGGATTTTATAGCGGTGGAATTAGGGTCAGGGGGCCCATGAGGTGAGCATAACCCACCAGGGCGCGCCTGGGGGGGCTGGCGCACCCTGATGTATCGTGCCCAACCAGGGCACCCCCTCCGATGGTTTTTGGCTCTAGTATTTTTTATGAAATAAATCTCCAAAAAGTTTCATTCCATTCCGAGAACTTTTATTACCGCACAAAAACAACAACATGGTAGTTCTACTAAAAATAGTGTCACTCCAGGTTAGTTCCATTCAAATCATGCAAATTAGATTCCAAAACAAGAGCAAAAGGGATGGGAAAAGTAGATACGATGGAGACTTATCAGCGCCCACCCCCTAGGCACGCCGTGATGGCTGGGAAAGCCCACACACGGCCTCCGCTCCCCTATTCTGCTATATGATGTGTTTTGACCTAGAAAAAAATCAGAAGGATGCTTTTGGGACGAGGCACCCCTATCTCATGGCGGAAACCTGGGAAGATGCCCTTTTGCTCTCCTACAGAGTGATTCTGCCGGGGAAACTTCACTCCGGGAGGGGGAAATTGAAGCCATCGTCATCACCAGTGCTTCCTCCTTTGTGGGAGGACCAATCTTCATCAACATCTTCACCAACACCATCTCATCTCAAACCCTAGTGCATCCATTGTATTCAATCTTTTTCTCAAAACCTTAGATTGGTACCTCGAGGCTGCTAGTAGTGTTGATTACATCTTGTAGTTGATGTTTGTTGGTTTACTTGGTGGAATATATTAGACTCATATGCTTAATCATATTTATTATACCTCTGATATTGACCATGGTGATGATTTTTGAGTAGTTACTTTTTTCCCGAGGAGAAGGGAGAAGTCATGTTATAAGTAATCATGTGAAGTTGGTATTCGTTCGATATTTTGATGATATGTATGTTGTTGCTTCCTTTAGTGGTGTCGTATGAATGTTGACTACATGACACTTCACCATATTTGGTCCTAAGGGAAGGCATTGTGGAGTAATAAGTAGATGATGGGTTGCTAGAGTGACAAAAGCTTAAACCCTAGTTTATACGTTATTTCATAAGGGGCTGATTTGGATCCACATGTTTCATGCTATGGTTAGATTTATATTAATTTTTCTTTAGTATTTGCGGATGCTTGCGAGAGGGGGTAACCATAAGTGGGTTTCTTGTTAAAGTAAGAACAACACCTTAGCACATGTCCATCCACATATTAAATTATCAAAGTAATAAACGCGAATCAACTCAACATGATGAACATGACTAGATGGAAATTTCCATGTGTCCTCGGGAGCGCTTGCTTCATATAAGAGTACTTTCAGGTCTGACCTTTGCTATAAAAAGGATTGGGCTATCTTGCTGCACGCTTGTTACTTTTGCTACTTGATACTTTCTACGAATTGTCTTGTTGCAAAATTATCTATCACTCTTACTCATAGCACTTGTATAGAATACCTTGCTAAAAATTGCGTATCATTTCCTTCTGCTCCTCGTTGGGTTCGACACTCTTACTTATCAAAAGGACTATGACTGATCCACTATACTTGTGGGTCATCAATGAGTAGTCTGACAAAAGAAAATAAAAAAACTGACATGTAGACAATTGTAGTCATATAGGACCGAAACTAGGCCAATGAGGAAGGAGGTGCCGGACCGATTCGGAGATTATGTTGCCACCCATGTTGGGTAAAAACCTCCTTGACCACTCTCTCCAACCACATACACACCGCCTTGAAGAAGAGTTGAAACTCTGTTCGGTGTAGCACATACCACAGACGATGCAAGTGTGTACAACGAAAAATAACCTCCAAAGGAGAAGAGCTATTTCCATTAAAAAACAACTCATTTCTACCTAGCCAAAGCGACCACAATAAGGCATACGCTCCCACCCTTATAAGCATTCTAAACTTATTTGGTATACCTTCTAACTAGTGACCTATAGTATTGGTAACACTAATGGGCAGATATAAATTAGATGCTATTTGGATGACTTGCCATGTAGAATGTGCGAACTTGCACTCAAAAAACAGGTGTTTGATAGTCTCATCATGAGTACAAACACTAAACTTCTTGTTTCCTCGCCAATTTCAGCGAGTGAGATTGTCTATGATGAGCACAGCTCCTCTCCGAAGATACCACATAAAGACTTTCACTTTTAGTCGAACCTTTGATTTCAAAATGTTTTTGTTATTATCCACTGGAACCTTTGAATGCGTTAGCACAGAGTACATAGAGTCAACTATGAAGGACCGTGATGCGGTGAGGTTCCTGCGAAGCACATCTCATCCTTGAGTCAAGTTAATCGAATCCAAATGGGATCAAAGATTTTCCATGACCTAAGATGGGGCCCAATCAAATCCGCATGAAAGAAATACCCAGCAGGAAAGAACTGAGCACCTTCGCAAGAGAATCATTCTTATTGCGAACAATGTGATACAAAGCTGGATATTGTTCTCAGAGGCTGGCCTTGCCTAGCCACTTCTCCTCCCAGAAACGAATCTCTAACCTATGTTTTATCACAAAGGATGTTGGAAATATTCCCTAGAGGCAATAATAAAATGGTTATTATTATATTTCCTTGTTCATGATAATCGTTTATTATCCATGCTATAATTGTATTGATTGGAAACTCAAATACATGTGTGGGTACATAGATAACACTGTGTCCCTAGTATGCCTCTAATAGACTAGCCCATTGATCAAAGATGGTCAAGGTTTCCTAGCCATAGACATGAGATGCCATTTGATAACGGCATCACATCATTAGGAGAATGATGTGATGGACAAGACCGAAACTATGAATGTAGAATATAATCGTGTCAGTTTATTGCTATAGTTTGATGCATGTCAAGTATTTGTTCCTATGACCATGAGATCATGCAACTCACTGACACCGGAGGAGTACCTTGTGTGTATCAAACGTCGCAACGTTACTGGGTGAATATAAAGGTGCTCTACAGGTATCTCTGAGGGCGTCTATTGAGTTGGCATGGATCAAGATGGGATTTGTTACTCCGTGTGACATAGAGGTATCTCAGGACCCACTCGGTAATAGAACATCACACTGAGCCTTGCAAGCAAAGTGACTAAAGAGTTAGCCATGGGATATTGTATTATGAAACGAGTAAAGAGACTTGCCTGTAACGAGATTGAACTAGGTATAGAGATACCGACGATCGAATCTCAGGCAAGTAACATACCAAAGAACAAAGGGAACAACATAGGGATTAACTGAATCCTTGACATAGAGGTTCAACCGATAAAGATCTTCATAGAATGTGCAGGAACCAATATGATCATCCAGGTACCATTATTGGTTACTGACCCTAGAGGTGTCTCTGTCATGTCTACATAGTTCTCGAACCCGCAGGGTCTGCACACTTAACGTTCGGTGACGTTTCGGTATTATTGAGTTATGTATGTTGGTCACCGAAACTTGTTTGGAGTCCCGGATGAGATCCCGGATGTCACGAGGAGCTCCAAAATGGTACGGAGGTAAAGATTGATATATAGGAAGTTGGTATTTGAGTTCTAGAAAACTTTCGTGACTTACCAGTTTTGTGATGGATGTGATGGAAGGGTTCCGAGGGGCCACCAGGAGTGGCCCACCACCCTAGAGGCCACATGGGCCTAGGAGGTGGTGCACCAGCCCCTGGTGGGCTGGGTAGCCAGACCCTAGGGGGCCCTTGCGCAAGGGGTGGAGAAGGCCAAGAGGGGAGGGAGTCCTACTAGGACTCCACCTCCCTTGTGGGAGGTGGACTCCTCTTTCTTGCGCCGCCAAGGGCCCTAAGGGAAACCCTAGAGCGCCGCACCTACCCCCTCTCCCTCCTATATATAGTGGAGATTTTGAGGGCAGCCACCACCCTGAAAAACCACGTGTTGCCCTCCTCCCTCTAGATCGTCGTTCTCCTCTAGATTAGTTCAGCAAAGCTTGGCGAAGCCCTGTCGGATTAGTTCACCACCACCGCCACCACGTCGTTGTGCTGCCGGAGAACTCATCTACCTCTCCATGCTCGCTTGTTGGATCAAGGAGGTGGAGATCGTCATCGAGCTGTACGTGTGTTGAACACGGAGGTCGCGTCTGTTCGGCACTAGATCGTGATTGGATTGTGAGGCGGTTTGCGATTTGGATCGCGAAGACATTCGACCACATCAACCGCATTTCTGAACGCTTCCTGCTTAGCGATCTACAAGGGTATGTCGATCTCTCCTCTCGTAGATGCTCATCTCCATGAATAGATCTTGTATGTGCGTAGGAAATTTTTTGTTTCCCATGCAACGTTCCCCATCAAAGATCCAAAATGGAAAAAGGTGTTTATTTGCCGCCATTAGACCGGCCCAAAAATGTGAGTCACCAAGTTTCCAGTAGGCATGACAACATTTTGGCCTAGATACTTATTGCGCAAGAGGGTTTGCCAAATGCCATCCTCAGTAAGTAGTTTAAACAACCATTTACTAAGTAAGGCATCATTCTTGACCTACGGATCCTGAATGCCCAGCCCACATTGGTCTTTCGGTCTACAGACCACGCTCCATTTGACTAGTCTATTGTGACGCCCCTGGATTTGTGCTACAGTAATGTATGTCGTAAGCTACAGTAATCCCATGCTAATGATGACATGTCACCACGTTTACTGTTGATAAACTCCGTTGATCCAAATCTCGTTCGAATCCAAAATCTAAAGTAAAGTCAAACAATGAAAGTTTGCAAACATTAAAACTAAAGTGTTCGGGTTGTGCCAAATATTGCATAGGTAATTATGGTGAAGAAACCACACTTTTATAAAATGTTTAAATACTCTAGAATAACTAAAACAGTAGTTAAAACCATTAAATAAATGTCTTTTGTATTTATAAAATTATAAACTATTATTAGTTGCCAAAAGTTAATGGGGCAGTAGCCTAGTTATTATTACTAATTTAAGAGTTGAAAATATATTTTACAAAACTAAAATAAATTAATAGTTAAAAGAAAACAAAAGAATATAAAAAAAGAAACAAAAGCCCCCCTGGCCTAACTGGGCCGATGCCCAGCAGGCCGGCCGGCCCAGCCCACCCCCTCGGAGGATAAACCCCCTCCCCCCAAACCCTAGCCCACCCCATTCCTCACTCCTCCCCTGCATCGCCCCCTCTCTCCCCAGATCTGGATCGAGCGGGGATCGATCCCACGCGCCCCTCCCCGCCGCCCGCCACCACTGGCTCCTCCCGCCGTCGCCTCCTCCTTCCCGTCGCCTTACCTCCTCGTCGCCCACAACCCCGACGTCGTCACCCGTCACCTCCGTGCCCTCCCCGTCGGCGCCGCATCACCACACCACCGTCGGCCTCCTCATGACACCCGAGCCCACTGCACACTCCCTACACCGCCGGTGAGGCCCTTGACCTCTCCCTCCCCTCTCGCACGCTCATGCGCGCCCGCACGTCGTGGCCCCGCTTGTCCCCTCGCCGCGGCCTTGCCCACCCGCCTGCGCGTGCACACGCCCTGCCATGGCCTCGCTCTGCCCCGTCGCCACACTCGCCGTACCCCCACGAACCCGTGCCCACGCCCAGCTCCGCCCGCACCTGCGTCGTGCGTCGCGCGTCCGGCCCCACTCCCGCGCTGCTCGCCGCCGTGCTGCTCGCCGTGCCCGCCCCCCGAGCGTCCGGTGGCCTCTCCCCCAGCACGTAGACCCCTGGCCGGCATGGGCCCCGCTGGCGTTCGGCCACCGCTGGCCTCGCTCCGCCGCGGTCGTGCATGTGCGTGTTGTGTGTATGTGTGTGGCCGATGTGCCACCGCCAGGTGCCCCCCCCGCTGACATATGGCCCCTGCCCCCTGGCCCTATGACATAGGGCCCCAACCCTCAAACGTTTTAATTAAATAATAATATAATATAAAAATAAAAATAAAAATTAATTAAGTAATCAGTTAATTAAATAAAGGTTAATTAGAAATTAAGTAAGTAAGTAAGTAACTAATTAATTAATTAGTTAATTAAGGATTAATTAGATTAGTTAATTAATTATGTTAATTAATAAACTTAAATAGAGAATGACAGGTGGGTCCCACCCCACCTAATTAATCTATTTAATTAAAATTGAACTTATTTAACAATGTATGGATGACATGTGGGACCCACTGGTCAGTTTGACCAGCAAACTGACCAGTTGACTGCTCATGTCAGCATGACATCATGCTGATGTCTTCAATGCAATTATTGAATTTAAATAATCTGTTTTAAATTCAGAATTTTATTAAATCTTTAAAAATTAATATAAAATCAACAATAGTCCGGATTAAAAGATTTTGAACATGAAAGTTGCTCAAAATAATTCTACGGTTCCAACTACGTTATCCGTTGGTTTGTCACGTGCTCCTAGCATAGCAAACGTGGAACTTTTCCAACGTTTTCATCTGTCCGGTAGTAGCCCGAGACCCGAAAAATATCATCAGATATTCTTCCGACCTATCTGCGACGTGTAATATTGCGTTGGTGGATGCCTAGCCCTGCATATTGCCATGTCATGCATCGTGATCCATTTGTCTGCTTTGTATTTATTGTTTCTTCCCCCTCTTCTTACCGGTAGACCCCGAGACTGACGGTGCTGCCGAGTATGACTACGCCGTTAACGATCAGGCCTTTGCAGCAGAGCAGCAAGCCAAGTACCCCCCCCCCTTGAGCATTTCGATATCGCCTATTCCTTTCCCTCTTATTCTTGCATTAGATTTTGCTACTGTATTAGTTAGCTCCTAGTCTGATGCATAGCCTGTTTTTGATAAGCTGTTACTATACCTACAAGAATATCAACTGCTTAATATAGGTTGATCAATGAATCCCCACTGAACCCTTAGTCCTAGTTGCCCCTTCTTCTCCATCGATGACTCGACGACTCCAAGACCCGAAGACTCGGTCAACTAATCGACGAGCCAGGCCCCTCACATCACCGCACACCCCTTTAGTATGGCACTATAGAGCTACTACCGAGTGCCGAGGGTGATACCTCACTTAGCACTCCCAGTGTTAATTCTATAGCATAGCTAATCGATCGTCGGTATCGAGGGTGATTCCTCCTTACCAATTATCGATAGTGACTCTTGTCATACACATACCTCGAGTGGGATCCATCGAGGGTGATTCCTTGGATATCCACTTGGTGTATAAACACACAGTTACTTCAACTTGATCTTGTTTACATGTGAAAGACGGGACTAGAGGGACAGACAGGACCACCCTGGTTGAGGTGGACCTGAGTTCCCGACAATCTTGATACGAGTCGGCCCCAAGGGTAACCGTGTTTAATATGTGGTGGGATGCGCCGGTAAGGCATCTAAAAGGGTGATGATGAGGCGTGGACTGGCAAGAGAGGCCTTTGCCACACATCCTCGAGACGGGGCGACGGGACTGCACTTTATGGGTCGCGCTTGCCACGCATTAATAAAATGCTAATGGTTTGGGTACTTGATATCCCGAGGCCGGGCATGACCCAGAAAAGTGTGTCCGAACGGAGGTGATTCAAGCATGTTGGGAAATATGTTATGCACCCCTGTAGGGAAGAAATTATCTATTCGAATAGCCATGTCCACGGTAACAGGATGACTTGGAGTTGTACCTTGACCTTATACAACTACAATTGTGACTTTATTTATGAAATGAATGTTGGTTCCGGGATTGCTTCCTCGCAGGGAGTTGAGGAAGAATATCTGGGCGTGGTTACTCAATAATTTTGCTACAATAAAATATGACTATATATGAGATGCCAGCCTACTCTCTTCTAATGCTGCAAGATGTTGAAGATGCTAGTCTTCGATAGGACTAGGCCTTCCCCCCATTCTTGCTTTCTGCAGTCAGTCCAGATATACCCCATTCCTTGATAATGATGCATACTTACCATAGTTCTGATGTCAGTCTTGCGAGTACTTTGGATGAGTACTCACCGTTGCTTTGCTTTCTCTTTCCCCCTCGATTCGATTGCTGCGTTCAGACGACGCAGCCTCAGAGATGGAGTACGCCGAAGACGACTACTACACCATCGCTGGAGCCTACTACTACGTGGATAATGCCGACGCTCAGGAGTAGTTAGGAGGTTCCCAGGCAGGAGGCCTCGCCTCTTTCGGTCCGCTACTTATGTTTGTGCTAGCCTTCTTAAGGCAAAACTTGTTTAACTTATGTCTGTACTCAGATATTATTTTGCTTCCCCTGACTCGTGCTTTGTCGAGATTTGTATCCGAGCCCTCGAGGCCCCTGGCTTGTAATATGAAGCTGTATGACTTTAATTTGTGTCTAGAGTTGTGTTGTGATATTGATTAGTGAGTCGCTGATCTTGATCGTACGCATTGCATGTATGTTTAGTGTACGATCGAAATTCGGGGCGTCACAAGTTGGTATCAGAGATGACTGCCTGTAGGTAGCCCCCTTTCCAACTCCTTGGCCGAAGTTGAGTCTAGTCATTGAAAAACTTTTACTAACATAGTTGTGTGGCTTACGGGCCCACTTCTCAATCGGGTGGTATTAGGATCTTTTATTCCTTGTCTATACTCTGGGTTCTGATCTCTCTTCTCTTTCGGGTTAAAGATTTTACTAACTCTGACTCTAGGTTCTCGTAACAACTTCTCCCAGAGAGCCCTCGTAGAAGAAGATCACCTGCTCCGTCAGAAGATCCTGAAGATACCCTTTTGATGTTTTTCGAGACCTTGTGCTCATCGGCTTTGCAATTCCCTACCACCGATAAGTCCCTATGGATGGCTAATTGCACTTGTCATTCATACAATCTTTTCTCATTGTTCTTGTTGTTACAAGATGCCCCAAAATACTCTCCATTTCCCCGATAACCCTTTGAGTTTACTGCCTTATAGTTCTTTTCTGCATGGAAGCCTTATGGATAATTCCTCACAATTGTCGAGGATCCGTTCATCCCAGTTGTTCATGTGTTTCACAAAATTCTTTGAAATACTTTTCGATCTTCCGAAAATCCCCTGCAGCTTATTGCTCTTGAAATTCTTGCCTGCTCGCATTATGGTTAATTCCATATGACTAGTATTCTTCGTTGACATCCCTTGTCTTTGCCATTTTGAGCCTATTAATTCAATGTGTGCGTATGCACACACTCATCAGATGATCCGTTTAAATTATCTTTCCAGCTCAGACGTCCTTCCGAACATGAGTTGGTTCTTGACAATTCAAACCTTTATTGATTGTCCGACTAAGTCCTTTCAACTTATCCATCCTTGATCAGAGCGTCTGCTTCTGATCCTTAGTTTTGGAAATCATAATTCCTTTGTATTTTAAGCATCAGACTATTCAGGTGTTTCTTGAATCCGATACCTCTGCATTCTCTCCTCCTCTGATTGAGTACCGATACTCACATCAACTTTGTTGTGGATCGCCCGATCCATTGTTGGATTATTATCCGACTGAGTCGTTCATATTCAATCACCTTGTGAGTTCTTCCCCTGATACATAATGCCTTTGGCAAATTGTATCCTCTTTTTTGCCAACCATGCTCTTCCTTCGAGCTTGTGTTAATTATATTGAAGCTTGTGGTATATGTTCCCAAGATACCCCAATGGGTTGAACCTATGCCCTCCCTAATTCGTGAGAACCCGAAAGTTTTCACGGGTCATACTCTTATGGAGTCTTCCCAGATAAATTTTCAACGCTACAACATCGTCCAAAGCAACAAATGAATGAAATGTTATACATTGATGAAGTGTGAGTCGACATTAAACTTGTGATCATGCCCATGGAAATGATGTAGACTATCCCGGAAGCTCCTTGCAAAAATAATTATTCATTCGTATGATTCTTTTGTATCCTTAATTTGATGGATTGCAATTATGGTTCCGACCATTCTACCCTTGTTAATTTATCCGAAAGCAATTCATTCTGGTACCTCGTCAATTTTTGACAAGGTTAAAGTATTTGCTGTCGCAGGTTAATGACCCAGCTCTACTTGTATCATTTTCTACCTTCGAGTTTTACCCTCTGGTATCTCAAGGATATCACGCCTTTGGACTACATCTTTTTAACTTTGATGAGGTAATAATTTTCCTTGTCTTAATCACTCCACGGGTTCTGGGATTGTTGTCAACCGAGAACACCGATTGGAAAATTTATTCCACGATGCAATTCAATACCCCTTGTAATTGTTACTGGGAATATGAAAGTCAATCTGGTCATTCCTAGACTATCGGCTACATCCTTGTCTTGCCATCTTTGACTGTGCTACTTCGTACTTCTATGGTGCGCAAATTCTTCAGAGTGTGAGCATTGCTTACATCGAGCTTTCAACATCATGTTGTTAGTCTTGAAAAGCAACCCCGATATTGATCTTGCATCTTATCTGTTGTTTCTATAACCTTCCACGTTGTCATCCCCCTACTTGATGCCACCACTGTTCGGTTCCATTCTCTTGAAACCTCTCGAGAAAAGGTGTCGTGATCATCGTCCACGATTTGCCTTCTTCTGAGGCGTCAACTGAGCTCCTGATGAGAAATACCTTCCTTGCCCTCGATGATTTTGTTATCATCGACAACCTCCTTGACTTCCTTTCATCACAAATTTGTCCATGATATGGATGCAACTTGCTATCCAGCTTGTGTTATGTTCTACCCTGAAATATTATTGTCTTTTGTGTCGAGAATGTTGTGAGGATTGCTCCACCTCTTAGAAATTCTTGGCATAGTGATACTTCTCACCATCAAACGATGCTGCTTTGATTCTAACTTCTAGCAACCCTATTGCCTTGAAGTTAGCAATCGGCAGTTCGTTCTTAGGATGTTGGTTATTGAATCATCACTCTAAATTGATCTTGCTGCCTAAGGTCATATTTCGAACGCACTTATCAACCAATGATTAATGATCTATGTTTTCCCTGATCATACAACATTATATCATTTGAGCTGACAAATGTCATCTCCTTGTTCACAAAATTGTGGAAATCCATCCATTTGGAATTCTTGATGAATTGTCACTGAGTCCATCAGCCACCTCCTCATCCTCTCCTTGGTTTAACAATGAACTATTGTTTCGGGGACCCGCTTCCATAGTTCATTTTCTAAGAATCTTACTATATCATCTCATAGATCTGTGTTGCATCCTTTTCTTCTCAGGCCTTCTATGTATGAGGTATCCTAACACTAATTAGATCTGAATCTCGGTCAGACATGATGGTTGGAACATATTTCCAGGAGTTATAATATTGGTCCTTTGCTAACCCAGTAAGGTGATGCCATGCCTAGCACACCTGCCCGGAAGACCTATTGTTATAGTATGTTGTTCAACAAAGTTCTCCTTTCTCCCATAAGGAAATTGTAACATTCATTTTATAAGTTGTTCCTAATGGATCCTTTGAGTCCTTGAAGTCCGACCTTTATCTAATGACCATGTCGATGCTTCCCCGAAGCATGGTGGCGACACTCCAATCACCAACAAGAACATTGGAAGCTCAATGCTAAATGCTTCTTGATCAATTACCCAAATGTATTTGAATGGGTAAACGTCCTGATTATCCTTGCCCCTTCTATCCAAAGGGTTACGCGTTTGCTGCCCTATCATGTATATCGAGCTCTACTTCCCCGTGGGAAGGATATACTCACAATACTTGTGTATAAACACATTTTTTCCTTTCCATTGATCTGTTTAACCTTTCTTGAGATTATATGATCTAAGTAGTAATAATTCCCTACTTAGGTAAATGCCTTGGGAATAACTCTATCAGTAAGGCCCTATTACTATTGTTGATAACATTCCGGTAACCGCCGGTGGACGAGAACTTTGCCTATTCGTCCGCCTCGTTTCAACAAGCAGCAAAATGGTTCTATTCGTCCCCCGCCCTTGGTATCGACATTGTTGCCAACTTAACTGACAGGCCCTCCTCTGGCAGCTCTTGCTACCATGACCGTGAAAGATGTCACTGCTCTTCCTACTCTTAACCCGCATGGCGGGCCCATAACCCAAAGTTCCATATGATCGAAACCTGACTCTCTTGTACATCCTTAAATCCAAAGTTCTGTTGCACTTGGCTTCGTATGCAAACCCCGAGACACCATCCAAGGTAATGACACTATTCTTGTCGTCATTCACCGACTGTCCAAAGTTGCACATTTTCTAGCCGTCAAAGAAACGATCACTGCTAGTCAGCTGGCAGATGTGTATATGTCCAGAATTGTTTCACTTCACAGTATTCCATTGGATATCAGTTCAGACCGTGGCAGTTTATTCACTTCAAGGTTCTGGTCAAGTTTCCAGGAAGCTATGGGAACTCATTTTTCATTCAGCATCACTTTTCGCCCTCGATCCCAGGGACAAGTTGAAAGAGTCAATTAGATTCTTGAAAACATGCTTAGAGCTTGTGCCATTTCTTTCGGCAAGAAATGGGAGGAATCTCTCTCGTATGCTGAGTTTCTCCTACAACATTAGCTATCAAACTAGTCTGAAGATGGCTCCTTTTGAAGTATTATATGGGCATAAGTGTCGAACTCCTCTGAATTGGTCAGAAACTGGGGAACGTACACTTATCGGTCTGGATATTATCCAACATGCTGAAGATCAAGTCCGCATTATTCATGCAAATCTGAAGGTTGCTCAATCTAGTCAGAAGAGTCAGTATGCCATCATCACAAGCATATGGTCTATCAACCTGGCGAAAAGGCTTATCTTCGAGTCACGCCAATGAGAGGTACACACCATTTCGGGATCAAGGGCAAGCTAGCTCCTCAATATAATGGTCCTTTCACTGTTCTCGAAAGGCATGGAAAAGTGGCATATCAACTAGAACTACCGCCAAACCTTTCTCAGGTTCACGATGTGTTCCATGTGTCACAGCTACGTCGCTGCTTCAAGGATCCTATCCGAGCAGTGGACCATGATATGCTTGAACTCCAACAAGACCTTTCTTACAAGGAGCAACCAGTCTGCATTCTTGATGAAAATGAACGTCGAACTTGTCAGAATGTTACCAAGTTCTTCAAGGTGTAGTGGGCAAATCATTCTGAAGATGAAGTCACTTGGGAACGTGAGGATCATCTTTGTGTAGAATACCCCGGGCTCTTTCCTTTTACTTAATTCTTGGGACGAGAATTCTTTTTAGTAGGGGAGAGTTGTGACGCCCTGGATTTGTGCTACAGTAATATAAGTTGTAAGCTACAGTAATCCGATGCTAATGATGACACGTCACCATGTTTACTGTTGATAAACTCGCGTTGATCCAAATCCCGTTCGAATTCAAAATTTAAAGTAAAGTCAAACAATGAAAGTTTTCAAACATTAAAACTAAAGTGTTCGGGTTGTGCCAAATATTGCATAGGTAATTATGGTGCAGAAACCACACTTTTATAAAAAAAATACTCTAGAATAACTAAAACAGTAGTTAAAACAATTAAATAAATGCCTTTTGTATTTATAAAATTATAAACTATTTATTAGTTGCCAAAAGTTAATGGGGCAGTAGCCTAGTTATTATTACAAATTTAGGAGTTGAAATTATATTTTAAAAAACTAAAATAAATTAATAATTAAAAGAAAGCAAAAAAAATATATATAAAAAAGAAACAAAAGCCCTCCTGGTCTAACTGGGCCGAAGCCCAGCAGGCCGGCCGGCCCAGCCCACCGCCTTGGAGGATAAACCCCCACCCCCCAAACCCTACCCAACCCCCTTCCCCACTCCTCCCCTGCATCGCCCCCTCTCTTCCCCGATTTGGATCGAGCGGGGCTCGATCCCGCACGCCCCTCCCCGACGCCCGCCGTCGCCGACTCCTCCCACCGTCGCCTCCTCCTTCCCATCGCCTCGCCTCCCCGTCGCCCACAACCCCAACGACGTCGCTCGTCGCCTCCGCGCCCTCCCCATCGGGCGTCGCGTCGGCGCACCACCGTCGGCCTCCTCACGCCTCCCGAGCCCACTGCCCCCTCCCTACACCGCCGCTGAGGCCCTCGACCTCTCCCTCCCCTCCCGCACGCCCTCGCGTGCCCGCACGCCGTGGCCCCGCTCGTCCCCCCATCGCGGCCTCGCTCTGCCCCATCAGCACGCTCGCTGTACCCCCACGAACCCCTGCCCACGCCCAGCTCCGCCCCGCACCTGCGCCGTGTGTCGAGCATCCGGCCCCGCTCCCGCGCTGCTCGCCACGCTGCTGGCCGTCGTGCTGCTCGCCCTGGACAGCCCTCGAGCGCCCGGTGGCCTCTCCCCCAGCACGTAGACCCCTGGCCGGCGCGGGCCCCGCCGGCGTTCGGCAACAGCTGGCCTCGCGCCACCGCGGTCGTGCCTATGTGTGTTGTGTGTGTGTGTGTGGTCGGTGTGCCTCCGCCAGGTGGCCCCCCACCCCCGCTGACGTATGTGCCCTGCCCCCTCGCCCAATGACATAGGGCCCCACCCCTCAAACATTTTAATTAAATAATAATAACAATATAAAAATAATAAATAATAAATAAATAAATAATCAATTAATTAAATAAAGGTTAATTAGAAATTAATTAATTAATTAAGGATTAATTAATTAATTAAGGATTAATTAATTAATTAAGGATTAATTAGATTAGTTAACTAATCTGTTAATTAATTAACTTAAATGAAGAATGACAGGTGGGTCCCACCCCACCTAATTAATCTGTTTAATTAAAATTGAACTTATTTAACAATGTATGGATGACATGTGGGACCCACTGGTCAGTTTGACCAGTCAAACTAACCAGTTGCCTGCTGATGTCAGCATGACATCATGCTGATGTCATCAATGCAATTATTGAACTTAAATAATATGTTTTAAATTTAGAATTTTATTAAATCTTTAAAAATTAATATAAAATCAACCATAGTCCGGACTAAAAGGTTTTGAACATGAAAGTTGCTCAAAATAATTCTATGGTTCCAACTACGCTGTGTGTTGGTTTGTCATGTGCTCCTAACATAGCAAACGTGGAACTTTTCTAACGTTTTCATCTGTCCGGTAGTAGCCCGACACCCGAAAAATATCGTCATATATTCTTCCGACCTATCTGCGACGTGTAATATTGCGTTTGTGCATGCCTAGCTCTGCATATTGCCATGTCATGCATCGTGATGCATTTGTCTGCTTTGTATTTATTGTTTCTTTTCCTCTCTTCTTACCGGTAGACCCCGAGACTGATGGTGCTGCCGAGTATGACTACGCCTTTGACGATTAGGCCTTTGCAGCAGAGCTGCAAGGCAAGCAACCCACCCTTGAGCATTCCGATATCGCCTATTCCTTTCCCTCTTATTCTTGCATTAGATTTTGCTACTTTATTAGTTAGCTCCTATTCTGATGCATAGCCTGTTTTTGATAAACTGTTACTATACCTGTAAGAATATCCACTGCTTAGTATAGGTTGATCAATGAATCCCCAGTGAACGCTTAGTCCCAGTTGCCCCTACTTCTCCATCGAAGACTCGATGACTCGAAGACTCGGTCAACCGACCGACGAGCTAGGCCCCTCACATCACCGCACACCCCTTTAGTATGGCACTGCAGAGCTACTACCGAGTGCCGAGGGTGATACCTCACTTAGCACTCCCGGTGTTAATTCTGTAGCGTAGCTAATTGATCGTGGGTATCGAGGGTGATTCCTCCTTCCCAATTATCGATAGCGACTCTTGTCATACACATACCTCAAGTGGGATCCATCGAGGGTGATTCCTCGGATATCCACTTGGTGTATAAGCACATAGTTACTTCAACTTGATCTTGTTTACATGTGAAAGATAGGACTGGAGGGACAGACGGGACCACCCTGGTTGAGGTGGACCTGAGTTCCCGACAGTCTTGAGACGGGTCGCCCCCAAGGGTACCCGTGTTTAATATGTGGTGGGATGCGCCAGTAAGGCATCTAAAAGGGTGATGATGAGGCGTGGACTGGCGAGAGAAGCCTTTGCCACACATCCTCGAGATGAGGCGACGGGACCGCACTTTTATGGGTCGCGCTTGCCCCGCATTAATAAAATGCTAATGGGTTGGGTACTTGATCTGAGTTAGGTTGTTGGCCTTAATACGCACTAACCTTCACGTGGGGGAAGTTATGGGTACTCAGCATCATTGTATCAGCCGAAGCTCTTCGGACATCAGCAATGGAGCGACGCACGTCGGATTGGGATGGAAGGTACAACTCTCGGACTGGAGTATGCTAGGTTTGCTTCCGGCCGCGTGCACATCGTGCAGGAGTGCAAGGGCAAGTGGGCCCATGAACCTGCGTGCTTAGGAGTTAGACCGGCGGGCTGGCCTCTTCGTTGAGTCTAGGTGGGGCGATGACGTTTTGATATCCCGAGGCCGGGCATGACCCAGAAAAGTGTGTTCGGCTGGAGGTGATTCAAGCGTGTTGGGGAATATGTTGTGCACCCCTACAAGGAAGAAATTATCTATTCGAATAGCGTGTCCACGGCAACAGGACGACTTGGAGTTGTACCTTGACCTTATACAACTACAATTGTGACTTTATTTATGAATGAATGTTGGTTCCGGGATTGCTTCCTCGCAGGGAGTCGAGGAAGAATCTGTGGGCGTGGTTACTTAATAATTTTGCTACAATAAAATATGACTATATATGAGATGTCAACCTACTCTCTTTTAATGCTGCAAGATGTTGAAGATGCTAGTCTTCGATAGGACTAGGCCTTCCCCCCCATTCTTGCTTTTTGCAGTCAGTCCAGATATACCCCATTCCTTGATAATGAAGCATACTTTTCTGATGTCAGTATTGCGAGTACTTTGGATGAGTACTCACCGCTACTTTCCTTTCTCTTTCCCCCTCGATTCGATTGTTGCGTTCAGACGACGGAGCCCTGGAGATGGAGTACGCTGAAGACGACTACTACACCATCGTTGGAGCCTACTACTATGTGGATAATGCCGACGCTCGGGAGTAGTTAGGAGGTTCCCAAGCAGGAGGCCTCGCCTCTTTCGGTCCGCTCCTTACGTTTTTGCTCGCCTTCTTAAGGCAAAACTTGTTTAACTTATGTCTGTACTCAGATATTATTTTGCTGCCGCTGACTCGTGCTTTGTCGAGCTTTGTATTCGAGCCCTCGAGTCCCTGGCTTGTAATATGAAGCTGTATGACTTTAATTTGTATCTAGAGTTGTGTTGTGATATTGATTAGTGAGTCCTTGATCTTGATCGTACGCATTGCGTGTATGTTTAGCGTACGGTCGAAATTGGGGGCGTCACATCTATACATTTTATTTTTATTACCTTCTTGCCAAAAGAACCTGGATTTAAAATAATCTAGTCTTTGCAAGACCCCTTTCGAAAGTTGGAAAATTGAAAGGATATAAAGAACCATATTTGTGAGGACATAATTGCTCAAGACTAGTCGTCCTTCAACAGAGAGCAACTTGCCTTGCGAACTGCTCAACCGTTTCTCTAAGCGTTCCTTTACATGTTTGCACTCCGCATTAGTGAGGCGTTGATAATGAATCAGAACCCCCAAATATTTAATCGGGAATTGGCATTGCGCACAACCAAACATGTTAGCATAATCGGTCGCCGCCTCACTGACATCTCCAAAGCAGAACAATTCACTTTTATGGAAATTATTTTTAAGACCTAAAATTTTCTCAAATGCCGAAAGCAAGAGTTACAAGTTTCGAGACTTATCTAGGTAATGTTTCATAAAAAGAATTGTATCATCAGCATATTGTAAAATAGAGAGGTCACCATCCACAAGGTGTGGCACTACTCATGCAATCTGACCGTCCTGCTTGGCGCGATCAATATGAATAACCAACATGACAGCTACAATGTTAAATAACATTGGAGACATGGGTCACCCTAGCGTAGTCCTTTTTTGTCTAGAAGTAATGGCCTATGTCATCATTGACTTTGATAGCCACACTACCTCCAGTAACAAAATTCGGATCCACTGGCGCCACTTATCGGAGAATCCTTTCATTCTCAGGGCCTGTTAAAGGAATGATCATTTGATCTTGTCATGCGCCTTTTCAAAATCAATTTTGAAAACTACTCCACTCATGTTTTTTCTATGCATCTCGTGAACAGTCTCATGTAGGATTACTATTCCATCGAGTTTATTTCTTCCTTGCATGAAAGCCGTTTGAGATGGTCGGACAACATGGTTAGCAACCGTGTTGATCCTATTAGTAGCTACTTTCGTGAAAATCTTGAAGCTGACATTAAGGAGACATATGGGTTCGTATTGCTGGATCCGCTCAGCCTCCTTAATTTTCGGCAACAAAACGATCTCGCCAAAATTTATCCGGATTAGGTCAAGTGGGCCAGCATGAAGACAACCGAATAACTCTAATAGGCGAGTCTTGATGACATCCCAAAAATTCTGACAGAATTCTGTGAGTAAGCCATCAGATCCTGGAGCTTTGTTATGTTTCATTTGGAACACCGCAACTCTCACCTCCTCTTCAGAGAAAGGTGACGTGAAGATATCATTCTCTTATCCCGCGACTCGTGGAATATCAGTTGTTCGGGTCTCGTCAAGGGTGAAATTTCCTTCGTTCGGTGCCCCGAAAAAAGACTTTTAGTAATTGGTGATATAACTTTTGAGCTCTGCCTGACCTTCGATCCGCCTCTCATCCTGTTGGAGACTAAAAATATACTTCTTCCTATGTGGACCATTGGCCACTAGTTGGAAGTATCGTGAATTGTTGTCTCCCTCCAAGATGAAGTCTTGATTTCCTTCTCTCGCAAAAGTTGTGCAATCTTCTCATTAGATTGATTTTTCAATTCAATCTCGTGTTGATACAAGATGTGAGTGTCTATCTTTCACGTGCTAGTGGACTATGACATGTGTTGTCGAAATCTTCTGATAGATGATCAACAACATGCGTAAAGAAATCAAGTTTACGATCCTCGAAAATTGCCACAAAATCCAGTCCCTGTTCTTTCGTATAATCATTGACGTGTTTATGTTTAGTCAAAGACTTCTATTATTTCCTAACATAGTTTATGCTAGTATGATTTTTGTTTTCCTATGAAATTCGACGACCTAATATGTGACGCGAACTTTTATATAGTTTAAATTACGTCGTATGTGTTTGCGTTGTTTATGGGATCTGCTCTTATACGGTAAACGAAATTTGCAGTACGAGCGGTTCGCGGATCTACTAGAAATGTTGTTAGGATCGGTCGGGCGCTCGCTGTACCCGCCTCCGGTCGCTGCTCGGCCACTCCCGCAGCCCCCAACGCCGTCTCCTAATCTCTCCTCCGGCGCGTGCTCGTCCACCGAGGCACCGAGAGCCAGCTCCCCCCCCCCCCCCTACACCCCTGGCCACGCCCCTCTCCTCCAGCTCGCGCCGCCTCCCCCGACCAGCTACGGTCCAGCTGTGGTGAATTTCTCCTCCTCAACAACACACAGCGGCTGTAGATGTTGTTGGTGCCATGTGCTCACTGGTGGCGATAGCTGGTCGTCTTCGGGCTCGCCTCAGGCAGCCGCCGTGTGTTGTTGGCTCTTGCTGCTGAGTGATGTGCTGTTGTCTGTTTGCTGTTGATGTATGATTCGATCCAGTCGCATGTACGTACAGTAGTACTGTAATTAGCAATTAATCCGGTATGCTGTTGGTGAAATAAACATGTACGTACCTGTAAGTCTGTGTTGATTTCTCCCCTGCGCATACCCCCAATGCATGTTGATGTATGATCCATGAAGCTCTGCTTATGAATTACTAGCTACTAGTGGATCCTAGAAAGAAAAATATATTGTTGCACAGAATGCCCAAGTGTAGTTTTAAAACTGTTGCAAACAATGCTCATAGCAGCTCAAGAACAAGTGAAATTCACCTAGACCAACAAATACCATATTTAGGTATTTGCTAGGTTAAATATTATTTGGTCCCCAACTTTTCATGCAGCTAAAACCATCATAAGGGAATTATTGCCAAATTGGTAGAAAAGGAAACACTAGTACTAAAAAACCCCACAAAAAGAGTTTATGCCTGGTTGGACCAAGTGGTTTCTGATCATGCATTCTTCATGCAGGTGCAAGCAGGAGGTGAACGTAAGCGTATGGTGGTGTGTAGAGGTGATCATTTTTAGCTTCTCAAGCAACCTGCAAGCATGCACCACACTATTTCAGTGAATGTATGTGCAAGCATCCTAGGAATACGTCCAACTGTGCGAAGGGCGTGTGAACATTGGTCACTTTACTATTATCTAAGTTGGGTCGGCAATAAATTAAATGCAAAACAAATATTGATCTTCATGTGGTTGCAGACATATTTAAATGATTAGCTAATGATTCCTGCAGTTCTTTTGTTTCGAATATGATCCTTGGATAGAGATTGAACTCATACTCCGAACGAATGTATGCTGGGTCTGGTCGAACTGCAACATCTGCCTAATTTGTTTTCACATTAAACACAATTCAGCATTTTAATACGATGTATTATGCTCATGAAATATGTAGAATCCAAATTACAATGACTTGTTGCTGGTTAGATATTCTACAAAAAAACTCATGTTCAATTTGAATTTGGAAAAGCATAGAGACACCCCAAACAAGAAAATATAGAATTTATTCTAATTTATGTTCTAATGTAGGATTTTAGCACAAATTATTGTGGTCTGTTCATTTTTGTGAAAATTATATTTGCAGTCTACAGGATTTGGATACTTCTTATTTATTTCTGCACCTACCTGTAGGTTACTCTATCATAGATATCTTTGTTTTCAAGAGCTTGCTTTCAAATTTCTGAAGGAGGTATTTTCCCTCCATGCTAGAGAAAAATATATTGGGATATTTGGGACTCAACTAATTTTAATCCCTTAGGAATTGATCATTTTCAATGCAAGAAAAAGAGGTTGAAAATCTTGCACAAGCCGTCAGGTGAGAAGTAACAAGAAAAACAAAATGAAATCAGTTTCCTCTCCTCCATTTAGTACTAATACTTGTCTGACTACTAGTACTCCACTCCAACTGCTCACTCCACCTCCCACCTCAGCTCATACATAAGTGTGGGCAGACTCAAAGTATTGCCAAACTCTAAACTCAGCGCTGAAAGTGGTTGGTAGATTGATAAGTTGATGTATCTGATGGCATGCATGCCTTCCTGTGGCACCTTCCATGCACCGTTAGTGTCTTCTTTCCCAAGGAGGAAATTCACAGTGGTGGCCACGGCTTCCAAGGCCAAGTGAGTTATGTTTTTCCTCTTCGTCATGCAAAATCTTTCTTGTTGGTTTATGTTTCTCTTCTGTTCTTGAATCTTGCTCGGAGTGCTTGTGTTGGCTCTGTGATCTTCGTTGAGCTGATATTTTGTTACTTGGACACCAGAGAGGGTGAGTGGTTATTGTGTCTTGGGAATGAATGAATCTTTGATTTTTCCAACGGGTTTCCTGTAGGTTCCCTAGATTGAACGGAATTCGGTCATAAAAGAATGTGTTCATTTGTTTTCGATCATTATGTGTCTGCTGATGATGTTCTTGTGCATATTGGAGACTCGAGTTATGGGAAATTTTCACTCTACGCCTTATTTCAGGCTGATTTGGTAATTGACAAGCAGTTTTCTCTTTCATTTTTGTTATTTTTTGTTTACAGAGCGAGCTGCTCTTTTGTGTGTGCCCCATTTTTTTATTTTGTCAGTTGAATGATTGTTGGAAACACATTGGATGTTATTTGCAATTTTATTTTTGCTGGTCTCCTGCTCGGTTCTGTAGTTGTAGAGCCCAGATCACTCACCTGCAGGCTGTAGCATTCAAAAAGCATGAAGTACTAGTGTAGCGAAGTTACGTGCTTGAGCTCATTACGTTTTCCTCTTACATGTAGTTGCAAATAGCATGCCATGCGCTGCCTGAAAAGAGTATCTGAGTAGCATCGATGGTTTATTTCATGGAAATTAGCACTTACTTATGGACTCATTGCCACAGCTCACGAGCTCTGAATGTTACTTGAATTTGCATGAACTAGTGTAAATTTGCTGGGAGTAAAAACATAGGTCTGGGTAGTCTTTCTTTTTTGAGCTTTAATTTGATTATTTAGTTCTGTTATATTACCCATTTTCATTACTCTTGTGTCTATCATTATTATGTTATACTTTGTCTGCTTACGAAGGGTTGGAACCCCCGGAAAGACCTTCACTCAAGTCGGATTCGCGCAACCATTCCCACCTCAAAAGAAGGAAGTTTTCGATTCATTGGAGCGCTGGGCAGAGGACAACATCCTGGTCCTGTTGAAGCCAGTAGAGAAATCCTGGCAGCCGCAGGACTACCTGCCAGACCCTTCCTCGGATGGATTCTATGATGAAGTCAAGGAGTTGAGGGAACGGGCCAAGGAGATCCCGGATGACTACTTGGTCTGTCTGGTTGGAGACATGGTCACTGAGGAAGCACTCCCTACTTACCAGACCATGCTGAATATCCTCGATGGCGGTGTCGGCGATGATACCGGCACCAGCCCAGTCAGCTGGGCTGTCTGGACGAGGGCATGGACGGCCGAGGAGAACAGACACGGAGATCTCATGAATAAGTACATGTACCTCACTGGGAGGGTTGATATGAGGCAGATTGAGAAGACCATACAGTATCTCCTTGGTGCTGGCATGGTAAGCAAGCACTTGGAAGACCATACAGTATCCCTTTTTTTTTATCTCAACCTCCATTTTTCTTGCTTCATTTTTGCTGACAGAAAAGGGAAGGTAACAAAATTATTATTGTCAAAAACTCTCACTTGTAGGATCCGAAAACCGAGGGCAACCCATATCAGGGTTACATCTACACATCTTTCCAAGAGAGGGCAACCTTCATATCTCATGGCAACACTGCAAGGCATGCCAGGAAGTACGGGGACCTGAAGCTGGCTCAGATATGTGGCACCATCGCGGCCGACGAGAAGCGCCATGAGATGGCCTACACCAAGATTGTGGAGAAGCTCTTCGAGGTCGACCCCGACTACACGGTGCTGGCGTTCGCCGCCATGATGAGAAAGAAGATCACGATGCCCGCCCACCTCATGTACGACGGGCAGCATGACAACCTGTTCGAGCACTTCAGCGCGGTGGCTCAACGGCTGGGCGTCTACACCGCCATGGACTACGCCGACATCCTCGAGTTCCTGGTCCAGAGGTGGAACGTCGCCAACCTCACCGGGCTGTCCGGGGAAGGGAGGCGGGCTCAGGATTTCCTCTGCTCACTGGGACCAAGGTTCAGGAAGCTGGAGGAGCGGGCTCAGGGCAGGGCGAAGCAGTTACCGGTTGTTCCTTTCAGCTGGATCCATGGTCGCCAAGCGCAACTTTGAGTGACATTGCAAAACAAGTATAAACGATTTTTTTTCTTATTATTTTCAAAATATGCAGTAATTGTTGACTTGTATAAACATATCTACACTGCATATGCCAAAGGAGGTTAAAATAAGATAATTATATGAACAAATCTAGACTTTTTGTTTGTTTGTCTCACAATTGACGCCACCTCCTGAGACTTAAAGCATTCTAGGAGACCCCGTATAATGCCGACCAGTAAAACTCGTTTACAGTTCGCGGAATGGTTTTGCGGGCTGACGCGGGTTGCGAGCGAGCAGACCCTGCAAAACGGACCCGTAAAGAATATCTTTTTCTATGGGTCCGCTTTGTGGGGTTTGCGGGACACTTTGCGGGGTTTGCTCGGACGCAACCCGCAAACCGAAAACCCCATATTAGCCAATTTGACAGCGATTTCGATGATTGAGTTCAAATTTGAAGAATAAAACATAGTTCGTGTGCAAATAAAAGCATAGTTTTCTACGGCAAACGCAAAAGGACTTAATGCAAAAACAACGACCACGTCCATCATCATCTTGGTCGCTTTTCACCAGTCGTCATGATCTTCATTCTGCACCGCCATCGATGCCATCGCCGCCACTTGTTCCAACTTCGGCATCGAAAGCATTAGCGGCACTGGTCCCAACTCCTGATAGGAAAACATCACCGACATCAAAACATCCATCGACCGCCGCTAGCATCCTCCTCTTCAAGATGTCTCTCCTTGCCATATCATGCCATTCTTTGGTGATGTCGTCCATGTTATCGCGGTTCAATGTCATGATCCTATTTTCCTCGGCAAGAAGCTTGTCCATGGTTTTGGTCTCATCGGCAAAGACTCTTCTCTCCTCAATGGCCGCCTTGCGTAACCCTTTGTTCCTGAGCAATTGCCACTTCTCTTGCTTCTCTCATGCCTTCTTCTCTGCCAACTCTTTCTTTGCCTCCAATGTCTTCGCCAACATCAACTCATTTGATTGCACCATGGCATCTATCTTGTCCCGCAAGGTCGATACCTCGTGTTCCCTCTTGATCTTCTCCCTTGTCTTCTTGTCTCCATCAGGCTTGTTCAAGTTTCACGGGCCATCATCATCTTTATCATCATCCATGTTCGTGAGTGAACCTCTTTTCGGTAGGGATTGTTTCTCAATCAACTCCCACTTCTCACACTTTTTTAGCAATTCCCAACAATGCTCTAGTTTGAAGAATTTGCCTTCGAAAGCATCCATGTCTTTGTATCTTTGTTGGGCAATTTTTTTCCTACACAATTAAAACAACAACAAATGATGCAATCACTTCAAATGCTACAAATGATTTGCACAACTTGCGACGTGAAAATGAACTCACATGGTCGGATTCCACGGTTCCACTTGGAGGTGCATTGTGAACTTGTTCCAAGCAAGCTGCCCAACGGCTACAAACCGGCTTGATAACGTCCCAACGACCTTGGAGTGACCGAAAGGTGCGTGGACTCCTATTGGGATACCTTGCCATCATGCATAAGAATTGATCTTCAATCCTTTGCCAATACCTCTTGGCGGTTTGAGATGTGTCGGTGCACGCATCAAGAGACACCACACTCCAAGCCTTGATCAAGATTTGGTCTTCGAACTCCATGTAGTTCTTCGATCTCGCCCTTTTTTCTTGCGCTTGGTCATACACCCCCTCGTCTATCTCCTCTACCTCATCTTCACCACCATGATCATCCATACCACCATCCATTTCATTGTAATCGAATTCAGCGGTCGGAGCTTGATCGATGTTGACGGTGTTGGTGCCCAACAAGTTGACAAACTCGGTAGTGCCATCATTTGAACTGGCGCTACAATGAGTATCGTCAAGTCACGAGGTCCGCAATGGCAAAAAGCAAAGCAAGTAGAAGAAATCGAAGAGGCATACC
Organism: Hordeum marinum; assembly: GCA_022496015.1. Lineage (NCBI taxonomy): Eukaryota > Viridiplantae > Streptophyta > Magnoliopsida > Poales > Poaceae > Hordeum > Hordeum marinum. The sequence goes on from CM039676.1 coordinate 176,819,435, forward strand.
TTTCGGCCATTTCATTGAACACCTCACTTGCGGTGGAAGTAACGCTGTTGAAGGGTATCATCATGTTACCTCTTGCCGGGGCGGAATGTGAGGATGAAGTCGCCGTCCTTTTCATAGGAACCTTATTGCGCTTCACTCCGAAACCTTGCCCTTCTTCTCCGGCGGTGGCCTTACTGACGGGGCCCGCGGGATTGCCGCCTTGCATGACAATGTTGCCATGTCGCTTGCGGACAGGCGCGGTGGTGCTTGGAGCGACGACGTGGGCGACTTGGCCGGCGACAAGATCTTCCGGAGGTGTTTGCGCGTGCGCGACATCCACGGTGACGGGGACGACTGGGAGGCTTCCATGGCGGCGAAGAATGACCGGGGAAGATGGACCGGAGCGGGAGGAGGCGAGGCAATGGCTGCGAAGGGGGTGGGGAAGCGGGTGCGGCCGCGCGGAAATTTCCCTTGCAGCAAATCTCGCTGCGGATAGGGGCCGAGCTCGGGTCGGCCTCCCACCCCATGAATCTAAAGGTTGAGGGCGAACTTTTGCCGCACCCCGCAATTTTTTTTACAGGCCATGGCCCGATACGGGGTCTGATCGGGTAGTTTTTTTGCGTAGACCCATATTTTGGCAGTTATTTTACGGGTCAGGGCATTATACGGGATCTCCTAGATATTCTCTTAAGACTCTATGCCCCGGCGTGCCACTGTGGGTGTCTTCCGTGCGCACGAGAGAGACTAACCAACGCATGCGAGAGAGATATTAGCCACTGACAAGTGGGGCGCATATGCCATGCTAACTATGATTGAAGTTTTATTAGGGATATTTTTACGATAATACACCTTTCGGGCCTAATGAATTTAATGAACGTTTGAAAACGGCGCGCCGGTCGAACTTTGCGTTGGACGCACGTGTGTGTGATTCCCTTTTGATTTGCTGCTACTCGCGGCTTCTTTAGCTACTATGGGCGATGGAATTTTTTTGCTACATCATTCGTGAAGATGACGCGACCTTGACGACGGGCGACATCGATCTTTTTGGTGTAAACCATGCAGTTTCTTTACATGGTTTGTTACCATCATATGCAGCGGCCGGCCAATGTCAACTTTTTTTTGCTACAACTGCATCATTTTTTTGCTGGAATCGTCGGCCACAGAAGCTACAATCGGTTAACATTTTCGCTACAATGGCGATGACAAGCGGCATCGGCGAGTTTTTTTTTGCTGGAACCGACACCCTTTTTGCTAGAACCAGCCGACTTTTTTTTCTGCTACCGGTAACCCAAGGGAGAGTACAGTTTTTTCCGAGCTCATCGTTGGAGGTGCTACAACCTACAACCGGTGCACCCGAGAGCTACGGCCGCCACCACCAAAGTTGTGATCATTGTCACGGGGAGTCGCAACTACGAGGACACGTTGATGCATGCACGGAGCCAACGAGAAACACAAGAGATGGCGACGGCAACGGGTGGCGAGCTGCGAGACGCACTGGGTAGTGCTTTTAGGCCAAGCACATCACTCGTCAACGGCGGCACGATGGGGATATTTCTCATAGAAGAAGGCATAAGGGGAAGAAGAAAGAAGATCATGCGGTGCTAAATTGATGGATCGTACGTTGCGGGTGCGACCGGACCAGTTGGGCTGGCGCGCTGGCGCCTAGAACTCACCATGAATTTATTAGAAGAATCTCAATACGCACTTATAGTGAAGCTTTCTCTGGAAGCTGTAGAAGATACTCTAAGATCTGAATTGTTCTCGACAATAACATGGAAAATATCATGTGCTCCCGAGAGTCCCATGCTCCGATGATACGAGCTCGTGTAGACTATTGTATCTTAGATCAAGGGTTAGGGACGGAGCTGCTGGATCGTAGATCAAGGGTTAGGGTCGAGCTCGCACCGAAGCAAGGGAGGACCAGCTATATTTTCGATAGTAACAGGTCAAAAACTGAGCCCTCAGAAAGGACCTTCCGACTTTTATTTTGAGTTGTCTTGTGAACCATGTAACTACGTACCTAATTAATAAATAAGCATAGTCATTTTTAAGAGAATCTTTAATAAATGATGTAGATGTATAAATAACAGCTTTTTACATCACTTAGGCTTAAAATCAAGATCCAACAGATGATGTAGATATAAAAAAAGATACTTCAGGTGTAAAATGCATCACCAAGTGATGCAAATATAGTTCACCATCCATGCGGCTGAGTAAAATGGCCAGATGCTACGCTAACACCAACTGCCAAAGTGAAACTTTCGCACCATGGCCGCTCGTACAATCGCCTCCTGCCGTGCGGTCGAGTAAAAATGGCCAGACGCCATGCAATCGCCAACTGTCAAAGTGAAACTTTCACGCCATGGCTGCTCGTCCGTCCACCCACAACCCGACTTCCATCGCCGCTGCTAGCCGCGCCACCATAGCCCCCGTTGACCCCCCCAATTTGGATATGCCACCGTCGCTGTTTTTCGGCTGATTCGCCTATCCGTCGTAGCGTCGACACGTGATATGGCTCCGGCGGCTCATGACCGGCTTCCAGAGTCGCGATTGGCCGTTGGAGATCGCATGGGAGTTGCGCGACCCTCTGCGAGCGGACATTGCTTCGGTCGGCGGCGCTGGCGTTGCGTCATCACGAGTGGACACCGTCAGCCGCTAGCCGTCGAGGACCTGTGGTAGACCCCGACGCCCACCCCCGTCAGCCGGTGTGAGCACCATCAAGGCTCCAACCAGTCACCGACCGGTTTCTTCTTCCCCGCACACAACATGTGATGAGGACATCAATACCATTGTTACACCCACAACCCTTGCTGCTATACATACTGGACAAATCACTAGAGCTCTCCCATGCCAATTGAATTACCAGGTACTTTCGTTTCTTGGAAATCCTTCTAATGTTCATGAACATATGATGATGGCTAAATTAGATACTTTTGTTTTACTTATGAATGAAGAACCTAGCATGGACAAGAAGGATGACTATTGGAGACGGATCAAGCATGGAGAAGAGAGTGTGCATGCGGGAAACAACAATGGAGTTTCTAATGGTGATTTTCGCACTTTGAAGCCACCATAAGGAGAACATGAAGGCTTGGACGAAATATACAAGATGTCACTTCATAAATTTCATCCATAGGCTATTATAAGTGTTGCGTCACCTTTTTTTGGGCCAGGCCCATGTAATTTCAAAATACTACATTATAGGCTCTTTTTAGAGCCCGTATGTGTGGGGGAAACCGAGTTAGGGTTGTTTTTGGACCCCTCCTCCAAGGGGTCACGAGAATCCCTCTCTATTCCCCCATATATACAACCCTGAGGGCGCCATTTAGACTTGGGTTTTGTTTAGATTACAAGCTCGCCATAGCTGCAACTTCGCGCCCTTCGTTTGTGTTCCACGACCAGACCAAGACGTCATAGAACCCCACTTTCATCAATAAAGTTTTCCTCTTATATTCTTAATATCCAGATTACAATCTGAGTTTCTTGCTTGTTCTTACGTTGCGTGCCGGAAACAGACCATCGTGGTCAGGTTGATCATGCTTCGGCATGGTCAATAACCTCTCGGAGTTGGTTTAGTGATTGCTAAGGCGTGACGTCCTCGCACGTTTGTAGTTGGATCATCAAAGTCGACTCTACCAAAAATGATAGCCACATCTCATCAAAAGACAGGGACAACTTCACCTCGATCAAGTGGTATCAGATTTCTAGTTTGCTCGGTGAGAATTTCCAGTTTTTCGTAGTTTAGATTGCACATGTTCTTCATACCTACAGTGAGGCATCGCAAGGACTGGGATGTGGGGAGGGGGCGGTAGGGAGGGAGCGGCTGGGGCTAGGGAGGCGGTGTGGCGTCGTGTGGAGCGGGCGCCGGGGAGGGGCCGGCGGGGAGGGAGCGGTTGTGCGACGTCACGAGCACAGGGGTCAGCGGCGGTGTTGGATCGACGGTGGGGCTCGGTGGCGTCGGGTGCGGCCGGGGGCGGTGGGTGGGGTGTGGGGGAGTTGGTGGGAGAGAGAGATCAAGGGGGAGAGAGGGGGGAACAGTCAGTTAGGACCGTTGGGAACGGCCGTTAGCTATCCAAGTCTTTGCCGTCCGCTAGCGGACGACAAAGAGTGCGTGAGCAGACGGCAAAGTAGCAGCGGAAGCATCCAGGCCTCCCACCTGACCTAGCCTGTTCCACGGTCTAGTGGGGCCCATTTGGGCTCTTTGTCGTCTGTCTTAGGGCCCTTTGACGTCGGCTGGTGGAGGGAAAAGACTCGGCTGATGGCAAACTATGTACTTGTCGTCTGCCACCCCTGTGTTATTTGCTTTTTCTAAGCTGACGGCAAATACCTTCTTTGTCATCCGCCAGCAGACGACAAAGAACTGGCAGGCGATAAATTCCTTGATTCTAGTAGTGACTATTGCACTTGCTACAAAACTATTACTACTACTGTTATCGCTACTGCAACTGTGACTACTGCTATCAAACTATCATATTACTGTGCTACTGATCACTTTGCTGCAGATATTTATCTCCAGGTGTGGTTGAATTGACAACTCAACTGCTACTACTCTCAAATATTCTTTGGCTCCCCTTGTGTCAAATCTATAAATTTGGGTTGAATACTCTACCCTCGAAAATTGTTGTGATCCCCTATACTTGTGGGTTATCAAGACCTTTTTCTGGCGTCGTTGTCGGGGAGCATAGCTATATTTGTTGAGTCACTTGAGATTTATACTAGTTGATCACTATGAAAAATCTTAAGGATACTAAAACCAAGATTTTTCCCTCCACGAGGAGGGGAAGTAAGGAATTGCCATCTAGCTCTGCACTTGATTCAACTTCAGTTATGAGTAAGTTTGCAACACCACCACATGCTATTAATCTTGATATTGATGATGCTACTTCTGCTATGAATGATGCTTATGATAATGCTAGTACCATGCTTGATGATAATGTGCCACTAGCTGAATTTCTTGATGAACAAATTGCTAGAGCTAGAGAGAATGAAATCATTGAAACTGATGAAACTGCTAAAACTGATGAGATCTTTGAAACTGATAATTATGAAACACCTATTAGGCCTAGCTCTCCTACATTTGAATATCCTAAGATACCTGAAGGTTATGCTTTGGATGGAGAAATAGCTAGAGAAATTCCTGCTTGTTAGTATAGAAATGATCTTAGGAAACTACTATGCAAGTATAAAGAAAAAAACTTTGAATGCTAAAATCAAACATGATCCTAAGTTTGCTACTTCACCTATATTTGTTACCGATAAGGATTATGAATTCTTTGTCGACCCAGAGTTAATTGCTTTGCTTGAATCCGATCCTTTTCATGGCTATGAAACTGAAACTATGGTAGCACATCTTACAAAGTTGAATGATATAGCCACCCTATTTTCTCATGATGAGAACATCCACTACTATTATATTCTCAAATTATTTATGTTCTCATTAAAGGGTGATGCTAAGATATGGTACAATACTCTCGCTCCTAGTTGTGTGCGTAGTCCCCAGGATATGATGTACTACTTCTCTGAAAAATATTTTCCTGCTCATAAGAAACAAGCTACCTTACAGGAAATATTTATATTTTTGCAAATTGAAGAAGAGAGTCTCCCACAAGCTTGGGGGAGGCTTCTCCAATTCCTTAATACTTTGCTTGATCTTAAGAAAAATGAAATACTTGATATCTTCTACAATGGACTAACTGATGCTTTTGGGGACTTCCTAGATAGTTGTGTTGGTTATGTTTTCAAGGAACGGTCTGTTGACCAAGCTGAGGAAATATTGAATAATATATTTAAGAATTTTGATGATTATAATCTCCCTGAACCACCACTTGAAACCACTCCGAAGAAGAGGGGTGTCTTATTTCTCAGTCCTGAAGATATGCAAGAGGCAAAGAAATGCATGAAGGAAAAAGGTATTAAGCCTGAGGATGTTAAGAATTTACCACCTATTGAAGAAATACACGGACTTAACACACCACCACCTCCACGGGTGGTAGAGGTAAATTCTTTATTAAAGTTTGATGAAGATGACATTCCTTAAAATAGACATCCTAGTCAATGCTTATTTGAGTTTGATAACTATATTAGGAAACAAGATCACTTCAATGCAAATGTTCTAAAACTATTGAAACATATTTCTGATATGATTGCCCGCTTGAGTGAATTTTTATTTAGAATCAGTAATGATGTTAGAGGTGTAGGAAAACATGCCTCTATTGTTCAAACTCAGTTAAAAGAAGTTGCTAAATCTAAAAAAGAATTGCTTGATGAAATTAATAATGATATGAATGATCATGTTATTAGAGTAGTGACTAGAGGAGGTAGAATGACCCAAGAACCTCTTTATCTTGAAGGTCATCCTAAAAGAATTGAACAAGACTCTTAAGGAATTAATGCTGATACATCTAGTCCTTCTAAGAAGAAAAAAGAAAAAGAAAAATGATAGGACTTTGCATGCTTCTAGTGAACCTGAGATAGAAAAACCTCCTGATGATAATAATGATGTCTCTATTTGTGATGCTGAAACTCAATCTGGTAATGAGCATCCACCTAGTGATAATGATAATGATAGTGATGTTCATGAGTATACCCAACCTAGTAATGATAAAGAACCAGATAATGATGTAGAAATAGAACCTGTTGTTGATCTTGATAACCCACAACCTAAAAATAAATGGTATGATAAAAAAGACTTTGTGGCTATAAACATGGTAAAGAAAGAGATCCATGGGTTCAGAAACAATGCCTTTTCCACCTAAACCATCTAAGAAAAAGGATGATGAAGAATATGAATGCTTTGCTGAAATGATTAGGCCAGTCTTTTTGCGTACCCGCTTAACTGATATCTTAAAGATGCCTCCTTATGCTAAATACATGAAAGATATCATCACTAATAAATGAAAGATACCTAAATTTGAAATCTCCACCATGCTTGCTAATTATTCTTTTAAGGATGGAGTACCTAAAAAACTTGGAAATTCTGGAATTCCAACTATACCTTGCTCCATTAAAATTTTTATGTCAAAACTGCTTTATGTGATTTGGGAGCTGGTGTTAGTGTTATGCCTTTCTATTTATATAAAAAAATTGATTTGAATAAACTCACACCTACTGAAATATCTTTGCAAATGGCTGACAAATCAACTGTCATACCTATCGGTATTTGTGCCCGTTGTTGTTGCAAATGTTACTATCTTAACAGACTTTGTTATTCTTGAGATGCCCGAGGATGACAACATGTCGATTATCCTTGGTAGACCCTTTTTGAATACTTGAGGGGCTGTTATTGATTGCAATAAAAGCAAAGTCAATTTTCATATCAATGGTAATGAGCATACAATACACTTTCTGGATAAGCAATTCCAAGTGAATGGTGTAAATGTTATTGAGAATTCTCCCACACTCACTATTGGAAGCTTTCATCTACCTCTACGTACTCCCAAAAAGAAATATGATCTAATTATAATTGGGGACATGCATACCCCTGTTGAGGTAACTTAGTGTTTTATGAAAGTTCTTTGGTTTCATGCTAATTGAAGTTGGTTATTAATAAGACTTGATCAACCTTATTAATGGACCATTTTTAGAGGTATGAAGTTTATGAATTTAGTAGACACAACTCTCTGTATCCACCTTTTGTTTTTTGTTTTTCTTAGTTAAATAAAATAAAATGCCATGTTTATCTTCTTTTCTAATTTCATCGGGCAATAAAAAATGACCCAGAAATAAAAGTTCTCACAATGTCCTAAAAATTTAACACATTTTTTTTCTGAATTTTTGGTACAAATAACATCAGAGGGGGGTACACCTGGTGCCCACAAGACACCAGGGCGTGCCAGCCACCCCAAGCGCGCCCTGGTGGGTGGTGGGACCCATGTGGGTCCCCTCACTTATTCCCTTAGCCCATGTCGTCTCAAACCTCCTGAAAAAATCATCACAACTCTCTCTCTCTCATGTTCTTGCTCACAAACCCGTGGATTTTGATCTCTTTCCTCGAAGCTCCATTTCTGAAACTATTTTAGGAGATTGCTTCTTGGTATATAACTCCCCCATTGTGCCGATTAGTTTTTGATTTAGTGGTTTATTTTCAGAATAAGTAGCTACTCTTGGTGTTGCTGTAGATGAGCTTGCATGTTGAATTTTTAGAGTTGTAAGTAGTTTGAATTCTTAATATGGTCTGTATGCATCCTTAGGAGTAGTTGCTATCAATCTTATTAAGTTCTGTCAAAATTTTGTGTCACAATTTTTTTCAAAAATAGTTCATAAATAAAAATGCAATTCTTTAGGAGCTCTTCGAGGAGAAGATCCTCGAGGGCATCATCAAGTGAAAGCTTTGTACGATAATCTTATGTTGAGCCAAGTGCAAGCTCGATGCACGATGCCGAAACCAAATCATGCCTTTGGCCATGTAATACCTTCGTGGAAGGTGCATGTATTAAGGAAGAATTTGAGTAATACGTTCACAACATCGATCTGGCTCCCTTCATCGAAGATAAGTGCACTCAACACCTCACTCTCACAGAGACATTTACTAAGAAATTTAAATATTTCCCTTGTGAGTCTAGAGTTTCATTTAGTCTCTATAATAATGCTTTCACTGTCTTTAGACGCGTTCTATGAAGTGTGCAAAATTCCATATTGGGGTTCGCTAGACGAAACACCAAAATTTGAGTATGGGTCATTTTTGAGTAACCTTTGTTACGGTGAAATCAGAGGAGTGACACAAGGCAGAATAAAAAGCATCCATTTTCCATCTATACAGTACTTTGCACTCTTTAATGGCAAATGCATTGTAGGCAAGCAGGATTGTAGCACACTGTGTGCCCATAATTTGAGTCTTATACACACTATTGTAACGGGAATTAAAAAAATATAATTTAGGAGCAATTATTGCATGGAGACTGAATCTCAACGCTACTAATGGTAATTTCTATGGTGGGATTTATGCCTCCCGCCTAGCTATTAGGTTGGGAGTGTTCTCTTGGCCTAATGATCCTATCTTACCTAACCAATACTTATACTTTGATGCCATGGAACGCCATAGATTCCTTCAGGGCACAGTCAATAACTATACTTACAACTTGAGGTTCGATAACGGTCACATTGTGCCTATCATATTGCCTGCTCCTGATCTCTTTGATTATAACAGGAAGAGAATACACTACGTCCTTGAGAGCGAGGCCCACACGTACAATGCGGAGATTGAAGCTGCCAGAAGGGCTGATGTGGTTGCACCAAGAGCATCGGTAGGCTATCACTCAGACTATTATCTGGGCTATGGATGTTGATTACCATACTAGGCCAAAAGTCTAAGCTTGGGGGAGTACATATTTCCACCGACATTATATTCATGCTCACACATTTCATTCCAGTTATCGGTGTTCACACTTTTTCATTGTATTATCCATTCTAGATTTATTCTCTCATCTTCGTTTTGTGTGTTCGAAAAACTTTGAGAAAATCCAAAAATACTTCTTGCTTCTTTTCGGTTTTTCTTTTTTAAGTTTAGTTAGTTGTAGTATTAAAAGAAAACGCAAAAAGATTTCTCATTCCTTCTTTTGCTTGTTGGGAGTTCTCCCGTGTAAATAGTTTTTCTCCCTTTTTCCCTTCTTTTATTTTCTTTCTTTAGGAAAAACTAAAAACTCAAAAAATATTTCAGTGTGTTTCTCTGAAATTCTCTTTGTTGATCGAGTCATACCAAGGACAAGACCACGATGAAAATGTTGAGTGACTCTCATATGCATTACTATTGATCTATCAAAGAGCCTATATTACTTTGTATTCTCCTCTTGAATAAAATGTTTGCAGATTTCAGCTTAGTCCACTACACTCTTGCACTATTATTAGCTTTGTACCATTCGGTTGTGCAAGTGAAAGGCAATGGTGACGATATTTGATGAATTGACTATGGCAGAGAGAAGTGGGTATGAACTCAACTTGTTTTTGTTTTTGTAAATATGTTTAACCTAGTATCCATGATTTAGCATATTATGATTGAAAATATTTTGCAATGGCAATTAGAGATTATAGTTGCTCATGCCATGCTCAAGTAGCTAGGAGTGGATAATGATTTATCTTAGATGTCAATATGCATTAAAATGGATGTGATGTAGTATGAGGATATGGTATCCTCCTCTGAATGTTTCAAGTGGCTTGACTTGGCACATGTTCACACATGTAGTTGAATCAAAACCAACATAGCCTTCATGATATTTTTGTTCATGGTGTCCATATCCTACTCATGATAGCATTAAATGTTTATTATTCGTAATGCATGTTTATGACCGTCTTTGCTCTCTAGCTGTCCGCTTCTCAATCTATTTGCTAGCCTTCACCTTACTAAGCGGGAATACTGCTTGTGCATCAAAATCCTTAAACTAAAGTTACTCTAGAGGAGTCCACCATATCTACCTACATGCACATTACCCTGCTGTTCCAAGTAAATTTGCATGTGCCACCTCTAAAATTTCAAATGAACATCTGTTTTGTGTGCCTAGACCACTCATGGAGCGACAGGGGGTGGTCAGTATCTTCCATGTTAAGCGGGTTATTCTCATGATGAGTGTTTATTCACTCATCCTTGCACGGGAAGGGCAGTAATAGGGATTCCCAGTCCCGAAATCAAAAGAAATGCAAAAATTAAACAAAACTCCCCCGGGAATATTGTTGGTATGGACGGTACCCATGGATTCGGCTCTCCATGGAGTGTGTTTGTTGGTGGAGGCGGTGTAAACCTTTACTTTTACTGCTTGGGAACCGCCGCAAATTTGTTTAACATGGAAGATATTGATAGCTCTTGGTCGTAACGTTGAAGGGAAGGGTGTACCTCCCAAAATTATACCTATCTGTTATTTAAGCCTTGAGCTCTGGCACCTCTCCAAATCCATGCTTGCCTCTGCATAGGGACTATCTATTTACTTCTATGTTGAGTCATCACCTTCTCAAACAAGCGCAGATCTAAGAGCACTATTGTCATCCTCATGCATTGTGTATAGTGAATGTTGGATGCATCATGACTGGATCTTTTCTACCATGAATTACAATGTTTAGTCACTTCTTGAACTTTGGAGGTGCTTTGCATTTATGTTTTGCGGTCGCAAAAAGAGCTAGCGAGATACCACTATTGTCATATTATATCATGATTGTTTTGACAAATGTTTGCACTTGAGAAATTTTATTATTGCTCGCTAGTTGCTTGTGTCATTGATATGAGTTAACATAATCCTTAAGAGTTATTGTTGACATGGTTAGTTATAATATTTGCTGAAAACCTGGGTGCTACTTAAGCATATGTATGCAAAAACAGAACAAAAGAGTTCTTAAAAGTTTTTCTTTTTCACTTTCAGTTTGTCAACTGAATTGCTTGAGGACAAGCAAGGGTTTAAGCTTGGAGGAGTTGATATGTCTCCATCTTATCATCTTTTCCTAATGCTTTTGTTCTTGTTTTGGACTCTAATTTGCATGATTTGAATGAAACTAACCCGGACTGAAGCTGTTTTCAACAGAACTATCATGGTGTTATTTTTGTGCAGAAATAAAAAGTTCTGGGAACGAAACAAAACTTTTTGGAGAATTATTGCAGAATACTTGAGCAATATTGGAGCCGAAAACAACCAGAGAGGGGGGCAGGCTAGGCAACACCCATCAGGGCGCGCAGGCCCCCCTGGGCGTGGCCTGGTGGGTGGTGCTCACCTCGTGGGGCCCCCGACCCTAATTCCAGCGCTATAAAATCCTATTTTTGGAGAGAAAAATCAGGGAGGAAGTTTCATTGCGTTTCATGATATGGAGTCGCCGCCACCTCCTGGTCTTCATTGGGATGCTAGATCTGGAGTCCGTTTGGGGCTCCGGAGAGGGGAATCTTCAGTCTTCCTCATCATCAACCCTCCTCCATCACCAATTCCATGATGCTCGCCGCCGGGAGTGAGTAATTAATTCATAGGCTTGCTGATCAGTGAGGAGTTGGATGATATTCATCATGTAATCGAGTTAGTTTTGTTAGGGCTTGACCCCAAGTATCTACTATGTTCTAAGATTGATGTTACTATGCTTTGCCATGCTTAATGCTTGTCACTAGGGCCCGAGTGCCATGATTTCAGATCTGAACCATTTATGTTATCATCATTATATATATGTTCTTGATCCGATCTTGCCTAGTCATATGCACCTATTATGTGTTATGATCCGTAAACCCCATAGTGACAATATTTGGGATACTTTATGGTGATGACCGTAGTTTGAGGAGTTCATGTATTCACCATGTGTTAATGCTTTGTTCCGTTCTCTATTAAAAGGAGGCCTTAATATCCCTTAATTTCCTTATGGACCCCGCTGCCACGAGAGGGTAGGAAAAAGATGTCATGCAAGTTTTTTCCATAAGCATGTATGACGATTTATGAAATACATGCCTACATTACATTGACGAACTGGAGCTAGTTCTTTATCGCCCTAGGTTATGCCTGTTATATGATGAATATCATCCAACAAATACACTGATCTAGTGCCTACGAGTTTTATACTTATTGTTCTTGCTAAGTTACTACTGTTGTTGTTACTATTGCACTTGCTACAAAACTATTACGACTACTGTTACCGCTACTATAATTGTGACTACTGCTATCAAACTATCATATTACTGTGCTACTAATGACTTTGCTGCAGATATTTATCTCCAGGTATGGGTGAATTGACAACTTAACTGCTAATACTCTCAAATATCCTTTGGCTCCCCTTGTGTCGAATCTACAAATTTGGGTTGAATACTCTACCCTTGAAAACTATTGCGACCCCCTATACTTGTGGGTTATCAATCATGATAATATCCCTACTACTTGGGCTGGTATGAAAACTGCTATGCATAATCATTGGGTTCCACCATATTATCAACGTGCATTGCTTCAAAATTTGCAGCATTTAAGACAAGGAAAAAATTCTATAGAGGAATGTTATCAGTAATTACAAACTGACATGATTAGATGTGGTGTTGTTGAGGAGAATGAAGCTATGCTTGCACGTTTTATGGGTGTATTGAATAGAGAGATTCAGACTATTCTAGAGTATAAGGAGTATAACACTATCACTCATTTATTCCAACTTGCTTTTTAAGCTAAACGTGAAGTGCAAGTTCGACACGCAATGGAGAGAACTAATTTTTCTACAGGATGAGCTTCATCATGGACACCACATACATCATCTACTTCCACACGTCCTACGATAGCACCACTTCTTTCATCCTCTAACTCCTACAGAAATACAAGAAAACATGCGCCGCCACTAGCCTCCAGCAAGGGCACACCTTCATGTCCTGCACAGAGCTATTGTTCATCCATGGCATCTACAAGGCAAACACATGAGGTTATATGTTGTCGTTGCAAGGGTAGAGGTCACTTTGCGAGAGAATGCACATCCAGGCATGTGATGATTGTTACTGAGGATAGTGGACATGACTCTGCTAGTGATTATGATTAGGAGACTCTAGCCCTTATTGCAAGTGAAGAACAGGGTGCCGATGATAGTGAACAGGAGACACACTACATGGCTACTAACTACACCGACGTGTATCAAAGTTTAGTCGCTCAACGTGTTTTAAGTGTGCAGGTAACACAGGCTGAGCAAAATCAGAGGCTCAACTTGTTCCATACAAAGGGAGTTGTGAAGGAACGTTATGTTCGCATAATCATTGATGGAGGGAGTTGCAACAACTTGGCTAGCATGGAGATGGTGGAGAAGCCATCTCTGACCACCAAACCACATCCTCATACTTATTACATCCAATGGTTCAACAACAGCGGCAAGATTAAGGTAACACGTACTATTTGTGTGCATCTTGGAATTGCTACATATTCTGAATATGTTGATTGTGATGTGGTACCCATGCAAGCATGTTCCGTTTTACTTGGACCATGGCAATTTTATAAAAAATCTCTACACCATGGTAGGACAAATCAGTATACTCTTGTTCATAAGGATCAAAATATAACTTTGTTTCCTATGTCTCCTGAACATATTATGAAAGATGACATTGCTAGAGCTAGTAAAGCAAAACATGAGCTAAATAAGAGTAAAAATAAGATTGTAGCAAAGGAATTTGAGCAACACAATAAGCCTCATAAACCATCATCTAGTGTTGCATCTGAAATAAAATTGAAGATTGGATGTTTACTTGCTACTAAATCTGATATTACTGATTTGGATGTTACTACATCTGTTTGCTATGCTTTTGTATGCAAAGAGGTATTATTTTCATTCGAGGACATGCCTCCCTCTTTGACTCCTGTTGTAACTAACATTTTCTAGGAGTTCGACGTGCCACCAGGATTACCACCCATTAGAGGGATTGAACATGAGATTGCTTAATTCCTGGTGCATCGCTACCTAACCGTGCGCCATACCCTACCAATCCAGAGGAGACGAAGGAGATTATGCGTCAAGTACAGGAGCTGGTCGACGAAGGTTATATACGTGAATCCCTTAGTCCTTGTGTTATTCCTATTATTCTAGTGCCAAAAAAGGATGCTACATCACGTATGTGTGTGGATTGTAGAGGCATTAATAATATTACTATTCATTATTGTCATCCTATTCCTAGGCTAGATGATATGCTCGATGAATTAAGTGACTCTACAATTTTCTCCAAAGTTGATTTGCATAGTGGATACCATCAAATTCGTATGAAATTAGGAGGTGAATGGAAAACAACATTTAAAACTAAGTTTGGTTTATATGAGTAGTTAGTCATGCCTTTTGGGTTAACTAATGCACCTAGTACTTTCATGATATTTATGGATGTGGTTTTACGTGCTTTCATTGGACGATTTGTGGTAGTCTATTTTGATGATATAATGATTCATAGTAGATCTATGGAGGAACAGTTGGAACATTTACGTGATGGTTTTACTGCTCTATGTGATGCATGTTTGTTTGGTAACCTTGGGAAGTGCACCTTTTGCACCAACCGAGTATCTTTTCTTGGCTATGTTGTTACTCTAGAGGGAATTGAAGTTGATAAAGCCAAGATTGAAGCTATTGAGAGTTGGCCGCAGCCCAAAACGGTCACACAAGTGAGGATTTTTCTTGGCCTCGCTGGTTTCTATAGGCGTTTTGTGAGAGATTTCAACACCATTGTTGTACCTCTCGTTGAGCTTACAAAGAAGCATGTGCCTTTTGCTTGGGGTGCCGCACAGGAAGAAGCCTTCATGGCATTGAAACATAAATTAACACATGATCCTTTACTCCAACTTCCTGATTTTAATAAGACTTTCGAGCTTGAATGTGATGCTAGTGGAATTGGATTAGGAGGTGTGTTATTACAGGATGGTAAACATGTTGCATACTTTTATGAAAAATTGAGTGGGCCTAGTTTGAATTATTCTACTTATGATAAGGAATTATATGCTCTTGTTCGCACTTTGGAAACATGGCAACATTATTTATGTCCCAAAGAATTTGTTATACATTCTGATCATGAATATTTGAAACATATTAAAGTTCAAGCAAAATTGAACCGTAGATATACTAAATGGGTCGAATTCATTGATACTTTCCCTTGTGTCATTAAACACAAGAAGGGTAAAGAAAATGTTATTCCTGATGCATTATCTCGTCGTTATACTATTCTTTCACAACATGACTTTAAAATATTTGGTTTGGATACCATCAAGGATCAATATGTGCATCATGTTGAATTTAAAGATGTGTTGCAGCATTGTAAAGAAGGGAGGACATGGAACAAGTTTTCCATTAATGATGGATTTGTGTTCCATGCTAACAAGCTATGCATTCGAGCTAGCTTTGTTCGTCTTTTGTTGTTGCATGAGGCGCATGGAGTAGGATTAATGGGATGCTTTGGCGTAAAGAAGACGGAGGACGTACTTGCTACACATTTCTTTTGGCCAAAGATGAGACGAGATCTTGAGCGTTTTGTTGCTCGTTGCACTGCATGTCAAGAGGCTAAGTCACGGCTCAATCCCCATGGTTTATGTATGTCTTTTCCTGCACCTAGTGTTCCTTGGGATGATATATCCATGGACTTTGTTTGAGATTTACCTCGAACAAAGAATGGGAGGGATAGCATATTTGCTTTCGTGGATAGATTTTCAAAAATGGCACAGTTTATACCATGTCATAAAAGTGATGACGCTGCTAATGTTGCTGATTTGTTCTCTCATGAAATTATTTTCTTGCATGGTGTGCCAAATACAATTGTTTCAAATCGTGATGCTAAATTTATTAGCCACTTTTGGAGATGTTTATGGGCTAATTTGGGGACCAAATTGCTTTTTATTACTACATGTCACCCCCAAACTAATGGACAAACTGATGTAGTCAATAGATCACTATCTACTCTTCTTAGGGCTGTTTTGAAGAATAACTTGAAAATGTGGGAAGAATGATTTCCTCATATTGGATTTGCTTATAATCGTCCATTGCATACTACTACTAAGATGTGCCCCTTTGAAATTGTGTATGGTTTCATACCTCATGCACCTATTGATTTGTTGACTCTTCCATCTTCGAAGAAGGTTAATTTTGATGCTAAACAATGTGCTGAATTGATCTTAAAAATGCATGAGGTAACTAAGGAAAACATTGAGCGTATGAATGCTAAATACAAACTTGCTGCAGATAAGGGTAGAAAACATGTTGTCTTTGCACATGGAGATCTTGTTTGGTTACATTTGCATAAGGATGGATTTCCTGATTTGCGCAACTCAAAGCTAATGCCACGTGTTGATAGTCCTTTTAAGGTGTTAGAGCAAATAAATGATAATGCATGTAAACTTGAGCTGCCTACAAAGTTTGGGGTTAGTCTCACTTTTAACATTGCAGATTTGAAGCCTTATTTGGGTGAGGAAGATGAGCTCCCGTCGAGGATGACTTCATTTCAGGAAGGGGAGGATGATGAGGACATCAATACCATTGTTACACCCACAACCCTTGATGATGCACAAGTGTAGGGGGTCAATCGTAGTCCTTTCGATAAGTAAGAGTGTCGAACCCAACAAGGAGCAGAAGGAAATGACAAGCTGTTTTCAGTAAGGTAGTTTCTGCAAGCACTCAAATTATAGGTAATAGGTAGTTTGATAGCAAGATAATTAGTAATGAGCAAGTAACGGTAACAGTAAATAAAGTACAACAAGGTATACCAATCCTTTTTTGGCAAAGTATAGGCCAAAACGGTCTCTTATAATAAGCAAAGTGTTCTTGAGGGTACACGGGAATTTCATCTAGTCACTTTCATCATGTCGGTTTGATTTGTGTCGCTACTTTGATAATTTGATATGTGGGTGGACCAGTGCTTGGGTGTTGTTCTTAATTGAACAACCTCTCACTTATGATTAACCCCCTTGCAAGCATCCACAACTGCGAGAAAAGTATTAAGACAAAATCTAACCATTGCATTAAACATGTGGATCCAAATCAGCCCCTTAAGAAGAAGCGCATAAAGTAGGGTTTAAGCTTCTGTCACTCTAGCAAACCATCATGAAATAACTACTCCACAATGCATTACAAGGCCCAAGGATGGTGAAGTGTCATGTAGTCGACATTCACATGACACCACTAAGGGAATCAAAACATACATATCATCAATATATCGAACACATATCAAATTCACATGATTACTTGCAACATGACTTCTCCCGTGACCTCGGGAACAAAGGTAACTAGTCACAAATCATATGCATGCTCAAGATCAGAGGGGTATTAAATAGTATAATGGATCTGAACATTTAATCTTCCACCAAATAAATCATATAGTAATTAACTACGTAATTTAATCAACACTACTAGTCACCCATAGGTACCAATCTGAGGTTCCGGTACAAAGATTGAACACAAGATATGAACTAGGGTTTGACATGAGATGGTGTTTTTGAAGATGTTGATGAAGTATGGCCTCCCAAAGATGAGAGGGTTGTTGGTGATGACGATGGCTTCGATTTTCCCCTCAGGGAGGGAAGTTCCCCCGACGGAATCGCTCCACCGGAGGGCAAAAAGTGCTCCTGCCCAAGTTCCGCCTTGAGACGGCGACGTTCCATCCCGAAAGTCATCTCCTGATTTTTTCTAGGTCAAAACACCTTGTATACCATAAGATGGGGTCCAGAGGTGGGCCGTGCTGAGCACAACCCACCAGGGCGCGCCTTGGTGTCTTGTGGTCACCAGGTGGGGCCCCTCCAGTAGTTATTTGCTCCAATATTTATTATATATTCCAAAATAAATGTTTGTGAAGTTTTAGCTCATTTTAAGATGTGTAGAATAGATATGCTTTTTCAGGTCCAGAATTCCAGCTGCCGGTGTTCTTCCTCTTTGTGCAAGCCTTGTAAATTATGAGAGAAAAGGTATTGGAATTAATCCATAAAGCATTATTATGCATAAAAATATTATAAATAATAGTAGTAAATCATGATGCAAAATGGACGTATCAACTCCCCTAAGCTTATACCTTGTTTGGCCTCAAGCAAAAGTTGATATCGAAAAATATGTCCACATGGTTTGAGAGAGAGGCATTGGTAAAACAAAATACAGACATAGTAGCATCATGCTTATTATCATAACAGCAAAAAACTTTATCATAAAACTCTTTCATATAAATTTTATTCTATAAAATCATCATATAACTTATTTTGAACAAGTAACAATTCATCACAACATAGATGTATAAAGCATAAACTTTATTGGAAACCAACAAACTATGTTCTCAGTCAACTTTGCAACTACAATTCATCATATTTCAGGAAGGGTCTCATGTCAGAGCATTTTGGCAAGTCCACATACTCAACCATCATTTAGTCTTCTATGATTGCTAACACTCACAACATATCCATGGGCAAAAAGTTTCAACTCGACACATACAAAGATAGAGGCTTATGGTTTCGCCTCCCAACGTATTCACCTCAAGGGTGATGTCAACAATAATAACTCATGCTCACTCATATCCAACTGGATATATGTGCCTAGATCTTTACTCACCACATGATGCTTGCAAAAATAGAAAAATAAAAAGGAATGGGGAAGAATACTTTGACTCCTGCATAAAAGTAAATACATAAAAGTAAAAGTTAGGCTTTTTGTAGAGGGAAGCAGAGGTTGTCATGCACTTTTTAGTTTGTATGCCAAATCCCTTAGTGCAAAACAACGTGACATTGTATTTCCCCATGTGATAGCAACCTTTATTATGCAATCCATCGCTTTTTTTACTTTGCCATCACAAGTTTGTACAACACTCAATTTTCTCTTACCCTAATTGATCAAACCCTTTTATAAGCAATTTTTATTGCCTTAGTGCACTGATGACAACTTACTTGAAGGATATTATTCTATACATAGGTAGGTATGGTGGACTCTCAAAACATGAGTCTGGGATTTTGGATGCACAAGTAGTATCTCTACTTAGTGCGGAATTGTTCTATGACAATATAACTTCTGTGTGAATATGAACAAGCATAAATCATTACATTGTCTTCCTTGTCCAACGTCAACCATTTTGGCATATAATATTTAATGGGGGCTCACAGTCATAAAAGTTGTCCAAGATAGTGTATTTGCATGTGAATATTCTCTTCTCAAATTAATTCTTTCAAGAGTTGCATCATTGACCAATGCTATGTTTATCAACATCCAATAAATTTTACCACTTATACTTTTCCTTATGTGATGTCATTACTCACCATAAGATTAGCATATGATTCTTTTCATTCATTTTCTTTTATTATGATTGGAACAAGAAAGTAAAGAAGCAAAAGCTCAAAGTAAACTTTATTATATAAGTCTCATCGATTACATAGATAGCTAGATTACGAAACTAGCACTCAAAAATATATCATACTAAACTTTTATTCAACTAAATCACGAAAAAGCTAAGGATCAAAATAAAATGTAAAGGTAAAAAGTGAAGGTGATACGATACCGGGGCATCTCCCACACGATTGGCTCAAGCCAAGGGGAGTGCCCATACCCATGTACTCAAGTCTCCTTTGGTGGTGAAGATGATGAAGGTGGTGGTGATGAATAAGTAGCAGGTTTGTCCTCCGGCTTATAGGGAAAGGGTTCACCATCAAAACTTGATGCACGAGTCCCTTGAGTCCCACAACTGGCAGCTAAACTCATACATTTAAATCTTGATTCATACTCAAAAACTTGATTTTGAAGATCATAAATTTGACTTTGTAGAAAGTTGATTTGCTCGTTGAAGGTGAAGGCGATGTCCTTCATGGACTGGCCATCCACCATGTGATCATAGGTGAATTCCGTGATCTTGGAATGATTGGCACTAAGTCCACGCTCCACCATCTCTTGGCACTTGAAGATGTCTTGTTCCACCTCTTCAAGCCTGGCATCCACACTTCCCATCTTCTTAGCCCTTGAACATCTCGGATCTGGAGCGCCCCCTCTTGCATCTCAATGGCTTGAGGGTGCTTCATCACCTCCGATAAGTATGGATTGATAACCTTCTTAAAGAACTTGTCCTTGGGGAAACTTGGTGGAGCCATGGAAATCTAGATCTGACAAGAAAACAACATGAAACAAGAACAGAGAATATTTCCGCGATGCGTTGGTCAAAAAAATCGGGGATATATAGAGAGAATGTTTTTTCTTGGCAAACAAGCATATGGAAGGAAAACAGAGTCGGGAAGGTTCCCGAGGAGGATACAACCCTGAGGGCGCTCTAGGGAGGGCAGGCACGCCCTGGTGTATCATGCTCACCTGAGTTGCTTTCCTATTTATTTCTTATTTTCCTATTTTTTTTCTAATATTCCAAAACTGACAGAAAATATTTTTGCGGATTTTTCGGAGTTCGTTTACTTACCGTATAATGTACATCCTCGTTTTCAAGATTCTGGAATGTTCCAGAAGGTTTCTCTTATGTGTTCCTCCAGTGTCATGGTTTGGATAACTTTGCTTTCAACATTAATAGGCATACCTGAGATATAGTGTTTAATTCTTTCTACACTGACCACCTTCGGGTTAATACCTTCGGCATTATCAATATTGATAGATCCAAAGAGATAAACCTCTTCAATAACATATGGTCCTTCCCATTTGGAAAGCAGTTTTCCTGCAAACAATCTAAAATGAGAGTTGTACATAGAACATATTCTCCAACTTTGAATTCTCGCTTTTGGATTCTTCTGGCATGCCTTATTTTAACTTTTTATTTGAATATTTTAGCATTTTCAAAAGCTTGGGTTATCCATTCATCTAGTGAGCTAATATCCAATAACTACTTTTCACCGGCATGTTTGAAGTCATAGTTGAGTTCTTTAATTACCCAAAATGCTTTGTGTTCTAACTCTAGATGCAAATGACAAGCTTTTCCATATACTATTTTCTATGGAGACATACACATAGGATTTTTGTAAGCCGTTCTATAGGTCCAAAGTGCATCATATGGTTTCTTAGACCAATTCTTTCGGGACCTATTGATAGTTTTTTGTAATATCAATGTTATTTCTCTATTGCTAAGTTTAACTTAACCACTAGATTGAGGATGATAGGGCGATGCAATTCTACGGTTAACATCATATTTAGCAAGCATTTTACGAAAAACACCATGAATAAAGTGTGAACCACCATCAGTCATTAAATATCTAGGGACTCCAAACCTCAGGAAGATAAGACCGGTGACAGGGAGTTGGGATGAGCAGTTGGTGAACCAATTGTTCTAGCAAGTGGATGCTCGAAGGATTTTGGCCATTCCACTACCATTACATGACATGACAGATTTTGTGGCATGGAACATGACAAAGTCAAGGGTTTTCACGGTGTGATCTGCTTACCATACAGAATGGGAATTTCAATTTGGCCACAAGTTGGAACCAATGATAGGAGCATCAAATCCATCTTATATATGGGACTCGGTATGGAACTTAGTCTACCCGACAAAGATAAAAATATTTATGTGGCACACACTCCAGAGTGTTATTCGCTGTCGGTCGTAACAAGCACTTGAAAATCAATCTGAGTTGCCCTGCCGTAACCAGGGGCCTGATGATAAAAGACATGTGTTGTTCGAATACAAATTGGGAATGTATGTGTGTAAGATGCTCGGCCTTGATCTTCTTATCAAAGAGCCACTACAATTTGACAAGGCAGGTGAGCTTGTGTTAGCACATCTCGTGTGTCTCATGGAATAACAAATCCAAGTGTTGGGCTTGCCAAAATTCAGAGAAACGATGGCAACAACGGCTTGGTATTTGTGGTACGAAAGGCGTAAATTGACACATGACGAAGAAACTCAACGCGCATCTCAAATCAATATGTAAGTGAGAGGCTTAGTAGCAAACTATATTGTCTCTTATAGCCCCAAACCCCATGCCCGATCAGATGCTTGGCTGAAACCAAAGTATGGTTGCGTGAAATTAAACGTTGACGCGGGATATGATAGTGACACACTCGGAGCAACATTTGGAGTAGTTATCTGAGACCATAAGGGGAAATTTATAGCGGCTGCTAATGAAAAGATGGACCTATGTTTTGACTCATTTACAGCAGAAGCAGTTGCAATGAGGATTGGTTTGAATCTTTGTAATAACGTCGAATGCAGTAAGATTGAAGTGAATTCAGATAGCGTGGAGGTGGTGAATGCATTGAGCCAAGGCTATTCTTCTTCGGTCGCTTCATCCATTATAGATGACTGTTATTTCATGTCATTAGATTTTTATCATGTTGCTTTTGATCATTGTAATAGAGAACATAATCAAGTTGCTCATGAACTTGCAAGGTTAGCTAGGTTTTCTCCTCCGAGTGTTTGGGTGGATAACGCCCTTGGTGAGGTTATCCCGTTACTTGTAAAAGATGCTACTTTACTTATGAATGAATAAAGGAGGAGAAGTTTATAGAAAAGGTCATGGACAGGTGGAACCTTAGGCCTTGTACAACGGCAGATGTTTAGCCAGGTGCCATAGAAAAAAACTGATTTTTTCCTCATATTGGATTGCACGGGTGCTTCGGAAGCTAGGCACAAGCAAATGTTTGCTTCCGGTGCTAACCGGTGCTTAGAAGAAATAAGGCCAACTCTAGCGCGCGACCCCATCCGGTCCGGGTGCGTCCGATTGGGGTTAAATGGACGAATAGCGTGGCCCAACGCGCGGCCCCAAATGGATATATGTGTGTTTTTCGTCCGTTTTCGACCCATTCCCAGCCCAAACTTACGCCGCGTTTGGCACGAAACAGAAAACGCGGGATGTGCAGGATGCACGCCCTTATCCTCTCCTAGTCCGCCTGTCGGGGACTCTGCCGATTCATCCCCCCCAAGCCTTCACCTGCCCCTCCCCGCCCAACCCCGCCGCCGGTGCCGCCACTATTATCCGGCCGCCTTCTTGCTTCTTGCCCCGACCGTTCATACCAAACCACGTCTCACCATGGCCACCACCATGCCCGCGCTTTGGCAGGATTTTTGGCCATCGTTCAGAGGAGTTTTGGCCGTCACCATCGGATCCGGCCGCAGAAGGGATACGACCGCCGACGACACCCATCGGCAACGGCAGTTTCCGTCGGGGATGCTATAGAGCGACCTGTAGCCGAACGCCATCCACCCCCGCTACCTCGAGGTGATTCACGGCCTCTTTGTTACCATGACGGCAAGGTGTTTGACACTTTACCCACAAAGGTATGGACAGTGGAGATGATTTTTTCTTCAACCACTTCATTTGTTCATCGGATGATTCATCCTCCGATGATGAAGAACTTGTAGTGGCTGCACTGGTCGTTCATGACCACATTGAAAAGCAGCGGCCTCGGTACAGGGGGTCAGTGCCTGGCTGTGCGCCCAACCTGAATTGCCACAAAGAGAGATGCCATGCCTTGCTTTATGCTGATTACTTTGAGAATACCGCGCTCTTCAAACCGGAGAAATTTCATCGCCGTTTTCGTATGTCAAGGCATGTGTTCAATCGCATTCGTGAGGGAGTGGTTCAGCATGACCCATTCTTTGAGTGCAAAACAGATGCCCTTGGCAAGCTTGGATTCTCCTCTTATCAGAAATGCACCGCTGCCATTCGCATGCTTGCATATGGAATTCCAGGCGATCTTGTGGATGAGTACATGCGCATGAGTGAGTCCACATGTATGCAGTCAATGTAAAACTTCTGCAAGGCCGTGGTAGCGGTGTTTGGCCCTAAGTACTTGAGGCAGCCAAACGCCACTAACACAGAAAGGCTGTTGGCGATCAATGCCGATAGAGGATTTCCAGGCATGCTTGGCAGCATAGATTGTATGCACCGGGAGTGGAAGAAATGTCCATTTGCTTGGCAGGGCCAGTACAAGGGACATGTGAAAGCATGCACTATCATATTAGAAGTGGTGGCTTCGCAAGATCTTTGGATATGACATTATTTCTTCGGCATGGCCTGTTCTCACAATGATATCAACATGCTACAGCGTTCCCTAGTGTTCGCCAGGCTTGTAGAAGGCCACTCCCCACCTACCAACTTTGAGATCAATGGCCACCACTACAACAAGGGATACTACCTGGCTACCAGTATATATCCTCAGTGGTCAACTTTTGTGGAGACAATCTCAAATCCCAAAGAGGAGAAGAGAAAGTGATTTGCCCAAATGCAAGAGAGTGCTAGAATAGATGTGGAGTGTGCTTTTGGTGTGCTTCAATCCTGATGGGGTATCGTTCGAAACCATGCACTAACATGTGACGAAGGGAAGCTTTGGGAGGTGATGACTGCTTGTGTGATCATGAACAATATGATTGTCTAGGATGAGCGGGATGACTCCATCTACCACCAAGGATTTGATTTTCAAGGTAACTGGCCACGTTTGAGCAGTTTACCCAATTTCATCGTGAAATCCGTGATTGGCACACTCATTTGGAGCTTCAAAATGACTTGGTTGAGCACATGTGGGATCACATTGGAAACCAATAGATGTATTGGTTAATTATCTTTATTCAAGAAAAATTCGATTTGGTTGTAAAACTATTTTAATTGAGACAATTTCGATTGGGTTGTAAAACTATTTTTATTCGAGACAATTAATATTTGGACATGCAAACTTGTTTAAAACATTGATAAATATGAATATATGGGCATATGGGCCGTGGCGGACAGGATGCGACCGAAGGATGCGTCCGCGCGTTGGGCACACGGCCACCGCATCCCAGGACAGGCCTGGACACAACCCTATTACCCGCCCCAAACGGACAGAATCCGAGCCAAACAGACGTCTGGATGGGGTCGCACGCTGGAGTTGGCCTAAGAGCAACTCTAACCGACCGACCCATTTCGTCCGCCCGCATCCGTTTGGGTCGCCGCGGATAGAAAATATGGCCCAACGCGCCGACCCAAATGGACACGGGTTCGTTTTTTGTCCGCCTGCGACCCATTTGCAACCCAAATTTGGGCCACATTTGCGTTGACGCGGACACAAGATGGACACGCACGTTGCCCGCTGTTGGGATATAACCTCGTAGTGAGACCCGCCCAGGTGGGGCCGGGTCTCACCTGGCGGCTTAGGGGCTAGACCAAAGACGGGCCTCGAGACATAAGCCTAGACGTTTGGCGGCTTACCAAGATGCGCCAAGGCGAGGCCCAGACAAGGAAGGCATTAAGACCCGGGCGAATAAGCCGCCCGGAGACGGCTTTCTCAAGAAGGCAAGACGATATAGAGATAGAGTCGGACATGTTGTAAGAGTTGGTATGTGACTTGTGTAACCCGTGGTCTTGACCTCCTTTATAAGGGTGAGACCCGGGGCGACTTAGACAAAAAAACAACTAATTGAGAACTAGGTCAAGCGAATCCTCTCCCTTGTAATCGATACTCCAATCAATACAACACAAGTAGGATGTAGGCTTTTACCTCTTCTTGAGGGGCCAAACATGGGTAAACTCGTGTCCTTCGTCCCAACCAACCCCTTTGAGTCCATCACCTTAGCAATGGCCTCGAATCTAAGTCCTCGGACATCTGCTGTGACAAAACCACGATAGTTGGCGCCCATCGTGGGGCTCATGCTCGATGGTGTTGAGTTCTCAAAGGGCTCTCTTCCAGGGATCAAGGGATACGTGATCGGAAGGATGAAAAAAGTCGCTGCAGCTGGCTCTACATCAACGACGCCGGTTGGGGTCCCGATGCCGACTCTATGGAGTATGGGTTCCGGGTTCCTTTCGGCGGAATCCACATCTTCATCGGCAAAGTCGGCGGATCTACACCCGGACTGGACGTTTGCACCGACATCGTTGAGCCGGCTCGACGCGTGCGACCCTCCCAACATGTGCAGCCCGCCCGTGCTGACCCGGGCAGGAAGCATGTCTTCGTTGGCTTCACTCAAGGTATGGATCTTGAGGCTTCTATGTCGCAGGAGACTCTCATCTGTTCATAGGATGGATCTTCGAGCGGAGAGGCGGAATCAATCTACCAACTTCACGATGGCGGGCTCGGGGGCTAAGACGAGCTTTACCCCGAGTCGAAGTGGTCTGAGCCGGAAGATCATGGGTTGCCGACTCATGCGGACGTGTTCATGGCGGGAATAGAGCCGGGTCCAAGCAGTGCAGACGCCGGGGTGGCAGACACGGTAACTGACCCGCCGCCGACTCAAGTTCTCCTGGATCTGATGAACGAGCTCACGGCCCTGATGGCAACTGAGGTCACATCAGAGAATCAAGCCGGCCAAAACGCAGAGATCGCAAGGATAAAGGCCCAGATGACTAAAGTCCAGTAAAGGATCAGCATGCTGAAGGCCCAGATGGACGCAGAGGCAGAGCGCCTTAGGGCGAACGCTTTCTGCCTTGAGCTGGAGCAGCAATCCGCGGTGGCGTTTCAGCAGATAAGACACCAGTCTCGCCTACCAGAGCAGTTCGAGGCCAGGAATCTTTTTAACATGCCAGGGGCGGGACGGACCGCAGAAGCACCACAGAGTCGGTCGGCGGCTCGACGGCAGTGCCCGAACCCACCCTGACGGAACCAGCCATCGCCAATAGCTTTTCCAACGCCGGAGGGTCACTATTCAAACCCAGCGGAGAACATGGTGGCGGCAGCAACCTGGCTCAGTACGATTCCTATCCCGAACGAGGCACCCTTCGCAGAAGAGGTGAGAACGCTATTGGATACCTGCAGACGGCGATGGCCCCGCGGGAGAAATACACCTATAGCCGGAGTCGTGTGCACTCAACCCCCGTCCCCAGCCGTAGCTTCAGCTGGCGTTATGAGTCGCTAGCAGTGTCTAGTAGTGACCGACACCGAAACCCGCCGCAAGACGATCAGGCGGTGCTGGATGCTCAGGCTCTGATGGACCGAGCAAGGGCACGGCACGAGGAGGCGGCTCTAGCAACGACGACGGCTCATCAAGAGCCCACGCCTTCCATCTCAGTTGGAGCAGGAGTAACCACCAGGGCCAAGGGAGTACCATGCTTGGTGCCGGCTCTACGGAACGAGCGTCTACCGAAGGACTCCAAGGGCCCTCGCAAGGTCCCAAATTACACTGCTCACCTGCCCCCTGAAGCTTGGATTGAAAGTTGTGAGCTAGCCATGGAGATGTTGGACATCAATGAAGCAATGTGCGCGAAATATTTTATCATGATGCTAGAAGGGCCGGCTCGCACGTGGTTGAAGGGTTTGCCACCCAATACCATCAATTCTTGGGTTGAGTTAAGAGCGAAGTTCATCAAAAACTTTCAACGAACGTGCAAGCAGCCCATGACGACTGTGGATTTGGATCACTGTGTATAGCAGGAAAATGAGTCAACTAATCACTGGGTCCGGTGGGTTTCAACTATCATCCACTCGTCTGAGCAGATTACTGCGGCTCAAGCGGTCTTGATTCTTGAAAAGAATTGCCACTTTACGCCTTTAAAGCAGAAGCTCGACCGGCTCAAGTGCACTTGTCAAGACATGGGGGAGCTCATGGCGGCTCTCACGAAATACGCCGACTCTGATAATACAAAGGATCCAGGCTCTGATGAGGAGAAGCCTGGTCACAGTAAGAAGAATAGCAATGGCAAGGGTGCGGCATGCAATGGTAACCAAGGCAAGAGGAAGAACCCGGACGGCGGGTCAGAACTGGTGGTCAACGCCAGCACTGGCAACAATCGTGCTAAGGGCAACGGGAAGTTCAAGCAGCCTTTTAATAAGGGTAAGACTCCTTTTAATTTGGAAGAGATGCTCAATAAACCTTGTCCGAAGCACAGTTGACCCGATAGACCGGCGGGTCACACGTGGGGTAATTGCCATGTTATACAAAAGTTCAAGGACTACAACTTACGACATCATAACAACGATGGTGGCCCTCCCAACGGCTCAGGACCAGGCGGGTCAGGAGCCGGATTTGGGTTCGACGGCTCAGGAACCGGCCATCATGGCCAGGGCAACCAAGGAGGACATCATCAGCACTCTGGTGGCAACAATCAGCAATAGAATAACCAATCTGGATATCAGAGTAATCCAAAGCAGCTCAGCTTGGGTTAGTATCATGTTTTTACGACCAGCCTTGACAGGCGAGATCAGAAGTTGCGCAAGCGGGCGATTAATGCGATCACGCCAGCTCTACCACAATACTTGAAGTGGTCTGAGTATGATATAACCTGGAGCCGGGAGGATCACCCACCGCGTGTTGATGACCCGGGGCGACTGGCTCTAGTGGTTTCCCCGCAAGTGGGAGGATATGTGTTCACTAAAGTGCTCATGGATGATGGCAGCAGCATCAATATCCTGTACTACGACACTTTCCACCGGATGAAGTTACTTGATAAGGATCTTAAACCATCCTCAACAGTTTTTCACAGCGTGGTGCCTGGCAAGTCAGCTTGTCCAGTGGGGAGGATCTCTTTGGAAGTCGCCTTCGATGACGAACACAACTACAGGGTGGAGACCTTGTGTTTTGAGGTGGTCAAGATCAAAAGTCCGTATCATGCTCTGTTTGGACTTCCAGCTTATGCCAAATTCATGGCTAGGCCTTGTTATGTGTACTTGCAGCTCAAGATGCCGGGCCTAAAGGGTACGATTATGGTGCATGGTGATCGAGAGACGGCTATTGAGTGTGAGGAAGGAGACGCGGCTTATGCAGAGTCCAGCTGTGCTGAGGCGGAGCTCAAGTTTTACAAGGAAAATGTTGACCCGGAGGACATGACTCCGGTGAAAAAGCCCACCCCAGAGGTTGAGCCGCCCCTCAAATTTTTGGCGGACGATACCAAATTGGTGGATTTCACTTCGAGCGACTCGTCTCAGCAGTTCACTATCGAAGCTAATATGGATCCCAAATAGGAAAGCGCGCTCATCGAATTCATACGTGAGAATCGGGACATCTTCGCGTGGAAACCTTCTGACATGCCGGGTGTACCGAGAGAGTTCGTTGAGCACCACCTTAATGTGGATTCTAAATTTAAAACCAGTCAAGCAGTTTCTACGGCGGTTCAATGAGGAGAGACGCAAGGCCATTGGGGAAGAGGTAGACCAGCTTCTGGCAGCGGGTTTCATCGTCGAGGTCTTTCACCCGGAGTGGCTCGCTAACCCGGTGCTAGTACTCAAGAAAAATGGCACGTGGCGTATGTGTGTGGACTACACGAATCTTAACAAGGCCTGTCCGGCTGTCCCGTTTGCTCTCCCTCGTATTGACTAGGTCATTGATGCAACAACAGGTTGTGAGAGTTTATGATTCCTAGATGCTTATTCTGGTTATCATCAGATCAAGATGGCAGTCAAGGACCAAGAGAAGACGGCTTTCATCATGCCTTTTGGTGCTTTTTGCTATGTGTCTATGCCTTTCGGGCTCAAGAGTGCCCAGGTGACTTACCAGCGTTGTGTACAGAACTGTCTTCACAGCCAAATCGGGTGCAACGTTCATGCATATGTGGATGATATTGTGATCAAGTCAAGGAAGAAGGAGACTATGCTTGACGACCTAAAGGAGACTTTCGACAACTTACGGGTCTAAAAGATGATGCTTAACCCGGCTAAGTGTATCTTTGGCGTTCCGACAAGCAAGCTCTTGGAATTTCTGGTATCTGAGCGTGGCATTGAGGCTAACCCGGATAAAATTAAGGCTATCACCTCCCTGTCTGAGCCAGCATGCATCAATGATGTTCAGCGCCTGGCGAGACAGATTGCTGCGTTAAGCCGGTTTATAAGCCGCCTTGGTGAGAAGGCCATCCCTTTGTACGAGATGATGAAAAATATGGACAAGTTTGTCTGGAGTACGGCGGTGGGTGAAGCATTTGAGGCACTCAAGAGACAGCTCACTGAGCCGCCGGTCTTAGCCGCTCCGGTTGAGAAAGAACCTTTGCTCTTATACGTGGCGGCTAATAACAGGGCTGTCAGCGCCGCAATCGTTGTCGAGCGTAAGGAGGCAGGGAAGGAATATCCGGTTCAGAGGCCGGTTTACTATATCAGTGAGGTCCTGATAGAATCCAAGCAGAGGTATCCACATTAGCAGAAGCTGATGTATGGGGTATGGCCAATCGCAAGCTAAAGCACTATTTCCTGGGGCACCAGATTACAATGGTTAGCTCTGCCCCGC
Source organism: Hordeum marinum (assembly GCA_022496015.1). Taxonomy (NCBI): domain Eukaryota; kingdom Viridiplantae; phylum Streptophyta; class Magnoliopsida; order Poales; family Poaceae; genus Hordeum; species Hordeum marinum. The sequence goes on from CM039676.1 coordinate 176,849,862, forward strand.
TGGGAGATATAATTCAAAATAGAGAAGCCACTGGCAGGATTGCTAAGTGGGCATTGGATCTTGGACCTCTCAATTTGAAATATGTGCCTTGCACGGTAGTTAAGTCACAAGCCTTGGTGGATTTCATCAACGACTGGACTGAGTGTCAGGCGCCCGAGGAAAAGCCGGATAACACATATTGGACAATCCACTTTGATGGATCCAGGCAACTGGAAGGATCAGGGGCAGGGGTTGTCTTAACTTCCCCCAAAGGTGATAAGTTCTGTTATGTGCTAAGGTTGATGTTTCCTTGTACTAACAATGCATCTGAGTATGAAAGCTCTGCTTCATGGCCTCTGGGTGGCTAAGGAGATGAACCTGAGCCGGGTTAGATGCTTCGGCGACTCAGATCTTGTAGCCCAGCAAGTTTCAGGCACTTGAGATTCCCAGGACCCGCGGATGGCGGCTTATCGTCAGGCGGTGGATATCATCGCTGGTCACTTCAAGGGTTATCAGGTGGATCATATTGATCGTCGCAGGAACGAGGCGATTGACGCCCTACCAAGGCTGGGTTCTCAACATAAGCCGGTGTCGCCTAACATTTTCTTAGACGTACTACATCACCCGTCAGTTAAGTTACCTTCAGAGGAAGACTTGGCTATTCCTGACCCGGAGGGACAGCTGGTGGCGGCTCTACATGCAATTCCTGACTGGATTGTGCCTTATTTGGCATACTTGCCTCGCGGTGAGTTACCTGATGATGAAAATCTCTCTAGAGAGATCACCAGGCGGTCTAAATCTATGACGATAGTCAATGCCGAGTTATATAAGTGTAGCATCACCGACGTGTTTTGACGTTGTGTTTTACCTGAAGAGGGCAAAGAAATCTTGAATGAAATTCATCCTGGTGATTGTGGTCATCACGCCGACTCAAATTCCTTGGTGGCCAAGGCCTTTCGACATGGCTTCTTCTGGCTGACGGCTCATAAGGATGCGGAAGACTTGGTCCGCAAGTGCGATGGATGTCAAAAGTTTGGCCGGCATGCTCATGTCCCGGCTCAAGAGTTGCGCATGATTCCAATTACTTGGTCGTTTGCAGTCTGGGAGCTTGATATGGTTGGGCCTTTCAAAAGATCCAAGGACAAGAAGACCCACCTCTTGGTGGCGGTTGACAAATTTACAAAGTGGTTAGAAGTTCAGCCGGTTGGCAAGTGTGACGCGGCTACGACGGTTCAGTTTGTTAAGAAGTTGATCTACCATTTTGGTTACCCTCACAGTATCATCATAGATAATGGTACGAACCTATCCAAGGGTCTATGCGAGCGTTCTGTGAAAGTGAACACATCAGACTTGATGTTTCTGCGGTTGCTCATCCATAGTCAAACGGTTAGGCAGAGCATGCTAACCAAGAAATCTTGAGAGGTATCAAGCCCCGGCTTATGGTTCCTTTGCAACGAACGCCGGGTTGTTGGGTGGAGGAGTTGTCGTTCATATTATGGAGCATCAGAACCACCCCCAACAGATCAACAGGTTATACACCTTTCTTCATGGTTTACGGTGCAGAAGTCGTGTTACCAAGTGATATCCGTCATGACTCACCACGAGTGGCGGCTTACGTTGAGGCGGACAATGAAACGACACGTCAAGATGTGTTGGATGCCTTGGAGGAAGAACGTGATCTGGCGGCGGCTCGATCGACGATTTATCAACAAGACCTGCGTCGCTATCATAGCCACAGAGTCAAGACCCGAACGTTTCAAGAAGGTGACTTAGTGTTGCGGTTGATTCAAGATCAGACAGATGCACACAAGTTATCCCCTCCTTGGGAAGGGCCTTTCGTGGTCAGTAGAAATCTCAACAATGGGTCGTATTTCTACATTGACATCTGAGACGACTCAAACACTTCTAGGAAGGAGACCCACCGGCCATGGAACATAGCGCATCTACGGCCTTACTATACTTAAGTTGTCAAGACTTGACATTGTACACCTTCATTGTACATATCATATATATATGAATAAAGTTGGCATCCCTACAAGCTGGGGCCTCTATCATTTCGCATATCTCAGTTTGTGCAAAAAGGTCAATCAGGGGGATTCCAACCCACTGGGTTTAGCTTATCACACCCTATTGATCGGCTTTCAAGCTAAATAGTTGATTTCGTTAACATGATCATCCAAGGGGCTTCCAACCCATCGGGTTTAGCTTATCACACCCTATCAGTCGGCTCTTAAGCCAAACAGTTGACTCCGTCAACAAAGGTCACTTGGGGGCTTCCAACCCACCGGGTTTAGCTTACACACCCTCTTGATCGGCTCTTAATCCAAACAGGGTTAAACCTGCCTGTAAGCTGATGCTGCTCCGCTAGGTGACCCGTCGTACTCTTACCAGTTAATCTTGCCTGGAGACCCTAAGCCGGCTCAAAGAAGTTGACGGCCAATCTCGATAGAGACCCTGTACTGGTTCAAGGTTAAAACGGCGACTGTTGTCACGTGAGGGCCGGCTTACGAAAAGCAAGGACAAACTCTCCCATCTACTGTCGACTCTCCGCTATGTGGCCTCTTTGTACTCTTAGACAGTTAATCTTTTAAAGACCCTGCACTGTTTAAGGTTAAAACGACATATTTATGTCACGTGAGAGGCAATTTATGGGCTACCAGGGTACTCATGCCCTACTGCGTCTCTTCTAGGGCGTTACACTTCTTGTCAGTTAATCTCGCTTAGAAACCCTGAGCCACTCAAAGAAACTGACGGCCAATCTCGATAGAAACCCTGTACTGCTAAGGAGTTTTAAGTAGCGAGTCAACCCAGCAGAACCGGCACATGAGTTAAAAAACAAGTCAGGAAAGATATAGCATCTTTGGGTTGCGCTATCTTAAGCCACCCTCTTAATAATGCGTTATTCTATTCTCGCAGGTTGGTTAATTACCAGGAGCCGCCACAACATCTGGTATGAGTTGGAGGCACAAGGCAGATGTAATATGTTAAGCCGGATGATTTCATATGTGCACGATGGCACAGTTCAAGCAAGACAAAGTTTACTACAAGCCTATTACAATGCTCTCCATGGAGCTCAAAAGTGAGGACTCAAAGTTTTTTACACCGCCCTATGGAGGGTCACAAGGCCAGATTATCCATGGCGTTACCAAGGTCGTCATTTGGATGGCGGGTCACCCTACGATGGGTCTTCGACTTCCATGATCTGGAGATTGTCCATGTCCTAGTTGTAGTTGGTTAAAGCCACAAAGTTTGCCTCTTCAAAGAGGGGGGGACGGGTCAAGATCAGGAGCAAAGAGGTGCTTACGGCGTGCAGGCGTTAAGTCCTTGGCCTCAAAGGTTGGGCCACGTACTCTCTTCTGCTCAGCATTGTAAGCCGTCTGGTATGTTGACAAGTCCACTTCTTCTACTAATACTGATCCGAGGACTATGGAAGCCTTCATGCAACGAGCATAGTCAGCCTCCGTGAACTTTGAGCCGTCATCCTTCTTTGATGGAACCCGTCCATCATGTCTTCGGGAGTCAGCTCTGGGGCGAAAGCTAATGCCCGGCTTATGGCTGCGATGGCTCCTTTTCTGGCGGCTGATTTTTTGAGCTCCTGGATTTGTTTGGGTAGGGTGGATAGCAACTCTATGACTCCCTTCATAGTTGGGGGAATACTATCTTTATAGAGCACCGCCTAGATTGTGTAGAGAGCTTCGCAATATAGTTGCTTTGTTAAAGTATAGACGGCTTTCAATGGCAACAAGCTATCAGTAGCAAGTTGACGGCTCCTTTGACCTGCATAAGATGGATGTTCGGTTATAAGTCGCCGGTATAAGTATTCACACAAGAGCATTGGCTAAGTATTTAGTACTTACAAAGATGGCAGCAGACATCTTCGCAATGTGACGCTTCAAGGCATGTAGCTCATCAGACACAACCATGAGCCACTGGTCAGCATCGTCTGCTCGTTGAGCCAGGGCGGTTTGTTCCGTCTCAGCAGATTTTTTCGAAAGCGGTGAAGTCTGCTTTCACTTTGGTAAGTTCTTCAGCGGCGAGCCGGTACTTCTCATTTGCTTCGCTTCGGGCGGCTTGCTGAGTGGCTAGATTGCTCCTTAAACTGGTCTTCAGACTCGGACTCGTTTAACGCTTCCTAAGACATATAACAAAGAAAAATGAGGGCTAAGTCGCCAGGATGGTATATTATCAGATGATGAAGATTCAGACAATATAATGCAAGTCTCATGCAGATTGCAAGCAATATGCTCGACACTTGGGGGCTAATGTCTATTTGTTCTCCAAGGCTACAAGGAAGTTCTGACTCATCTTCATCAAAGTTAAGCCGACCCTTGGGGACTACATATGGTTCTTTGGTCTATCTACAAGGAAGTTCTGGCTCATCTTCATCAAAGTTAAGCCGGCCCTTGGGGACTACATATGGTTCTTTGCTCTATCTACAAGGAAGTTCCGGCTCATCTTCATCAAGTTAAGACGGCCCTTGGGGGCTACATCTGGCTGTCTGATCTATCTATACCAAAGTTTTGGCTCATCTTTCATCAAGTTAAGCCGGCCCTTGGGGGCTACAGATGGCTTTTTGAACAACTACTTATGTACTAAAGCATTGGCTCAATATTTAGGTCTTAAGGCGATAAATGAGAGCTACATGCTAAGTGTTTTTATTTATAACAAGACTCAAAGACCCGGTTTACCATTAGTAAATACTAAACCAGCTCTTGGGGGCTACGTAAGGGTATAAGGAAAAGAGAGCAAGATTACCTCATATTTTTTCTTCATCAAGCTAACAATATTGAGCTCCATGTTCTGGCTGGTGGAGAGGCGGTTCAGATAACCAACGTGTAGCTCATCTACGGTTAACTTCTCCAGTGCGAGGAGTTCAAAGTCCAGCTTCTCGGTAGCTTCAGGCTTCTCAATGTGCTTTGTCAATACATGAGCTTGAGGAGTGTGGAAGCCGGCACCAGTAATGGTGACGTCTGGAGTAACCAAATCGTCAACAGCTGTTGAAGGGCTCGACGGCTTAGAGTTGGTCCTCGGAGGACTCTCAGGAATCATGTCATGGGCCGCCGGCTCGTCAGAACAACGAGCTTCTTCAGGCGCATCCTTGGAGGCCGCAGAGGGATTAGCATGCGCTGCAGGAGAGTCTGGCTTGGCAGGCTCTGGCTCTCAAGCCTTGGGAGCAGGGGTAGACCCACCGATCTTCCTTCGTTTCGCTTGAGGCCTAGAAAGCATAGAAGGTCAACGTATTAAGCTTTACGGCTAACAAAGGATGGAATGCAAGCATGAAAGGCATGTACTCTGGGTTGATCTTCAGAGGTGGAAGAGCAGTAGCTGTAGAGTCGCCCGAGGAAGGGGGTGATTCCTGAAAACAGTTAAGGCAATATAAGACAAGGTCAAATCATAAAGGCAAGGTTGACAAACTTAAGCCAAGTGAAACAAATACCTCAGCTGGCCATTTCCGTTGAGCCGGAGAGTGAGATAACCCGGCCATGAGGTCGTTAGAGCCGGTGCTCCGGGTCTGGTGTCGGGAGAGTTGTTGTTGCTTTTTCAAAGAAAAGTGGGGGTCTAAGTAAGCAAGAGGATGAGAAAGTGGGACCTTTCAGACGACCCGCCGTATCTTCTATGGTGCAAGATGTTCTGAGTCAGATGAAACATAAGTTACCTAAGGAACGTTGGCGCGGCTTGTCTCCATTTCGTCCTGAGAATTATTATTGTCAATAAGGTGCATAAAGAGACGGCCTAGAGAGTCAAGTTCTACCTTTGAGTCGTCAGATTCCGGTTGTTCTTGAGGTGTGGTTTTCTTCTTTCGGTCGTCGGTTTTCTCCTTTGATTTCTTTGGAGGAATGTATTTCTTTTTCCAGAAACTAGAATTGGCCTGAAAGTGAAAGCCGTCGAAAGAGGTCAAAAGATTGCAAAGTATATATGGATAGCTAAATGTGGAAATAAGGAGATCGAGAGTCACCCTTACGTATGGGGCCGGGTTTGCGGCGCAGAAAGGTGCTAACCCGATGGCGCGGCAAGATCCTTCAGATTCATGAACAAGGCTTTTGATGGCAGCCATGATGTTATCTTCTGATAACGTGGTAGGGTTAAAGCAGAGGGGGTCATTATCATCACCCGTATACTCACACATGAGGCGACTTCGCCGGCTCAGAGGCAGGACTTTCCAAGAAACCCAGCAGCAAGTCAAATCCATCCATGTCAGACCATTGGCCATAAAGGCCTTGATTTTTTGCATGAGCCGGAGCATACTTCGCTCGTTCAGAGGCTGACAGCCGGTCAGGGAGCTCGGTTGAAGTCTTGAGCCGGGTCGGACGATAACCTGGAAAGGAATGTTCTCCCTCTGGAGAGGTGTCTTTACAGTAAAACCAGGTTTTGTTCTAGTCCTTGGGATGACTTGGCATCCGAACAGCTGGAAAGGTCACGTCCCGTCTTTTCTGAATTGAGATTCCACCAAGATCTAAGCTTGGACCAGCTTTTACCTCCGTCTGACGGTTTGCATAGAAAAACTCATGGAAAAGACCAACGGACGGCTCTTCTTGTAAGTAAACTTTACAGAGGATTTGGAAGTTGCATATGTTTGAGACGGAGTTTGGGACGATGTCTTGAGGGTGCAGTTTAAAGAAATGAAGGACATCCCAGAAGAATTTTGAACCGGGCGGGCTGAAACCGCGTACAAGGTGATATGCGAAAACAACTACTTCGCCCTTTTGAGGAATGGGTTTCTTTTCATTGCCTGGAACCCGCCAATGGATGACATCTTTGGCTGGTAAGGACCCTGTGGCTACGAAGTCCTTCAAGAACTCTTCGGTCACGGCAGAGCTGACCCAGTTACAAGAATTGGACGCACGAGGCATGGTGGCATCTTAAAGCTATGCAAGGTAACAACGTGTGGCGAGTTAGAAAGGGACAGATAACTACGGACGGCTGATGAAATCTAAGTTCTCTAAGGCCAAGTCGCCGGAGATTTAGGCGAGAATCGGAAATTCAATGGCGAGTTAAATTTGCAAGGAAACAAAGCAAAAGTTACTAAGTATGGAAAACAGGTTTCACGGGTTATCTATATAACTATGGATCTACAAAACAGAGAAAAAGGCGAGTTTATTCTAAACCTAGCAACGAACAGCTGAACTAGCAATGTTTGAAGACAACGAAAAAGGGGCAACTACAGATCTGTGTTGTGCTATTATTGACTTCCTACAATCTGCCGCAATGGAAAAAGGGGAATTATCAAGTCCACTGATCTACATATTATCTGACATTTGCGAAAGAGCTCGTGTTCTAGCGGGCGGAGGAACTCCATGAATACCTTACCGAAAGCTGCAGATCTAGGGGTGGAGAAGAACTTATGGAGATGACGCGACGGGCGCGGATGGTGCTCTGGTCCGATCAGGTTGATGCAGCGGCCTGGGGTGACGACGGAGTGGAAGTTTCACCGGAGCAAGAAGACTCTGGAGCGACGGTGTCGAGAGGAAGAAGAAGAGGCGCAAGATGGAAGGATGAAATGAGTAAGCTCAATTCAACTTGGGGCCTAATGTTGGGGATATAACCCCGTAGTGAGACCCGCCCAGGTGGGGCCAGGTCTCACCTGGCGGCTCAGGGGCCAGACCAAAGATGGGCCTCGAGACATAAGCCTAGATGTATGGCGGCTTACCAAGATGGGCCAAGGCGAGGACTAGACAAGGAAGGCATGAATACCCGGGCGGATAAGACGCCCGAAGACGGCTTACTCAGGAAGGCAAGAAGACATAGAGATAGAGTCGGACACGTTGTAAGAGTCGGTATGAGACTTGTGTAACTCGTGGTCTTGAACTTCTTTATAAGGGCGAGACCTGGGGCGACTTAGACAAAAAACCAACTAATCGAGAACTAGGTCAAGCGAATCCGCTCCCTTGTAATCGATACTCCAATCAGTACAACACAAGCAGGACGTAGGCTTTTACCTCTTCTTGAGGGGCCGAACCTGGGTAAACTCGTGTCCTTCGTCCCAACCAACCCCTTTGAGTCCATCACCTTAGCGATGGCCTCGAATCTAAGTCCTCGAATATCTGTCATGACAAAACCACGACACTCGCCCTTCTCCTCCCCCTAGCCCGCATGTCGGCAGCACATCGCCACCATTTCCCCCAAAAAATGGAAAACCTCCCACCACCCCGACCGCGCGTGCGGCATGGACGACGACGTCGATGCTGCCGATGACCTAGCCTCCCTTGCCTTTGCCAACCCTGTCTCCGACAAAGGCCATGGCGCCTGCAAGGCACCGACGGCGGCCAAGAAGAAGGCGCCGCTGACGGAGGAGTAGCGCACCGCAAAGCACGCCGTCGACTCGGCCAAGAGGAAAGCATGCCGGCATGAGCAGGAGGCCCGGATGGAGGCAGCGGCTGCGGCGGCCCTCATGATGGCCGTGGACAGAGAGTTCGCAGCCGCACACCAAACCGATCTCGTCCGCTAGGCCACGAGGCAGGCACTTGTTCTCCTAGGGTTAAACCCTAGGCAGCACTCCATCATCGCGACCGCCGTCGCTGCTGCCAGCAACGGCTAGTCGCGCTTGCCATACCCAGTTCTGGACTCGCGGCACTTCTCCACCGCGCCGGTGAAGGCGCGTCCCTGTTACCCTGGCCAGCTGCAAGCTTCCTGTTTGTCCAACTCTTCGGTCTCGGGTTCGACGGAGGTCAGCATCGTCGCGCCTGCCATGCCGGAGCCCATCAACATCAACCTCAACACCATGCCTATGGGCGGTGGATCGTCCTTCGGTGGCTCACGGAAATGCCAACGCGAGCTCTCAGCCAACACCATGCCGCACGCCCACAACCTGTTCGACCCAATGCCGACGGCCGAGGATGAGGCCAAGAGCTTGTTCATGGAGGGCCTCATCTATGACGGCACTGGGGGCATGCCCTTCGACCCCGACGAGATGGAAAGACAGGATGGCCAAGTCCCCTTTATGACGTATGACCTCGACGATGACACATCTGACCCATTGATGGAATACCAAGTCGGATTGGGCTCTTTCCCGCTCAAGCAAGTTCCCCGAGGACAACGGCCTCGACGAGAAGGACGATGAGATAGACATCGAAGGGGAACCATTGTTCAACGGGTCCGAGGTCGTCACCCGAGCCAACGCAAAGAAGAAGAGGAAAGCAAGCGGACCAAGGCGTACTCAATTGGTGAGGACACACTCCTTTGTCAATGTTGGAGGGACATTGGAAAAGACCCCAAGATTGGTGCCAAGCAAAAGGCTTCGGCTTTTTGGCTGCGAGTTCATCGGGAGTTCCACGAGAGGAAGAAGTTTAAGCCCTATCAATTTGAGAGCAAGCATGGATGGGTTTCGCTCAACAAGCATTGGAGGGTGATCCAACAAAATGGAACAAGTTTCGCGCCGGCCTTGATAGCATCGAGGCCCGCCTCGTGAGTGGCATTGGCATGAAGGATATGGTATGGCAACAAGCTTGCTCATACATGCACACATGCTTGCCGAAATGCTTGCACACATGCTTGCTTGTCATTGTTGTTTTTATGCAACTTATTAGGTCTTCCAAGCTTTGGACGCCTTCAAGGCCCAACATGGCGGGAAGAACTTCACTCTCTCCCATTGTTGGGTGATCATCAATGAGGAGGAGAAGTTCAAGAAGCAATACGCCGACATTCGTGCTCTTGGAGGGAAGGAGGCCGTGGAAGAGCTTGGTGAGGGAGAGAAGCCGTGACCACGGGGGAAGAGCAACTCCAAGAAAGAGGACAAGCACCAGGACACGTCCCTTGCATTGCAAGCTACTTTGCAAGGCATGAACATCGGCAAGGACTCAAGATAGAAGAAGCGCCGACAAGACAAGGACGAGCAAGTCCGTGCGTTCATTGAGATACAAGAGAAGAAGCTGACGTTGGAGACGGAGAAGCAAACGAAGATGCTCGCCATCAAGGAACACAAGGCTGCTACCAAAGCGAGAGAGGTCTGGCTAGCTGCCATGAAGCAAGGGGCCGAGATATTGATGGTGGACTTGACCATGGTGTCCCAAGGAAGCGGCCTTGGTTCGAGAAGATGCAGGCCGACATGCTCAACGACATCAACTAGTGATCTATGGCCGAGGGCGCCATGTGTTTTTTGTATGCTGGCATGTGTGCCGGCATGACCACGGCCCAGCTGGCGTGGTAGATTTCAGTCTCACTTTTTGTGTGTTGGCATGTGTTTGCCAGCCACTGGCTTGCGCGCCCAGCGAATTGCATGCTCTTTTTGGAGGTTGGCATGTATTTCCTGGCCGCTGGCATGTCGCCGGCGCGAACTCTACGTGGGATGGCATGGCCGCTGGCTTGATCGATGGCCGCAGACTCTTTTTATTTGAAAACTAAAAATTGCGGACGAAAAATGGGTCGATGCGTTGGGCTACCATCTGACCCACTAAGGAACCGCATCTAATCCCTGCCCTCACAGCGATTTGGATTTCCGGCCGTTCATTTTCGTGATCGAGAAATTTCTGGCCATCCATTTTCGTTCTGATCCGCAATGTGCTTAATCTAGGCCATGTGTCTTGTGGGATGCTGCTCCAGGACCAAAACGAAGGCCTCTGATGCATTGGGCCTTCCGCGAGGCGCCGGCCCATTCGAAGGAGGGAGGCCTACGAGAGACTGCCTGAGGTCCATCCACTCGTGCGTAACGCTTAGGAGAAAATAATCCACTCGCGAGTCGCGAACCCTCCTAATCCGATCCCGACGTGAAGAATAACATTGTTTGATCCAAAGGATGCGGGGCATGCGAAGAGAGGAGGCACGCGAGGGGAGTCGATCCGGCGAGAGGGTAGGGATTCAGCCGAGGCAGATCCAACGGAAGGGCAGGATGCGGTCCAACCGGGTGTTGGACGATTCAGTCATAGGCGATAAAAATAATCGTTGCTACGGATCTTAATGGCAATTGATGTGCTCACTCGCCGATGTGCGTTGCTACAAACCTTAACGGCAATCGATGTGCCCACTCGCCGATGTGCATTGCTACAAACCTTAATGGCAATCGATGTGCCCAGGTCAGTTACCATGTCGATCCGTGCTCTTATATTACTCCATTTGCATCCATATAGTCTTGATCATCGCATTGTTCCTCCCCGTCCCCTCCTTACTTCGGCAGGTTGCTACCTTATCTTCTCCATTCCATCTTCCCCAATTATTTCTCAATCAAATTTCTGGAATTATGTTATTGATGTTGTTCTTTATACTTCCAGTTGAATGGAAGGTGCTCCGAGTTGACGGATTCGAGATCGTTTTTGCTCGGTTGGGTTCTCCCTTGCCGCTCCAATGGCTTGCGGTCAGGCTATTATAGGTGTCATCTTACTATGTGTACTCATCATGCTGCACATAGTGTCTACAGTTGGACGGTATTGCTTTGATCCATCACTAAAATTGGTTTCTGAAATCTGTATCCCGTTTGGGGGATTTTTGTATCCTGATGGATAATTCTGTCGAGGGGACTCTGTTCTAGGAATCTAACAACGACATAGCTTCATATGAATTTTTTTCAAAAGTAGTACGGATTTTGAAGCAATTTTGAAAACAGATGCATGATTTGGATAAATATCAGTAGTAGTACCCTGTTGGTCAGCAGCAGGCCGACCGGGGACCTTTTGGCCTGGGGTAGGCCAAAAGGCTCCTGTCGGCCAATCAGTGGCAAGGAGAGAAGCATGTCGGCCTGGGGTAGGCCGAAAGGTACCTGTCGGTCAGGGGTAGGCCGACTGACCCCTGGCTAAGCCCCAGCCTCCTTTTCTTCCTCCGCATTTCACCCTCACCCTTCCCCTCTTCCATTATCACTCCCGTTGCTCTCCGGTGGTTCCACCGACTAGCCGATCTCCTCGCTGGAACACCCTTTCTTTTATCGTACCCTCTTAATCAATAGATCAGGGCAGTCTCCACCGACGTACGGTATTTTCTTTGCTTACAACTCAATCGAAGGAGAACTTTCAAGTCGGTAGTGGATTTAGTTCATATTTGTCAGTGTTCGTCTGTAGGTAATGACTTGCCCATTTTGCCGAGCTCCAGGTGGTCCTTGTACTGCCGTTGATTCCGGTTCTTCTGTATTTACTGTTGTGCTGGATCGTCGATGTGCAAGACGTGTTGTAAGATTCTATGTATTCATGATCTGATTGTGGCATATTCGAATGCCTTTGTTTATAAGTTTATGATCCTTGCTTCCATTCTTGTTGTAGTATGTTCCATGCAGTGTTAGATCACATCTTGCTCGGTACATTGAAGAGTGCAGAGCTTTAGCTATTCAGAGAGGTGACACAGATATTGATCTTGCTCTGCACAATAGTGAGGGTAACTTATACCATGTTATATTTACACATGGTAGGATGAGCAGTAAATTCCATGGTCCTTCGTGGGAGGAACTCGTAAATGATTATGGTCTCCGCCACAATGACATGATGACTGTTATGCTTGAGCACTATGGAACTTATATTAGTGTCGAATTCCACCGGGATGGTGTTATGTTGTTTCCTTTACCCCATGTTGGTGAGATTTATGTTTGACTGATTTTCAGATTTGATTCAGCTTATACTTTTTGCGGTTCATCTCAGTCATTGAAATCATTTTTTGTAGCTCTTGAGGATCTGAGTGAAACTCAGAGGGAACTTGTTGACAGCTGTTTTTATAGTCGTGGTGTCACTCTGAATTATCATCAAATGTATGTCATGTCGTGGCAGCTCTTTGATGACAACTACATACCGTGTACTCTTTTCGTTCATAGAAGGGGGCGCACTAAAAATAAAATCTTGGTACCCGAAAGGCATAAAAACATAGTCTCACATATTACAAATAAAAACATAGTGCACACATATTACAAATAAAAACATAGTCCGACATATTACAAATTAAAAACATAGTCTCACATATTACAAATAAAAACATAGTGCACACATATTACAAATAAAAATATAGTCCCACAGATTATGTAGCTTCAGAGTTATTCTGTTTCAATTGTTGTTGCACTGTCTTTCTTTAGTGTGGGGCAATATTTCATCCTATGACCATATGCCGAACAGAGCAAACATTGCCTGGTTGCTCCACCTGCTTCAGATTGGTCCATATCGTTTCGGATGCGCTTTACGTTGCGCCTTCCCCTGCTAGTTCGCCGTAGTGCAGGATCCGGGATGTATACTCTATCAGCATCGTTTACCTTGTTAAAATTGCCGATGACTCTAAACCCTGTCATCTCACCTGTCCACACATTGAGTACTGCCTCCTTTGAATAGTAAGGAGACACGAAGGAGATAGCGTCCAACTGAATTTGGCCACAGGCAGCCAATACATGTGAGCAAGGCAGGTGCAACAACTGCGGCTTGTTGCATGTACACTCACAAGTTGGATAAAATTCTGCTCCAATTGTAACCTCATGCGTCCTCACCTTATTTTTAGAACCAAAACCATCAGTAGGAAGCTCAACCTTGTACCTCCTTTCCTGATTACCTATGAGTGTGACGGTGTGCTTCTTGGCCTTCTTTATCTTATCAGCCATATACTCCATGACACGACTGCAGTAAGGAGTGTTCTGATTATCTTCAATATGCTTCCTTGCCAACTCATGCCTTTCTCTGAAATACCTCACAGTGCCATGAAATACACCCTCCACAATAGCTATCAGTGGCAATGCTCTATTCCCTCGGAGAACAAAGTTATAGATCTCTGCAAGATTGGTTGTCATGTGGCCATACCTAGCTCCATGGGTGTCATGCAGCAAAGACCAATTCACTGGAGGCTCTTTCTCTATCCACTCAGAAAAATTCTTTATAGCCCTGCCCTTCTTTCGCTTCATATTAGGAGGGTCAATTGCTGGCAAGTCACAAAGACCAACTGGCCCCTCCATCTCCGCAATGAGTGCTATTAATTTAACCTGGTCTTTTTCCATTTTCTTCCTAGCAGCAGCCTGTTTCTTAGTGAACTCATCTAGTTTGGACCAAATGAAATCATATTTTCGCCGCTGGTTCTGCTTGCATAACTTCTTGAACAAGTTCATCAACCGTTTTTTCTTGAACTATGAGAAAAAATTAGCACCAAGATGGTGCATGCACCACCGGCTTTGCAAGTCCTTCCAAGGTGTTGGCTCATCAGCAGTTGGATTACTCAGTGTCTTCATGGCCTTCAATATACCGGGATGTCTGTCATGAATGAGACACACATTTGGTCTGTCCTTCACGATCGCACTTTTAATTTGACGGAAGAACCATACCCATCTCGGAAAATTCTCACCCTTCACAAATGCCATGGCTAGTGGGATGATTTGGTTGTTCCCGTCCACACCAATAGCAGTCAGGATTTTCCCTTTGTATTGCCCAGTCAGGAACGTACCATCCACGAACATCACTGGAGGACAATGCCTGAAAGCTTCTATGCACATACCGAAAGAGAAGAATACATGTTTCAACACCTTGTAATCCGGTATGCTTTCCAACCTCATGTGCTGAATGTTAACATAAGTGCCGGGATTCCTCTCCTTCAGTATGTCAAGGAGACGGACAACATTATCATAGGAGTCGAAGAATGTCCCAAACCTCTCCTCCATCGCCTTCTGCTTAGCTCTCCAAGCCTTCCCATATGGAATGTCATACTTCCATCTGACCTTCACTGCGGTCTGGATGTGCTTTGCTTCCATATCTTTCTTCTCCACTATCTCAGTATACATGAGTTGCGCTATGAGAGTTGAAGTAAGGTTTGGATGATGAGACAACATGTTTTTCCTAACATAATTATGTGGTACAACATTTGTCACAACCCAGTGGAAGTGATACTTTGGCACGTGGGCGTGCACCTTCGCAGGACAACCTGATTCAGCACACTTCACGGTATATTTCGTTGGACTAGATATGTGTGTCCGGAAAACCCTCTGGGTAGACATAGCCCACTTTATCACCGCATACTTCAATTTCTTCTTTGTGTCAAACATAGCCCCGATCTGGACTTGGTTCAGATTATATTGCCATGGAGTCTCATGGCCATCGTTGACAGTAAATCCGGCGGATATGTCCTGCTCCCATGTAGCAGGAATTGGTACCTCCTCCTCATCCTCGGAATTTTCAGAATCAAGTTGCTCTGCATTACCATCCTCGTCCTCTTCCTCCATCACCCTCTGCATTTCCTGGCCTTCATCGTCCCCATCAGCAACACCAGAGGCAGCTAATACTACCGATTGAATACTCTGACCAGCATTAACAAAATCTGACTCATTCTCCGCTTGAGTATCATTCACATCCGGTGGCTGTGACCCGTATACATAAATCTCGTTAGCCACTTGACTACTCTGGCCTAGATCATACCCCACGGTTGGCGATATGATGTTCTCCTCCTTCGCCACTGGTTGCACTAGGGCATAAGGATGGATTCTTCAGTCTCTGCAACGACTTAACAGAGACAATCAATGATGGCTCCTGTCTATCGGTAACAAATACCAGTTGACATTTTTATAGGAATTGGTCCACAAGGCATTAATACTAATGGAACAAACATCAGGATCGAGGCCAAAACTAGTGGTCAACCAATGCTTCAACTGCCTAATGTCCACTCTGTCCGGGTTTGAAAGTGTCATCTCTCCTGTTTTGAACTCGCTAAGATCAACGCCAAACTCATTATATCGAACATTGCCAGGGTCGTAATACACAGTCAAATTTACGGATTCAGACATTTTAACCTGTCACCACATTGCCAGCTTCTCAGTATTCCTAACGAATAAATAGACAGTGAAATAAAAATATACACTACAATGCATCTGCAGATTCTAAAAATAATACACTAAAATGTACCTCCACTCCGACTAGCTAAACGTACACTATGACTAACTAAACCTACACTCCGACTAACTAAACCGAGTAACTTAAACAAAACTAATAATATACTTCCACTAACTAATACGATAGTCATATAACTCCACTAAATAAACCGACTAACTAAAACTAAATTCAGTACGCTCTACAAACATAAACTAATTTTACGATTATTAAAAATAATACCGGAAAAAACAAAAACTAACAGCAAAAAATATACCTTCGACGCGTGAATGCACTTCTTCTTCCTCTCCACCTTCTTCTTCTTCCTATACACCGCTCCACCCTCTCACCATTGACGACTCCACCACCACACCCTTTTCTCCTCCAAACGAACAAACCAATACCCCGTTTCAAAAAAGAAAACCGTCGGTTGGGGGAGAACAACCCGATCTACCCTTTCATCGGATTAAAATGTGAAATGGCTGGAGGGAATGAGAGAACAAGAGGGGGACAAATTCGGGCGAAATAGGAGGAAAATAGGAGCTGGAGGAGGAAGAAGAAGCCCGGCCGCGTCGGCCTTATCCACGGGCCTGTCGGCCTAGTGGCGACCGACGGGTGGCCAGTCGGCCACGTGGCGACCGACGAGTGGATATCAGCGCGGTGGAGGCTGACGCGTCCCCTGGTCGGCCAAGTGCGGGCCGATGGGCCCCTGGTCGGCCCAGTGTCGGCCGACAGGGGTCCAGTTCTGATTTTTTTTCAACTGGCCCTCCTGTTTTCAAATTTTAAAATATTTTAACGCTAGTTTTGAAAAAAAATCACTTCATATGATGATGGCATATGGAGCAACTTCTTCTGTATATCTTGCTGGACAACGTATTGACATGCTTCCAAAGGCTCTAACTGAAGGTATCCCTTTCATTATATGGCATACATAGTGAATTCCAGCATTGCTTACTGAATTTGAGAAGTCATGAAGCAGGTACATACATAGAGGCATCCACACCAATAAAAAGGCAAGTACCTCATGGATTGGATCCATACCCATCTTGGCCATGAACCAATTTTTTCTCAAGAGATTGGCAATTAATGTCTGTTGAACGAAGACTACTTGAAAAGAAACACTGATTTGGTCCGAGATTTTGGTCCGACAATGTATTGTCGTGGCAACAGGGGCTCCCTTCCCTCCAAACTTCCGTGTTGTCGTCAAGATGATCCTAAAATGCAGTGTGTGTGTGCGCGCGCGCGTGCGCGCTTGTCTTTAGCGTTTTCAACTGATTGTGAGACTCAACACTTTGTGTGAGCAGAGCACCATGTGCTCTTCATCTGGGTAATACCTGATCTTAATATGCATGATGATTCCTCAAAAAAAATGCATGATGTTTCATCTCTGACCACTTATTGGGATATGATTAGTGTCTCGTGCCATATTGTTGTAAGGGAAGTGAAGAAGATAACATAAGTTGTCTTAGTAAATTAAAGATCACATGTTCTTAAAATGATGTAAGGTAGCAAGTATGCATCTTCGTCACTATTTTTGCAGCATGTTCTGGAGTTACCTGATACCATGTATATAATAGTATAAATTATATACAGTTTTTCATCCAATTTTTTTCATGCAAAACAGTAGGGATTTCTCCCTATTGTTTGTATTTATAAGTTATCTGAATGAGTCTATATACAGACAAGGAGCTGCATTAGAGAACTTTTATTAGACAGAGGAGTTGCCTAGGTAGGTTTTCTTGTGTGATGTTAGTTTCAATTCATTCCTAAGCTGGACAGAGATGGCCATAAATGCCTTGACATCTAAATTTCCCACCACCTAGGTTTATTGAGCTCAAAGCCTCTTTCGATGAAGAACATTTATGCAATTATGCTGCAGCAATCAACCGAGATGGTAAAGGGTTTCTTGTATAGCAGAACTGGATTATACTCTAGATGCTCAGATGGTGGAAGCTCATGGACTATGACATGGCTTACTGCCAGACTCTCGCTGGGATGTGGACGTCTTCCTGTTAAATCCAAAGACATGGTGATCAGTCACAGCACCCGACGACTACAGTGTATGATGACCACTGCCACCTATCCACAGATTTTGTCAAGATAATACTCGACCACTGTCCAACGCAGCTGCTCGTGAGCTTAGGGCCAGTTCTTTTGAGCATAGCTGTGGAAATAAGCTCCTGTGGAAATAAGCTGAAAATAAGCTGCTGTGAAAATAAGCTCCAGATAATAAGCTAGCCAGTTCTTTTGAGTGTCTGTTTTCTCAGCTTATTTGTGGTATGATCAAGGAAAAGTCTGTAATGCCCTTCGGTTATATTGTTTGTTCGGATTAATTGATATTGCGGTATTATTTATTATTTCATTGCCATGTGAATATAAAATCGACTTTGAAACACAACAACAACAACATGTCATAATCGAACATAAAGGAGGATCATTATCTCGCATACGAATATCATACATGAATCATTGTCTCATGTACGAGTACGAGTACTTGAGAAGAAGTATTGAATAAAAAATATCTTTAAATTATTACATGATACTCCCAACAAAAGCATACACCTCTAAGCATCAAGGGAAAACACTTGTCGCAATAGCATCATGGATGGAACCCATAGTACCATCATCAATGGGTGCATAGTGATGAGAAAGGCTCTCCTCGTGAGCATAAGATCCACTCTCAACCATGTCAAAGTGTTGATCACTTAGTTTGCTCTCACGTATGAAGTTATGAAGACACGCGCATGCAGTAATGATCATTGTTTGCGTAGCAGGTTTGTACCGTGTGATGCCGAGGAGGATTCTCCATTTCATCTTTAGAACACCGAACGATCGTTCGATGACGTTTCTTAGTGATGAATGTAGATGATTGAATGTTTCATATCTCCCTCTTGATGGTACTTGTTGGAAATCGGGTACATGATAACGTTGTCCTTTGTATGGGGCTAGATATCCAACTCTGTTTGGATATCCAGAGTCAACAAGATAATATTTTCCTGCATTGACAATACAAATAACCAAAATCAATTAGTTCACGCAAAACATTAGAGCACAAGAATGCATGTACAAGTTATTACCGTCTGGAGGGTGTGGAAAGTAGGAATATTCAACTTGTGCATCATTGAGTACACGCGTGTCATGAACAGATCCAGGCCATCCAGCAACAACAAACGTAAATCTCATATCAAAATCGCAAATTGCCATGACATTCTGAGTTGTCGAACCTTTCCTATTGCGATACTTGGGTTGCTCACTAGCAGGCACAACACATTCAATGTGTGTTCCATCGATTGCCCCAATGGCATCCTTGAAGTGAGGCCAAAATCTTGTGTTTGTAAGTGAGTCATGAACTTGGGTAAAAGAACGATCGTTGGGTTGAATGTAATCACCGCCCATACGGTACACACACAACAGTACCTCCTTAAATTTTTTGTTGATGGTAGACCGACTGTGTTCAAATCGATCTGCAACATTGTCGGTGGTCTCGCGTGACCCCAAAGTCCACAAGAACTGTGCTAATGCTTCTTTGCTTGACATGTTGCAAGTTGACCTTAGACCATACCTCTCAACTAAAATGTCATGTAGTGAGTAAAACACTGACCTTCGCATCCTGAACACAGAGTAGAATATTTGTGGTTGCTTCTCTTTCTCTTCCACCCATTGCAATCCTGTCATTATTGGTGCTCTTCTAGGTCCATATGGCAGCCTCTCTTTGTTTAGAACATAATATGCCATTGCAACAACAACAAAATCAACTTCGTCCTCTTGTTCCTCCTCAACAGAGATGTCCATCTGTCATATAAAAACAACACAACAGAAATATGACTACAAATCAGTTCACAACAATACAAAGATTAATAGCAAATGGGTTCACAACAGTACAAATGAGTTCACAACAAAACAAATAGGTTCACAACAGTACAAATGAGTTCACAACAAAACAAATAGGTTCACAATAATACAAATGAGTTCACAACAAAACAAATAGGTTCACAACACTACAGATTTGCTCTAATTCTTTTTCATAAATGTTTCCCAGGCCCTGTTGATCCACTCAAGCCTCACACTTGGAAGTTCATCCTTCAATGCACTAAAGACATCACGATGTTCCTTCTTCGTAAAGAGTTCTAGAGCATGGAAATACACTTCACTTCCAGGTATACCTCCATCATTCACCACCATGTCCTTCATCTCCTTTATCTCATCTCTCACGAGATCCACCTTCATTTCAGATGTCGCCGAATTGCGGCTTGTCTCCCTCTTTTCCCAAAGGTTCGCAATACGCTTAAATTGCATTCTTTCCTCACTATCTTTTGCAATCTTTTGCACCATCACGGGGCTAGGTGAATAAGGACATGATCTCTTCTTACGACCTTTAGCTTTAGGTGTCACGTGAGTAACATCTATATCACATCCTGAGCCTCCCACATCATCATCATCAATGAGAATTTGAGAGCAACCAACTTGAGAGGTGGGAGGTGCCACCATCGCATACTCATTTGTCACACTAACATCATCAAATATAGTACTCAGTTTGATCTCATCCTCTAATGGAGCAAATCAAAACTTGGCGACAAGTTCATTTCTCTGAAAACAAACATATCACAAATTAGTGCAACAATTGCAAGAGCAACAAATTCCAAACAATGGTCGTGTTAATGTATACCTGTATCTCATTTGCCCACCATTCATCACTAGCTGCAATAGTCTTGGTAATAGGATCAAACCCAATGCCTGTTGCCTTTTGGGTTAATGTCTTCCAAACAATATAATCTTTTTTCAGCACATCCCACTTATTCTTGAATTGTTTTTTGCTATATTCTCTCCTCGTGCGCTCAAAAAACTTCCTTACCACATTGTCATATCCAAGTGGTGTCAATGTTCCTTCTTTGCCACGGTTATTGGCATTCACTTCTTCCACACATATATCAATGAAAGTTCTAAGACCAATATTATCCCAATGTGCTTTCATCTATTTTTCATCATGCCAATACAAAAGAATTGGAATAATTAATATATATGAGCTGCTCACAGCAACAGAAATCAACCACACAATCTATATCAAATTTCTTTCATATGAGTTGCTGTAAAAAAAAGCCCAAAAAATAACACATATGAGCTGCTCACCTTGCTGCTGTTGGGGAACGTCGCATGGGAAACAAAAAATTTCCTACGCACACGCAAACCTATCCATGGTGATGAGCATCTACGAGAGGGAGAGTGGATCTACGTACCCTAGTAGATCACTAAGCGGGAAGCGTTAAGAAACGCGGTTGGTGTAGTCAAACTTCTTCGCGATCCAAATCACCGAGTGTCCCGCGATCCAATCACGAACCGTCCCGCGAACACATCATGATCCTTCCCGCGAACTCATCACGATCCGTATCACGATATGTCCCGCGAACTCATCACGATCCGTTCCGTGATCACATCACGAACCGTCTCGCGATCTCGATCACGGTCCTTCCGATCTAGCGCCGAATGGACGGCACCTCCGCGTTCAGCACACATGCAGCTTGATGACGATCTCCACCGTCTCGATCCAGCGAGAGGAGGTGGAGAGGAGAGAGAGTTCACCGGCAGCATGACGGCGCTCCGGTGATGGTGGTGGAGCAATTCCGGCAGGGCTTCGCCTAAGCGCTGCAGAAAACCGATCTAGAGGAGAAACTATGCACCGGTGTAACGGGTAGCACGTGGCCGGAAATTCTGTCCAAAAATCACCCAATCCACTAGTATATATAGGAGGAGAGGAGAGTAGAGGCAGCCAAGGCCTTTGGGTCGGACGAAATAGGAGGTGGGAAGCAATCCTACTTCACCTCCAATCCTAGTTGGAGTAGGATTGCCTCCTATTGGCTGATTTTCCACTTTTTGCTTTAGGACTTTCTCTCCTGCGCCATGGGCCTTTGTGGCTGTTTTCCCAGCCCACTAAGGGCTGGTTATTATTCTCCCACAGCCCATGGACCTATTGGGGTCGAAATACCCCTCCCGGAGGCCTCCCGATACACTACCGACACTCCCGGTACACTACCGGCACTCCCGGTACACTACCGATGAGCCCGAAACTTTTCCGGAAACCAAACCGGGACTTCCTATATATGAATCTTTACCTCCGAACCATTCCGGAGCTCCTCATGACGTCCAGGATCTCATCCGGGACTCCGAACAAACTTCGGTCACCACCATACATAACTCTACACTACCGAAACGTCACCGAACCTTAAGTGTGCAGACCCTGCGGGTTCGAGAACTATGTAGACATGACCGAGACACCTCTAAGGTCAATAACCAATGGCGGTACCTGGACGTCCACATTGGTTCCTACATACTCTACAAAGATCTTTATCGGTCGAACCTCTATGTCAAGGATTCAGTTAATCCCGTATAATGTTCCCTTTGTTCTTCGGTATGTTACTTGCCCGAGATTCGATCGTCGGTATCTCCATACCTAGTTCAACCTCGTTACCGGTAAGTCTCTTTACTCGTTCCGTAACACAAGATAACAATTAGTCACATTGCTTGAAAGGCTTATTGTGATGTTGCATTACCGAGTGGGCCCCGAGATACCTCTCCGTCACACGGAGTAACAAATCCCAGTCTTGATCCATGCCAACTCAACAGACACCATCGGAGATACCTGTAGAGCACCTTTATAGTCACCCAGTTACGTTGCGACGTTTGATACACACAAGGCACTCCTCCGATATCTGTGAGTTGCATGATCTCATGGTCATAGGAACACATACTTGACATGCGGAAAACAGTAGCAATAAACTGACACGATCATATGCTACGTTTGCAGTTTGGGTCTTGTCCATCACATCATTCTCCTAATGACGTGACCCTGTTATCAAATGACATCTCATGTCCATGGCTAGGAAACCATAACCATTTTTTGATCAACGAGCTAGTCTATTAGAGGCATACTAGGGACATGGTTTTGTCTATGTATCCACACATGCATCTAAGTCTCCGATCAATAAAATTATAGCATGGATAATAAACGATTATCATGAACAAGGAAATATGATAATAAATAATTTATTATTGCCTCTAGGGCATATTTCCAACAGTCTCCCACTTGCACTAGAGTCAATAATCTACTTCACATCACCATGTGATTCGCATTGTTATGAATCTAACACCCAACGAGTTCTGGGTCTCGATCATGCTTTGCATGTGAGAGAGGTCTTATAGTCAACGGGTCTGTAACATTCAGATCCGTGTGCACTTTGCAAATACCTATGTCAAACTGTAAACACTGCTACCACACTCCGCTCGGCACTAGTCCAAATGGATGCTCCACTATACGTATCCAGATTGCTACTACGAGTCATCCGGATTAGTGTTAAAGCTTGTATTGACGTAACTCCTTACGACGAACTCTTTATCACCTCCATAATCGAGAAACATCTCCTCAGTCTCTTAGTTACTGAGGATAATCTTGACCGCTGTCCAGTGATCCACTCCTGGTTCACTCTTGTACCCCCTGACAGACTCATGGCAAGGCACACACAGGTGCGGTAAACAACATGGCATAATATAGAGCCTATGGCTAAGGCATAGGGGACGACGTTCGTCCTTTCTCTTTCTTCTGCCATTGTCGAGCTTTGAGTCTCACTCAACTTTCACACCTTACAAATCAGGCGAGAACTCTTTCTTTGACTGATCCATTTTGAACTCTTTCAAAATCTTGTCAAGGTATGCACTCATTGAAAGTCTCATCGAGCATCTTGATCTATCTCCATAGATTTTGATGCTCAACAATTAGGTAGCTTCATCCAGGTCTTCCTTTGAAAATCACTTTCCAAATGACCGTTTTATGCTTTCCAGAAACTCTACATTATTTCTGATCAACAATATGTCATCCACATATACTTATCAGGAATTCTATAGTGCTCCCACTCACTTTATTGCAAATACAAGTTTCTCGTAAACTTTGTATAAACATCAAAACTTTGATCACCTCATCAAAGCGTATATTCCAACTCCGAGATGCTTGCTTCAGTCCATGGAAGGATCACCGAAGCTTGCACACCTTTTAGCATCCTTAGGCCTGACAAAACCTTCTGGTTGTATCACATACAACCTTTCCTCAAGTAAACCGTTAAGGAAACGATGTTTTGACATCCATCTGCTAGATTTCATAATTGAAAACACAGCAACTGCTAACAAAATTCCAACAGACTTTAGCACCACTACGAGTGAGAAAGTCTCATCGTAGTCAACTCCTTGAACTTGTCACAAACATCTTTGCAACAAGTCGAGCTTTACAAATAGTGACATTCACCATCAGTGTTTGTCTTCATTTTAAAGATCCATTTGTACTCAATGACCTGCCGTCCAACGAGCAAGTCTACCAAAGTCTACACTTGGTTTTCATACATGGATCCTATCTCAGATTTCATGGCCTCCAACCATTTGTCAGAATCCGGGCCCATCATCGCTTCTCCATAGCTCGTAGGTTCATCGTTTGTCCAACAACATGACCTCCAAGACAGGGTTGTCGTACCACTTAGGAGCAGTAGACATCCTTGTCGACCTACGAAGTTCGGTAGTAACTTGATCCTGAAGCTTCATGATCATCATCATTAACTTCCTCTTCAACTAACGTAGGCTTCACAGAAACAACATCCTGCGCTGCGCTACTCTCTGGTTGAACAAAGTTTAAACAACCTCATCAAGTTCTATCTTCCTCCCACTTAATTCTTTCGAGAGAAACTTTTCCTCGAGAAAGGATCCATTTTAGTAACAAACACTTTGCACTTGGATCTGAGATAAAAGGTTCACCCAACTGATCTTAGGGTATTCTATGAAGATGCATTTGTCCGCCTTGGGTTCGACCTCATTAGGTGAAAACATTTTCCACACAAGTGTCGCAGCCCCAAGTATTAAGAAATGACAGCTTAGGTTTCTATCAAACCATAATTCACATGGTGTCATCTCAACGGATTTAGATGGTGCCCTATTTAAAGTGAATGTAGTTGTCTCTAATGCATAACCCCAAAATTATAGTAGTAAAACGACAAGAGACATCATAGCATGCACCATGTCCAATAGAGCATAACTATGATGTTCGGACACACCATCACACTATGGTGTTCCAGGTGGCGTTTAGTTGTGAAACAACTTTCACATTGTCTTAAGTTGTATGCCAAACTCGTGACTCAGATATTCACCTCCACGATCATATCGCAGTCATTTTTATCTTCTTGTCACGATGATCTTTAAACTTCACTCTGAATTTGCTTGAACCTTTCAAACGATTCAGACTTGTGTTTCATTAAGTAAATATACACTATATCTACTCAAATCATCAGTGAAGGTAAGAAAATAATGATATCCACTGCACGCTACAAGACTCACTAGATTGCATACATCAACATGTATCATTTCCAATGAATCACTTGCCCGCTCCATCCAACGGGGTCCTTTAGTCATCTTGCCTAAGAGGCATGGTTCGCATGTCTCAACCGATTCGAAATCGAATGAGTCCAAATATCCATCACCATGGAGTTTCTTCATGCGCTTTATACCAACATGACATTTTGCGGCAGTGCCACAAGTATGTGGTACTATCATTATTTAACTTTATATCTTTTGACATCAATGTTATGAACATGTGTATTACTACGATCAAGATTTCAACAAACCATTCTCACTGGGTGCATGACCATTGAAGGTATTATTCATGTAAACAGAATAACTATTATTCTCTGACTTAAATGAATAACCGTATTGCAACAAACATGATCTAATCATGTTCATGCTCAACGCAAAACACCAAATAACATTTATTTAGGTTCGTCACTAATCCTGAAGGTAGAGAGAGCGTGCGATGTTGTTCACATCAACCTTGGAAACATTTCCAACACACATCGTCACCTCACCCTTAGCTAGTTCTTCGTTTATTCCGTAGCTTTTATTTCGAGTTACTAACATTTAGCAACCGAACCGGTATCCAATACCCAGGTGCTACTAGGAGTACTAGCAAGGTACACATCAATAACTCGTATATCAAATATACTTTTGTCAATGTTGCCAGCCTTCTTATCTACCAAGTATCTAGGGTTGTTCCGCTTCAGCGACCTCTCACCTCATAATAGAAGCACTTAGTCTCGGGTTTGAGTTCAACTTTGGGTTGCTTCGGTGGAGCAGCAACTGACTTGCTATCCATGAAGTTTCCCTCCTTGCTCTTGCCCTTTTCGAAACTAGTGGTTTGATTAACCATCAACACTTGACGCTCCTTCTTGATTTCTACCTTCGCGGTGTCAAACATCGCAAACAGCTCAGGGATCAATACTTCTATCCCTGGTGTATTATAGTTCATCACTAAGTTCTAGTAGCTTTAGTGACAGTGACTTGGAGAACTATATCAATCGCTATCTTATCTGGAAGATCAACTCCCACTTGATTCAAGCGATTGTAGTACCCAGACAATCTGAGTACATGCTCAACGATTGAGCTATTCTCCTTCATCTTACAGGCAAAGAATCTTGTTGGAGATCTCATATCTTGCAACACAGGCACGAGCCTGAGATCACAATCTCTGCTCCTAGAACATCTCATATGTTCCGTGACGTTCAAAATGTTTCGGAGCCTCAATTCTAAGCCGTAATGCATGACGCACTAAACTATCAAGTAGTCATCGAAACGTGCCTGTTAGATGTTCACAACATCTATAGACGACGCTAGAGGGGGTGGCGCACCGAGCGGTGCATTAAGGACATAAGCCTTCTGTGCAGCAATAAGGACAATCCTCAGATCACGGACCCAGTCCGCAATATTGCTACCAACATCTTTCAACTCTATTTCTCTAGGAACATATAAAAATTTAAGGGAGCTACAGCGCGAGCTAGTAATCTACAACATAATTTGCAAAGACACTTTGACTATGTTCATGATAATGAGTTCAATTAATCATATTACTTAAGAACTCCCACTCAAATTGACATCCCTCCGATCATTCGAGTGATACATGATCCAAATTCACCAACTCAAGTCCGATCATCACGTGAGTTGAGGTGGCTGCAATGGTGAACATCATTATGTTGATCATATCTACTATATGAATCATGTTCGACCTTTCGGTCTCTCGTGTTCCGAGGCCATGTCTGTACATGCTAGGCTCGTCGAGTTTAACCCGAGTGTTCTGCGCGTGCAAATCTGGCTTGCACCCGTTGTATGTGAACGTAGAGTCTATCACACCCGATCATCACGTGGTGTCTCAACACGACGAACTTTCGCAACGGTGCACACTCGGGGAGAACACAGTTCATCTTGAAATTCAAGTGAGGGATCACCTTATAATGCTACCGTCGTACTAAGCAAAACAAGGTGCATAAAAGGATTAACATCTCATGCAATTCATAAGTGACATGATATGGCCATGAACTTGTGTTTAAGATCTCCATCTTCGAAACACCGGCATGATCTCCATCGTCACCGGCACAACACCATGATCTCCATCATCTTGAGCTCCATCAATGTGTTGCCATTGGGGTTGTGGCGCCAGCCCTGCTTCTACTTCTATTGCTACCGCTTAGCGATAAAGTAAAGCATTACATAACGCTTAATGATTGACACGCAGGTCATACAATAATTAAAGACAACCCTATGGCTCCTGCCGGTTGCCGTACTCAACGACATGCAAGTCATGAAATTCTATGCATCACATGATCATCTCATACATCACATATATCTCATCATGTAATTGGCCATATCACATCACAACATACCCTGCAAAAACAAGTTAGACGTCCTCTAATTGTTGTTGCATGTTTTACGTGGCTGCTACGGGTATCTAGCAAGAACGATTCTCACCTACGCATAAACCACAACGGTGATACATAGATTGCTTTTCAACCTTCTCAAGGACCGCCTTTGTCGGATCCGATCCAACTAAAGTGAGAGAAACTGTCACCCGCAAGCCATCTAAGCAACAAGTTGCGTCGAGGGAACCGGTCTCTCGTAAGCGTACGAGTAATGTTGGTCCGGGCCGCTTCATCTCACAATCCCGCTGAACCAAAATCCGACCAAGGGAGGAAGCAATCCAAGCATCAACGCCTAGAAACCTTTTGTGTTCTACTCGAGATCTCATCGAACCATCAACCTAGCTCATGATGCCACTGTTGGGGAACGTCGCATGGGAAACAAAAATTTTCCTACGCACACGCAAACCTATCCATGGTGATGAGCATCTACGAGAGGGAGAGTGGATCTACGTACCCTAGTAGATCACTAAGCGGGAAGCGTTAAGAAACGCGGTTGGTGTAGTCAAACTTCTTCGCGATCCAAATCACCGAGTGTCCCGCGATCCAATCACGAACCGTCCCGCGAACACATCATGATCCTTCCCGCGAACTCATCACGATCCGTATCACGATCTGTCCCGCGAACTCATCACGATCTGTTCCGTGATCACATCACAAACCGTCTCGCGATCTCGATCACGGTCCTTCCGATCTAGCGCCGAACGGACGACACCTCCGCGTTCAGCACACGTGCAGCTTGATGACGATCTCCACCGTCTCGATCCAGCGAGAGGAGGTGGAGAGGATAGAGAGTTCACCGGCAGCGTGACGACGCTCCGGTGATGGTGGTGGAGCAATTCCGGCAGGGCTTCGCCTAAGTGCTGCAGAAAACCGATCTAGAGGAGAAACTATGCACCGGTGTAACGGGTAGCACGTGGCCGGAAATTCTGTCCAAAAACCACCCAATCCACTAGTATATATAGGAGGAGAGGAGAGGAGAGGCAGCCAAGGCCTTTGGGTCGGCTGAAATAGGAGGTGGGAAGCAATCCTACTTCACCTCCAATCCTAGTTGGAGTAGGATTGCCTCCTATTGGCTGATTTTCCACTTTTTGCTTTAGGACTTTCTCTCCTGCGCCATGGGCCTTTGTGGCTGTTTTCCCAGCCCACTAAGGGCTGGTTATTATTCTCCCACAGCCCATGGACCTCTTGGGGTCGAAATACCCCTCCCGGAGGCCTCCCGGTACACTACCGGCACTCCCGGTACACTACCGGCACTCCCGATACACTACCGATGAGCCCGAAACTTTTCCGGAAACCAAACTGGGACTTCCTATATATGAATATTTACCTCCGGACCATTCCGGAGCTCCTCGTGACGTCCGGGATCTCATCCGGGACTCCGAACAAACTTCGGTCACCACCATACATAACTTTACACTACTGAAACGTCACCGAACCTTAAGTGTGCAGACCCTGCGGGTTCGAGAACTATGTAGACATGACCGAGACACCTCTACGGTCAATAACCAATTTTGGGACCTGGACGTCCACATTGGTTCCTACATATTCTACGAAGATCTTTATCGGTCGAACCTTTATGTCAAGGATTCAGTTAATCTCGTATAACGTTCCCTTTGTTCTTCGGTATGTTACTTGCCCGAGATTCGATCGTCGGTATCTCCATACCTAGTTCAACCTCGTTACCGGTAAGTCTCTTTACTCGTTCCGTAACACAAGATCCCGCAACTAACAATTAGTCACATTGCTTGCAAGGCTTATTGTGATGTTGCATTACCGAGTGGGCCCCGAGATACCTCTCCGTCACACGGGGTAACAAATCCCAGTCTCGATCCATGCCAACTCAACAGACACCATCGGAGATACCTGTAGAGCACCTTTATAGTCACCCAGTTACGTTGCGACGTTTGATACACACAAGGCACTCCTCCGATATCTGTGAGTTGCATGATCTCATGGTCATAGGAACACATACTTGACATGCGGAAAACAGTAGCAATAAACTGACACGATCATATGCTACGTTTGCAGTTTGGGTCTTGTCCATCACATCATTCTCCTAATGACGTGACCCCGTTATCAAATGACATCTCATGTCCATGGCTAGGAAACCATAACCATCTTTTGATCAACGAGCTAGTCTATTAGAGGCATACTAGGGACATGGTTTTGTCTATGTATCCACACATGCATCTAAGTCTCCGATCAATACAATTATAGCATGGATAATAAACGATTATCATGAACAAGGAAATATGATAATAAATAATTTATTATTGCCTCTAGGGCATATTTCCAACAGCTGCCTCACAGGAGGGGAGAGGGAACGGTGGTGGGGCGCCGGAGAAGTGCGTCGCCGGAGGAGTGGGTCGTCGGAGTGTTGCGCCGGACCGGGTCGACGGGAGGGAGGGGTGCCGCCCGCGGGGACGGATCTGGGGCGTTCGCGGAGTGGGAATGGAGCAGCGGGGAGGGGGACGGGGAGGGGAGACGGGGAGGGACGGCGGGGAGGGGTGACGGGGCGGGGCGGCGAGGAGGGGCGGCGGCGGCGGGGCGGCGACGGCGGCAGGGCGAGGTGGCAGGGGAACCTGGAGCAGAGAGGCCGAGAGGTGGGAAACGAGCAGGGGAACCCTCACGCGGTGCTGGGTGCGGGACGAGGCGTTTTTTTTCTCTCGGTGGCAATTCGGCCGTAAATAACACCAAACAATATGACCCTTCGTCATACCTGTTCGTTTCACTTGCGGGAAGTTGCGGGAAGCCACCAGGGAGGAGCTTTTTCTCATTGCACTTGCCTGGGAGGTGAAAATAAGCTGAGGTAACTTTTTCTAAACCAGTGCTTTTGGG
Source organism: Hordeum marinum (assembly GCA_022496015.1). Classification (NCBI taxonomy): domain Eukaryota; kingdom Viridiplantae; phylum Streptophyta; class Magnoliopsida; order Poales; family Poaceae; genus Hordeum; species Hordeum marinum. Next base: position 176,880,181 of record CM039676.1, read on the forward strand.
CTTCTGGCTTAATTTGACAAAAAGCTGAAAAAAGCTCCAAAAGAACTGGCCCTTATTGTGTTGAGAGACGAGGATCCCCACCTTGTGTTGTACCTCTTCTTTTATAGGAGAGCATTGTACAACTTCTAGCTGAAGATATAACTGTTATTTATTTTTAATAAAAATGTTTTTTCGTAAAAACTAATCCATTCTTATTCGGTCCTTACTTATTATTTGTGCTATTAATTTGTGTTAGAATAAACATTTCTAAAATATTTTGTGTGTAATATTCATTATTTATACATCTGGTAATTGATTCTGTGTGTACCACAAAGGCGTAATTAGCTGACTTGAGTTAAGTTCCTAAGGATAATGAGAGACGCTAACTGCACATCTGTGATTAGATATCTATTCTTGTATGTACACAACGTTTGCTGGTGTAAGGAAATTCTCATGAAGAATTAAACTTGTGGCTTAGAAACAAAGGATGATATTTGTAAATACCAGGTACTTACAAAGACACCATTCATTGTTCAAAGAAAAGACATTATTCAACGATCTGAACAATACAGATCATGTAGCTGGGTAGCGTCCTTGAATCCTGACTTGACTAATTAGCTGACTTGATTCAAGTATTATTCTTTCAAGAACAAGTACCGGTGTAATATTTTGTTAATCCGGTAAGTTTAGTTTGTTATTGTGGTTCGAAGTCAAAGACAAGCTCAGTTTGTACTTAATTATCATATTTTGTTTCAACATATATTTATAAAAAATAAATTATTTAGAATCAACACTAATTTGTATTTTTTCAACTTTTTTATTATATGAGTAAATAGACGAATTGTAACAACGCACGTTATCATGGTCTAGTTTAAAAAAGGAAGCGGACATGCACACCCAAACGAACGAACGCGTCGTTTAAGTCTTGCTCTAACTGTCCCTGCAAGTCTCCATCGACGAAAAAAGGAGATTAAAAAAAGCCCAACTTCTCCAGCTTAGCAAATGAGACACCACTGACAAGCAGCTCTGCATTGCAGGACGACGTGCCACGCTGCAGTTTTTCCTCAAGCACATGTGCATGGCGTCGCCGCAGATCTACCTAATCGACGACGATGTCCTCGCAGAGATCTTCCTCCGCCTCCCGCCGGACGAGCCCAAGAACCTCTTCCGGGCCGCCCTCGTCTGCCAGCTCTGGCTCCGCGTCCTCTGCGACCCCGCCTTCCGCCGCCGGTACCGCGCGTTCCACGGCGCCCCTCCACTGCTCGGCCTCCTCCACAGAACCCAAGTACTGAGCGGAGACCCCTCCCCGCGCTTCGCCTCCACCACGTCGATGCCCGACTTCCCCCACCCAGGCTCCGACGGCTGCCCCACGCGCCCCCTCGACTGCCGCCACGGCCGCGTCCTCATCCACATGTTCCGTGACCCGGCTGTGGAGCTCCTCGTCTGGGACCCCGTCACCGGCGACCGCCACGTGGTGCCCGATGTGGACATCGACTGGATTGCCTACACTGTCGCGGTGTTCTGCGCCGCTGCCGGTTGCGACCACCTAGACTGCCACGGTGGCCCCTTCCGCGTCGTCTTCCTGGCCACCGACGATGGCGAAGAAGTCATCAAGGCGAGTGTGTACTCATCGGTGACAGGTGCGTGGACTGCGCCGGTATCTCTCGACGATAGTTGTGAATGCTATGCCCAGCACAGGCGGGATTTAACTGCTAAAAGAAGGCGCTACATACCCTATGTCCAGTCTAGGCGAGTAGCAGCTATTGGAGACGCAGTCTACTTCACAATTTCGCGGTCTACTGCCATTGCCAAGTATGACTCGGGCAAGAATCGCTTGTCTGTGATTGACCCACCACCACCAGATACAGAAGTGTACGGTGGTTTCATTACCCTCATGGTGATGGAGGACAATTCACTGGGGCTCGTGGGCGTTAAGGATTTCAGTCTGCATCTCTGGTCAAGGAAGGTGAAGGGAGCTGCAAAATGGGTACAGTGCATGGTCATTGACCTGGAGAAAATCGTGCCCATGGCCAAACCCCTCAAAGGCAATGGAGCAAATGTGGTTGGTTTCACAGAGGGTCTGGGTGTCATCTTCGTTAGCACACATGTTGGCTTATTCACGCTCGAGCTCAAGTCCGGGCTGGTGAACAAGGTTGATGAACCTGGGGTCTACTTTTCCGTCTTACCCTACATGAGCTTCTACACTCCTGGTATGGTACCAGCCTTGATTCTATTGTCCTTCATTTTACAGCTTCCATACGTCTGCTTATTACTTAGTTGGTTCTCGTTTGTGAACAATCAGTCAATCAGTTATATTGCAAATAATATTTGTTAGTGTGTATATCCGTATAGATCTTGCCAGAGGCAAATTTGTGTATGCTAGATAAAATTTAACATCTGACACTGGAAAACAGAGCATCATTTTTGTTATGAGGTTTGATCTGTTAAGGACCATGATGGTATTCATTGGTTGAATTGCTAAATATGCATACAGCCTTGCCAATCTAGATTTTCCTGTTACCTTGCTCCAGACTTTCTTGGGAAAAAAAGCTGTTATTTCTGGCATAGCTAAAAGCTCACATCTCAAGCCCAGTCTTGTAACCTCTGTAATCACTAGTAGCACATAGGTCACCTAAGTGAAATGCTGAGTAAGAGTCGGTTATGAGTTTTCTGCATGGTATACTCTCATATCATGGCATTGTTACCGTTAGCAAAGATCACCTGATCTCAGTCTGCTTTAGTTGGTTTCTTTTAGATTTGCCACTACCAAGTCATTTATTTTCCTTTTGGTAGTTTACACACAGATGGTGCAGGTCAATATGATCAATTTGATGCTGATCATAATATTGAAAAGTTGTGTTTCTGTTTAGCATGTCAGCTATATTTCTGTTACTTCTTGGCTAATGCTCAACTGAGCTACTTGGAACTTGAATAGTGTGTAGTCTATCTGTCCGCCATTTCCCTTTCACGAAATTTTTATATCAGGTTCAGTTTTAGTCTGATCTTCATCCCGGCTGGGATGTCAAGTAGCAGTATCACTGTCAGACTTTTTGGCCAAACAAATGGAAATACAAAATCCAAGTCACAATTTGATTTCACAGTAAAATGTTCATTATTTCTAAATAGATTGAAAACATCATCTAACAGGAAGAAGTCAGATGTTTTACAATTTCACGAAGAACTTGAAAATTTGTGTCAAGGTTATGCTGTCATTAAGCAAAAAGGCACATCTGTGGTCATTTGCGAGTTGTGGATTCAAGCCCGGTTATCCTTCTGCTATTATATGGACCGATCCATGGGAAGCTGGGGCAATTGCATCATTTCTACTTTTCTCTAGAGCCATTGTTGCTTTATTTTTTTTCTTGAATAAAAGAACGAATAAAATGCCCATACAAGGCAAGCTAAAATGAGAAGGGTAGAGTATGCAAATGGAAAGGGAATACCGAAATTGGAAAAACATTATTCCAAGCCTCTCATTACCTTATCCGTTGTCCTTGCATTCTCCTTACTGTGTTTATGTGTTTGCTTAGTTTGTTTGTTCTGTTTGTCAACAAAGTCATACTCCTATAAGTAACAGTTGTTATCTTGACATATAGGTGCAGCCAGTCCATTTGTGTGTGCTAGTAGTGCAAACTGAGGATACTTGGCATGGGAAACCTACTCAATTTGAATCTCTGAGTTTTGACCTGTTATGGACTACATTGGTAAAAATATACAGTATTAATTATGCATGCAGAGCTGTCGATATTGTATTATTATGTTGTTACTTTGTCTCAGGTTTTTCTTAGAATCATTCTATTATTTTCTGGCACATGGTCTGTATATCAAATCAATATGTAAATGGTAAGTTGGGATGTTGGTTTTGATCTGTGTGAATGGTATCTTTCCAGACCATGGTAGATTGTCATTGTCATCGCTGGCAAGGCTCACTGATGCCTGACGCTCCACTCAAGGGCAGGACACGGGGAAATGAACGAGTCCATCAATGACCTTAATTCTGCTGTTGGTGGCTTCTTGGAAGTCTTGATAAAGAGCTAGTACTGTCAAATCCTTTTATTTTCCGTTGAGTTATATTCTCTGTTGACAGGTTGACCCAAAATTCATCCGAATCAACTAGTCATGATTTCAAAGTAAAAAACGTAGAAGGAAAACGAAACACCAGCTTGTCATCCGAGGTCAAACTGTGGATGTTTTTGTCCGACTTCATGCTGATCTTCCATAGACTCAGAGAATGTATTTCGGTCTAATATGCTGGGCATATTTGATGTCGAGTTGTTGTTTGGTTGATGCTTCACTGAGGTAGGCCATCATGTGGAGATTGTCTGACTTATTTTGCATTTTCTCGTCCGCTTTCTTTCCGGTTCTTGTTTGGCAATGTCTTAGAATCAATGGAAATCCCAAGATATCTAAGAAGCAAAGTGGCAGAAGAACACGTGGATATTTGCTCATATTTTCCATGTCTAGACGAAAAGCATCCGGTACAACTCACTCTTGGTCAAAATTGTTTCTAAGACCAGACGAAGGAAAACTCTAATGTCAGCAAATAGATGGTATTACGTCTTAAATTTTGTGACATAGGTAGTATTAAATACAAACTTTTGCAAAAATATGACCTGTTTAGTTGTAAATACGCTTGGATGAGGTTTAATTTAGGCATTGACGTGGCTTTTGTTATGAAATGTAACAAAAAAAAGTGTATGCCAATCTCCAATCCATGATCCCAAGTAAAGGCAAAAAAAATATACACCCTCTATGAAGAAATATAAGAGTGTTTATGTTACTATTTTAGTAATCTAAGCGTTTTTATATTTCTTTACGGATGGAGTATGTACTAACTTCTTTCGATGTATAGCATCTACCATCTCACAGCCCTATCCCTATGATTGAGGGCATTGTTAATTTTGGGAGGATTTTAATTGGGGTGAGGGTGTGTGTGGGGGGGGTGGGGTGGGGGGAGGGATGAATATTGTAGACAAGCCCTTCAATTGAAGTATAATATATGAGCAATTATATTGCTCCAAAAAAAGCTACATTCACGGTTGGGAACTCTGTTTTCTTTTGGGCTGTGGGAATTGACTAGTGATTATATACGGGAAGACAACACAAATTATGGTGAAACAATCCCCTTCAAACTCTCACGGAGTTGGAGTCTCGGTTCATATGCCTACTCCTATATACTCCTCCTGTTTCATAATCTAGTGCGCCACGTGTTTTTCAAGATTTAAGTTTGATCATATATTTAACCGACAAGACCGATTGCGACGGGAGTAAAAATTATACCATTGAATTTGTATTTCGGTATGAATTCGATAGTATAATTTTTGTTTCCATCATAGTTGGTCTCGTTGGTTAAAGCATGATGAAACTTAGATCTCGAAAAACGCGAACGCACTACATTACGAAAGAGAAGGAGTACCTAAAAATGTCACCCCCACTAACTTTTTTATCTCAATACAAGTATGTCAGCTCACCATGCAATTATGAATGAGATAAGGTCCACTCAACATGCAATTATGCATGAAAAAAAAACTCACCACAACATTCAACCACACATGAGAAAATGTTTTCATTCAACTATTCTACTTATATTTAATAAATATTTTACAACTATACATAATTAAATATAATAAGTTATATATATTTGAAAATTTTGATTCTCATGTTATCAATTTAATTTTTTATCAATTAATTTCCTCAACAACGCACGAGGTATCTTCTAGTTCCTTCTCAATTACCAACCTGACCCCCTAACTAAACAATGGGACCGACTATAGGTTTTATGATTTGTGTCAGTCGATTTCTATCGGCTAACCTAAAACACGTGTCAGTCAATTTTGTCGATGCAGCGACAGCTCATCTAATAAGTCATGTAGGGCACGACCCATGGAGAAAAGGCGACAACAACCTATGCACCGAGTCGCTCAAAGGCCCATTGGGAGTTGGCTCTCCATGGCGAGAAGGTGACCTAGTCACTAGGCGTGATGGAACTAGATCGGGACACGAGCAGAGGCGGACCACAAAAAAAATTTAAGGTGTGGCGAAGTCTCACTAAGATTTTTTTTTATGCGAATCAAAGAGTCAATACACACTAACAATACATACTACGAACGAATAACCAAATACAATGGAATGTAGACATGTCTCAATAGGAAAACAACCTAAAATATACCGATAATGAAGCTTTTAATGACGTGTAGAAGACCTAGCAATGACAGTGCCCTATCTTCCTTCTGAAAATCTTCCTTAATTTTATCAAGGTCAATATTTTTGAAGATCGCTCGCTTAATGTAACACATCATCAAGTCATTAAGCCAGCCATCAGACATCTTGCTGCGCAACTCGGTCTTGATGATTTTCATTGATGAGAAGGCTCTTTCAACTGTTGCCGTCGCTACCGGTAGTAGTAATGCTAACTCAATGAGGCGATAAACAGCGGGAAACATGACATGCCTTTCAAGTTCAACCATCTTTTTAGCTAGGCTTGCAATATCATGACAAGCTCTAAATTTTTTAATTCTTCTCATATGGATAATGAATAGCTCGAAGTTATCAACTATATGTTCACGTTCATAATCTGAGAAATCCTCATAATAAATCTCTGTGAGTCTAGCAAGCTTATTCACATTGAACGTAGAGATAGAGAAGGAGTTTCTTGGGTCAAGACAAGAGAAGTTCTGGAGCAGCTCTGAAGACACCTCATTAAAACGATGATCAAATCTGCAATGAGAAGATTAATATATCACTAAAATATGGTTGAATTTAAGGCTTCAAGCTGCTGTTCAAAATTGCTACAAAAATTCAGAAAAATGAAAAATTACCTCCTCCTCTTTTCTTTGGATTTACTAGTCCCTTTTCCTTTCCTTCCATCTTCTAGCAACCTAGACAAAACTGAGCCGGTTGGACATCTTATTATATCATGAAGAATTGACACTTTGACAGAAGAAAAAACGCCACTGCCCATCAAAGTTCAGAGTTCGGACATGGGGATTACCAGAAAAATCCCAAACCCCGACCAGACTGTGGCCGTCGCCTGCTGGAGCCGCCGTTGAAGCTGCCGCGCCGCTGGAGCTGTCGCTGAAGCCGCCGCCGGAGCCGCCGCTTGCTGCTGCCGTCGCCTGCTGGAGCCGCCGTTGAAGCCGCCGCGTCGTTGGAGTCGCCGTCGGAGCTGCCGTTGAAGCCGCCGCCGGAGCCGCCGCTTGCTGTTGCCGTCGCTTGCTGCGCCACCCTCCAAGGCTCCAAGGTCCAAGCCCCCAGCCTTCCGCCGCCCGTGCCCGCCTCGTCCTCGCGCCTGGTAAGCCGCCGCCGCCGCGCTAGCTAGGTTTGGTCGCGGCTGGGTCTGGGTCTCGGGCAGGGACTGAGCGTGGAGTTGGTCGAGTCGTTCTCCGCGTGGTCGTTCGTTTTCTTTTTTTCTTTTTTTTAGGTACTATACGTGGGACCAGAGGGGACGTGGGGGAGTGGGCGCTCGAGCCGGCTGCGGTCGGGGGCTCGAGGCCACCGCTGGCTGCCTGGCTGTGGTCGAGGACTGGAGGCTCGAGCGGCCGAGTGATAGATACATACGTATAATTTATTTTTTTGCCAACAATCAAGGTATGACAGGTGCCATACCTCGCCCACCGGAGCGCTCCGCCAGTGGCCACGAGTGTTGGCTTGGTTTCGACTTTCGAGTGAAAGAGCACTCAAGCCGTTTGCAAACAAAACCAACAAAGCCTCACAACACTTCTTTAGTCGAGACAAAACAGTAACCTGTTAACCCGAGTTGGTGTCACCTCAAAGAATAAATAAAATATAAAGAAAAACAAAAAGGATCTTTTACATTTGTGTTCCTAACCCAAAATCATTATTCATATTTGCCCCTAACTTTGAAACATGCTTAAATTTGTCCCTCTGTCGTCAAGCCTGCTTATAGAAATGTCTCTCCGTGCCGTTTTCATTGGGTCAAATGACTTTTACCGTTTTCTGGGCGTTTTGCCCCTAAAAACAGAAATTGAAAAAGAAGAGAGGGAGCGCATGCTTCCTTTTGGCCCAGGAAAGCCAGCCCAGCCCACTGGACTGGTCATCTTCTTCCTGTGCAGAGGATGAGAGTGTGTCGCCCGCCAGCTCACCCGAGTGCAGCAGTTACTATGGCCAACAACGCCAAGAAGCCGTACCGCCATATCTGCATGCCACGTCGTCAATAAAGCATCCCCACACCGAAGATCACGGGCTCAGGTGCCTTGCAACTGCGCAACTGAAGCCATCTCCACCGCCTCTGCTCGCAGTCCGTCGTCTTCGATTCGCCATTGTACGACGTCCCTCGACGCTCCCTTGTCATACATGAGATCCCCATGGTGTTGCAGAACTTCCAAACACGCAAACGATGAGCTCTTCTTCGTCCAGCCCCCCACGACGCGTCGCTCCGACAGCCATAGGTGAGGTCCATGTGCTCTTCATCGGTCCTCCCCAGACCCTTCGAGCACTCTGACATGCTCACGGTGAGACGCTGATGCCGATGCACATCTATCCCCCTTTCCCCTGCATTCTAGCCCCCCTACCACCTATCTTTGCCCGCTGTTGCCGTTGGCCTCGGCCATGCCTGACACTCCAGTCGTTCCCGCCCGCTCTACCACTTCCATTCAACACGGAGAAAGCCCAGGAGTGCGAAGGACCATTCCACTGCTCCTTTGGTCACCGGAACAGAGCTCCCCTGCCCTATGTTGTGGCGTGTGCTCGTTGGCGGCTTAACGTTGGTGGTTCGATTAGTACTAATGGGCTTCCTATGACATATGGGGCCCATTAGTTAGATTAGCACTAATCCTACCTAGTGTTCAATATGGAGTATTATGCTAATTATTGAGACTAATCTTTTTAGTTTTCTATGACTGGGTCCCACTTATGAGTGGCACATGGAGGCAGGGGCAAATTGTTTAAAAATTGTCAGCTAGGCGGTCAAACCCCTTTGAGCGGACGAAAATGGAATGGAAGGACATTTCTGTAAGATCGCTTAACGACATAGGGGCAAATTTGAGCATGCTTCAAAATTAGTGGCAAATATGAGTTGTGAGTTCGAGTTAGGGACACAAATGTAAAAGACCCAAACAAAAATCAAGTGTTCTTAGAAATAACGAATTACTATCATTGGTATTACCCTTAATGACGAAATAAAAGGAAATAAAAAATAAAGAGTTTTAAAATAGAATGAATTCGTGGTATTGGTATTACCCTTTTAGTAGAAAGAAAATGACAAAATTGCACACAATTTACACTCGTAAATTATGCTTTTTTATAATATGCAACTATAAGCATATAGTAATGATTTTGTTTTTGCAAAAAAAAGTTCCTAAGAAGAAATGAAGTAGTGGCATCGGTATTACCCTTAAGGAAGAAAGGAAATGAAATTAAAAATTAAAAAGATAAATTGTAGAAGGAAGAATAAATTAACAGCATTGGTATTACCCTTTATGAAGAAATAAAGTGAAGAAAACATTCTAAAACAAACAATGACAAAAATTGCACATAAATTACTAAATATACTTTTTATAACATGTAGTAAGAGAGACAGTTTTCTATACATGATGGTAGCTCCACATTCTTTGGCATATGTACGTTCTTTTATATATGATGTGTTGGGTTTCTTATGACATTGACATAAGTATATTTTTGTTATATAGGAAGGACTTTTTTCTCACTTCTCATTGTCTTTTTTATTACCTTTTTGACAAAATTGTCTTTTCGTTGGGTAGCAAGGGCTTTTTCTCGCTTCTCTCGATTTCTTCGCTTGCCTTTTCGGCACAAGTGCCCTTTTGCTTCGTGGCTGGTCCAAAGCCACGATACTTCGTTATAGAGTTTTTTTTCCATTAAAGGGTAATACCAATGACACTAATTATTTTTTATATTACCCTTTAAGATATAAGAAGATGAAAAATAACTGAAACAAAAAATGACAAAATTAGCACACAAAATACAAAAAATTATGCTTTTTAACATATGAAAGGATAAGCTTGTAATGATGGATTTTTCGCAAAAAAAAGTTTCCTAAAAAGGAATGAATTAGTGGCATTGGTATTACCCTTAAACAAGAAGGGAAATTAATAAAAACTATTTTTTTTCAAAATAACGATGTTTTATAACAAAGAAAATAAATTATTGGTGTTGGTACTGCCCTTTAAATAGAATGGAAATCATTTTTAAAAAACCTCCCACACGACTTTGCACTAAAATTCTAATTTTTGTAGTATGCAAAGAATAATCATATAAAAAGCAATTTTCGCACATATTGTATATTTGTGTGTATATATTTATACTCGTCCAACATCCCAAAAATACTCACCAAATAAAAATAATTAAAACTGAATACTAGGGGAAACTAAAAACAAATGCAAATATGCATAAAAGGAACATAAAACGGAAAAAGAAAGGGAGATATGGGAGGGTTGGGTCGTTAGACAGGATAGATAGAGCTCCCTCGATCATGAATAAGTAACGCACTTCAAGAAGTCAAGTAATTGACTCACCCTAAATGGAGCCAGTTGAAAATTCCCAACCAAAACTAAACACACCACACAACACAACAGGGGAAAAAAGAGCACGAATCTTGGAGCATCAATCAACGGTCTGGAAAAAAATGACTCACCCAAATCCAATTTTGCGGCATATTACATATAGAAAAAGTCACACACCTTTTCAATTCCATTTCCCTAAAACTAATTACCCCAACCAAGCACATTGTTATTGTAGGGCATGCACCATGGGCACCACATCGATCCACGCCACCCATGTGCACTATCGACGATACCGAGCACTGGGAAGCAACATGGCGATGGCGGGAGTATCCACGACCCTTGCAATGCAAGGACGATCCAGCTAAGGAGGACCACCTCTCCTTTTTTCAATCATGTGACCAGTGATCAATGCATCCCAAGTAATCAACTTGTAACATTTTCAACAGTTGACAATGTTGACCTCTAGGCCTACGGGGTTAAGCGCAAGGAAATAAGAATCCGGACCTGGAAGCAGGTGAGCTCCTCCACCGCTCCATGCCAGAATGCACCACCACCTTCCACAACAAGCCACACCACTGATCTGTGATAACCCCAGAGGTAGGGATCACGAGATCTGGAGGAGGAGAAAAATTGGGAGCAGGTACAGTAGGTAGAGCTTGGCGAAGAAGCAAAGAAGATTTGGATGGGGAATAGTTCATTCATTAATTCGTCTCTTTGGTACACCACTGGCTCCACCTTATATCCTAATAGTACAAGGGCCAGAGCCAACACGCCACACGCACTTTCTTAACTTAAACAGTCTCGGCCCAGCTGGTCCAATTCGTTCCCACATGGCTCAGTCCTTGAGCTTCCTATTGCCTAATGCTTTACTTGCTAGGGCCACAACCATGTGATACGTTGATTTTTGATTGTTTCATGCTATTATATCATTAATCTAAGATACTTTATATGCAATTATATGTTATTTTAGATTATTTTTGGAACTAACATATTAACCCAGTGCCTAGTACTAGTCGTTGTTTTTTGCCTGTTTTTTGGGTTTCTAGAAAATCTGTATCATACGAAGTCCAAATGCTACGAAACTTTTTGATGATTTTTTCTAGACAAAAGAGACCCAGGAAGCTTCAGGGGGAGTCAGGAAGCGAAGCAAGGAGACGACAAGGCAACTGGCGTGCCTAGGGGGGTTAGGCGCGCCATGATGCCTTGTGGGCCCTTCGTGGCTCCATCTGACCTAATTCCAACTTTATAAATTCTCTAAAATCGAGAAACCAATAGAGAGCCACCCGAAACATTTTTTTTCGCCGCTGCAAGACTCTATTCCGATGGGAGGCCATCTGGAGACCTTTTCGAGTACTCTGCCGGAGGGGGAATCGACCATGGAGGCCATCTACATCAACCTTGCTGCCTACATGATGATGCCTGAGTAGTCCACTACAGACCTACGGGTTCATAGCTAGTACCTAGATGACTTCTTCTTCCTCTTTGATCTTCAATACCATGTTCACCGCGATTCTCATGGTGAGTTAACCGATGTAATCTTCTTTTGCATTGTGTTCATTGGGATCCGATGAATTATGGGTTTATGATTAGATTATTTATTGAAAGTAACTGCATGTTCTTGAATTCTACTATGCATGATTATTATAGCTTCGTATTTATCTTCGATCTATCGGTTTGGTTTGACCAACTAGATTTATCTTCAGCGGGAGTGGTGCATTGTAATGGGTTCAATCTTGTGGTGCTTTATATCCTCGTGACAGAAGGAGACAAGACACGTATTTGTATCGTTGCCATTAAGGATAAAATGATGGGATCTAAACATATTGCTTGCCTTATTTTTTTCTACATCATGTCACCTTGCTCCAAGCATTAGTCTGTTGTTATGAACTTAATACCATAGATGCAGACAAGAGTCGGTCGATTGGTGGAGTAATAGTAGTAGATCCAGAATCATTTTGGTCTACTTATTTATTGACGTGATGCATGTACACATGGGCATTGCCGTGAATAAATGATAACCCACAAGTATAGGGGATCGCAACAGTCTTTGCGGGTAGTATTACATCCTGATTTATTGATTCAGCATAAGGAGAGCCAAAAAATATTTATTGGTCTTAGCAGTTGATTTGTGAATTAAACCACACCTAGGATATTTCTCTGCGGCAAAGATTTTAGTAGCACGTCAAAATAGTAGTAGTAGTAACAATAGTAGTGACAACAACAATTTTGTAGTAGTTGTGATAGTAGCAGCATCAATAGTAACATAACAAGATTCAGTATATGTAAAGTGTAAGCACATGGATCGGTGATGGATAATGATTTGGATGACATCAATCATGTAAAACTTACACACTAGAGCGACACATAACTAGTGACGGGGTTATTACCCCTAGGTAGGCCAAAGCTAAGGGGTTCTCCCCCCGCTTCAAGAAAAATCACGTTGCCGGCTCGTCCTTGGCCGGTTGGTGCATTGCCGGCTGGCGCACAGCCGGCAGGCTCGTTGCCGGCTGGCTCATGGTCGGCTGGTCAAGGAGCCAGCTCGACCTTGGCCGGCTGGGCCACGACTGACTGTCTCCATGCCGACTCTTCCATTGACCTTCGGACGGACAAGCCCCCACCCCATCTCTCTACCCGCAAGTACGGGATAAGACAAGACCCCCATGACAGACCCCGACGTGGCCACAATGACCCCTGACACGCGGGCGCGCATGGCTACAGTGCAGCCGGTCGTACCGCTGACCTTGGCTGACCACGATCGGGCAGGACAACATTGCGGGCACGCCTCGACCTACTCCATTACCTGCCCCTGCGTCGCTACAGCGTTGTCGGTTGTACCTGAGACCTCGACCAGCTAGCGCTAGGCGATGCCACTTGGGGCGGCCCATGCCGCGACAGGTGAGCTTGGGCCAATCACAGAGTTGACCGGCAGGCCCCAGAGGGTGATTGGACTGTGCAACCGGCGGGCCCTACCGACGACAAGACGGCTCAGCGGGCGGTCCCCCTGGCCAGTCGAAGAGGCTGCCATCCAGGTCCCCCCAACCGGTACTTTAGAATATTGTAAGCCGGGGGTTAGCCTATAAAACCCCCCGAGCCCCCCACATGCAGGGGACGGACACTCTCACACTCACACGCGGGAACACTACCTCCCACCTCCACTTACGTAGCAAAGGAAGAGGAGCTGACTGCTCCCTCTTCCAGCTTTATACAACAGATCAAGGAGCACCATTGTAACCACATCCATCTATCAACCTAGACCAATTAGGACTAGGGGTATTACCTCCCATGGAGGGCCCTGAACCTGGGTACATCGTGTGTCCACCACCGCTTGTGCCCAATCCCGCTCCCGGAGCTTGTCGGCGTCCTCCGGCCCCAACCACCTTCAATAAGCCTACATATGGCATCTGTTGTGAGAAAAAGACGATATTTGGCACCCACCATGGGGCCGTATGCGGCGCCGGCCGGAGTCACGCTCCGGGCTGGACCCTTCACCACCTCTTTCGGTCTCTCCACGTCCGGATGGAACCGTAGGCGCGTGGGGCTTGCTCTGGCAGGCCCTGCGGGCAACGATGTTGGCTTCCCCGACGAGTGCCTCGGCGGCGACCTCGTGCTTGACGTCGCCGCGCTCACCGAGCGTTTCGCCAAGCTGAGTCTCGCCGACGAGCCAGTGGCCGATGAGTACCCTAGCCAGGTGCTCAACTGCGCCAAGCCGCCCACATCCGTGGGTGCACTCGCTACGTGCGAGGCCTGTGGCTCCCACGTCCACGTGGGAGTGATGGTCACCGCTTCATCCACTTCCTCTGGCCGAGCGCGAGCCGAGGACCATGCGGCCACTGCCCGTGCCGGCACATCGGATCCGCTCCACGCTACCCTTAGGGGATTGAGCACTCCCATCGCTCCGACGATGAACCTAGACGCCGTCACATCCAAGCTGGAGGTGGCTCGCCGCCTGCTGTTCGAGGACGCCAGCGCCCTCGTGTCTGAGTAGCGCCGGATGGAGGTGGCTCAGCGGGAGTACATCTCCGCTTACGGTCTCACCCCCGCCGCACCGAGCCCAGCCGGCGTGGGGTTGTGCGTGACCGTGATAACCCACAAGTATAGGGGATCACAACAATTTTCGAGGGTAGAGTATTCAACCCAAATTTATTGATTCGACACAAGGGGAGCCAAAGAATATTCTCGAGTATTAACAGCTGAGTTGTCAATTCAACCACACCTGAAAGACTTAATATCTGTAGCAAAGTATTCAGTAGCAAAATAGTATGGAAGTAACGGTAATGGTGGCAAAAGTGATAATAGCAGTTTTGTAGTGTTTGTAATAGTAGCGACGGAAAAGTAACTTAGCAAAGATCAATATATGGAAAGCTCGTAGGCAATGGATCAGTGATGGATAATTATGTCGGATGGCATTCATCATGCAACAGTTATAACATAGGGTGACACAGAACTAGCTCCAATTCATCAATGTAATGTAGGCATGTATTCCATATTTAGTCATACGTGCTTATGGAAAAGAACTTGCATGACATCTTTTGTCCTACCCTCTCGTGGCAGCGGGGTCCTATTGGAAACTAAGGGATATTAAGGCCTCCTTTTAATAGAGAACCAGACCAAAGCATTAACACTTAGTGAATACATGAACTCCTCAAACTATGGTAATCACCGGAAAGAATCCCAGTTATTGTCACCCTGGGGGATGCGGACCATAACTCGTAATATGTGTCTATAACTTGCAAGATAGGATCAAGAACACATATATATTCATGAAAACATAATAGGTTCAGATCTGAAATCATGGCACTCGGGCCCTAGTGACAAGCATTAAGCATAGCAAAGTCATAGAAACATCAATCTCAGAACATAGTGGATACTAGGGATCAATCCCTAACAAAACTAACTCGATTACATGATAAATCTCATCCAACCCATCACTGTCCAGCAAGCCTATGATGAGATTAATCACGAACGGTGAAGAGCATCATGGAATTGGTGATGAAGGATGGTTGGTGATGACGAAGGCGTCGATTTCCCCTCTCCGGAGCCCAAAACGGACTCCAGATCTAGTCTCCCGAGGGAGAATAGGAGATGGCGGCGGCTCCATATCATGAAACGCGATGAACTCTTCTTCTTGATTTTTTTTGTCCCCGGATAGGAATATATAGGAGTGGAAACGAGGTTAGAGGAGCAACAAGGGGCCCACAAGCCTGCTCGGCGCGCCCTAGGGGGTGGCCGCGCCCACCAGGCGACGGCCAGGTGGTGCGCCCCTGCAGTTGATTCTTTCGCCAATTTTTTTTATCAATTCCAAAAATATTCTCCATAAATTTTCAAGTCAATTCGAGAACTTCTATTTCTGCACAAAAATAACACCAAGGCAATTCTGCTGAAAGTAGCGTCAGTCTGGGTTAGTTGCATTCAAATCATGGAAATTAGAGTCCAAAACAAGGGCAAAAGAGTTTGGAAAAGTAGATACGTTGGAGATGTATCAGACCGCGGCCATGTTGTCGCGGAAATCCTTGTTGGAAATATGCCCTAGAGGCAATAAATAAAGTGTTTATTATTATATTTCCTTGTTCATGATAATTGTTTATTATCCATGCGAGAATTGTATTAATTGGAAACATGGATACATGTGTGGATACATAGACAAACACAATGTCCCTAGTATGCCTCTAGTGAACTAGCTCGTTGATTAAAAGATGGTTAAGGTTTCCTAGCCATGGACATGAGATGTCATTTGATAACGGGATCACATCATTAGGAGAATGATGTGATGGACAAGACCCACACTACAAACGTAGCTTATGATCGTGTCAGTTTATTGCTACTGTTTTCTGCATGTCAAGTATATGTTCCTATGACCATGAGATCATGCAACTCACGGACATCGGAGGAGTAGCTTGTGTGTATCAAACGTTGCAACGTAACTGGGTGACTATAAAGGTGCTCTACAGGTATCTCCAAGGGTGTCTGTTGAGTTGGCATGGATCAAGACTGGGATTTGTTACTCTGTGTGACGGAGAGGTATCTCGGGCCCCACTCGGTAATACAACATCGCAATAAGCCTTGCAAGCAATGTGACTAAGTGTTAGTTGCGGTATCTTGTATTACGGAACGAGTAAAGTGACTTGCCGGTAACGAGGTTGAACTAGGTATGGAGATACCAACGATCGAACCTCAGGCAAGTAACATACCGAAGAACAAAGGGAACATCATACGGGATTAATTGAATCCTTGACATAGAGGTTCAACCGATAAAGATCTTTATAGAATATGTAGGAACCAATGTGGACATCCAGGTCCCGCCATTGGTTATTGACCGTAGAGGTGTATCGGTCATGTCTACATAGTTCTCGAACCCGCAGGGTCTGCACACTTAAGGTTTGGTGACGTTTCTGTAGTATAGAGTTATGTATGGTGGTGACCGAAGTTTGTTTGGAGTCCCGGATGAGATCCCAGATATCACGAGGAGCTCCGGAATGGTCCGGAGGTAAAGATTCATATATAGGAAGTCCTGTTTTGGTTGCCGGAAAAGTTTCGGGCTCATCGGTAGTGTACCGGGAGGCCTCCGGGAGGGGTATTTCGACCCAAGAGGCTTCATGGGCTGTGGGAGAGTGAATATCAGCCCTTAGTGGGCTAGTGGAAACTCCCACACAAGGCCCATGTGGCTGGAGGAAAAAGGCAAAATAGGGTGAATCCTAGTCCTACTAGGATTGGAGGTGGACTCCACCTCCACCACCTTGGTTTGGCCGAAGCTCTTGGCTTGGAAGCCAAGGCTTCCTCCTCTCCTCCTATATATACTAGAGGGTTTTGGGTTTTTGCACTAGTTTTTCAGCCACGTGCTACCCGTTCCTCCAGTGCATAGTTTCTCCTCTAGATCGGATTTCTGCAGTGCTTAGGCGAAGCCCTGATGGAATTGTTTCACCACCATCGTCGGAGCGCCGTCACGCTGCCGGTGAACTCTTCTGCCTCTCCTCTCTCTCTTGCTGGATCAAGATGATGGAGATCGTCATCAAGTTGTACGTGTGCTGAACGCGGAGGTGCCGTCCGTTCGGCGCTAGATCGGAAGGATCGTGATCAAGTTCGTGGGACGTATCGTGATCAAGTTCGTGGGACAGATCGTGATTTGATCGCGGGACGGATCGTGATTGGATCGCGGGACGCACGGTGATTTGGATCGCGAAGACATTCGACTACACCAACCGCGTTTCTTAACGCTTCCCGCTTAGCGATCTACAAGGGTATGTAGATCCACTCTCCCTCTCGTAGATGCTCATCACCATGGATAGATCTGCATGTGTGTAGGAATTTTTTTGTTTCCCATGCAATGTTCCCCAGCAGTGGCATCATGAGCTAGGTCTATGTGTAGATGAGATCTCGAGTAGAACACAAATGGTTTGTGGGTGTTGATGCTTAGAGTGCTTCCTCCCTTGGTCGGATTTTGGTTCAGCGGTATCGTGAGATGAAGCGGCCCGGACCAACATTACTCGTATGCTTACGAGAGACCGGTTCCCTCGACCGCAACTTGTTGCATAAATGGCTTGCGAGTGCCAGTTTCTCTCACTTTAGTTGGATCGGATTCGACTAAGGCGGTCCTTGAGAAGGTTGTAAAGCAAATTATGTATCACCGTTGTGGTTTATGCGTAGGTGAGAATCGTTCTTTCTAGAAACCCGTAGCAGCCATGTAAAACATGCAACAACAATTAGAGGACGTCTAACTTGTTTTTGCAGGGTCTGTTGTGATGTGATATGGCCAATTACATGATGTGATATATGTGATGTATGAGATGATCATGTGATGTATAGAATTTCATGACTTGCATGTCGATGAGTACGGCAACCGGCATGAGCCATAGGGTTGTCTTTAATTATTGTATGACCTGCGTGTCAATCATTAAGCACTATGTAATGCTTTACTTTATCGCTAAACGGTAGCAATAGTAGTAGAAGCATGCAGGGCGTGACAACCCCAATGGCGACACGTTGATGGAGATCAAGATGATGGAGATCATGGTGTCGTGTCGGTGATGATGGAGATCATGCCGGTGCTTTCAACATGGAGATCTAAAGCACAAGTTCATGGCCATATCATGTCACTTACGAATTGCATGTGATGTTAATCCTTTTTATGCACCTTGTTTTTCTTAGTACGACGGTAGCATTACAAGGCGATCCCTCACTTAAATTTCAAGATAAATTGTGTTCTCCCCGAGTGTGCACCGTTGCGAAAGTTCGTCGTGTTGAGACACCACGTGATGATCGGGTGTGATAGACTCTACGTTCACATACAACGGGTGCAAGCCAGTGTTGCACGCGCAGAACACTCGGGTTAAACTTGACGAGCCTAGCATGTACAGACATGGCCTCGGAACACAAGAGACCGAAAGGTCGAACATGAGTCATATAGTAGATATGATCAACATAATGATGTTCACCATTCAAGCCACCTCAACTCACATGATGATCGGACTTGAGTTGGTGGATTTGGATCATGTGACACTCAGATGACCCGAGGGATGTCAACTTGAGTGGGAGCTTTAGTAATTTGATTAACTAAACTCATTATCTTGAACAATAGTCTAAGTGAACTTTGCATATTTATGTTGTAGATCAATGGCTCACGCAGTAGCACCCCTGAATTTTAATGCGTTCCTAGAGAAAGCTAAGTTGAAATATGATGGAAGTAACTTTGTTGACTGGGCCCGTAATCTGAGGATTATCCTCACGGCTTCCCAAAAATCATATGTCCTTGATGCACCGCTTGGTGACCAACCAGAAGACATGACCTCGGAAGGCGTTAAGAACGCTTGGGAGGCACGTACTGGAGATTACTCAATAGTTCAATGTGCAATATTGTATGGCTTAGAACCGGGACTTCAAAGACGTTTTGAACGTCATGGAGCATATGAGATGTTCCAGGAGTTGAAGTTTATCTTTCAGAAGAACGCCCGGATCGAGAGGTATGAAACCTCCGATAAGTTCTATGCTTGCAAGATGGAGGAGAACGGGTCTATCAGTGAACATATACTCAGAATGTCTGGGTATTCAACTCGTCTAGCGGAGTTGGGAATTGCCCTTCCGCCAGAGGCGATCACTGACAGAGTTCTTCAATCACTGCCACCTAGTTACAAGAGCTTTGTGATGAACTATAACATGCACGAGATGAACAAGTCAGTCGCTGAGCTGTTTGCGATGCTAAAAGTCGCTGAGTCTGAAATCCAGAAAGAACATCAAGTGTTGATGGTTAATAAAACCACTAGTTTCAAGCAAAATGGCAAAGTTAAGGGCAAGGGCAAGAAGGGTAAAACCAAGAAGGATGGAAAAGCAGTTGCTACTCCTGTAAAGAAGCCCAAGCATGGACCCAAGCCAGAAACTGAGTGCTTTCATTGCAAGGGAACTGGTCACTGGAAGCGGAACTGCCCCAAGTACCTCGCTGACAAGAAGGCGGCCAACGACAAATAAGGTATATATGATATACATGTTATTGATGTGTACCTTACTAGCTCTCGTAGTAGTGCATGGGTATTTGATACCGGTTCGGTTGTTCACATTTGCAACTCAAAGAAGGAACTATGGAATAAACAAAGGCTAGCAATGGACAAAGTGACGATGTGCGTGGGAAATGGTTCCCAGGTTGATGTGATCGCCGTCGGCACGCTCTCTCTTCAATTACCATCGGGATTAGTGACCAACCTGAATAATTGTTATTTAGTGCCTGCGTTAAGCATGAACATTATATCTGGATCTTGTTTATTGCGAGATGGTTACTCATTTAAATCA
The DNA here is from genome assembly GCA_022496015.1 of Hordeum marinum. Lineage (NCBI taxonomy): Eukaryota > Viridiplantae > Streptophyta > Magnoliopsida > Poales > Poaceae > Hordeum > Hordeum marinum. Next base: position 176,900,412 of record CM039676.1, read on the forward strand.
AAGAATAAAGGTTGTTCTATTTATATGAGTAATATCTTTTATGGTCATGCACCCAATGTGAGGGGTTTATTCATATTGAATCTTGATAGTGATGATACACATGTCCATAACATTGATGCCAAAAGATGTAGAATTGATAATGATAGTACCACTTTCTTGTGGCACTGTCGTTTAGGTCATATTGGTGTAAAACGCATGAGGAAGCTCCATGTTGATGGACTTTTGGAGTCACTTGATTTTGAATCACTTGACACATGTGAACCATGCCTCATGGACAAGATGACTAAAACGCCGTTCTCTGGAACAATGGAACGGGCAAGTGACTTATTGGAAATTATACATATTGATGTGTGCGGTCCAATGAATGTTACAGCGAGTGGTGGATATCGTTATTTTCTCACCTTCACTGATGACTTAAGTAGATATGGGTATATTTACTTAACGAAACACAAGTCTGAAACGTTTGAAAAGTTCAAGCAATTTCAGAGTGAAGTTGAGAATCATCATAACAAGAAGATTAAGTTCCCGCGATCTGATCGAGGAGGTGAATATCTGAGTTATGAGTTTGGCAGTCACTTAAGACAATGTGGAATTGTTTCATAGTTGACACCGCCCGGAACACCATAGCGTGATGGTGTGTCCGAACGTCGTAAACGAACCTTATTAGATATGGTGCGTTCTATGATGTCTCTTGCTGATTTGCCACTATCGTTTTGGGGTTATGCATTAGAGACAGCTACATTCACTTTAAATAGGGCACCATCAAAATCCGTTGAGACGCCGCCATATGAACTATGGTTTGGCAAGAAGCCAAAGTTGTCGTTTCTTAAAGTTTGGGGATGTGATGCTTATGTCAAAAAGCTTCAGCCTGAAAAGCTAGAACCCAAAGTGGAGAAATGCGTCTTCATAGGATAACTGAAAGAGACAGATGAGTATACCTTCTATTAGATCCGAAGGCAAAGTGTTTGTCGCTAAGAACGGAACATTTCTTGAGAAAGAGTTTCTCTCGAAAGAATTGAGTGGGAGGAAAATAGAGCTTGATAAGGTTATTGAACCTTTACTTCAACCACAAAGTAGCATAGCGCAGAAAGATGTTTCTGTGGAAACTACGACGGTAGAAGAGGAAGTTAATGATGATGATCATGAAGCTTCGGATCAAGCTACTATTGAACCTCATAGGTCGACAAGGCCGCATACTACTCCTGAGTGGTACGGCAACCTTGTCTTGGAGGTCATGTTGTTGGACAATAATGAACCTACGAGCTATGGAGGAGTAGTGATGGGCCCGGATTCCGAGAAATGGTTAGAGGCCATGAAATCTGAGATGGGATCCATGTATGAAAACAAAGTATGGACTTTGGAAGTATTACCTGAAGGGTGAAAGGCCATTCAGAACAAATTGATCTTTAAGAAGAAGACAGACGCGGATGGTAATGTCACCGTCTATAAAGCTCGACTTGTGGCAAAGGGTTTTTCACAAGTTCAAGGAGTTGACTACGATGAGACTTTCTCACCCGTAGCGATGCTTAAGTCTGTCAGAATCATGTTAGCAATAGCTGCTTATTTCGACTATGAAATTTGGCAGATGGATGTCAAAACAACGTTCCTCAACGGTTTCCTTGAGGAAGAGTTGTATATGATGCAACCCGAAGGTTTTGTCGATCCAGAGAATGCTGACAAAGTTTGCAAACTCCAGCGATCCATTTATGGACTTGTGCAAGCATCTCAGAGTTGGAATAAGCGCTTTGATGAGGTGATCAAAGCGTTTGAGTTTATACAAGTTTACGAAGAAGCTTGTATTTACAAGAAAGTGAGTGGTAGCTATATAGCGTTTCTAGTATTATATGTGGATGACATATTGCTGATTGGAAACAATATAGAAATGCTGGAAAGCGTGAAGGAATATTTGAACAAGAGTTTTTCAATGAAGGACCTAGGAGAAGCTGCTTTCATATTAGTCATTAAGATCTATAGAGATAGAGCGAGATGCTTAATAGCACTTTCACAGAGCACATACCTTGATAAAGTTTTGAAGAAGTTCAAAATGGATCAGTCCAAGAAGGGGTTCTTGCCTGTGTTACAAGGTGTGAAGTTGAGTAAGACTCAATGCCCAGTAACTGCAGAAGATAGAGAAAAGATGAGTGTCATCCCCTATGCTTCAGCCATAGGCTCTATCATGTATGCAATGCTGTGAACAAGACCCGATATCAGCCTTGCCATAAGTATGGCTGGAAGATTTCAAAGTGATCCTGGAACGGAGCACTGGCAAGCGGTAAAAAATATCCTTAAGTACCTAAAAAGGACTAAGGAAATGTTTCTCGTTTATGGAGGTGATGAAGAGCTCGTCGTAAAGGGTTATGTCGATGCAAGCTTTGATACTGATCCGGACGACTCTAAGTCGCAAACCGGATACGTATTTATTCTTAACGGGGGAGCGGTAAGCTGGTGCAGTTCCAAGCAAAGCGTGGTAGCTGATTCTACGTGCGAAGCGGAATACATCGCAGCCTCGGAGGCGGCAAAGGAACATGTCTGGATGAAGCAGTTCATGACAGATCTTGGAGTAGTGCCCAGTGCACTGAATCCAATGAGCCTGTTCTGTGATAACACTGGTGCCATTGCTCTGGCCAAGGATCCAAGGTTTCACAAGAGGACCAGACATATAAAGCGACGCTTCAACTCCATCCGATATTACATCGAGGAGAAGGACATAAATAGTTGAAAAGTGCACACGGATCTGAATGTTGTAGACCCGTTGACTAAACCTCTTCCAAGAGCTAAACATGATCAACACCAGAACTGCATGGGTGTTCGATTCATTACAATGTAAATCACATAGTGATGTGAGCTAGATTATTGACTCTAGTGCAAGTGGGAGACTGTTGGAAATATGCCCTAGAGGCAATAAATAAAGTGTGTATTATTATATTTCCTTGTTCATGATAATTGTTTATTATCCATGCTAGAATTGTATTAATTGGAAACATGGATACATGTGTGGATACATAGACAAACACAATGTCCCTTGTATGCCTCTAGTGAACTAGCTCGTTGATTAAAAGATGGTTAAGGTTTCCTAGCTATGGACATGAGATGTCATTTGATAACGGGATCACATCATTAGGAGAATGATGTGATCGACAAAACCCAAACTACAAACATAGCTTATGATCGTGTCAGTTTATTGCTACTGTTTTCTACATGTCAAGTATATGTTCCTATGACCATGAGATCATGCAACTCACGGACATTGGAGGAGTGCCTTGTGTGTATCAAACATCGCAACGTAACTGGGTGACTATAAAGGTGCTCTACAGGTATCTCCGAGGGTGTCTGTTGAGTTGGCATGGATCAAGACTGGGATTTGTTACTCCGTGTGACGGAGAGGTATCTCAAGGCCCACTCGGTAATACAACATCACAATAAGCCTTGCAAGCAATGTGACTAATTGTTAGTTGCGGGTTCTTGTATTATGGAACGAGTAAAGAGACTTGCTGGTAACGAGGTTGAACTAAGTATGGAGATACCGACGATCGAACCTCGGGCAAGTAACATACCGAAGAACAAAGGGAACATCATACGTGATTAATTGAATCCTTGACATAGAGGTTCAACCGATAAAGATCTTCATAGAATATGTAGGAACCAATGTGGACATCCAGGTCCCGCCATTGGTTATTGACCGTAGAGGTGTCTCGGTCATGTCTACATAGTTCTCGAACCCGCAGGGTCTGCACACTTAAGGTTTGGTGACGTTTCTGTAGTATAGAGTTATGTATGGTGGTGACCGAAGTTTGTTTGGAGTCCTAGATGATATCCCGGATGTCACGAGGAGCTCTATAATGGTCCGGAGGTAAAGATTCATATATAGGAAGTCCTGTTTTGGTCGCCGGAAAAGTTTTGGGCTCATCGGTAGTGTACCGGGAGTGTCGGTAGTGTACCGGGAGGCCTCCGGGAGGGGTATTTCGACCCAAGAGGCTTCATGGGCTGTGGGAGAGTGAATATCAGCCCTTAGTGGGCTTGTGGAAACTCCCACACAAGGCCCATGTGACTGGAGGAAAAAACCCAAAGAGAAAAAGTGGAAAAAGGCAAAATAGGGTGAATCCTAGTCCTATTAGGATTGGAGGTGGACTCCACCTCCACCAGCTTGGTTCGGCCGAAGCTCTTGGCTTGGAAGCCAAGGCTGCCTCCTCTCCTCCTATATATACTAGAGGGTTTTGGGTTTTTGCACTAGTTTTTCAGCCACGTGCTACCCGTTCCTCTAGTGCATAGTTTCTCCTCTAGATCGGATTTCTGTAGTGCTTAGGCGAAGCCCTGCTGGAATTGTTCCACCACCATCGCCGGAGCGCCGTCATGCTGCCGGCGAACTCTTCTACCTCTCCTCTCTCTCTTACTGGATCAAGATGGTGGAGATCGTCATTAAGCTATACGTGTGCTGAACGCGGAGGTGCCGTCCGTTCGGCGCTAGATCGGAATGATCGTGATCAAGTTCGTGGGACGGATCATGATCAAGTTCGTGGGACGGATCGTGATTTGATTGCGGGATGGATCATGATTGGATCGCGGGAAGCACGGCGATTTGGATCGCGAAGACGTTCGACTACACCAACCGCGTTTCTTAACGCTTCCCGCTTAGCGATCTACAAGGGTATGTAGATCCACTCTCCCTCTCGTAGATGCTCATCACCATGGATAGATCTGCGTGTGCGTAGGAAATTTTTTGTTTCCCATGCAACGTTCCCCAACAATCCTGGCGGCAACCAGCCCGTCTACGACACCCTCGCAGCCAACCTGCGGGCGGCCAAGGTAGCCTACGAGGACCTGGCTACTTTGCTAGGCAAAGAGCGCACCTCGCACGAGTGGCACATCAAAGATCTCATCGATACCGCCAGCGAGCAGCAACTCCTGCTCATCTCTAGAGGAGCCGCCTTCGAGGGTCCTCGTCCCGAGGGCGAGGACATTGGGGCTGCCAGCCGTCAGCTAGCTCAACACTCCTGCTCCCCTCGCGTCTCCGGCCCACTTGGTCGAGGCAAGTAACCCCCGGAGCTCCCAGCTGCCTGAGAACGAGCAACTGACCGTGAACAGCCGACACAGCAACGACCCGACTCGTTGTTGGGGAACGTCGCATGGGAAACAAAAAATTTCCTACGCACACGCAAACCTATCCATGGTGATGAGCATCTACGAGAGGGAGAGTGGATCTACGTACCCTTGTAGATCGCTAAACGGGAAGCGTTAAGAAACGCGGTTGGTGTAGTCGAACTTCTTCGCGATCCAAATCGCCGAGCGTCCCGCGATCCAATCATGAACCGTCCCGCAAACACATCATGATCCGTCCCGCGAACTCATCACGATCCGTCTCACGATCTTGATCATGATCTGTCCCGCGAACTCATCATGATCCGTTCCGTGATCACATCACGAACCGTCTCGCGATCTCGATCACGGTCCTTCCGATCTAGCGCCGAACGGACGACACCTCCGCGTTCAGCACACGTGCAGCTTGATGACGATCTCCACCATCTCGATCCAGCGAGAGGAGGTGGAGAGGAGAGAGAGTTCACCGGCAGCGTGACGGCGCTCCGGTGATGGTGGTGGAACAATTCCGGCAGGGCTTCGCCTAAGCGCTGTAGAAAATAGATCTAGAGGAGAAACTATGCACCGGTGTAATGGGTAGCACGTGGCCGGAAATTCTGTCCAAAAACCACCCAATCCACTAGTATATATAGGAGGAGAGGAGAGGAGAGGCAGCCAAGGCCTTTGGGTCGGCCGAAATAGGAGGTGGGAAACAATCCTACTTCACCTCCAATCCTAGTTGGAGTAGGATTGCCTCCTATTGGCTGATTTTCCACTTTTTTGCTTTAGGACTTTCTCTCCTACGCCATGGGCATTTGTGGCTGTTTTACCAGCCCACTAAGGGCTGGTTATTATTCTCCCACAGCCCATGGACCTCTTGGGGTCGAAATACCCCTCCCGGAGGCCTCCCGATACACTACCGGCACTCCCGGTACACTACCGGCACTCCCGGTACACTATCGATGAGCCCGAAACTTTTCCGGAAACCAAACTGGGACTTCCTATATATGAATCTTTACCTCTGGACCATTCCGGAGCTCCTCGTGATGTCCGGGATCTCATCCGGGACTCCGAACAAACTTTGGTCACCACCATACATAACTCTACACTACCGAAACGTCATCGAACCTTAAGTGTGCAGACCCTGCGGGTTCGAGAACTATGTAGACATGACCGAGACACCTCTACGGTCAATAACCAATGGCGGGACCTGGACGTCCACATTGGTTCCTACATATTCTACGAAGATCTTTATCGGTCGAACCTCTATGTCAAGGATTCAGTTAATCCCGTATAACGTTCCCTTTGTTCTTCGGTATGTTACTTGCCCGAGATTCGATGGTCTGTATCTCCATACCTAGTTCAACCTCGTTACCGGCAAGTCTCTTTACTCGTTTCGTAATACAAGATCCCGCAACTAACAATTAGTCACATTGCTTGCAAGGCTTATTGTGATGTTGCATTACCGAGTGGGCCCCGAGATACCTCTCCGTCACACGGAGTAACAAATCCCAGTCTCGATCCATGCCAACTCAACAGACACCATCGGATATACCTGTAGAGCACCTTTATAGTCACCCAGTTACATTGCGACGTTTGATACACACAAGACACTCCTCCGATATCTGTGAGTTGCATGATCTCATGGTCATAGGAACACATACTTGACATGCGGAAAACAGTAGCAATAAACTGACACGATCATATGCTATGTTTGCAGTTTGGGTCTTGTCCATCACATCATTCTCCTAATGATGTGACCCTGTTATCAAATGACATCTCATGTCCATGGCTAGGAAACCTTAACCATCTTTTGATCAACGAGCTAGTCTATTAGAGGCATACTAGGGACATGGTTTTGTCTATGTATCCACACATGCATCTAAGTCTCCGATCAATACAATTATAGCATGGATAATAAACGATTATCCTGAACAAGGAAATATGATAATAAATAATTTATTATTGCCTCTAGGGCATATTTCCAACAGTCTCCCACTTGCACTAGAGTCAATAATCTAGTTCACATCACCATGTGATTCGCATTGTTATGAATCTAACACCCAACGAGTTCTGGGGCTCGATCATGCTTTGCATGTGAGCGAGGTCTTATAGTCAACGGGTCTGTAACATTCAGATCCGTGTGCACTTTGCAAATACCTATGTCAAACTGTAAACACTGCTACCACACTCCGCTCGGTACTATTCCAAATGGCTGCTCCACTATACGTATCCAGATTGCTACTACGAGTCATCCGGATTAGTGTTAAAGCTTGTATCGACGTAACTCCTTACGACGAACTCTTTATCACCTCCATAATCGAGAAACATCTCCTCCGTCTCTTAGTTACTGAGGATAATCTTGACCGCTGTCCAGTGATCCACTCCTGGTTCACTCTTGTACCCCCTGACGGACTCATGGCAAGGCACACACAGGTGCGGTACACAACATGGCATAATATAGAGCCTATGGCTAAGGCATAGGGGACGACGTTCGTCCTTTCTCTTTCTTCTGCCATTGTCGAGCTTTGAGTCTCACTCAACTTTCACACCTTACAAATCAGGCGAGAACTCTTTCTCTGACTGATCCATTTTGAACTCTTTCAAAATCTTGTCAAGGTATGCACTCATTGAAAGTCTCATCGAGCATCTTGATCTATCTCCGTAGATTTTGATGCTCAACAATTAGGTAGCTTCATCCAGGTCTTCCTTTGAAAATCACTTTCCAAATGACCGTTTTATGCTTTCCAGAAACTCTACATTATTTCTGATCAACAATATGTCATCCACATATACTTATCAGAAATTCTATAGTGCTCCCACTCACTTTATTGCAAATACAAGTTTCTCGTAAACTTTGTATAAACATCAAAACTTTGATCACCTCATCAAAGCGTATATTCCAACTCCGAGATGCTTGCTTCAGTCCATGGAAGGATCACCGAAGCTTGCACACCTTTTAGCATCCTTAGGCCTGACAAAACCTTTTGGTTGTATCACATACAACCTTTCCTCAAGTAAACCGTTAAGGAAACGATGTTTTGACATCCATCTGCCAGATTTCATAATTGAAAACATAGCAACTTCTAACATAATTCCAACAGACTTTAGCACCACTACGAGTGAGAAAGTCTCATCGTAGTCAACTCCTTGAACTTGTCACAAACATATTTGCAACAAGTCGGGCTTTACAAATAGTGACATTCACCATTAGTGTTTGTCTTCATTTTAAAGATCCATTTGTACTCAACAACCTGCCGTCCAACGAGCAAGTCTACCAAAGTCTACACTTGGTTTTCATACATGGATCCTATCTCAGATTTCATGGCCTCCAACCATTTGTCAGAATCCGGGCCCATCATCGCTTCTCCATAGCTCGTAGGTTCATCGTTTGTCCAACAACATGACCTCCAAGACAGGGTTGTCATACCACTTAGGAGCAGTACACATCCTTGTCGACCTACGAAGTTCGATAGTAACTTGATCTTGAAGCTTCATGATCATCATCATTAACTTCCTGTTCAACTAACGTAGGCTTCACAGAAACAACATCCTGCGCTGTTCTACTCTCTGGTTGAACAAAGTTTAAACAACCTCATCAAGTTCTATCTTCCTCCCACTTAATTCTTTCGAGAGAAACTTTTCCTCGAGAAAGGATCCGTTTTAGTAACAAACACTTTGCACTTGGATTTGAGATAGAAGGTTCACCCAACTGATCTTAGGGTATTCTATGAAGATGCATTTGTCCGCCTTGGGTTCGACCTCATTAGGTGAAAACATTTTCCACACAAGTGTGGTAGCCCCAAGTATTAAGAAATGACAGCTTAGGTTTCTATCAAACCATAATTCACATGGTGTCATCTCAACGGATTTAGATGGTGCCCTATTTAAAGTGAATGCAGTTGTCTCTAATGCATAACCCCAAAATTATAGTAGTAAAACGACAAGAGACATCATAGCACGCACCATGTCCAATAGAGCATAACTATGATGTCCGGACACACCATCACACTATGGTGTTCCAGGTGGCGTTTAGTTGTGAAACAACTTTCACATTGTCTTAAGTTGTATGCCAAACTCGTGACTCAGATATTCACCTCCACGATCATATCGCAGTCATTTTTATCTTCTTGTCACGATGATCTTTAAACTTCACTCTGAATTTGCTTGAACCTTTCAAACGATTCAGACTTGTGTTTCATTAAGTAAATATACACTATATCTACTCAAATCATCAGTGAAGGTAAAAAATAACGATATCCACTGCACGCTACAAGACTCACTAGATTGCATACATCAACATGTATCATTTCCAATGAATCACTTGCCCGCTCCATCCAACGGGGTCCTTTAGTCATCTTGCCCAAGAGGCATGGTTCGCATGTCTCAACCGATTCGAAATCGAATGACTCCAAATATCCATCACCATGGAGTTTCTTCATGCGCTTTATACCAATATGACATTTTGCGGCAGTGCCACAAGTATGTGGTACTGTCATTATTTAACTTTGTATCTTTTGACATCAATGTTATGAACATGTGTATTACTACGATCAAGATTTCAACAAACCATTCTCACTGGGTGCATGACCATTGAAGGTATTATTCATGTAAACAGAATAACTATTATTCTCTGACTTAAATGAATAACCGTATTGCAACAAACATGATCTAATCATGTTCATGCTCAACGCAAAACACCAAATAACATTTATTTAGGTTCGTCACTAATCCTGAAGGTAGAGAGAGCGTGCGATGTTGTTCACATCAACCTTGGAAACATTTCCAACACACATCGTCACCTCACCCTTAGCTAGTTCTTCGTTTATTCCGTAGCTTTTATTTCGAGTTACTAACATTTAGCAACCGAACCGGTATCCAATACCCAGGTGCTACTAGGAGTACTAGCAAGGTACACATCAATAACTCGTATATCAAATATACTTTTGTCAATGTTGCCAGCCTTCTTATCTACCAAGTATCTAGGGTTGTTCCGCTTCAGCGACCTCTCACCTCATAATAGAAGCACTTAGTCTCGGGTTTGAGTTCAACTTTGGGTTGCTTCGGTGGAGCAGCAACTGACTTGCTATCCATGAAGTTTCCCTCCTTGCTCTTGCCCTTTTCGAAACTAGTGGTTTGATTAACCATCAACACTTGACGCTCCTTCTTGATTTCTACCTTCGCGGTGTCAAACATCGCAAACAGCTCAGGGATCAATACTTCTATCCCTGGTGTATTATAGTTCATCACTAAGTTCTAGTAGCTTTAGTGACAGTGACTTGGAGAACTATATCAATCGCTATCTTATCTGGAAGATCAACTCCCACTTGATTCAAGCGATTGTAGTACCCAGACAATCTGAGTACATGCTCAACGATTGAGCTATTCTCCTTCATCTTACAGGCAAAGAATCTTGTTGGAGATCTCATATCTTGCAACACAGGCACGAGCCTGAGATCACAATCTCTGCTCCTAGAACATCTCATATGTTCCGTGACATTCAAAACGTTTTGGAGCCTCAATTCAAAGCCGTAATGCATGACGCACTAAACTATCAAGCAGTCATCGAAACGTGCCTGTCAGATGTTCACAACATCTATAGACGATGCTAGAGGGGGTGGCACACTGAGTGGTGCATTAAGGACATAAGCCTTCTGTGCAGCAATGAGGACAATCCTCAGATCACGGACCCAGTCCGCAATATTGCTACCAACATCTTTCAACTCTATTTCTCTAGGAACATATAAAAATTTAAGGGAGCTACAGCGTGAGCTAGTAATCTACAACATAATTTGCAAAGACACTATTGACTATGTTCATGATAATGAGTTCAATTAATCATATTACTTAAGAACTCCCACTCAAATTGACATCCCTCGGGTCATTCGAGTGGTACATGATCCAAATTCACCAACTCAAGTCCGATCATCACGTGAGTTAAGGTGGCTTCAATGGTGAACATCATTATGTTGATCATATCCACTATATGACTCATGCTCGACCTTTCGGTCTCTTGTGTTTCGAGGCCATGTATGTACATGCTAGGCTCGTCAAGTTTAACCCGAGTGTCCTGCGCGTGCAAATCTGGCTTGCACCCGTTGTATGTGAACGTAGAGTCTATCACACTCGATCATCACGTGGTGTCTCAACACGACGAACTTTCGCAACGGTGCACACTCGGGGAGAACACAGTTCATCTTGAAATTCAAGTTAGGGATCACCTTATAATGCTACCGCCGTACTAAGAAAAACAAGGTGCATAAAAGGATTAACATCTCATGCAATTCAGAAGTGACATGATATGGCCATGAACTTGTGTTTAAGATCTCCATCTTCGAAACACCGGCATGATCTCCATCGTCACCGGCACAACACCATGATCTCCATCATCTTGATCTCCATCAATGTGTTGCCATTGGGGTTGTGGCGCCAGCCCTGCTTCTACTTCTATTGCTACTGCTTAGCGATAAAGTAAAGCATTACATAGCGCTTAATGATTGACACGTAGGTCATACAATAATTAAAGACAACCCTATGGCTCCTGCCGGTTGCCGTACTCATCGACATGCAAGTCGTGAAATTCTATACATCACATGATCATCTCATACATCACATATATCTCATCATGTAATTGGCCATATCACATCACAACATACCCTGCAAAAACAAGTTAGACGTCCTCTAATTGTTGTTGCATGTTTTACATGGCTGCTACGGGTATCTAGCAAGAACGATTCTCACCTACGCATAAACCACAACGGTGATACATAGATTGCTTTTCAACCTTCTCAAGGACCGCCTTTGTCGGATCCGATCCAACTAAAGTGAGAGAAACTGTCACCCGCAAGCCATCTAAGCAACAAGTTGCGTCGAGGGAACCGGTCTCTCGTAAGCGTACGAGTAATGTTGGTCCGGGCCGCTTCATCTCACAATCCCGCTGAACCAAAACCGACCAAGGGAGGAAGCAATTTAAGCATCAACGCCCACAAACCTTTTGTGTTATACTCGAGATCTCATCGAACCATCAACCTAGCTCATGATGCCACTGTTGGGGAACGTCGCATGGGAAACAAAAATTTCCCTACGCACACGCAAACCTATCCATGGTGATGAGCATCTACGAGAGGGAGAGTGGATCTACGTACCCTTGTAGATCGCTAAACGGGAAGCGTTAAGAAACGCGGTTGGTGTAGTCACGCGGTTGGTGTAGTCACGATCTGTCCTGCGAACTCATCATGATCCGTTCCGTGATCACATCACGAACCGTCTCGCGATCTCGATCACGGTCCTTCCGATCTAGCGCCGAACGGACGACACCTCCGCGTTCAGCACACGTGCAGCTTGATGACGATCTCCACCATCTCGATCCAGCGAGAGGAGGTGGAGAGGAGAGAGAGTTCATCGGCAGCGTGACGGCGCTCCGGTGATGGTGGTGGAACAATTCCGGCAGGGCTTCGCCTAAGCGCTGCAGAAAACCGATCTATAGGAGAAACTATGCACCGGGGTAACGGGTAGCACATGGACGGAAATTCTGTCCAAAAACCACCCAATCCACTAGTATATATAGGAGGAGAGGAGAGGAGAGGAAGCCAAGGCCTTTGGGTCAGCCGAAATAGGAGGTGGGAAGCAATCCTACTTCACCTCCAATCCTTGTTGGAGTAGGATTGCCTCATATTGGCTGATTTTCCACTTTTTTGCTTTAGGACTTTCTCTCCTACGCCATGGGACTTTGTGGATGTTTTACCAGCCCACTAAGGGATGGTTATTATTCTCCCACAGCCCATGGACCTCTTGGGGTCGAAATACCCCTCCCGGAGGCCTCCCGATACACTACCGGCACTCCCGGTACACTACCGATGAGCCCGAAACTTTTCCGGAAACCAAACTGGGACTTCCTATATATGAATCTTTACCTCCGGACCATTCTAGAGCTCCTCGTGACGTCCGGGATCTCATCCGGGACTCTGAACAAACTTCGGTCACCACCATACATAACTCTACATTACCGAAATGTCACCGAACCTTAAGTGTGTAGACCCTGCGGGTTCGAGAACTATGTAGACATGACCGAGACACCTCTACGGTCAATAACCAATGGCGGGACCTGGACGTCCACATTGGTTCCTACATATTCTACGAAGATCTTTATCGGTCGAACTTCTATGTCAAGGATTCAGTTAATCCCTTATAACGTTCCCTTTGTTCTTCGGTATGTTACTTGCCCGAGATTTGATCGTCGGTATCTCCATACCTAGTTCAACCTCGTTACCAGCAAGTCTCTTTACTCGTTCCGTAATACAAGATCCCGCAACTAACAATTAGTCACATTGCTTGCAAGGCTTATTGTGATGTTGCATTACCGAGTGGGCCCCGAGATACCTCTCCGTCACACGGAGTAACAAATCCCAGTCTCGATCCATGCCAACTCAACAGACACCATCGGATATACCTGTAGAGCACCTTTATAGTCACCCAGTTACGTTGCGATGTTTGATACACACAAGACACTCCTCCGATATCTGTGAGTTGCATGATCTCATGGTCATAGGAACACATACTTGACATGCGGAAAACAGTAGCAATAAACTGACACGATCATATGCTACGTTTGTAGTTTGGGTCTTGTCCATCACATCATTCTCCTAATGATGTGACCCCGTTATCAAATGACATCTCATGTCCATGGCTAGGAAACCTTAACCATCTTTTGATCAATGAGCTAGTCTATTAGAGGCATACTAGGGACATGGTTTTGTCTATGTATCCACACATGCATCTAAGTCTCCGATCAATACAATTATAGCATGGATAATAAACGATTATCATGAACAAGGAAATATGATAATAACTTATTTATTATTGCCTCTAGGGCATATTTCCAACACTCGTAGCTACCACCACGACGAGGTGCCGACTGGCGGTAGCTGGTGCAGCCGCATGCACACTTCGCTCCCGCGACGGGAGCCGGCGCGGTCTGTCCTGACGTCCGTCCGCCCGGAGCTAGTGGCCTGGCTCGGACCACGGGTCCCCCCCAACGAGAACGACGCACACCTCTACCTCGACCATCTGGCATAGTCGGCCTTCCTCGAGGAGGAGGGCTCAATCGGTCCGTCATGCTTTGGCCCCCGGATCTATACCAACCCATTCCCAACCGGCTTCACCTTTCCCCGGGACACCCTGAAGTACAACGGGGCCGCCAAGCCCGAGGACTGGCTGATCGACTATACCACCGCGGTCGGTATGGCCAGTGGGAGTAAGCGTGTAGCCGTCTGCTACGCTCCCCTCATGTTGATCGGCTCGGCTCATACCTGGCTTAACAGCCTGGCAGCCGGTAGAATTAACACCTGGACTGATTTCGAAGAAGCGTTCGTTCACAACTTCACCGGCACCTAAAAGCGGCCTGGCCGCCCCCGTGAACTAGCCATGTCCGTTCAGGGTCCCGACGAGCCTCTCCGCGACTACCTCACCTGATGGACGTAGCTCCGCAACTCCTATGAAGGAGTACACGAGGTGCATGCCATCTAGTTCTTCATCGAGGGCTGCCGAGATGGCACCTACCTCAAGCACAAGCTCCTGTGCTCTGAGCCGGCTATGCTGGCAGACCTCATGGCCAAGGCAGAAAAGTACGCCACGGCCGACTCCGCAATCCGGGTCAAGGGCACCACGCCCACCAAGGCGGGTCCGCCACCGGCGGCATCACGACTGGTAGCATCACGACCGGCAGCCACAGAACAACAAGCGCAAGGCCGACCAGCCCAACCCCCGCTACGGGAGCCGGCAAGTCGCCACCATCGAGGAAGAGGAGCCGGCTGCCCAGCCTTCCAGCCAGCATCAGCGCACCGGCAAGGCTGCTTGGCAGCCCAAGCTCACCTTCGAGCAAATAGTCGACCTCCCCTGTAAGAATCATTCCGGAGCCAAGCCCTCCACGGACACACTCCGGCAGTGCAGCTTCTCACAACGACTGGCCCGGGGGGACGGGCTCCCGGCTCCTCCCGTGCCGCCTGCCCGAGCACCAGAGCCGGTTCCGGCTCCCGTTCCTGCGCCGACTCCGGCTGCGGCCCAGAACGACGGTCGCCTGCTCGACCAGTTCCCCAACCGAGACGGTTCCTACGTCGTCTTCACCAGTGAAGAGATGGACAAGCACGCTTAGCGCCGGCTCCACCGCAAGGTGAATGCCACCATTCCCGCGACTCCCCAGTTCATGCACTGGTCCGAGAAGCCGGTTACCTGGAGCCGGGCAGACCACCCGGCCGTAATGCTGAATCCCGACAGCTACACTCTCGTCCTCGACCCCACCATCGCCTTCGAGAGGCGCACCTACCACTTCTCGTGGGTGTTAATCGATGGCGACAGCAGCTTCAACATCCTCTACCTAGACATGATGCTAAAGCTAGGGCTCAAGGTAGAAGATCTACCGGCGAGCCAGACGGTTTTTCACAGCATCGTGCCGGGAAAGTCCTGCTCCCCCATTGGCAAGATCAAGCTCGATGTTCTCTTTGGCAACCACAACCACTTTCGCCGCGTGCCGATATGGTTCGAGGTGGTGGACCTTGACAATCCCTACCACGCGCTGCTGGGTCGCCCAGCTCTCGTCAAGTTCATGGTCGTTCCCCACCATGGCTACCTCAAGCTCAAGATGCCAGGCCTCAAGGGCATCATCACCATTGCTGGCGACTACAAAATGTCTATCGAGCGCGCGCGAGATGATGGCCGGCTGGCCGAGGCCCTAGAGATAGCAGAGGAGAAGCGGCAGCTCGACCGACTCGTAGCCCTCGCCGCTAGCCAGCCGGCCGTGCCCGTGCCTCCATCCCAGTCGGTCGGTGAAGCTTTGTTCCAGTCGTCCAAGGACACCAAACAAGTGCTACTCGACCCGGCCAACCCCAAGCAGTGCATCACCATTGGCTCCCGCCTCAACAACAAATAGGAAAGCGAGCTCGTCAACTTCCTCCATGAGAATTGGGACATCTTTGCGTGCCCCCCCAAGGACATGCCGGGTGTTTCGAGGAAGTTCGCCGAGAACAAGCTTCATGTACGGCCGGATGCAAAACCGGTCAAGCAACCCCCGTGTCGTTTCTCTAAGGAGAAGCGGCGCACTATAGGAGAAGAGATCGCCCGGCTGCTCGCAGCGGCTTCATCATGCAAGTTTTCCACCCGGACTGGCTGGCCAACCCATTCCTGGTGTTGAAGAAGAATAAGACCTGGCGCATGTGCATCGACTACACTAGCCTGAACAAGGCATGTCCGAAGGACCCGTTCACCCTGCCGCGGATTGATCAAGTCAACTACTCCACGGCCGGCTGTGATCTGCTATCCTTCTTGGATGCCTACTCTGGCTACCACCAGATCAAGCTGGACCCGGACGACCGGCTCAAGACCTCCTTCATCACTCCCTTTGGAGCCTACTGCTACATCACCATATCCTTTGGCCTGAAGAATGCAGGCACAACCTTTCAGCATTGCACGCAGAAGTGTCTCCTATCTCAGATAGGGAGGAACATCCACATCTACATTGACGACATCGTCGTCAAGACCAAGAAGCACTTGAGCCTCCTCGACGATCTCCGGGAGATGTTCGCGAATTTGCGCAAGTACAAGATCAAGCTCAACCCAGAGAAGTGCGTCTTCAGAGTGCTAGCTGGCCAGCTCCTATGTTTCTTCATGTCCGCTTGCGACATCGAAGCTAACCCAAAGAAGATTAGGGTGATCAAGAGCATGCCCAAGCCAACCCGGCTCCACGATGTCCAGAAGTTCACCGGCTGCCTCACCTCGCTCAGCCGGTTCATCAACTGGCTGGGAGAGAAGGCCCTGCCCCTCTACAGGCTCCTGTGGAAGATGGCTCTCAGCGAGCCAGACCGCGACCCCACAAAGAAGCCAACTATGTTTGACTGGCCCGACGAGGCAGACGAGGCCTTCCACGGCCTCAAACGAGCTCTCACTAGCGCGCCCATCCTGGCCGTGCCGGTTGAGAAGGAACCCTTACTCGCCTACATCACGACAACCACTCGCGTTATCAACGTCATCCTGGTGGTGGAGTGGCTAGAGGAGGGCAAGATGCTGCCGGTCCAGCGCCCCGTCTACTACCTCAGTGAGGTGCTTTCCACGTCGAAGCAGAACTACCCCCACTACCACAAGATGTGCTACGACATATACTTCGCTGCCAAGAAGGTCATGCAGTACTTCCAAGAGCACACCATCACTGTGGTAAGCACGGCCCCGCTCGACGAGATCATGAGCGGCCGGGACTCCACCGGCCGGATCACCAAATGGGTCATCGCCCTCACTGACCCCGAGATCTGGTACGAACCGCGCACCACCATCAAGTCGAAGGCGATGGACGACTTCCTCGTCGACTGGGCGGAGACCGAGTTTGTGCCGCCTCCTCCAGAATCCACTCATTGGCGCATGCACTTCGATGGCTCGAAGATGAGGACCGACCTGGGAGCCGGCATAGTCCTCTCCTCCCCGAAGGAGACCAACTCAAGTATGCTCTTCAGATCCACTTTGCCGCCTCCAACAACGTGGCCGAGTATGAGGCGCTCGTCCATGGCCTCCGGCTCGCCAAGGAGATTGGCATCACACGCATCCTATGCTTCGGTGACTCCGACCTCATGGTGCAGCAGGCCTCTGGCAACTGGGACGCCAGAGATGCCAACATGGCCAGGTATCGCTTCCTCGTCCGGCAGCTCACCGGATCCTTCGAGAGCTGTGAGTTCCATCATGTCCCACGGGAGGACAACAAGGGGGCCGATATGCTGGCAAAGATCGACTCCACCTGCAGGCCATCCCAGCCGGCGTCTCCCTCGAACGTCTGCTTAAGCCATCGATTAAGCCCTCCCCCAAACTGGAGTCCATCTTCGTGCCGGCTAACGCAGCCGACCCATCGGCGGCTCCGGCTACCCAGCTAGCACCATCAGTACTAGCTGCACCACCGGCTCCACCAACTCCGGTGGCCTGACCGACACCATTAGTGCCGGCATCCCAGCCGGCACCGCCAGATCCAACCGTCAAGCCATCCGCTTCTTTAGCGGCCGGCTCCGAACCCGCAACCATCATGATGGCAATCGACGTCCACCCCGCTGCCTTAGTCCCAGGGGCTGGCGAGCCGGACCCGGGGACTGGTCACCTAGACCCGGGGCTCCCGCTGCATCCAACACCCCACTTGAGCCCGAGCCGGCTCCCGTCTCGGCTCCCTCATGGGCCCAACCCATCTTAGCGTTCCTCCTGCACGGCGAACTCCCTCCTGACGAGGCCACAACAAGTCAGATCCAACGTCGAGCCCCAGCCTACAACGTCATCAACCATGAGCTGGTTCATCGTAGCACCACCGACATCTTCCAACGCTGCATCGAGCCAGAGAAAGGGCAAGAAATCCTCCTCGACATCCACCAGGGCTAGTGCAGTCACCACACCGCCTCCAGAACCCTGGTGGCTAAGGCATCCCGCCATGGTTTCTACTGGCTGACTGCCTTGGAAGAGGCCAAGTAGCTGGTCGACAAGTGCGAGGGCTACCGGCAATTCAGCACGCAGAGCCACCTGCCGGCTACGGCCCTCCAGACCATCCCCCTCTCATGGCCTTTTGCCGTCTGGGGGCTGGACATGGTGGGACCTTTCAATACCGCATGAGGCGACATGACACATTTGTTGGTAGCCATCGAGAAATTCACCAAGTGGATCGAGGCCTGGCTAATCAAGAAGTTGGACGGCCCCACGGCCGTCCGGTTCATCGAGGACATTACAGTCCGCTACAGCATCCCCCACAGCATCATCATCGATAATGGCACGAACTTCACCAAGGGTGCACTAGCGCGTTTCTGCACCAAGCAAGGTATCCGACTCGACCTGGTGTCTGTTTCTCACCCACAGTCCAACAGCCAGGTCGAGAGGGCGAACGGCCTGATCCTGGCCAGCATCCGGCCATGGCTTGTGGCGCCGCTGGTTAGGTTAGCCGGCTACTAGATCGAAGAGTTGTCGACTATCCTCTGGAGCCTCAGGACCACACCCAACCGATCGACCGGCTACGCCCCTTTATTTCTCGTGTACGGGTTCGAGGCAATCATCCCCACCAACATTGAATTCGATTCGCCTCGGGTTGCCCTATATATGGAGAAGGACACGAAGGAGGTGAGAGAAGACGGCGTCGACCTAATCGAAGAAGCACGCGAACTGGCCGTGAGCCGGACGGCCATCTACCAGCAGAAGCTCCGGCACTACCATAGCAAGCGGATCCGGCCACTCTCCTTCCACGAAGGAGACTTGGTGCTCAGACGGATCCAACGAACTGCCGGCCAACACAAGCTGTCCTCCCCATGGGAGGGCCCGTTCATCGTCAGGAAGGCATTACACAACAACACGTACTACCTAATAGATGCCCAGAAGTTGCATAAGCGCAAGAGAAACGCTTCCAGCGAAGAGACGGAGCGCCCATGGAACGCGGAGCTCCTCCGTTTGTTTTACTGCTGAAAAGACCAGTGTATGTATGTATCTTCCCCTTTTGGGCTTATGAATGCAATGGGGGCCCCAGGCCGGCACCTGGGGCACGCCCCCTTTCAATCCCTTCAAAAGGTTTCTCGTTACTTAAGCACGACATTCGGGTCCGGCTCCCTGGCCCCGGGGATCGCCGGCTCTCCTTCGAAGCGGACAAGTAGTGTGACCAAGCGACCCTTTGCTACCCCCCTAACCAGCCACAGGACGACTCTCGGCTGTCCGGCTGATAGGATTGCGGGTAGGAAGGAAATTTTCACACGAAGTCCGTCTAACGAGTAGCAGCTGGACAGGTCGTACCGGACCATGTTGTTTCTAGCAACCGGCCACTACAGGCTCGACCTAGCCCTAGCCGAATGACTCTAAAAACTTGCTTGTTTTCCTAAGGAAGATGCCCCATCCATATCCCAGACCGGCTCCCGGCTAGCCGGCAGGCAGGGCGGAAACAGGAAGGAATCCCGGTGAGAAACACAAGTCAAAAGGCAAAAGGCAAAAGAAGATCCGACATGCATACATTTCTTAACAGGACAAGTTAAAACGATAAAAGTCCACATGCCATAGGTTCATTACAATACACCCCCAGTGGGTGGAAATGCGTCTTAAAAATAGTATTGCAGCAAAAGGAAGAAACAAGTAAATGCACGGGGCGGCTCAAGCTGCCGACGCGTTGCCAACTAGCTCAACGCTTCGCCCAGAAGAAGCTGTGGCCTTCGGGTCCACCTCTGTGGTTTCCGTAGCCCCGACGCCGTCGTCGGGCCTTGTGGGTTGCCGAAGGAGTCCTCGGCGACCAGCTCGCCATCCTCGCCAAGAGTCGATAGAAGTTCGTCCGGGTCAACATAGGAGGCAAGCGCGTTGGCCCGACGGGTAAGGGCACCTTCACGGGCCGCTCATTACGCCGCCAACACATCACGCATGGTGGCCAGCCGATCCATGCCGACGCCGCGATACCATAATGTGACGAACCAGAGCGCCATCTGCGCGCCAGTTCAAGCTGCCGACGCCTTCCAGACCTTGAGCTGAGCCACAAAGTTCTCCAGCCAGAACGCCACGTGGCTCTCCGGGGCCCCATGACCCGACCACAAGGCGGAGATCATCTCCTTACCGGCTGTCTTCAGCCGCTCCACACTGCGCTGAAGGTGGATCAATCGATTCTCCATGGCCAACCCAAGATCCGCCACGTCCCAGCTGGCATCCTCCTCAAGCTCACGCCCGCGTTGCCACAGATACTCCGGGTGGTTTTCCACGGCTCGCTCAGCGTGGCGCTGGGTCTCTGGGAACCGTTCTAAACAAAAAAAGGGGAGAATCAGAAAACATGTCGAGGGCAATAAAAACACAGCTGGCTGAGAAGAAAATCAAGACTCATGCTGGAAGGAATCATCCAGTTCGATGGCAAAATGCAGCGCCGCGTTCTTCTCCCTTGCAAGCGCCGCCTCCGCATTGGCAAGGGCGGCTCCGCACTACTCAAGCACCCTCTCGAGGCGGATCACCTCGCCTTGGAGGGCGACGGTCCGCTGGGCGGCTTCAGCTGCGTGCTTGACAGTGCCTTCCTTGGCCGCCACCTCCCGATGCACGTTCGCGCTCAGGCGCTCCTGGGCCGCCTGCCCATCCACCAGCAGGGCGCCCAGTCGGTCTCACTCCGACGTGATCGCTTGGACGCTCAGCGCCAGCGGGTCCTGCTCGGAGACCACCTCGTCCTTCTCTCCCCTGGAGGGTGCATAGCTTCTCTACAAATGAAAACCAGCAACGGTTACTAAAAATGCACAAGTCCCGGCCCGGCTGCCGAGCAGCCGGCTCGACTCTTGGGGGCTACCCCCACTGGGTGCGCTAGCGCGCCCCCACTGGATCAAGCGTACCTTGGGTCCTATTCAGCTCCTCCTCCAGCTGGTAGAAGCCGTTCTTGCAGCGGTTGTGGATGGCGACCGCTTCATCAAAAAGCTCCTACCACGTGGCGCTCCCTGCCTGCGCCAAGAAGCCAAAGTTAAAGGACTGCAAAAGAAGATCCGACCTGGCTGCCTCGCAGCCGGTCAGCTGGCCCACATCTCGGGGGCTACACCAAGTGGGTGCGCTTGCGCGCCCCCAATAAAAAATTCAATAAAAGTCCAAAAACTCACCTTCGCACGCCGAAGGGCGCTGTCGGTAGCTTCCGCAAACTTGGCCAGTCCTTCGCGGCACTGTGCCAGAATGTTGCCCAGCTCCTCGGGCACCGGGGCCGGGCCGCCGGCAGGCGGAGGTAGGACAGCCGAGACGCGAGCCAGTGCCTTCCAATCCTGGATCACATATAGCATCGTTCTCTGGGATCGGGTCGCCTCCCCGCCTGTGCCGGCATCCTCCATGGCGCCGGCTACCGCCGGACGGTTAACGACCGTGAGGACACAGGAATCAGCACCCGACAGTCCCGTGTCTGGCACCGCCGCTGCCTCCTCTCCCAGCCGGCTCGATGCGATGATCGCGGTAGCCTCCACCTCCACCTCCAAGGTCTACACCTTCGGTGCCGCCTCCGGCGCCACCGGGGCCTCCGGCACGATGACCGCGGCCGGCTCAACGATGGGCGGCGTTGCCTTTGGCTCCACCTATTGGGGGCCCCCAGGGGCCGTCTCGGGGGCTGTCCCTCCTGGCTGGGCCGCTTCTGGCCCGGACGGAGACATGACCGTCTCCGCAGCCGGTCCTCGTGGCTCGCTCGACGAAGGTCTTGATGTGCGAGTCGACTCCGCAGCCGAGTCTGACGCCTGCGCGGGATTCACAAACCTCTTCCGCCTCCCGCCGCTCGGGGCCCTAGAGCATGAGGGTACGCCCTGGGCTCCTAACTTTGAGGCTTGCAGTTCCACGAGCCTCCTCTTCTCCTCATGCAGCATGGCTGCGTGCTCTTGAGCCAGTCGGATGGCGGCCTTCGCCGGGCCAACTGTTGACTCCACATCGTGGAGCTCGATGGGGTCCCTAGAAAAAAGCAAATACTCAAACGCCTTCGCTCGGTGACAACAGGCAAGGCCCGCTTGGCACACGCCGATGGCTTCGTTGCGACCGCCTTCGCTCGCTTGCGAGCCGGCGGTTGGGTCGCCGGCTCCACCTAAGCAGGCCTCTTCCCCCAGCTGGAGGTCTCGGTCGCCTGGGTGCGCGCCAACTGCTCCTCGCTCCACCCGTGTTAGCCCCGCTGAGTTGGGGAGGCGCGTTCAGGATTCAGACGTCATCATCATCATCGTCATTATCATCGGCGGATCTTTGATCATCGGGCCGGAGGGGAACTCACCAGCCGCTCTAGACCCGCCGGCTGCCGGGTCACCCGCCACCTCGGCCGCCTCGGCCTTTCCCGAGGAGTCGACCCCCTCTTCGGCTCTGCCTCCCAGCTCGAAGTCCTCGGAGTCGGACTCGGTGCACTCCGCCTTGAAGATCTGGGGGTGCGGGCCGTCCGGCCTGTTCTGTCAAACGAAAAGCTGCAGTCAGCACGGCAAGTGAGATCGAGGGCCGACTAGAAGGATTCAAAGAGGAAGGAAAAAATCACCTCAACGGGCGTACCAGGGGTGTCAGGCTGCGTCGGTTGTACGACTCCTTGCCAAAGGACCAAGTTCCAGGCTTTAGATTGAAGGTTGTGATGGCGTTCACTCGCGCCACCACTCGAGCCAGCGTCAGCTCGACGGTTGATAGTCGGCAAGGGTCCCACCGGTCGAACATATCACAGATCCGGTGCGGCCTCAACTGGAGGGGCAGCACCCGGCATGCGGTGAAGGCGGCCACCAGGGCGGAGGCGACCAGCCCTTCCCTGCTCCTCATGACCTGGAGCCGGCCCAGCTCATCAAGCGTGGTCCCACGCGGGGCGAGCCCCAACCAGTTCACTCTGCTGGACGGGGCATTGACGAACGCCGACAGCCGGATGTAATCCTGCTGCGGATTGGTGTTCCTCACATAGAAGAATGTCCAGTTCCACCCTTTGATGGAGTTGATGAGGCTGATGTGGGGAAATTGTGGGCTGCGGTAGCACACCACCGCGCCCCCACAGGTGTACGGCTCCTCGTCGTTCTTCTGAGCCTTGAGATAGAAGAGTTTCTTGAAGAGCTCCACGCAGGGAAACATCCCAAGATAGCCCTCGCACAGTGTTACGAAGCTTGTGAGGTAGAGAATGACATTGGGGCCAAGGTGGTACGGTTGGATATCAAAGGTATCCATCAGAAGACGGAAGAAGAGGCTGACCGGCAGGCCGAAGCCACACGAGAAGTGGCAGGCGAAGACGAGATGCTCCCTCGCCTGCGGCTCGGGCACCACCTCGTCGCCCGGCGCCCGAGCGACCACACGCTCCTCCGACGGCAGCATGCAGGCGCGACGGAGCTCCGTGATGACATCCTCCGTGACGATGGAGCCAACCTTGCTTTTGGAGGGGCCATCTTCCATCGCTGCGGCGGGGTGGCAAGCGGACCAAGTGGCGAGCAGACGAGCGGCGATGCAAGACGAGCAAAGAAGGTGAAGAGGAAAAAGACAAAGGGGACAAGTGGAGCGCAACTGCCTCCGCCCCTCGCCCTTCCCCTTTAAATAAGGGGCGACGTCCGGGGGAGGTGGGGATTAACTGTGCCCACTCCCCCGGGATACCCACGCGATCGTGGGCGCCTCGGGCTACGACCATTGCGATCTGGGTGCAGAAGATCTCGGCATGCGACCCGAGGCCTATTGGGCTCCACCCGTGGCCTAGCGGGCTAGGCCTAGGGCAACGTCCCGTCTGCCCATGGGTGCGGGGCCCATGGCATAATTACACCCCGTGTGGCACACCGCGGGCTGGCATAGGATCCGGAGTGACGCGACGGAACCCGAGGCATCGGGGTCAACCGCTGGCTCGATCGGCCGTTCGACTCCGTGCAAGAGGCGGGCACCGTATGAAGGAAGCCGCCGGCTCCCCCTCATCGGGTAGACATGGGCCCCCGCTATCTTCGGGGACTACTGACGGGGTTATTACCCCTAGGTAGGCAAAAGCTAAGGGGTTCTCCCCCCGCTTCAAGAAAAATCACGTTGCCATCTCGTCCTTGGCCGGCTAATGAATTGCCAGCTGCCTCGCGGCCGGCTGGCGCACGACCGGCAGGCTCGTTGTCGGCTGGCTCATGGCCGGCTGGTCAAGGAGCTGGCTCGACCTTGGCCGGCTGCCCCCAGGCCGACTCTTCCATTGACCTTCGGACTGACAAGCCCCCATCCCATCTCTCTGTGTGCACGTACAACGACAAGACAAGACCTCCACGATGAACCCCGGCGTGTCCATAGTGACCGCTGACACACAGGCGTGCATGGCTATAGTGCAGCCGTTTGTACCGCTGACCTCGGTTGACCACGACCGGGCGGGGCAACAGTGCGAGCACTCCTTGACCTACTCCATTACCTGCCCCGCGTGGCTACAGCGCTGCCGGCCGTACCGGAGACCTCGGCCGGCTAGCGCTAGGCGACGCCACTTGGGGTGGCCCGTGCCCGACAGGTGAGCTCGGGCCAATCGCAAACCCGGCCGATGATCCCCAGAGGGTGATGGGACCATGCAGCTGGCGGGCCCTACTGACGACAAGACGGCTTAGCGGGCGGTCCCCCTGGCTAGCCGGAGAGGCTGCCAGCCGGGTCCCCCAACCGGTACTTTAGAAATATTGTAAGCCCGGGGGTTGGCCTTTAAAAAAGCCCGAGCCCCCCTCCCCCATGTAGGGGACGGACACTCTCACACTCATACGCGGGAACACTACCTCTCACCTCCACTTACGTAGCAGAGGAAGAGGAGCTGGCTTCTCCCTCTTCCACCTTTAGACAACAACTCAAGGAGCACCATTGTAACCACATCCATCTATCAACCTAGACCAAGCAGGACTAGGGGTATTACCTCCCATGGAGGGCCCTGAACCTGGGTACATTGTGTGTCCCCCACTGCTTGTGCCAATCCCGCTCCCGAAGCTCGTCGGCGACCTCCGGCCCCAACCACCTTCGATAAGCCTACCTATGGCATCTGTCATGAGAAAACGACGACGACTAGCTCCAATTCATCAATATAATGTAGGCATGTATTTGATATATAGTCATACGTGCTTACGATAAGAACTTGTATGACATCTTTTGTCCTAACCTCCACTGGCAGCGGGGTCCTAATGGAAACTAAGGGATATTAAAGCCTCCTTTTAATAAAGAACCGAAACAAGGCATTAACACATGATGAATACATGA
This sequence comes from Hordeum marinum, assembly GCA_022496015.1. Classification (NCBI taxonomy): domain Eukaryota; kingdom Viridiplantae; phylum Streptophyta; class Magnoliopsida; order Poales; family Poaceae; genus Hordeum; species Hordeum marinum. The sequence goes on from CM039676.1 coordinate 176,926,134, forward strand.
ACTCCTCAAACTATGATAATCACCAGAAAGAATCCCAATTATTGTCACCTTGGGGTATGCGGATCATGACATGTAATAGGTGCATAAAACATGCAAGATAGGATCTAAAACACTCTCATATTCATCAATACATAATAGGTTCACATCTTAAATCATGGTAGTCAAGCCCTAGTGAGAATCATTAAGCATACCAAAGTCATAGCAACATCAATCTCAGAACAAAGTGGATACTAGGGATCAAGCACTATCGAAATAACTCAATCTCATCCAATCCCATCACCGTCCAACAAACTTACAAAGGAATACTCACTCTCGGTGGTGAGTGACACTTGTGATATGCGTTGGGTTTTCCGCAAATAGGAGCGGGTGATGCAGCACAATATAGATAAGTATTTCCCTCAGTGAGAATCAAGGCTATTAAACCAATAGGAGTAGCACGCAACCCCCGTCTTTAGCAACTTTACAAAAATAAGTAAACACTTGCACCCAGCGCGGGTAAGAGGGTTGCCAATCCCCTTGAACTCGTTCCTTGCAAGCAAATGAAATGTGTAGACGGTAGTAGATAATTTTAAATTGTGAAATAAAATAGAAGGTAAATAATAATAGTAAGGTAATTGATAATTTTGAAAAAATATATGTGGATAGACCTTGGGGACATAGTTTTTCCTAGTGGCATTTCTCATGAAGTAGCATACAATCGGTCAACAAGTTAATGATCGATAATTGATAGAAAAGCGCAGGATTACTATTGGGAAATTTTGGAAAAAATAAACCAAAACAGACAAAAACAAATGACGCTCCAAAAAACTCATATCATGTAATGAATAAAAATATAGCTCCAAGTGACATACTGATGGATTGAGATGAAAGAGGGGATGCCTTCTGTGGCATACCCAAGCTTAGACGCTTGAGTCTTCCTAGAATTTGACTTGGGTTGCCTTGGTAATCCACAAGATTATGCTCTTGCCGCTCCTTATTCCCGCATCCATACTGATAGCACTCAAAACTTGAAAACTTCAGCACACAAAACTCAACAGAAGCCTTCGTGAGATCCGTTAGTATACTAAACATATCAAATACTTTAGGTGCTGTTATAAATTTATACTTGTTTTATTAATGCATAAGGTAATGTATTCTAACTTCTCTATGGCTTATACCCCCCGATACAATACATAGCATCATCAAAACAAGCAAACTATGCAAGCAAAAAACAGAATTTGTCTAAAACAGAACAATTCGTAATGATGTATAAAGAAACTATACTTCTGTAACTCCAAAAATTCTGAACCATTAGTAAAGACTAGGGAATTTTTATAGAAATACTGTGTACAAATTTCAGATAAAAAAGACATTCTAGTAAAATCAGATAAATTCTGCACTGGACACTAAATTTCTGTTTTTTCATTGTATCAATTCTACTCATCATGCAAGTCATCCCAAAGGCTTTACTTGGCACACACAGAAAATAAACATACACACAATCATTAAAGTAGAAATAATAATGTTATCTCTAACAAATAGAAAATAAAAGGAAGAAAATAAGATAACTATTGGGTTGCCTCCCAACTAGCGCTATGGTTTTATGCCCCTAGCTAGGCATAATGCATATGATCAAGTATTGTCACCCATAATTAGCTCTCATGATAGATTCATAAGGTGGTTTAATTCTCTTTCTAGGGAAGTGTTCCACCCCTTTATTTAATTGAAATTGTAACCTTATGTTTCCCTCTTTCATATCAATAATTGCACCCATAGTTCGTAAGAAAGGTCTCCCAAGTATTTTTGGACAAGACGGATTGCATTCAATACCAAGCATAATGAAATCTAGAGGCTCGGAATTTCTATTTGCAATAATAAGCACCTAATTTATTCTACTTAAAGGTTTCTTAATGTTACTACAATATTAATAATAATGATTTTATTAGTACTACAATACCACCCGCCACTAGTGCGAAGCTTTTGATATAAATGCAGCTTTTCTGAATCTTGTTATGAAAGAGCAATTTGCTAGAAGTCCTAACGAGGACGCTACTTCACATATTAATACCTTCATTGAATTATGTGATATGTTATATTAAAAACATGTGTAATGATGTGGTTAAATTGAAATTATTCCCTTTCTTATTAAGAGATAAAGCTAAATTTTGGTTTTCACCTTGCCTCACAATAGTATTGGAACATGGGATAAGTGTAAGGATGCTTTTATTGCCAAGTATTTTCCTCCTGCTCAGATAATATATATATGAAACTAAATTATGAATTTTAAACAACATGAGCAAGAACATTTTTCAACAAGCATGGTAGAGAATTAACTTGATGATTAGAAATTGTCCCACTCATGGCTTAAGTTTATGGATGATGATACAAAAATTCTATGCGGGATTAAACTTTGTGTTGAGAAATCGTCTAGACTCTGCTGTATATGATACCTTTATGGAGATTACATTAGTAGATCTACAAAACTATTGGATAATATCATGAAAAATTATTCTCAATGGCATACCGAACGAGCTTCAACTAGTAAGAAGGTAAATTCTGTTGAAGAAATCACTACTTTGAGTGATAAATTGGATTCTCTTATGAATATGGTTGCAAATAAGAATGCTCATGTTGATCTAAATGATGTGACATTATCTACTTTGATTTAGCAAAATAATGATGCTATTGATGTGAACTTTGTCTTTAGAAACAATTTAATTAACAATGCTTACAGAGGTAATTTCAATGGATCTCTCTAATAATTATGGCAATTCTTATGCTAATTCCTATGGTAATTCTTTCAATAATAATAATAGAATGCACTTCAATCTTTATAACACCATTAATGAATTTATTAGTTCTCAATAGATTTTCAATACTATGGTAGAAGAAAAATTACATAAAGTTGACGATATGGCTAGAAACATGGATATGATTGCTCATGATATGGAGACTATTAATTCTAAAACTTTTCCACCCAAGCATGATATTAATGAGTCTATTGAATCCATCCAAAATCTATTAATGAAAGTAAGGAGATAACCGCTAGGTTCAGAGCTAAGCGAGAATTCCTAGAAAAAGTGATTCCAACAAGTTTTTATCGTAATTATGATGAGGTGTTAAAATGATTGTGTTTAGCCTATTGAATATTTACTTACTAATTTAAAAATGATAAATGGACTAAATAGTAGTCAAATTTAGCTAGAAGGCGTCCCATTTATTCGGGGGTGATGATCTTATTGATAAAAATGAAAAAGGTGGGTTTCAAGAGGTCAAAACTTTAAATAGTATTGCACCCCTATTTTGGAATACAAGGACTTTTATTATGAATCTGTTCTTTACTTTAAAGCATTTCCTTATTGAAATCCATGATTAGCTCACCCAATTCCTATGAACGAAATAAAGCTTTTTCTAAACATATTGTGGAAGCTATGATAAAAGCTCATGAGGAGAAACTTGAGTTAGAGGTTTCAATACCTAGAAAGTTGCATGATGAATGGTAACCTACTATTTAAATTAAGCTTAAGGATTGTGAATGCAATGCTTTGTGTGACCTTGGTGCTAGTGTTTCTATAATACCAGAAATATTTATGTGATGTGCTAGGTCTCACTGACATAAATGAATGTTCCCTTAACTTGCATTTAGCGGATTCCGCCATTAAGAAACCATTGGATAGAGTAAATGATGTTATTATTGCTGCTAATAGAAATTAACCCATTGATTTCATTTTGCTTGATCTTGAATGTAATCCGCCTTGTCCTATTATACTTGGTAGGCCTTTCTTACGAACTATAGGTCCTATTATTGACGTGAAGGAAGGTAATAAAAGATTCCAATTCCCATTAAAGAAAGGGATGGAACACTTTCCTAGAAAGACAATTAAACCATCTTATGAATCTATTATGAGGGTCACCTATGTAATCAATTTAAAGGATGAAAACACTTGAAAGTATGCATTATGCCTAGCTAGGGGCATAAAACAATAGTGCTTGTTGGGAGGCAACCCAAAAGTTATCTTTACTTTTTGTTACTTTATGTTTTGGTGTGTTGAAAGGATAATTTATATTTTAATGATTGTGAATTTATTTTTAAATTAGTTTTTGTGTCAAGTAAAGACTTTGGGATGATTTGGAAGATAGTAGAGTTGATACGGTTAAAAAACAGAAACTTTTGCGCCCAGTTCAAAATTTCTCTGATTTTACTGGAATATCTTTTATATCAGAAGTTTTTATACGGTATTGGTATACAAATTTTCCAGGTTTTCTATTTTTTAAGAATTTTTGGAGTTTCAAAAGTATGGTTTCTGTACAGATCATTACAAATTGTTATGTTTTAGACAAATTATGTTTTTGCTTGCATACTTTTTCTTTTGATGATGCTATGGATTGTATATGGGGGGCACAAGCCATAGAGAAGTTACAATACAATAACTATTATGAAATAATCAAATATGAATCAATTTATAATAGTACCTAAAGTATTTGATATGTCTATTATACTAACGGATCTCACGAGGTTTTGTTGAGTTTTCTGTGTTGAAGTTTTCAAGTTTTGGGTGAGACAACGATTGATGAAGGAATAAGGAGCGGAAATACCATAAGATTTGGGATTCCAAGAACTCAAGATAATATTCAAGGAATACCCAAGCATTTAAGCTTGGCCATGCCCCGTAAGGCATCCCCTCTTTGGTCTCCAATCTATCGGTGGTCACTTGGAGCTATATTTTTATTCATCACATGATATGTGTTTTGCTTGAAGCATTGTGTGTTATATTTTGATTTTCTTTTAGTTTTCCACAATCATTGTTTGATGGACACACGTATTTGAGAGAGACGCGCGGTCATCATAATTTTCTAGAATACTCTATATGATTCACTTATATTGTTTGAGCCAGGCAATTGCTCTAGTGCTTCACTTATATCTCTCTAGAGCACGGCGGTGTTCGGATCTTGTACAAATAAAATAATTGAACTCTCATGCTTCACTTATTTTTTTGAGAGTATGAAATATAAATTGTGTCGGGGAACGTTGCATGGGAAACAAAAAAATTCCTACGCACACACAAGATCTATCCATGGTGATGAGCATCTACGAGAGGAGAGATCGGATCTATAGACCCTTGTAGATTGCTAAGAGGGAAGAATTAAGAAGCACGGTTTATGTAGTCGAATGTCTTCGTGACACAAACCACAAGCCATCCCATGATCCTCCCACGATCCAATCAGAGTCCTTCCGATCTAGCGCCGAACGGACGGCTCCTCCACGTTCAGCACACGTACAACTCGATGACAATCTCCACCTTCTTGATCCAGTAAGACATGACGAATAGGTAGAAGAGTTCTCCAACAACACAGTGGCATGGAGGCGATGGTGGTGGTGCTATCCCAGTAGGGCTACGCCTAGCGCTACCCAAAACTGCGAATGGATGAGAAGACGATCTAGGGAGAGAGAGGGGCGCCAGGGGCTTCGTGTGTGCTCTTGGGGCGCCCCTCCCCTCTATATATAGGTGGAGGGGCGTGCATATCAGCCCCTCCAAGATATAGGGCACAGCCAAGCGGGATGAGTTGGACTCCTAGTCCAATTCCCTCCCTTTCCAGATAACAGGTGGACTTTCCACCTCTCCTAACCCACATGGGCCTTGAGGGACTTGTGCGCCTGCCCAATAAGGCCATGGTGCCTCCTCTCAGCCCATGCAAACAATTCCAATGTGGTGGCACCCTTGGTGGACTTCTGGACTCCTCCAGAAGTTTTGGGAACCTTCTAGAAGCTTCTCGGTACAATACCAGCAAAACCCAAAACTTTTCCGGTAGCCAAAATATGACTTCCCATTTTTAAATCTTTACCTCCGGTCCATTCCGGAGCTCCTCGTGATGTTTGATATCTCATCCGGGACTCCGAACAACCTTTAGTCACCAAAATACATAACTCAATAATACCAAAACTTCACGGAACGTTAAGTGTGCAGACCATGCGGGTTCGAGAACTATGTATACATGACAAAGACACCTCTATGGTGAATAACCAATAGCATGACCTGGATGCCCATATTGGTTCCTACATATTCTGTGAAGATCTTTATCGGTTGAACCTCTATGTCATGGATTCACTTAATCCCGTACGTTGTTCCCTTTATTCTTCGGTATGTTACTTGCCTGAGATTTAATCATTGATATGTCTATACCTAGTTCAATCTCGTTACCGACAAGTCTCTTTAATCATTTCGTAATAAAATATCCCGTGGCTAACTCTTTAGTCACTTTGCTTGCAAGGCTCATTGTGATGTTGTATTACCGAGTGGGCCCCAAGATACCTCTCTGTCACAGGGAGTAACAAATCCCAATCTTGGTCCATGCCCACTCAACACACACCCATGGAGATACCTGTAGAGCACCTTTATAGTCACCCAGTTACTTGCGACCTTTGATACACACGAGGTACTCCTTTGGTTTCAGTGAGTTGCATGATCTCATGGTCATAGGAACAGATACTTGACATGCAGAAAACTATAGCAATAAACTGACATGATCATATGCTATGTTTATAGTTTGGGTCTTGTCCATCACATCATTCTCCTAATGATGTGACCCCATTATGAAATAACATCTCACGTCTATGGCTAGGAAACCTTGACCATCTTTGATCAACGAGCTAGTCTATTAGAGTCATACTAGGGACATGTTGTTGTCTATGTATCCACACATGTATCTGAGTTTCCGATCAATAAAATTCTAGCATGGATAATAAACGATTATCATGAACAAGGAAATATGATAATAACTAATTTATTATTGCCTCTATGGCATATTTCCAATAGTCTCCCACTTGCACTAGAGTCAATAATCTAGCTCACATCGCTATGTGATTTACATTTTTAAGAATCTCACACCCAATGAGTTCTGGGGTTTGATCATGTTTTGCATGTGAGAGAGGTTTTAGTCAACGGGTCTGCGACATTCAGATCTGTGTGTACTTTCCAAATCTCTATGTCATACTATAGATGCTGCTACCACGCTCCACTTGGAGCTATTCCAAATGACTGATCCACTATACGTATCCGGATTGCTACTAAGAGTCATCTGGATTGGTGTTAAAGCTTGCATTGACGTAACCCTTTACTATGAACTCTTTATCACCTCCATAACCAAGAAATATTTCCTTAGTCCTATAGTTACTAAGGATAATTTTGACCGATGTCCAGTGATCTACTCCTGGATCATTCTTGTACCCCTTGATTGACTCATGACAAGGCACACACCATGTGCGGTACCCAACATAGCATACTATATAGAGCCTATGGCTAAGGCATATGGGGCGACCTTCGTCCATTCTCTTTCTTCTGTCGTGGTCAAGCTTTGAGTGTCACTCAACTTTACACCATACAAATCAGGCTAGAACTCCTTCTTGGACTGATCCATTTTGAACTCTTTCAAAATCTTGTCAAGGTATGCGCTCATTGAAAAATCTTATCAGGCGTCTTGATCTATCTCTATAGATCTAGATGCTCAATATTCAAGTAGCTTTATCTAGGTCTTCCTTTGAAAAACTCCATTCAAACAACCCTTTATGCTTTCCAAAAATTCTACATCATTTCCGATCAACAATATGTCATCCAGATACACTTATCAGAAATTCTATAGTTCTCGCACTAGCTTTCTTGTAAATACAAGTTTCTCATTAACTTTGTATAAACCCAAACACTTTGATCACCTCATCAAAGCGTATATTCCAACTCCGAGATGCTTGCTCTAGCCCATAGAAGGATCGTTGTAGCTCGCATACCTTTTAGCATCCTTAGGACTGACAAAACCTTCTGGTTATATCACATACAACCTTTCCTCATGGAAACCGTTAAGGAAACAATGTTTTGACATCCATCTGCCAGATTTCATAATTGAAAAATGCAGCAACTGCTAACATAATTCCAACAGACTTTAGCATCACTACGGGTGAGAAAGTCTCATCATAGTCAACTCCTTGAACTTGTCAGAAACTTCTTTGCGACAAGTCGAGCTTTATAAATGGTGACATTCACCATCAGCGTCTGTCTTCTTCTTAAAGGTCCATTTGTACTCAATGATTTGCCGTTCAACGGGCAAGTCTACCAAAGTCCATACTCGGTTTTCATACATGGATCCTTTCTCGGATTTCATGGCTCCTAGTCATTTGTTGGAATCTAGGCCCACCATCGCTTCTTCATAGCTTGTAGGTTCACTGTTGTCTAACAACATGGCCTCCAAGACAGGATTGATGCACCACTTAGAGGCGGTACGAGTCCTTGTCGACCTATGAGGTTTGGTAGTAACTTGATCTGAAGCTTCATGATCATCATCATTTGCTTCCTCTTCACTTGGTGTAGGCATCGTAGAAACATATTTCTGCATCATGCTACTATCCAACTGAAGTGACGGTTCAACAACCTCATCAATTTATACTTTCCTCCCACTCAATTCTTTCGAGAGAAACTCTTTCTCGAGAAAGGACCCGTTTATAGCAACAAACACTTTGCCCTTGGATCTGAGATAGAAGGCATACCCAACTATTTTCCTTAGGGTATCGTATGAAGATGCATTATTCCACTTTGGATTCGAGCTTATCACACATAAGTATTGCATTCCCGAACTCTAAGAAATGACAGCTTAGGTTTTTGCCAAACCATAATTTATATGGTGTCATCTCAACAGATTTAGATGGTGCCCTATTTAGAGTGAATGTAGTTGTCTCTAATGCGTAACCCCAAAACGATAAGATACATCATAGTATGCACCATATCCAATAGAGCATGACTACAACGTTCAGACACACCATCACACTATGGTGCTTCAAGCAGCGTGAGTTGTGAAACAACTTCCACATTATCTTAAGTTGTATACCAAACTCGTAAGTAAGATATTCAGCTCCACGATCATATCGTAGACATTTTATCTACTTGTCATGATGATCTCAAACTTCACTCTAAATTTTGCTTGAACTATTCAAACATTTCAGACGTGTGTTTATTTAAGTAAACATACCCATATCTACTCAAATTACCAGTAAAGATAAGAAAATAACGATATCCACCGCATGCTACAACACTCATTGGACCGCATACACCAACATGTATCATTTCCAATAAGTCCCTTCCCCGCTCCATCATACCAGAAAACGGGGTCTTAGTCATCCTGCCCTTGAGGCATGGTCCGCATGTCTCAACCAATTCAAAATCGAGTGAGCCCAAAGATCCATCAACATGGAGTTTTTCTTCATGCGCTTTACACCAATATGACATCTAGCAGTAGTGCCACAAGTATGTGGTACTATCATTATTAACTTTGCATCCTTTTGGCACCAATATCATGAACATGTGTATTACTACGATCGAGATTCAATAAACCATTCACATTGGTTGCATGACCATTGAAGGTTTTTTTTCATGTAAACAGAATAACTATTATTCTCTGACTTAAATAAATAACCGCATTGCAATAAACACAATCTAATCATGTTCATGCTCAACGCAAACACCAAATAACATTAATTTAGGTTCAACACTTATCCCGAAGGTAGAGGGAGCGTGCGATGGTGATCATATAAACCTTGGAAACACTTCCAACAGACATCTTCACCTCACCCTTAGCTAGTCTCCGTTTATTCCGTAGCTTTTTACTTCGAGTTACTAACATCAGAAATCGAACCGGTATCTAATACCAAGTGTTACTAGGAGTACTAGCAACGTACATATCAATAATATGTATATCAAATATACTGTTGTCGACGTTGCCAGCCTTCTTATCTACCAAGTATTTGGGGAGTTCCGCTTCAGTGTCTGTTTCCTCATAATAGAAGCACTCAGTCTCGGGTTTGGGTTCAACCTTGGGTTTCTTCACTAGAGCAACAACTTGCTTGCCATTCATGAAGTTTCCCTTCTTGCCCTTGCCCTTCTTGAAACTAGTGGTTTTACTAACCATCAACACTTGATGCTCCTTCTTGATTTCTACCTTTGCGGTGTCAAACATCGCGAACAGATCAGGGATCATCTTTTTCATCCCTGGAATATTTATTGTTCATCACGAAGCTCTAGTAGTTTGGTGATAGTGATTTGGAGAACTATATCAATCACTATCTTATATGGAAGATCAACTCCCACTCGATTCAAGCGATTGTAGCACCCAGACAATCTGAGCATATGCTCACCGATTGAGCTATTCTCCTTCATCTTGCAGGCAAAGAATATTGTTGGAGGTCTCATACCTCTCAACACGGGCACGAGCCCGAAATCCAATTTCATCTCTTGGAATATCACATATACTCCGAGACGTTCAAAACGTATTTGGAGTCTGAATTCTAAGCCGTAATTCAAGAAGCACTGAACTATCATGTAGTCATCAAAACGTGCCTGTCAGATGTTCACAACATCCACAGTCGCCGCTTGAAGGGGGTGGTGCACCGAGCAGTGCATTAAGGACATAAGCCTTTTGTGCAGCAATTGAGGACAATCCTCTAATCATGGACCTAGACCGCGTAATTGCTACCATCATCTTTAAACTCTATTTTCTCTAGGAATGTATCAAAAACACAAGGGAGCTACAGCGCGAGCTAGTGATCTACAACATAATTTGCAAAGACACCTTGACTATGTTCATGATAATGAGTTCAATTAATCATATTCCTTAAGAACTCCCACTCAAATAAACATCCCTCGGGTTTTCTAAGTGTGACATGATCCAAATCCACCAACCCAAGTCCAATCATCACACGAGATGAGGTGGTTTCAATGGTGAACATCTCCATGTTGATCATATCTAGTATATGACTCATGTTCGACCTTTCTGTCTCTTGTGTTTCGAGGCCATGTATATGCTAGGCTCGTCAAGTTTACCCCGAGTGTTCCACATATGCAACACTGGCTTGCACCCGTTGTATGCAAACGTAGAGTCTATCACACCCAATCATCACGTGGTGTCTCGAAACGATGAACCTTCACAATGGTGCACACTCGGGGAGAACACAATTTTATCTTGAAATTTTAGTGAGGGATCACCTTATAATGATACCACCGTCCTAAGGATAATAAGATGCATAAAAGGATTAACATCACACGCAAATCATAAGTGACATGATATCGCCATGATCTTGTGATTTTGATCTCCATCTTGAAAGCACCGGCATGACACCATGATAGCCATCATCTTTATCTCCATCAACGTGTCGCCATCGGGGTTTTCATTCCCACCATGCTTCTACTACTATTGCTACCACTTAGCGATAAAGTAAAGCATTACATAGCGCTTAATGATTGACACGCGGGACATACAATAATTAAAGACAACCCTATGGCTCCTGTCGTACTCATCGACATGCAAGTCGTGATATTCTATACAAAACATGATAATCTCATACATCACATATATATCATCATGTAATTGGCCATATCATATCACAACACACCCTACAAGAACAAGTTAGACGTCCTCTAATTGTTGTTGCATGTTTTACGTGGCTGCTACGAGTATCTAGCATGAACGGTTCTTACCTATGGAAAATCACAATGGTGATACACAAATTGCTATTCAACCTTCTCAAGGACCGTCTTTGTCGAATCCGATCCAAATAAGGTGGGAGACAACCCGCTAGCCATCTTTATGCAACAAAGTCACATGTCAGTCGATGGAACCGGTCTCTCGTACGTGGACGAGTAAGGTTGGTCCGGGCCGCTTCATCCCACAATACCGCTGAATCAAGAAAAGACCAATGGAGAAAGCAATTTGAGGATCAACGTCCCACAAACTCCTTTGTGTTATACTCGTGATATCATCTACACATAGACCTAGCTCATGATGCCATTGTTGGGGAACGTTGAATGGGAAACAAAAAATTTCCTACGCACACACAAGATCTATCCATGGTGATGAGCATCTACGAGAGGAGAGATCAGATCTACATACCCTTGTAGATCGCTAAGCGGGAAGCGTTAAGAAACGCGGTTGATGTAGTCAAATGTATTCGCAATCCAAATCACAAGCCGTCCCATGATCCAATCACGATCCGTCCCGCGATCCAATCACAATCCTTTCGATCTAGCACCGAACGGACGACACCTCCGCGTTCAACACACGTACAGCTCGATGATGATCTCCGCCTTCTTGATCCATCAAGAGATGGCGGAGAGGTAGATGAGTTCTCTGACAATGCGACTACGTGGCAGCGATGGTGGTGGTGCTATCCCAGCAAGGCTACACTTGGCTCTACCGAAACCGCGAATGAAGGAGAAAACGATATAGGGAGAGAGAGGGGTGCCAAGGCCTTCGTGTGTGCTCTTGGGGTGCCCCTCCCCTCTCTATATAGGTGGAGGGGAATGTAGATCATCCCCTCCAAGCCCTAGAGCGCAGCCAAGGGGGAGGAATTGGATTCCTAGTCCAATTCCCTCCCTTTCCATAAACATATGGACTTTCCACCTCTCCCAACCCACATGGGCCTTGAGGTACTTGTGCGCCTGACCCAATAAGGCCAAGGCACCTCTCTTCAGCCCATGCAAACCCTTGGGACATGGTGGAACCATTGGTGGACTTCCAGACTCCTCCGGAAGTTTTCGGAACCTTCTATAAGCTTCCCGGTACAATATCGGAAAAAACCCGAAACTTTTCCAGAAGCCAAAATATAACTTCCCATATATAAATGTTTACCTCCGTACCATTTCGGAGCTCCTCGTGACGTCTGGGATCTCATCCAGGACTCCAAACAATCTTCGGTCACCAACATACATAACTCAATAATATCGAAACGTCACCGAACGTTAAGTGTGCAGACCCTGCGGGTTCGAGAACTATGTATACATGACAGAGACATCTCTACGGTCAATAACCGATAGCGGGACCTGGATGCCCATATTGGTTCCTACATATTCTACGAAGATCTTTATCGGTTGAACCTCTATGTCAAGGATTCAGTTAATCCCATACATTGTTCCCTTTGTTCTTCGGTTTGTTACTTTCTCGAGATTCGATCGTCGGTATCTCTATACCTAGTTCAATCTCGTTATCGGCAAGTCTCTTTACTCGTTCCGTAATACAAGATATTGTGGCTAACTCTTTAGTCACTTTGCTTGCAAGGCTCATTGTGATGTTGTATTATCGAGTGGGCCCGAAGATACCTCTTCGTCACACGGAGTAACAAATCCCAATCTTGATCCATGCCCACTGAACACACACCCTTGGATTTACCTGTAGAACACCTTTATAGTCACCCAGCTACGTTGCGACGTTTGATACATACAAGGCACTCCTGTGGTGTCAGTGAGTTGCATGATCTCATGGTCATAGGAACAGATACTTGACATGCACAAAACTATAGAAATAAACTAACACGATCATATGCTATGTTTATAGTTTGGGTCTTTTCCATCACATCATTCTCCTAATAATGTGATCCCGTTATCCAATGGCATCTCATGTCTATGGCTAGGAAACCTTGACCATCTTTGATAAATGAGCTATTCTATTAGAGGCATACTAGGGACATGGTGTTTTCTTTGTATCCACACATGTATATGAGTTTCCGATCAATATAATTCTAGCATGGATAATAAACGATTATCATGAACAAGGAAATGTGATAATAAATAATTTATTATTGCCTCTAGGTCATATTTCCAACAAATTGTAATGAACATGAGTTATAAGACCGGTCCAAAAAGGGTGGGTATTCAAGGGGGATATAATAAAAACTTACATGTAGCTCACTAAAGAAGAAACATGAGTTGATTATATTTATATAGTAATATGAAAGGGCATGAGTACATGATTATTGCTTAGTAGAAATATCGGTAATTAAAGCTTGTTATTTGTGATTCATCTAAGTATGAACTATTGCATGGTGATGATGTGTGAGCCTTTTTATGTCTGAAATAAAATCCTATCATGTTGTTCGAATCCGGGGCATGCGATGGTTAACTCCTACCAACTTCCTCTGTTGGAGTATGTGGTGTACTTTGCTTAAAGAGAGCTAATAAGGCTTTATAATAAGTATATGATCTTTATGACCGATGTGAATCCATGGATATACGCACTCTCACCTTTCCGCAATTTGCTAGCCTCTTTGGTACCGCGCATTGCCCATTTTCACCTAGAGAGTCGATGCAACCTTTGCCGGTGCATCCAACCCACGTGATATGATATGCTCTATCACACATAATCCTACTTATATCATCCTAAAAATAGTCACCATACCTACCTATCATGGCATTTCCATAGTCATCCCAAGATATGTTGCCATGCAACTTCCAGTGTTCTGTCACATGACTTGTGTGTTCATCATCATATTGCTTTGCATGATCATATAACCACTAGTGTAGCCGCGTGCTATACAAGGTTTTTAACCCCTTTCTGTGAGGTAGTCTTAAACCGTCGCCTTGCATGTGTGGGCGATAGGGGGGCTATCCCACATGACAGAGTAAACCTGTCGGCGATGCCTGCACCCGGTCACACACAATGGGCAAAAACGTATGGTTTGCGATTGGAAGGGCCATCACAAACAGACATATTGGGGAAGACATGTAAGATGAGGTTAACATCCCACACAAGGAATCCCAAGTGTATGTCTCCGTTCGTATTGCAAATCACACACAATTTTCTGCATGACATTGTTTGTGATAGGGGTGGTCATCACACAGGATAGTTATAATTCTGTCGTTTGCGTTATTCAAAACCTCACTCATAGTGTCTAGAAGAAACTATTTTGCATTGGGCTGCCCATCACACACACTAGCTATGTGAAAACGTTTGTGATTGGGTGTCCTAACGCACACATTAGTTGACCAGAATTCGTGTGTGATTGCTCACCAATCCAACATGCCAACTTTCTAAAAACCGTGTGGGTTTGTTGAGGTCATCGCCCATGGTGTTGTCTTAGAAACCATCTGCAATGGGAACCCCAATAATCAGCCTAGTCACTCAATTATTTATAACCCATTTAGTAATCAAATTAACATTTCATATCAACCATATAATATATTTCTTATTCGTAGTACAACAACCAGGATTTCATAATTGAATTACATCTAGGTACAACATCATATAGGCATATACTGCCTAGCTACAAAATTGCACAACAGGACAAAGTTTCAAATGCAATATCTAAAACCATTGGAAATTAAGTATCACCATACACAGTAAATAGACAGAGGAGTCTCATATAGAAAACTGTTAAAGCAGAAGGCGAATATTGAGCCTACAATGATGCCGAAGGTCCTCGCAACTTTAGGCCAGTGCATGTGGATGACTGCCCTCCCATCCTTCGTCCTCTTGAGGAAGACTTCAAGATTATACCATGGGTGTTGTATGCATACCTTCACCGCCTCTTGATCATACAGGTGGTTTGAGATGTAATCATCGATGAAATGCCTTGAGACAGACTAAAAGCAAACATACACATAAATATATTTTCTAAAATTTTAAATGGCGCAAAGGGAAAAGGACAAGGTGGAAGATATTGTACCATCCTATAGTTGACTGATGTCTTCTTCATTGTGCAGACAAACATATTGTTGTTTTTCGTAGCTAGTTTTTTATCTTAACAATCTTTTTGAGTTTCCTGATTTCACTGATATACAAGGACACCTCATTTCCCCCACATGCACAAAGGGTCGAACAGTGGGTCTAAATCTCTTACAAGAGGACCTACATGTGGAAGAACAAATTATTTGAAAAATTAATATTACTATGGTTCTTGCAATTGCACAACAATGTGCTATTAGCCAAACGACCATGGATGTGCAAACCTCGATGGTAAACTTCAGTGTCCCCATTGTTTCCCCTGCAACATATTTAAGACAAATATTGATCTGGTTACAAGTGATATTTGGCATACTATCGTTGAAATATGTTAATGGAAAATAAACACATTGCGAATCCAACTGATTAATTCGAGCCACATGGAAAAACCAGTTATCTAAACCAAGTGTGCTAAGAACTAGGAAATATAGCAATTCTATATGTTTCACATGTATTTAGTACATCTAAATTTCATCACATCCATAACAATAGAAAATTGTACCAACAACAATCGAACATCACATTGAAGAATTGTACTAAATAGTTAAATGATCACCACAACAAATGAACGAAACAGTTAACGAAGCACCACATTGCACAATAGAACATACTAGAAGGTCAGGTTGCAGTACCATTACATTGGACATTTCACTAGAATTTCTAAATGAAAGGCAGTAGCTGCACATGCAACAGGTAAACGAAACATGCTTAACAGGCATAGCTAGGTGAGCATAGGTCCTTAGTGATAAAGCTAAGAAAAACAAGCTATTCAACATCGTCAAAGATATCGATGATGATGGGCTCCTTCAACTTGGAAGATGGCGAGGCTTCCACGCCATGGGTACACCCTCATAGTGGTGAGTGTCCTGATCCTACCCCGACACCAACATGCCAGCTTTGGAGTTGAGGTAAGAATGGGCATGCTGAGAAAACACATTGAAGTCTTTGTCGAACGCACCCGTGGTGCCCTCGAGAAAAGACCACGAGTTGTCCTTTATAGCATCCAACTGCATGGCGGCGTCAGCGCGTTGGTGGCCTCGACGGTGAGGTGCTCCTCAAAGATCTAGGGGTTGGCACACATGGAAGCTGTAGCTGCCTCATCTGCGCGTGCAGCCACGATTTGCTTCTCCGTAGCCAAATGCTCTTTGAGATCCTGGCTATACTGCGTGCACCATGGCTTTCGGCGGTGAATATTTGGAGGATGGGGTGGTGATTTGGGTGGAAGGTGTCGCACCAGCATTCGGGCCATGTGGGACAGGGGATGAGGGGGTGAGTGGGTATTGGGGAGCTGTCGATTACCTGACTAGATGGACGAGGTCGAGAAGCAGGAACAAGCGTCGCCGGTGAGGAGGCGGTGCTGCAAGCAAGAAGTGAAGGTTTGAACTAGGAAAGGTACAGGAAAGGGGGTGAATGTGGCTTTTGATTGGTACCGAAGGGACGAGGGAGGTAGATATTTCCGCGGTAGCACAAAATTTTCATTCGGTGCAGCGAAAAACTGGCGCGGAAAGCACCATCGGACACAATCCACTATTCAGAACTATGTGTGATATCAAAACATCACAAGTGAAGCCTGTGTTATACCCCGTGTGTGATCAAGTTGAACGTGCAAAATTTTAGAATAGTTCTCGATATCAACACATCACAAACGAAGCATGTGCTATACCTCATGTGTGATGAAATTGGACGTGCAAACGTTTGTCTCCAAGCTTCTGATGTAAGATTAGGTACTACATTGCACACTATTTGTGAAAAGAACATGTGTGTAGTGAACTTCAATTTCATTTTCAATTGGAAGATGGAATGGGGATATGGTGGCAAATTTTTGGTCCGAATTTCCCTGGTTACAGTGGTCATCCACGTCGTCCATAATTTTACATCAATTGCTAATTTGGGTACTACACAAAAGAGCCTACACCACAGCCCACACTTACTTAATCGAGCAATTAAACAGAGCTGGTTGACCTAAACATTACTCTAACAAAAGACCAGCACCCTAAACAAAGACTAATGTTCCGCCCGACGCTCATACATCTCCGCCGCATCTTCCATGACCACCTCGCGCTTGACGACCTCCAGGGGAAGGGGCTCCATGGCATACATCACCACATACTCTGTAAGTCCTCATCCGCCATCTCTTTGGAAAAGTCTGCCACGAGTTTGGTGTGGGCGGCCGCGGTCCGGGCTTGACGGCCTCCATTTCATCAAGGGAGGTTGGCGACGAATGGACGGCTGCCCGAGCGCTCTCGGCGATTCCTAATTCCTTAGACGTAGGTTGTTGACTGTTGTCGGACAAGGCTGTTGCTATTTGTATGGTGACCAGCATGAGCTGGGCTTGGGCAGCCTCTACATGGGCATGTGCAACCACCATCAGGGCTATGGCGGCCATCGAGGTTTGAACAGCTGATGTGCCATTCTCGCCATTTGCTATCCCGGTCGCGGATGTTGCCGCTGTTGGGGAACGTTGCATGGGAAACAAAAAATTTCCTACGCGCATGCAAGATCTATCCATGGTGATGAGCATCTACGAGAGGGAGAGTGGATCTACATACCCTTGTAGATCGCTAAGCGGGAAGCATTAAGAAACGCGGTTGGTGTAGTCGAACGTCTTCACGATCCAAATCGCCGAGTGTCCCGCGATCTCATCACGATCCGTCCCGCGAACTCATCACAATCCGTCCCGCGATCTCATCACGATCCGTCTTGCGATCTTGATCATGATCCTTCCGATCTAGAGCCGAACGGACGTCACCTCCGCGTTCAGCACACGTACAGCTCGATGAAAATCTCCGCCTTCTTGATCCAGCAAGAGGGAGCGGAGAGGTAGAAGAGTTCTCCGGCAGTGCAACGGCGCTGCGGCAATGGTGGTGGAGTAATTCCGACAGGGCTTCGCCTAAGCACTGCAGAAAACCGATCTAGAGGAGAAACTATGCACTAGAGGAACGGGTAGCAGGTGGCTGAAAAAATCTTGTGCCAAAACCCTCAAACCCTTTAGTATATATAGGAGGAGAGGAGGAGGAGGCTTGGCTCCCAAGGAGCCAGCCCTTGGGTCGGCCGAACCAGGAGGGAGGAGTCCTCCTCCTCCACTCCTAGTAGGATTATGACTCCTTCCTAATTTAGCCCTTTTGCCTTTTTCCACCTTTTTCCTTTTGGACTTTTTCTTCCCAGCCGCATGGGCCCTTTGTGGGACTTCCTACAGCCCACTAAGAGCTGGTATTCATCCTCACATAGCCCATGTAGCCTCTTGGGTCGAAATACCCCTCCCGATGGTCTCCCGGTACACTACCGATGAGCCCGAAACTTTTCCGGCGACCAAAATAGGACTTCCTATATATCAATCTTTACCTACGGACCATTCCGGAGATCCTCGTGACGTCCGGGATCTCATCTGGGACTCTGAACAAACTTCTATCACCACCATACATAACTCTATACTACCAAAACGTCACCAAACCTTAAGTGTGCAGACCCTGCGGGTTTGAGAACTATGTAGACATGACCGAGACACCTCTACGGTCAATAACCACTAGCGGGACCTGGATGTCCATATTGGTTCCTATATATTCTATGAACACCTTTATCGGTCGAACCTCTATGTCAAGGATTCAGTTAATCCCGTATGATGTTCCTTTCGTTCTTCGGTATGTTACTTGCCCGAGATTTGATCGTCGGTATCTCCATACCTATTTCAACCTCGTTACCGGCAAGTATCTTTACTCATTCCGTAATACAAGATCCCGTGACTAACACTTAGTCACATTGCTTGCAAGGCTTATTGTGATGTTGTATTACCGAGTGGGCCCTGAGATACCTCTTCGTCACATGAAGTAACAAATCCCAGTCTTGATCCATGCCAACCCAACAGACACCCTCGGAGATACCTGTAGAGCAGCCTTATAGTCACCCAGTTATGTTGCGATGTTTGATACACACAAGGTACTCCTCCGGTGTCAGTAAGTTGCATGATCTCATGGTCATAGGAACAAATACTTGACATGCAGAAAACAGTAGCAATAAAGTGACACGATCATATGCTACGTTTGTAGTTTGGTTCTTGTCCATCACATCATTCTCCTAATGATGTGATCCCATTACCAAATGACATATCATGTCCATGACTAGGAAACCATAGCCATGTTTGATCAACGAGCTAGTCTATTAGAGGCATACTAGGGACAAAGTGTTGTCTATTTACCCACACATGTAATGTGTTTCCAATCAATACAATTATAGCATGGATAATAAACGATTGTCATGGACAAGGAAATATAATAATAAACACTTTATTTATTGCCTCTTGGGCATAATTCCAACAGTCTCCCACTTGCACTAGAGTCAATAATCTAGTTCACATCACCATGTGATTCGCATTGTTATGAATCCAACACCCAATGAGTTCTGGGGCTTAATCCTGCTTTACATGTGAGAGAGGTCTTATAGTCAACGGGTCTGCGACATTCAGATCCGCGTCTACTTTGCAAATCTCTATGTCAAACTATAAACACTGCTACCACACTCCACTTGGTACTATTCCAAATGGCTGATCCACTATACGTATCCAGATTGCTACTACGAGTCATCCGGATTGGTGTTAAATGTTGCACCGATGTAACTCTTGACGACGAACTCTTTATCACCTCCATAATCGAGAAACATCCCCTTAGTCTTTTAGTTACTAAGGATGATCTTGACGGCTATCCAGTGATCCACTCCTGGATTAGTCTTGTACCCCTTGATGGACTCATGGCAAGGCACACACAGGTGCGGTACACAACATTGCATACTATACAGAGCCTATGGCTAAGGCATAGGGGACGACGTTCGTCCTTTATCTTTCTTCTGCCGTGGTCGAGCTTTGAGTCTCACTGAACTTCACACCTTACAAATCAGGCAAGAACTCTTTCTATGACTGATCCATTTTGAACTCTTTCAAAATCTTGTCAAAGTATGTACTCATTGAAAGTCTCATCAAGCATCTTGATCTATCTCTATAGATCTTGATGCTCAACAATTAAGTAGATTTATCCAGGTCTTCTTTGAAAAACTATCTTCAAACAACCGTTTATGCTTTCCAGAAATTCTACATCATTTCCGATCAACAATATGTCAACCACATATGCTTACCACAAACTCACCTCATCAAAGTGTATATTCCAACTCTGAGATGCTTTCTTCAGTTCATAGAAGGATCATTGAAGCTTGCACACCTTTTAGCATCCTTAGGAGTGACAAAACCTTCTGGTTGTATCACATACAACCTTTCCTTAAGGAAGGAAATGATGTTTTGGCATCCATCTGCCAGATTTCATAATTGAAAAATGCAGCAACTTCTAATATAATTCCAACAGACTTTAGCATCGCTACGAGTGAGAAAGTCTCATCATAGTCAACTCCTTGAACTTACCAGAAACTTCTTTGCGACAAGTCGAGCTTTATAAATGGTGACATTCACCATCAGTGTCTGTCTTCATTTTAAAGATCCATTTGTACTCAACGACCTGCTGTCCAATGTGCAAGTCTACCAAAGTCTATACTTGGTTTTCATACATGGATCCTTTCTCGGATTTCATGGCCTCTAACCATTTGTTGGAATCCGGGCCCATCATCGCTTCTCCACAGCCCATAGGTTCATCGCTGTCCAACAACATGACCTCCAAGATAGGGTTGTCGTACCACACAGGAGCAATACACATCCTTGTCGACCTACGAGGTTCGATAGTAACTTGATCCGAAGCTTCACGATCATCATCATTAACTTCCTCTTCAACTAACGTAGGCTTCACACGAACATCTTCCTGCGCTGCGCTACTCTCTGGTTGAACAAAGGTTCAACAACCTCATCAAGTTCTATCTTCCTCCCACTCAATTCTTTCGAGAGAAACTCTTTCTCGAGAAAGGATCCGTTTTAGCAACAAACACTTTATGCTCGGAACTAAGATAGAAGGTTTACCCAACTTTTCTTAGGGTACTCTATGAAGATGCATTTGTCCGCTTTGGGTTCGAGCTCATTAGGTGAAAACATTTTTCCACACAAGCGTCGCAGCCCCAAACATTAAGAAATGACAGCTTGGGTTTCTATCAAACCCTAATTCACATGGTGTCATCTCAACGGATTTAGATGGTGCCCTATATAAAGTGAATGTAGTTGTCTCTAATGCATAACCCCAAAATTATAGTAGCAAAACGATAAGAGACATCATAGCACGCACCATATCCAATAGAGCACGACTATGATATTCGGACACACCATCACACTATGGTGTTCTAGGTGACGTGAGTTGTGAAACAACTTTCACATTGTCTAGAGTTGTATGCCAAACTCGTAACTCAGATATTCACCTCCACGATCATATCGCAGACATCTTCTTGTCATGATGATCTTTAAACTTCACTCTGAATTTGCTTGAACCTTTCAAATGATTTAGACTTGTGTTTCATTAAGTAAACATACACTATATCTACTCAAATCATCAGTGAAGGTAAGAAAATAACGATATCCACCGCACGCTACAAGACTCATTGGATTGCATACATAAACATGTATCATTTCCAATAAATCACTTGCCCGCTCCATCAAACCAGAAAACTGACCAAGAGGCATGGTTCGCATGTCTCAACCGATTCGAAATCGAATGAGTCCAAAGATCCATCAGCATGGAGTTTCTTCATGCGTTTTATACCAATATCAAATTTAGCGACAGTGCCACAAGTATGTGGTACTATCATTATTAGCTTTGTATATTTTGGCATCAATGTTATGAACATGTGTATTACTACGATCAAGATGCAACAAACCATTCTCACTGGGTGCATGACCATTGAAGGTATTATTCATGTAAACAGAATAACCATTATTCTCTAACTTAAATGAATAACCGTGTTGCAATAAACACGATCTAATCACGTTCATGCTCAACGCAAGACACCAAATAACATTTATTTAGGTTCGTCACTAATCCCGGAGGTAGAGAGAGCGTGCGATGTTGATCACATCAACCTTGGAAAAATTTCCAACACACATCCTTACCTCACCCTTAGCTAGTTCTCCGTTCATTCCGTAGCTTTTATTTCGAGTTACTAACATTTAGCAACCAGATCGGTATCCAATACCCAGGTGCTACTAGGAGGACTAGCATGGTACACATCAATAACACGTATATCAAATAAACTTCTATTGACGTTGCCAGCCTTCTTATCTACCAAGTATCTAGGGTTGTTCTGCTTCAGCGACCGCTCTCCTCGTAATTGAAGCACTTAGTCTTGGGTTTGGGTTCAACTTTGGGTTGCTTCACTGCAGCAGCAACTGTCTTGCCATCCATGAAGTTTCCCTCCTTGCCCTTGCCCTTCTCGAAACTAGTGGTTTTTACTAACCATCAACACTTGATGCTCCTTCTTGATTTCTACCTTCGTGATGTCAAACATCACGATTAGCTCAGGGATCATTATTTCTATCCCTGGAATTTTATAGTTCATCACCAAGTTCTAGTAGCTTAGTGACAGTGACTTGGAGAACTATATCAATCACCATCTTATCTAGAAGATTAACTCCCACTCGATTCAAGCGATTGTAGCACCCAGACAATCTGAGCACATGCTCAATGATTGAGCTATTCTCTTTCATCTTGCACGCAACAAATCTTGTTGGAGATCTCATATCTCGCTACACGGGCACGAGCCTGGGATCCTAATTTCAGCTCTTAGAACATCTCATATGTTCCGTGACATTCAAAATGTTTCAAAGCCTCAATTCTAAGCCATAATGCATGACGCACTAAACTATCAAGTAGTCATTGAAACGTGCGTGTCAGATGTTCACAACATCTACAGACGACGCTAGAGGGGGGTGACGCACCGAGCGGTGCATTAAGGACATAAGCCTTCGGCGCAGCAATGAGTACAATCCTCAGATCATGAACCCAGTCCACAATATTGCTACCATCATCTTTCAACTCTATTTCTCTAGGAACATATAAAAATACAAGGAAGCTACAGTGCGAGCAAGTAATCTACAACATAGTTTGCAAAGACACTACTGACTATGTTCATGTTAATGAGTTCAATTAATCATATTACTGAAGAACTCCCACTCAAATTGACATCCCTCCGGTCATTTGAGTGATACATGATCCAAATTCACCAACTCAAGTACGATCATCACGTGAGTTGAGGTGGTTTCAATGGTGAACATCATCATGTTGATCATATCTACTATATGACTCATGTTCGACCTCTCAGTCTCTTGTGTTCCGAGGCCATGTCTTTACATGCTAGGCTCGTCAAGTTTAACCCGAGTGTTCTGCATGTGCAACACTGGCTTGCACCCATTGTATCTGAACGTAGAGTCTATCACACCCGATCATCACGTGGTGTCTCGACACGACAAACTTTCGCAACGGTGCACACTCGGGGAGAACACAATTTATCTTGAAATTAAGTGAGGGATCACCTTATAATGTTACCGTCTTCCTAAGCAAAACAAGGTGCATAAAAGAATTAACATCACATGCAAATCATAAGTGACATGATATGGCCATGAACTTGTGCTTTTGATCTCCATCTTGAAAGCACTGGCATGATCTCCATCGTCACCGGCATGACACCATGATCTCCATCATCTTGATATCCATCAACGTGTCGCCATCGGGGTTGTCACGCCCACCATGCTTCTACTAGTATTTCTACCATTTAGCGATAAAGTAAAGCATTACATAGCGCTTAATGATTGACACTTAGGTCATACAATAATTAAAGACAACCCTATGGCTCCTGTCGGTTTCCGTACTCATCGACATGCAAGTCGTGATATTGTATACAATACATGATCATCTCATACATCACATATATGTCATCATGTAATTGGCCATACACATCACAACATACCCTGCAAAAACAAGTTAGACGACCTCTAATTGTTGTTGCATGTTTTACGTGGCTGCTATGGGTATCTAGCAAGAACAATTCTTACCTACGCGTAAACCACAATGGTGATACATAAGTTGCTTTTCAACCTGCTCAAGGACCGCCTTAGTCGAATCTAATCCAACTAAAGTAGGAGAAACAGACACCCGCCAGCCATATTTTTGCAACGAAGTTACACGTCAGTCAATGGAACCGGTCTCTCGTAAGCGTACGAGTAAGTTTGGTTCGGGCCGCTTCATCCCACAATACCGCTGAACCAAAACATGACCAAGGGAGGAAGTAATCTAAGCATCAACGCCCACAAACTCTTTGTGTTCTACTCGAGATCTCATCTACACATCAACCTAGCTCTGATACCACTGTTGGGGAACGTTGCATGGGAAACAAAAAATTTCCTACGCGCATGCAAGATCTATCCATGGTGATGAGCATCTACGAGAGGGAGAGTGGATCTACATACCCTTGTAGATCGCTAAGCATGAAGCGTTAAGAAAAGCGGTTGGTGTAGTCGAACGTCTTCGCGATCCAAATCACCGAGTGTCCCGCGATCTCATCACGATCTGTCCCGCAATCCAATCACAATCCATCCTGCAAACTCATCACGATCCGTCCCGTGATCTCATCATGATCCGTCTTGCGATCTTGATCATGATCCTTCCGATCTAGCGCCGAACGGACCACACCTCCGCATTCAGCACACGTACAGCTCGATGACGATCTCCACCTTATTGATCCAGCAAGAGGGAGCAGAGAGGTAGAAGAGTTCTCCGGCAGCGCGACGACGCTGCGGCGATGGTGGTGGAGTAATTCCGGCAGGGCTTCGCCTAAGCACTGCAGAAAACCGATCTAGAGGAGAAACTACGCACTAGAGGAACGGGTAGCACGTGGCTGAAAAAATCTTGTGCCAAAACCCTAAAACCCTCTAGTATATATAGGAGGAGAGGAGGAGGAGGCTTGGCTCCCAAGGATCCAGCCCTTGGGTCGGCCGAACCAGGAGGGAGGAGTCCTCCTCCTCCACTCCTAGTAGGATTAGGACTCCTTCCTAATTTAGCCCTTTTGCCTTTTTCCACCTTTTTCCTTTTTGGCTTTTTATTCCCAGCCGCATGGGCCCTTTGTGGGACTTCCTCCAGCCCACTAAGGGCTGGTATTCATCCTCCCACAGTCCATGTAGCCTCTTGGGTCGAAATACCCCTCCCGATGCTCTCCCGGTACACTACCGGCACTCCCGGTACACTACCGATGAGTCCGAAACTTTTCCGGCGACCAAAATAGGACTTTCTATATATAAATCTTTACATACGTACCATTCCAGACCTCCTCGTGATGTCCAGGATCTCATCTGGGACTCCGAACAACCTTCGGTCACCACCATACATAACTCTATACTACCAAAACGTCACCAAACCTTAAGTGTGCAGACCCTGCGGGTTCGAGAACTATGTAGACATGACCGAGGCACCTCTACGGTCAATAACAAATAGCGGGACCTGGATGTCCATATTGGTTCCTACATATTCTATGAAGATCTTTATCGGTCGAACCTCTATGTCAAGGATTCAGTTAATCCCGTATGATGTTCCTTTTGTTCTTCGGTATGTTACTTGCCCGGGATTTGATCATCGGTATCTCCATACCTAGTTCAACCTCGTTACCGGCAGTCTCTTTACTTGTTTTGTAATACAAGATCCCGTGACTAACACTTAGTCACATTGCTTGCAAGGCTTATTGTGATTTTGAATTATCGAGTTGGCCTTGAGATACCTCTTCGTCACACGAAGTAACAAATCTCAGTCTTGAACCATGCCAACCCAACAGACACCGTCGGAGATACCTGTAGAGCACCTTTATAGTCACCCAGTTACGTTGCGATGTTTGATACACACAAGGTACTCCTCCGGTGTCAGTGAGTTGCATGATCTCATGGTCATAGGAACAAATACTTGACATGTAGAAAACAGTAGCAATAAACTGACACGATCATATGCTACATTTGTAGTTTGGGTCTTCTTCATCACATCATTCTCCTAATGATGTGATCCCGTTACCAAATGACATCTCATGTCCATGACTAGGAAACCATAGCCATCTTTGATCAACGAGCTAGTCTATTAGAGGCATACTAGGGACAAAGTGTTGTCTATTTACCCACACATGTATTGTGTTTCCAATTAATACAATTATAGCATGGATAATAAAAGATTATCATGAACAAGGAAATAATAATAAACACTTTATTTATTGCCTCTAGGGCATAATTCCAACAGCCGCTGCCATCTCAGATGCAGCAACTGCCCTGTCGGAGATTGCAGCCGCGCTCAAGGATGTCGTGAGCATATTCATGGCTGATGCAACCACGCTCTGGATGGAGTGGGTTGCCGAAATTTCCCTCACAACGGGGATCCACGTCCCCATCTTTCACGGGCGACACTTCATAGTACAGTGGTCTTGGGGAACAAGTGTGGTTGTGTGCTTGACGCGCCGACGGTGGACTGAAGCTTCCGTCCTAAGCCATATATGTGGATTGGCCCAAGATATTTTTATACCACATCACACACATTTCATAATCAAGAAATTTTTGCGATGTATTTGATTTTCGTATTGCTTTGAAACGAAAAATGAAGTTACATTGGCAATTGAAGGTGATTGGATGGCAATAACATTTATCTACAACGAACTTGCAACTATAGGAGTGTCTGTTAAATATGGAAGTATTGAGGGTTGTTTAGGCCCTTTTAAACATATAAAGCGTTTTTTAGACATTTCGTGTGCATATTTCCAATTTGAACTGCAATTAAGCACATACTAGAGTGCACCTAAATGGGTTGAAAATCTTCTATGTGTCACTGAATACATGTTTTGGTATTTTGGCTTGGAAATCTTCTATGTGTCACTGAATCCATGTCTCTTCTCGCCTTGAATTTATTTCTAGCGTCTCCATAGGGCAACATGAATGTGACATGCTAAACAATGGAATCTTACACACTTCGTTTGACCTTTTTAGTACATTAATTGAGTTTTATAGGCATTCAATGTGCATAATTCAAATTTGAACTACAATCACATGGTTCAACGCATGAAAATAGGTCAAAAATTCATATGTGTTTCCCTGGCTGTATGTTTAGGTCCCATGCAAGAAACGGGAATGATTTTCAAACATATGATCGTCTCGGCTCGACCACAAGCATTGGGAAACATAGTTTTAAAATTCATGTAAATGCAAACCTCGACAAAAATTCATGAAATTTGGGCATGGTGTCATCAATTTCCCTGTTGTGTGTGTTGTGGTAAAAAAATTGCCAATTTTGGACAAGTTTTGGCACAAAGCCTCTTACAAACCAGAGATTCTCACAAGAAAGTCGTGTGTTCCTACAGGTAAAGTTCACATTTTTTGTGCGAAACAACATCCGTTGTTCCTTCTCGCCTTGAATTTATTTCTCGAGTCACCATAGAGCAACATGAAAGTCATGCTAAACTATGATTTTTTTTCCAGGGTTCGTGAGACCTATTTAATACATTAATTGAGTTTTCTAGCCGTTTAATTACAAGGACCATCGCATGAAAAATAGGTTGAAAAAAATCATATGCCTTTCCCTAGATGCATGTTTAGGTCTCACGCAAGAAATGGGAATGGATTTGTAACATCTCATAGTCTGTTGGCTCCGTCGCAAACATTGAGATACTTGGTTTTCAAATTCCCATAAATCCAAAACTCGTCAGAAATTCATGAAACTTGGCATAGTGTCGTGACATGGGCACGCATATGTCATGGTAAAAAAATTATCCAAATTGGACATATTTTTGCACAATCCCCTTACAAATCGGAGCTCCTCAGAAGAAGCTTTGTGGTTTCGATAGGGAACATTATATATGCATGTCACATAGGCGAAAAGACATGTGATGCCTCTTCTCTCCTTGATTTTGTTATACAAACATAAACATGTAGGTGAGAAGTGCAAAATTATGGATAAATTAAGGGATCATATGGCTTTTAAATACATTAATTGAGTTTTAGGTGCATTATTTAATGTGCCTAATTCAATTTGATCTACAATCACAAGGTTCGGGATAGCAAAATGGGTTGAAAAATCATATGTGTGTCCTTGGATGCATGTGTTAGGTCACATGCAAGAAATGAGAATGAATTCAAACATCTCAGCATGTTGTGTCGTGGGGAACGAGCACCTATGGGATCCGAGGGACCCCTTTCAGTTCGGTGGGGGAGAAGGCTCGCACGAAGAGCAGGTCTGGTGAACAACATGCGGGGATTTTACCCAGGTCTAGACCTTAAAGATGCGTAAAACCCTACTCCTGCATGGTTGTATTGTGGATGTTCTTAGGGTTCTAGCTACATGAGCTCTCTAAGCAGTTGCTACCTGTGTGAGCTAGAAGGGACCCAATTCCAAAAGTCTAGAACTGCTAAAGTCCAAAAGTCCATCCACCGTATCGCCTTGGGCCTCCTTTTATATTATGAAGGGGATACCAATAGTGGCGTACAATGTATACACGGGATGTACAGAGCTACAGTGCTATCATACGTAACACTGATGGAGTAGGATATGCACATTTTGCACCGTCAGGCATCTCTGTCTGTCTGCGGGATGGGACAGGAGCCCGTCCCATCGGTACCGCTTAGCCCCCTCTAGCACCGACGCCAGACATGTGTCCAGGCGGAACGACATATGGCATGTGCACTGGCGGAGCCTTGCCGGGGCTTCGCCTTGCCGGGCCTTGCCTTGCCGGGTCTTGCAGGGGCTTTTGTCTTTGCGTGAGGGTTTGATGGTCGTCCCGACGAGGTCTTGCCAGGAGTCTTGATTCTCCTGTGCTTGTACTTGGTAGCTCCCTGTTGGGCCTGATTGTCAGGGAGGCTACTACTGCCCGTGCACGAGTAAGGGGCACTAGAGAGCCCAAAACTCTAGTGCACCGACATGAGCCCCCGGGCCTGGGCCACACATGATGCGAGGCGTTGTTGGGCTAGGCCCAAACAATGCACGGGCACGCGCGGGAGGAGCTTGTAGTTGTGATCATTGCACTTACTGCGCCTCCCCACGATGCCCATTGAATGTGGGACGGGGGATACATGCGCAACGCGGCCATCAAATTTTCAATTACTACATCTAGTCGTTTCCGCCACGCGCGCCGCATGCATAGCGGGGAGCCAGCTACAGGTGCCCGTGACTTAATGTCCCTAGGAAAGGCAATAACTACAGTGCCATGGATTGGAGCAATGGGGCGGTTGCTATTCACCCAGTGATCGAGGGTGTCGCAATTGGAGGAGGCGAGCGACGACCCTTGGAGTGGGGGACAGCCAGCCTCCGCGCTTCTCCCTATAAATTGGGGGATAGCGAGGGCGGTGCTCATCCACCCTTCCTCCCTTCTCCGAGTGAAAACCTCCATAGCTTGCCCTTCCACGTCTTCCCAACCTTCGAGTGGCGCTCGCCCTCAGCCATGAATTGGGGGCGAGGGAGGCCACCGTCCTTGGCTCCAAGGAGGAGCTCTTGTCGAGATCATGCCACCGCTTCAGCCACAGAGGCGGAGGGCGGACCGAGCGCGCATGGTGGAAGAGGCGCAAGGGGTCGTGGCCGTCGTGGAGGCTGAGGTCGGGGGAGGCGGAGCGCTGCCCCACCTCCTCCTCCGACACCGAGCCTATTCCTTGAGGAGACCCATCCTGAGGGGACGACGCTGGAGTTCGTCCTCGAACTGGCCGGTCCCGTCCGGAGCCATCTGCGACTCCCTCACCCTTTCGCCATGGCGATGGAGGCCAACGAATGGCTCATCCTCGTCCTGTGGTTATGGGCGCATGGTTATTGCAATGGCACGACGCGGGTGGATGTCGACTACCCAGCGAGTCGCATCATGTTCCTCAGGCGCGGCTGGAAGACCTTCACCCACGCCCACAACCTCCAGCAATGGCACGTCCTTCGTTTTAAAATGACGGAGGCCAATCCGCTCTCCGTCAAGATTTATGGGTGCTCAGGCGTCCATTTTAGCTGCTGTGAAGAGAGCTCGAGCAGCGCCGAAAGTTCTTCCTCGAGCAAGAGTGATGAGGAGGACAACGGCGAAGACGACGACGATGAGTCCGGTCTTTGGGTGGTCAAGTCGGAGCCCGACGACTCGAGCTCGGACTGACCGCTGGCTGCACCATCACTGCCAGCCTCACGCCTCTCCCATCCTGGCAGGACGGCCTTGTCGGAGGTCTTTGTCCCGGGCGCTGGCTCATCTTCCAGCTGGATCTTCCGGGCAGGCCCGTGGACTTCGGCTTCTGGGGCCCACCCTCCTTTTCACCCGCGCCGGCCCTCTCCTCCATGCAATGCTGGTCCAGGAGGAGCCAGGCTCTTGCCTGCCCATCTGGAAGCCCTGCCCCTCCATGCAGTGCTGGTCCAGAGGGGTCAGGCTGGGCTTCTGTCAGGGGCCGCTCGCCATTTTTACTTCTTGTAGCCCACCTCCCCTTTCCATATTTTTCTTATTGTAATCTCCCCTAGGGGAGAAAGTCAAATAAAGATGTACTTAGGAAAAAGTGACATCTCATGTAAATTTCACCCTATTTTGAATAATTGTATGTTACCTTCCTTGTTAGACTGTTTCTTTGCATGGAACTGCCCCTATGCCCTCTCGAAGAATCTTGCTAGCGTGTGTAGCCCTACCGCAAGTGCTTTGAGGAATGGGTCCTTAGTAGTCTGCTGGTGGTGCTACTTCCGGCAAGATACCTCGGCACTCTCGGCACAGCCACTTAAGCTATTGATCATGCTCGAAACAGAATAATGGCGCGAGCGCAGCCCCTTGAGTCGTTGAGAAGACTCGAAATGAAACAAGAGTGCGGGCGCGGCCACTTAAGCCATTGAGTGGACATGAAATAGAGTAAGGGCACAGCCAATCACGGCAAAGCCCCGTGCGTGTAGGTTTTCCATACAAGAATCGAAATTGCCCAAGGAAAATAACTCCACAGCAAGAATTCTCTTGGGGTTTTTGCAACTTATCTTTTTGTTGTCATACTCCTTTCGGCAAGATTTTTTTTGAACATCGCCCGTAGCTATCCATACCATTATTTCCCCTGGCAAAGCTGCACGCGAGGTAACCTTCTATCCTTTGACAAAAAGAAAGAAGAGAAAATATGGGTGTGGAACCTTGGCGGTCCGTTAGCTCTTGCTGGGAGTAAGTGTAATGCAATGTCTCAGACAAACATGCACATAAGTAAACATGAGAATCAATCAAGATTTGCAGAACACTTATCTTTATTCAACTACGCACAGGGTGTGAGCCTAGCTTTGTACCAAGGATTACATGCTTCAGTGGAAAGACTTGTACAACAGGTGGTTGCCGGGAGGCCCGGCAACCGCACCTCATGGGTAGAACTTGCGAAGATGTTTGATAACCCATGAGTTGCTCACTGGGATGCCATCTTCGGTCTCCAGGCGGACTGCGTACTTTGGCGTACTACCCAATAAGGTCCTTCCCACTTTGGCGTCAACTTGTTGGAATTCTTGGCGGACTGAACTCACCGAAGAACAAGGTCGCCTTCCTGAAGACTTCTGGCATTAACTTTGCAGCTATGGTAGCGGCGCAAAGCTTGCTAGTAGCATGCAACTCTCATAGCAGCCTGAAGACGGTCTTCCTCAAGGAGTGTTGTGTCATCTTGCCGCAACTGCTCTTTCTCAAGCTCATCATAAGAGAGCATTCGAGGTGACCCGTATATGAGTTCCATGGGGAGAACTGCCTCCACCCCATAGATGAGGGAGAAGGGTGTCTGGCCGGTAGCTCGATTTGGTGTCGTCCTGATTGACCAAAGAACCACCGACATCTCATCAATCCAGTGCCTTCCGCACTTGCGCAGCCTGTCGACAGTTCTTGTCTTGAGGCCTCGCAACACTTCAGGATTAGCCCTTTCCGCTAGCCGTTGCTCCTTGGGGTGGGCAATGGAAGCAAAACAGATTCTTCTTGAGGAAGGTGCATACTGCATGAAGGTGCGGCTCGTGAACCGTGTGCCATTGTTAGTGATAATCCTGTTGGGAACACCAAAGCGGCAGACTAGTCCTTTGAAGAACTTGACGACTGACTGTGCTGTCACTTTTCTCACTGCTTCCACTTCTGGCCAGTTTTTGAACTTGTCGATTGCAACCTACAAGTACTCAAAGCCCCCGGCAGTGCAGGGAAATGGGCCCAAGATATCGAGCCCCCAAACCAAAAATGGCCAGGAGAGAGGGATTGTTTGAAGGGCTTGAGCTGGTTGATGTAATTTCTTCGAATGCAAGTGGCATGCTTCACACTTGGTTAGTAATGCAGTTGCATCTTGGAGGGAAGTGTCCCAAAAGAAACCTTGTCGGAATGCCTTTCCGGTAAGTGTTGTTGATCCAATGTGAGAGCTACATGTGCCTCCATGTATCTCTGCCAACAGCTCCAATCCATCCTCCCGAGAAATGCACTTGAGTTTCACACTATTCGGCCTCTTTCTATACAGGACGTTGTCCACGAACTGATACATACTAGACCGGCGGTCTACTTTCACTGCTTCCTCTTGTTCCTCGAGAAGTTCTCCTGTCTAAAGGAAACGGACGATGTGATGTGCCCATGCTGGAGCCTAGGGCTCGACAACAAGGACTAAAGGCATATCCTCTGCCAGGGAAGCATTTGTCTCAACAGCAAGGGCACGAGGCCTTGCCAGAGCCCGGTGCCCCCGGCAAGATTGGCAGGAGCGTGTGCTTCCACGACAAGAGCCTGAGGCTCCGCTGATGTCACGCCCAAGATGCGATCCTATCCTTATTTGTGCACGAGGGCCTCGATAGGGATAGAAGCGCATCTCGATGCGTTCGCAACAATGGATATCATTACAAGTACATGTACAAAAGAGATGAGTATATGGAGTTGGCTTACACTCGCCACAAGCTACATCAGAGTCACGACAATACAATAACATCTCAAACATCATACATAAGAGCAGGGTGCGACTACGGACGAAACCAAACGATAAAATGACATCCACCCTTGCTATCCCAGGCTGCCGCCTGGAACCCATCCAAGATTGAGGAAGAAGAAGAAGAAGAACTCCAAGTCAAATCAAGCAACGCGCTCACGTCAAATCATCACATAACCTGCACCTGCAACTGTTGTTGTAGTAATCTGTGAGCCATAGGGACTCAGCAATCTCATTTCCAAGGGTATCAAGACTATTAAAGCTTAATAGGTAAGGCATGGTTAAGTGGTGAGGCTGCAGCAAGCGACTAAGCATTTATATGAGTGGCTAACTTACGAGTACAAAAATTAAAGTATGGTGGTCTACGCATAACGAACGTGAACTAGCAATGATCACTAACTGATCCTGAACACCTACTTACGTCAATCATAACCCCACCGTGTTCTCTTACGGATAAGAACTCACGATAAGAGACAGTCACGATTACGCACACAGTTGGTGTATTTTATTAGAGTTTACTTCAAGTTTGCTATGACCGGGTGTTAAACAAAGTATCCAAGTTTGCCACATAACCGCGGGTACGGCTTCTCGAAAAGATTTAACCCTGCAGGGGTGCTCCAACTCATCCATCACAAAGTAACCACACTCAGCGGGAATAACCTCAACCACAGATCTCGTGATCTTCCTAGGCAATTCCAAAGGAAATCCAACACCTCGAGCTAACCCGAAGAAAATCAGAGTTCCTCACTCGAGACGTTCGAGAAAGGTAAAATAAATCCAGCAAGGCCGTCCGACGTGTCGACGAACCCGATAGGAGCCGCGTATCTCGTTCTCAGGACACGACCGGATGGAACTAGCTACAGGGAAAAACCAATCCTCAAGTTGCCTCGAGGCGGCCCTGCAGGCAGACCAGTTTGGACCAACACTCATGAGGAGCACTGGCCCGGGTTGTTAATTAATTATCCACGGGGTCCGGAAAATCCCCTATGCAAGTTCATTAATTATTAAGAAAATGTAGTACCAATGTTGGGCCTTGCCAGACAAGTTTTAATCCAACCCGAAAATCAAGGGGGTCCCCATAACAACCCCGAGCATGTTAGGAGCGCTCATTTATGGAACATAACACCGGTTCACAAGTAACTAGGGCGGCAAGAGTGGAACAAAACACCAAGCAAAAGGCCGAGCCTTCACCTTTACCAAGTATATATGTGCATTAAATTAAATAGCAGCAATATTGTGTTATAACAAAAGAAGGTCCATGTGGCACATGGAAGCATTTACACCTGCAACTAGCAACGCTATAAGAGGGCTGAGCAAGCGGTAACATAGCCAAACAAAGGTTTCCTGGGACATGGAGGGGTCAGAGACTTATCATGGCGATGTTGGGAGGCTTTTCAAACAAGTGGTAGGTAGCGAGACATAACGGTAAAAGACGAGACAACTAGCATGGCAATGATAGTAATGGTATCCAGGAACATGTGTCATCTTGACTGAGATCCCGCTCGGAAGAAGAACGAAGGCATATTGACAGCAGTAAAACTATATGCTACAATGCATATTATGGCATGAAACTTAACAGCATACTAGAGGGCAATATCAACAACAAATCACTCCATTGCATCAACCACAAAAGAGGTCTAGATCACTAGCAAATCACATGGCAAGGCAGCAACAAAATATAACAGATTTCAGACTTAGAAATATTTAGGAACCTCAAAATAACAGATTTTTATAGCAAGTTGACAACAGCGAAACAACACCTAAACATGCATTTCTATGACAAACAAAATGTCCATGGGCTAGGACATATCTCAAAGAGCAACTTTCATGTTGAAAATATTTTCATATTATGCACGGATTAATCCCTACGAAAATGACAAGAGGGCATTACGGTGAAAATGACATACACGCAAACATGCTCGAATGACAAAACTAAATGCACCGATAAATCCAATATATTTTTCTATCCCGAAAACATATATAATATGATTAGGTTCATGTAGGAATTTAATCACGATTAAATATTCGGTAATAGGCCTATTCATGTTAAAGCAAAATAACAATGCAAAATAATGTGCAAACAACAATCCGACATTTTTCTCACGCATGAAAATGCGATGCGAATGAGATGAACATTTTTAATTTAAGATTTTATTAATTTGGATGCACGGTTAATTAAATTATGAAAATGCAATTAATATGACATATGATGCAAATGCAGGAAATGATATGTTAATTAAATTAAACATGGGTGATATTGGCATAACAATAATCTACATTTTATTCTAGACATGTTTCATATTAAAATTATTTTGATACGATGCTCGATTCAATCCTATAAAGGCATTATTAAATCTGCAAATATAATAAAAAGAACAAAAGAAAAAAAAGAAATCAGCAGGGGGCGCTGGGCTCACCCTAGTGGGCCTGGCCCATCTGTCGGCTGGAGGGGGAGGCGCTGGCGAGCTGGCTGGCGACTGGGCCGGAGGAGCGGCCCTCGAGCGGGTCAACGCTCGGGCGCTCGGGCTCGTCGTCTCCTCGCTCCTCCCGAGCGGGAGCCATGGCGAGGCCGGCTCGGAGGAGGGAGCGGCGAGGCGCAGGAGGCCGGGGATGACGGGGAACGGCTGGGGCGCGCAGGGATCCGGCCGGATCCGGCTGCGGCCGGCGGCGGGATGGCCAAGGCGGCCGACGGCGAGCTCCGGCCATGGCGGGGACGAGCACCTGCGGAAGAGAGGCCGCGGGGAGAGGTTAGAGGAGGAGAAGAGGGAGAGAAAGGAGGAAAGGGAGAGGTCCGGCCGGCGGCTCTCCGGCGAGCTGCTGCGGGCACGGGCATGGGAACCTCCATGGACGGCTCGGGGAGCTCCGGGAGAAGCTCCGGAAATGGCTCCAGACACCGATTCGGGCCCGGAACGACCGGAACGGGCCCAGATGGGCTCGGCGGGCTGGCTAGAGGTGGGTAATGGGGGCTAGGGTTTGGGGGCACGCGGAACGAGGACCTATTTATAGGGATCGGGGCTAGGGGTTACGGCACTGTCCGTTTTCGGACTGGCAGGTGTCGACCCGACTGTCCGGAAGCGGAGGGTCAAGCTGCGGTGCTGTGCAGACGGGCAAAGAGGGGAAGAGGGAGAAGTGCGACCCGTGACACGGAGGTTTTATAAGACACCGAGAACGACCGACGAAATACCGACAACTACCGATAAGCTCTCTGCTGCGACTGACCGACGGGGTACCTAACGACCTCAGAACGCGACGAAAATCGACGGGCGGTCTACCTAAGATATAACAAGACCGCACGACAAGTTTCAACTCGATCCGAGAATATTTTTACGCGCGCTTAAAAACGGTTTTATTTATAAGGTGCCGCGGGCGCGTGCGTGTGTAGTTGGTCTCGAAACGGAACGGCGAAACGGAGAGAACCGGCGACTACGAATAGATGCAAGTTTTCGAAAACATGAGATGATGCAATGCCAATGATGCAAATGATGCGATGAATGCGACAACCAAAACGAAACACGGACGAAAACAGAAACACAAAGGGAACCTTCTGGAATCTTCTGGAGCGTTGGTCTCGGACTGTCACAACTCTCCTTCACTACACGAGGATCTCGTCCCGAGATCTAGAATGAAAATGGGGAAGAGAAAGAGAAAAAGGCAAAACTTAGTTGCTTCTTGACAAACGAATGGTACCAATGAATCTTGGAGGAAGCAAAGATAAGAGGATGAAGGAGAAACAAGCAAGAATTCACGGAAAATTTCGGCAGCACTTCGGCAGGAAAGAGGGTCAAAAATATTTGATATGATGGAAAACAAATTGAAAGAGAGGCACCAAACTTCGGTTGGAATAGAATCAAAACTTCATAAGATGGAAGGATCAAGAAAGGATTTCACAGCACACCGGTCAAAATGAACAAGCAAAGAAAGAACATGATCTTGACAAACAAGATGATAGATTGAAGAGAGCAACACGACTTGCCTCCGGAACAAAAGAATAGAAGATAGATCTTGAAGAGAAGAAAACTAAGAAGGAAAATGACAACTTCTAGCAGAAATGAATTTGAAAGCATATTGGAAGAAGAGATTGGACGAAGTTGTTGGAACACCAACAACGAAAAGAACAGCTTGTTGTGGACTTACGAAAAACATCTCAAAACTATGAGGTGACAACCTACCACAACAAAAACAATAGATTGATTGAGATCAACAAGATATGCAAAAACTTCTTTCACCAAGAAGAGGAGGAGAAAATTTGGATAACTTATAACACCATGATGGCAACAATCCTTAGGAAAGGCTTTAGGTGAAATCCAACCCAAGATAACTCCTAGAAGACATGATGGGTTTACTTATATTTTCTTGACCATCTTCCTTCGAGACTCCTCATAATCAAGAATTAAATAATACCATCTCAAAAGACAATGGAGAAGGAATTGAACTTAGAAAACCAAGATAAAGGACACTTGAGCACCTGCAACAAGAATCT
Organism: Hordeum marinum; assembly: GCA_022496015.1. NCBI lineage: Eukaryota > Viridiplantae > Streptophyta > Magnoliopsida > Poales > Poaceae > Hordeum > Hordeum marinum. Next base: position 176,963,942 of record CM039676.1, read on the forward strand.
CGATGAACACTTGAAAATGAAAGAAAACTTGATGAACCACCAAGAAGAACCTCCAGAAATGAGAAGATGATAGAAAAGAATTGGAGGATGCAAAAGAATAAGATTGAGGCCTCGCTAAGATTTAGATGAAGCTTGACAACAAGATACTTGAGAAAAGACTAGAAACTCCGGAAGAAAGATGCCACTTGGGATAAGTAATTTGATATCATGAACAACTCCGGAAGAAGGATTGAGATCACTTGATGAAACAAGAATAAGAATTATGACGTGACTATCCTTCATCAAGTTAAATTGATGACAAGCAATGGATTCACACATCACTTATTCTTCTTGGAAAAGAACGAAGAGAGAGATAGAGCACAACTTGAATAAGTCTTGCATGAGAACACCGGAAAGAATTCAAAACAAAAGAGGGTAAAACAAATGGATGAAATAACAAGAGAACGAAGAGAGCATGATCCACCTAATAGAAACTTCACAAGGCACCGGAAAGAATAGAAACTACAGAGGACACATGAGAATGAAGAGATCAAGATTGCTAATAGAAACTGAAAAGGCACCGGAATAATTGTGATACGAACGAAGGAACAACAATTGAGAAGAATTTGAGAACGAAGCTGAAAGCTGAGAACGAAGAAATCTTCTGAAATGATGGCCTTCGGGAGGATCTAGAAATGAAAACAACTATGAAATGCACCAGATAGATATGGGAGAAATGACTCATGATCCAGACAATTGAGATGATAACAACAAGCTGAAACCATGAATATCTGGAAGAACAAACAACGATTGAAAAACTCTCCTTCGATCTTCAAGCACAGAATGAAGACGAGAACAACACCATGAATTACTGAGAAACTCCGGAACAATGAATAAATAAAAGGTTGAGCCAACAATGAAAAAAAGATTTAGAAGCGATCATGGAAGAGGAATATGACTGATGAAAACTATTCTTGCGCCATATTTAAAGAACTTGAGAACATCTCCGGAAAGAAGAGAAGAGTCAGGTATGATCCTGGGAAAAGACCTGTGGGTTATGGGCCCATTGAAAAGAACCACCGTTGAAACAATTGATTAAAAGAGAGATTGCACCGGTGCAAATTAAGAACTTGATGAAATGAGAACCTTGAAATAATTAAGAAGGACAAGAATGAAAATGAATGTTTTCTGAGATAACTTCACCACCCCAGATAGAATAGGCAAGGATGAATAACAAGAGAGGCTTGATACAGAATTCCAACATGGGAGAGCAAATAGAGAATGAAAATGATATGATGAACACCAAGAGCTTGAATTGAATCCACCGGAAGAGAAAACAAGGATGAAAACTAATGAATGATAACTTGAGTGCTGAGCATCTTCATGAAGAATCACCGGAGAAGAATAACAACAAGAACAAGGAATATGATGATAGATCTTGACTGAACACTTGAGAATCTCCACAGAAATCACCGGAAACAAAACAAACGAAAAGATAGCGGATGCATTACAAGAATAGAGACATTTGAATGAGAATAGAATCACTGAAGAAAAAGGGCGGGAGGGCGGGAAAAACAAAGAAACTTGGAATAGATGAGACTACTCCGGGAAAGAAATGAGAATTGATCTTGCAAAATTGAAGATGATAGAATATCCTGAAGAGAAGCACACCGGTTGAGAAGAATTGATATGAAAACTTGATTGGGCAAAAGAGCTAGCATTCCCACAGAAATATGAGAACACTACTAGCAAGATATGAATTCATCACTTGACATCGAAGCAACTCGAATTACCATATTCAAAACAAAACAGAGCATGAGGCTTATGAAACAAGCCAGAACAAATACATACCCACTATGCACTTGTTGGAAAGATGATCCTAGGTAACTACTTGAATTCCCACCTAAGTACTTCCGAAAACTTTCTTGTTTATGCGATTCAGGTTGCGGAATCAGGAACCTGCCCTAGGCAATCAGCTGCAACTGCATCCGCAACCTTCCACACCATAATTCAAGAAAATCCGCAAATTCGTCTAATCCCGAATTCTCGAACTCACAACGATACTAAACCATGGTGGTACGCCGGACGCCTCCCCAGTACTGGGTGACTCCGACCTTATCTCACCACGATAAGTATTGAAACAATTTCGAACATTCTCCGTCGTGAGATATCAAGAAAACTGAATGATAACGATGTGCCAACATTCCTCAGAGCTCAACTCCCCGGAAGAAATCAAGTCGGACAGGAGGCACCAAGACAGAACCCTGTCACATCGGCATCATATAGTTTCCAAAATACCCGCGTGATCCTAAAATTTATTTGAGCAAGAAGAGGAGTAGAAACAAAATTCCTAAGTCGAATACCTCACAAGAGCATAGAAGAGGAGTAAAAAGAAACCTACTCTCCGATATAACTAGACTCAAAATAGTTTTTCACTAGACACGACTCGGCCAAGTTCGAACAATCAAGGGGGCTCCTAGGTCGGTACAGGCTCTGATACCAACTTGTCACGCCCAAGATGCGATCGTATCCTTATTTGTGCACGAGGGCCTCGATAGGGATAGAAGCGCATCTCGATGCGTTCGCAAGAATGGATATCATTCCAAGTACATGTAAAGAAGAGATGAGTATATGGAGTTGGCTTACACTTGCCACAAGTTACATCAGAGTCACGGCAATACAATAACATCTCAAACATCATACATAAGAGCAGGGTCCAACTACGGACGAAACCAAACGATAAAATGACATCCACCCTTGCTATCCCATGCTGCCGCCTGGAACCCATCCAAGATTGAGGAAGAAGAAGAAGAAGAAGAACTCCAAGTCAAATCAAGCAACGCGCTCACGTCAAATCATCACATAACCTGCACCTGCAACTGTTGTTGTAGTAATCTGTGAGCCACAGGGACTCAGCAATCTCATTTCCAAGGGTATCAAGACTATTAAAGCTTAATAGGTAAGGCATGGTTAAGTGGTGAGGCTGCAGCAAGCGACTAAGCATTTATATGAGTGGCTAACTTACGAGTACAGAAATTAAAGTATGGTGGTCTACGCATAACGAGCGTGAACTAGCAATGATCACTAACTGATCCTGAACACCTACTTACGTCAATCATAACCCCACCGTGTTCTCTTACGGATAAGAACTCACGATAAGAGACAGTCACGGTTACGCACACAGTTGGTGTATTTTATTAGAGTTTACTTAAAGTTTGCTATGACCGGGTGTTAAACAAAGTATCCAAGTTTGCCACATAACCGCGGGCACGGCTTCTCGAAAAGATTTAACCCTGCAGGGGTGCTCCAACTCATCCATCACAAAGTAACCACACTCAGCGGGAATAACCTCAACCACGGATCTCGTGATCTTCCTAGGCAATTCCAAAGGAAATCCAACACCTCGAGCTAACCCGAAGAAAATCTGAGTTCCTCACTCGAGACGTTCGAGAAAGGTAAAACAAATCCAGCAAGGCCGCCCAACGTGTCGACGAACCCGATAGGAGCCGCGTATCTCGTTCTCAGGACACGACCGGATGGAACTAGCTTTAGGGAAAAACCAATCCTCAAGTTGCCTCGAGGCGGCTCCGCAGGCAGACCAGTTTGGACCAACACTCATGAGGAGCACTGGCCCGGGTTGTTAATTAATTATCCACGGGGTCCGGAAAATCCCCTATGCAAGTTCATTAATTATTAATAAAATGTAGTACCAATGTTGGGCCTTGCCAGCCAAGTTTTAATCCAACCCGAAAATCAAGGGGGTCCCCATAACAACCCCGAGCATGTTAGGAGCGCTCATTTATGGAACATAACACCGGTTCACAAGTAACTAGGGCGGCAAGAGTGGAACAAAACACCAAGCAAAAGGCCGAGCCTTCACCTTTACCAAGTATATATGTGCATTAAATTAAATAGCAGCAATATTGTGTTATAACAAAAGAAGGTCCATGTGGCACATGGAAGCAGTTTTAGACAGTGCAGTTATTATCACGAAGGCATATTGACAGCAGTAAAACTATATGCTACAATGCATATTATGGCATGAAACTTAACAGCGTACTAGAGGGCAATATCAACAACAAATCACTCCATTGCGTCAACCACAAAAGAGGTCTAGATCACTAGCAAATCACATGGCAAGGCAGCAACAAAATATAAGAGATTTCAGACTTAGAAATATTTAGGAACCTCAAAATAACAGATTTTTATAGCAAGTTGACAACAGCGAAACAACACCTAAACATGCATTTCTATGACAAACAAAATGTCCATGGGCTAGGACATATCTCAAAGAGCAACTTTCATGTTGAAAGTATTTTCATATTATGCACAGATTAATCCCTACGAAAATGACAAGAGGGCATCACGGTGAAAATGACATGCACGCAAACATGCTCGAATGACAAAACTAAATGCACCGATAAATCCAATATATTTTTCTACCCCGAAAACATATATAATATGATTAGGTTCATGTAGGAATTTAATCACAATTAAATATTCGGTAATAGGCCTATTCATGTTAAAGCAAAATAACAATGCAAAATAATGTGCAAACAACAATCCGACATTTTTCCCACGCATGAAAATGCGATGCGAATGAGATGAACATTTTTAATTTAAGATTTTATTAATTTGGATGCACGGTTAATTAAATTATGAAAATGCAATTAATATGACATATGATGCAAATGCAGGAAATGATATGTTAATTAAATTAAACATGGGTGATATTGGCATAACAATAATCTACATTTTATTCTAGACATGTTTCATATTAAAATTATTTTGATACGGTGCTCGATTCAATCCTATAAAGGCATTATTGAATCTGCAAATATAATAAAAAGAACAAAAGAAAAAAAAGAAATCAGCAGGGGGCGCTGGGCTCACCCTAGTGGGCCTGGCCCATCTGTCGGCTGGAGGGGGAGGCGTTGGCGAGCTGGCTGGCGACTGGGTCGGAGGAGCGGCCCACGAGCGGGTCAACGCTCGGGTGCTCGGGCTCGTCGTCTCCTCGCTCCTCCCGAGCGGGAGCCAGGCGAGGCCGGCTCGGAGGAGGGAGCGGCGAGGCGCAGGAGGCCGGGGACGACGGGGAACGGCTGGGGCGCGCGGGGATCCGGCCGGATCCGGCTACGGCCGGCGGCGGGATGGCCAAGGCGGCCGACGGCGAGCTCCGGCCATGGCGGGGACGAGCACCTGCGGAAGAGAGGACGCGGGGAGAGGTTAGAGGAGGAGAAGAGGGAGAGAAAGGAGGAAAGGGAGAGGTCCGGCCGGCGGCTCTCCGGCGAGCTGCTGCGGGCACGGGCATGGGAACCTCCATGGACGGCTCGGGGAGCTCCGGGAGAACCTCCGGAAATGGCTCCGGACGCCGATTCAGGCCCGGAACGACCGAAACGGGCCCAGATGGGCTCGGCGGGCTGGCTAGAGGTGGGGAATGGGGGCTAGGGTTTGGGGGCACGCGGAACGAGGACCTATTTATAGGGATCGGGGCTAGGGGTTACGGCACTGTCCGTTTTCGGACTGGCGGGTGTCGACCCGACTGTCCGGAAGCGGAGGGTCAAGTTGCGGTGCTGTGCAGATGGGCAAAGAGGGGAAGAGGGAGAAGTGTGACCCGTGACACGGAGGTTTTATAAGACACCGAGAACGACCGACGAAATACCGACAACTACCGATAAGCTCTCTGCTGCGACTGACCGACGGGGTACCTAACGACCTCAGAACGCGACGAAAATTGACGGGCGGTCTACCTAAGATATAACAAGACCGCACGACAAGTTTCAACTCGATCCGAGAATATTTTTGCGCGCGCTTAAAAACGGTTTTATTTAAAAGGTGTCGCGGGCGCGTGCGTGTGTAGTTGGTCTCGAAACGGAACGGCGAAACGGAGAGAACCGGCGACTACGAATAGATGCAAGTTTTCGAAAACATGAGATGATGCAATGCCAATGATGCAAATGATGCGATGATGAATGCGACAACCAAAACGAAACACGGACGAAAACGGAAACACAAAGGGAACCTTCTGGAATCTTCTGGAGCGTCGGTCTCGGGCTGTCACAGCTGAAGCACGTCGCTCACCGGTAAGCCTGACGTTGTCCTCGACAATCTCCTCGTTGACGGCTCCTGGGATCCCTGCCGGGAAATACTTCCGGAGCTCAACTTCCTTCTTTTATCTCGTCCAGTTGATGGTGTCATGGAGGGTTGAGTCAGACGGAGCATGAAAGTTCCTGGTTCCATAGGCAACTTAAGGGCAACACATTTTGACAGGCCATTGGCACTGGAGTTCTCCGCACGTGGAATGTGCTCCATTTGCAGGTCGTCAAAACGTTCTTCCAACTTCCTCACTTCATCTACATAAGCTTCCATCGATGCACTCTCGTAATCTTTGTTCACTTGCCTGACAACAAGCTGAGAATCACCCGTGACAATAAGTTTCTTGATCCCAAGATCTGTCGCGATCCTGAGACCGGCAAGCAGCCCTTCGTACTCAGCAATATTGTTCGTTGATCTATCCCAGGGAAAACACATCTGAATCACATATTTGAGGTGCTCTCTGGTGGGTGCGACAAGCAACACTCTGGCACCGGCGCCTCGCAGTGAGAAAGCCCCATCAAAATATGTGACCCACTCTCGATCGGTTTCCTTGCCGGGGAGAGTTGACTCTAGAACTTCTTCGTCCGGTGTTGGGCTCCATTCTATAATGAAATCCGCCAAGGCTCTTCTCTGGATGGTCGAAGTGCTTTCAAACTTCAGACCAAAGCTTGGCAATTCCAAAGTCCACTCTACATTCCTGTCGGTAGCTTCTGGGTTCTGCAAGATCCGATGTAGCGGGAAGCGAGTGACGATGGTGATCTCATGTGCTTGGAAGTAATGGCGCAGCTTCCTCGAGGCCATAAGAAGGCTGAAGAGCAACTTTTGCACGCCAGAATATCTTGACCTAGCCCCCTGCAAAAGGGAGCTGACAAAATAGACTGGGCGCTGCACCGCCTTCTTCTTCTGAATTGTCTCATTCAACTGTGCAGATCCTTCCTTGTTGGCACAAGACCCTTCCGGGGAATGTCCTGGCTCGTCGGTTGGCAGTCTTGTTGCTGCCAGTGCGTCTTCATCGACTTCTCTTTCAGCCACCAGTGCAGCACTCACCACTTGATTTGTTGCCACTAGATATAGCAGCAACGGCTCTTGTGGTTTTGGCGCGACTAGGACTGGCGGAGAGGAGAGGTACTCTTCAAATCCTACAGTGTTGCCTCCGCTTTCGGAGTCCATTTCATTGGACCTGCCTTGTTCAACATTTTGAAAAATGGCAGGGCGCGCTCGATAGACTAAGATGAACCTACTCAGAGCAGCAACGCAACCGACAAGATGACACACATCCTTGACACGTCTTGGTGCTTCAATTTGCGCAATTGCTTTGATCTTGTCAAGATTTGCTTCAATTCCACGTTGAGATACAAAGAACCCAAGGAGCTTGCCGGATGGGACACCGAACACACACTTCTTAGGGTTGAGCTTCATGTTGATCTTGCACAGATTTGCAAATGTTTCTTCTAGGTCTCATATGTGCGCAGCCTTGTCCTTGGTTTTGACCACTATGTGATCCATATAGGCCTCCATATTTCTATGTAGCTGTGGCTCAAAACCAATTTGGACTACTATTGCAAATGTAGAACCAACACTTTTCAACCCGAAAGGCATACGCAAAAAGCAATACGTACCACATGGGGTGATAAATGCGCTCTTCTCCTCGTCTTCCTTGGCCATGAAAATCTGATGATAGCCTGAATAGGCGTCAAGGAAAGACAACAAGTCACAGCCGGCGACAAGGGAAAAGGATCTTTGGGGCAGGCTTTGTTAATGTATGTGAAGTCAATGCACAACCTCCATTTTCCATTCCTCTTGCACACTACAACTGAATTGGCAAACCAAGTTGGATGAAGTACTCCTCTGATCAAGGCAGCCGCTTCTAATTTCTTGATCTCCTCGAAAATAAACTGTTGTCGCTCCAAAGCTTGCTTGCGGACCTTCTGCTTGATGGGCCACGCATGTGGGCAGACGGCAAAGTGGTGCTCAATCACCTTCTTGGGAACACCAGGGATATCAGATGGTTGCCATGCAAACCCATCAACATTCGCCCGCAGGAAGGCGACGAGTGTGCTTTCCTATTTGTCGTCAAGGGTGGAACTTATGGTGAAAGTTCCTCCCGTGACATCCTCCTTGGCGGGCACCTTCTTAGTCTTTGGTGGAGCTGCCTTGGACTTCTTGCTCTTGCCGGTGGAGCTCTCTGGCACATCGTGAATAGGAGCGCAGCACCCCGAACGGGCGCGCTTGCCAGAATGTGTGCCAGAGGCCTTGCCGGTCTTCTTCTCCCCGAGAGCTTCAGCGTCAGGAGCAAGTGCATTGGCGACAGGTGTTGCAATTGCCTCCTGGTAGAGTTGGTCGGTGCAGATAAGTGCACCCTTCTTGTCGGAGTTGATCGTGATGACGCTCATTGGCCCAGGAATCTTCAGCATATTGTAAGCGAAGTGGGTGGCTGCCATGAACTTGGCCAGCGCCGGGCGACCAAGGATACCGTTGTAACCAAAGAGATCTTGGTGACGTCAAAGACGATCTTCTCTGTTCTGAAATTGATATCACTGCCAAATTTCACCGACAACATGATCTTGCCCTTCGGCTGAGTCCTTCCTGAATTGACCCCTTGGAAAGAGCCTATGGGCTCGAGATCTTCATTAGGAATTTGCAGCCTTTGAATTGACCCCTTGGACTAGCATCTTCGTCACCTTGAGGTTGCGAATTGTTGGCGAAACCAACAACGGCAGGCACCCGAACGCAGTCGTGCGATCAGGGTGATTCTCGGCGTCGAAAATGATAGGAGTGTTGGAGCACTTCAGGGGTTTCTGGGCATCGATAGAGGGCTCTGTCGCGTTAACATCGCATGCCCACTGTTTAAGTTGGCAGTGAGAGGAATGCGATGAGGCACCTCCCTCGATGCACATCATCTTTGTAGCCTTCTGAAACTCATGCTCACTGGACTCGTCGTCCTTTTCGACGCCATCACCGTCACCCTCTTGCATGTTGCGGCCACTAGCTGGCTGGTCTTTTTGTTGCTTGGGCTTGCCGCAGTGACCTCCTTGGCCAACGCGCTTCTTGCCGGACCCCTCAGCACCATCCTGTCTCTTCTCCTTATCTCACCTCTCATACTCGGCTTTTTTTCTTCTCGGCAAGCTGCTCAACTTTCCGGCAGTCTTGGAGATCATGGCCCTTGGTGCGATGGATCTTCTAATACTGCTTGCCAGAGCCTTCTGTCTTGTCGGCAGCCACCATTGCCTGGCAGGAGATGCACCCAGCAACATCCTTTCCGGGGTCATCAACCTTGCCCTTCTTGGCGGTATCGGGGTTGGCGGATCCCTCAATAGAAAGAAGGCCTTGACCTTGCACTTCTTGTTACGCCGTTGGCCCTTCTTTGTCGGGGCGGAGGTGTCTTCATCTTCAGAATCGACTCCTATGCCAGCGTCTTTGCCGGAGAGCCTCCTCCCTTCTTCAGCCCGAGCCCATTTGTCTGCCAGAGCATAAAGCTCGGCAACATCCCTGACCTTGTTCATCATCAGCTCTTCCCGCTTCCTGTGGTTGTGCACGTTCTGATGGAACGCGCTGATAACAGCGGCAGGATGAACATCTGGTATGTTGTGGTGCATGCGGCTGAACCTCTGGATGTACTTGCGCAAAGTCTTGCCCTCCTTCTGAGGGATGATCTGCAAATCGCTTTCTTGACTAGGAGCTTGGTGGCCTCCAGTAAAGGCACCAACAAACTCGTGGCACTGGTCTGCCCAGCAGGTGATGGATCCTTTCGGCAGGTGCATCAACCACAACCTAACGTTGGGCTTAAGCACCAACAGGAAGTAATTGGTTAGTATCTTTTCATCCTGAGCCCCGGCAGCCTGCACCGCAATGGTGTAGATGCTCAAGAACTCTGATGAGTGAGTTTTGCCGTCATACTTCTCCGGGACCTCTGGCTTGAATGTGCGGGAATTGGGCCACTGGACTTGCCGCAACTCATGGGTAAACGCTAGACAACCCACCTCACAAGGTAGGCTGATAGGATACCCTCGCACAGACTTGTCTACAGCAGGCCCCGCGTGCCTATCAGACTGAAGGAGCGCTTCCCGCCGCCGCTCGATTGTAGTTCGGGCGTCTTCCTTGCCTTGTTCCCACAGAACTTGGCACTTGTTGCGGCGTGTCTATGGATTAAACGATGTCGCCGAGTAACCATCATAAGCGTCGGTCTGTCGAGTCGATGACCGGTTTTGTTGCTGTGGGGGAGAGTGCATAGTGGTTGGACCGCCTCCGGCCTTCTCACGACTGGCGTGAGCCGGCTTGATGGATCGGAACTCGTCTGCGAGGTTGAGGAGGCTCTGAATGGTGGCTCTCCATTCGTCGAGCTTCTCCGGAGCAGGAGGGAAGTTTAGGAGTAGTTGTGCTCGCGCCATCACTTCTTCCAATGTGGTCAGGAGCGAACGGTGCGAGGAACACGAGGTGCTTTGACTTCTAATGGCGTTAGAAGGAGCTCCACCGCAGTCCCACGATGGCACAACACTCCCACTAGCGTGTTGTCGAGCATGCTGGTCCCGCACACCTTGGGAGTGATGCGCAGGAGCCTTTCCGTGGGGACGTTGAGAACTGTGGGCGCCATGACGCGGATTCTCACGCACGTCCTCCGAAGGTCGAGGATTAGGCGCCAGCATGGGCGTCCTAGAAGATACCCTTCCGCCCCCGCAGTTCACCGTACCACCTGCAGGTAGTACAACTTCGTCCTGAGACCCAGCGGTGCGGGGGTTCCCGTTGCCGCCATGGGCGTCTTTGTAGCAGGCGTCGCCACTCGCTTTGCCTTGATCACCGGAGCGTCACGGAAGTTATGAACCTCCGCCTCCTCCTCCACCCGCATCTATGCTGTTGCTTGCCTGTGCAGATACAGGGACAGTGGACGCCGATGGGCCCACCACCGTCAGGCCCTTCTTCTTGGGGGCCATGGCGATGATGAGAATGAAAGAATTGGCGCGCTGATGACCAGAACTGGTTCACACGAGCTCGTCCCCTACCTGGTGCGTCAAAGATGTCATGGGGAATGAGCACCTATGGGATCCGAGGGACCCCTTTCGGTTCGGTGGGGGAGAAGGCTCGCACGAAGAGCAGTTCTGGTGAACAACACGCGGGGATTTTACCCAGGTTCGGGCCGCAAAGATGCATAAAACCCTACTCCTGCATGGTTGTATCGTGGATGTTCTTATGGTTCTAGCTACAGGAGCTCTCTAAGAAGTTGCTACCTGTGTGAGCTAGAAGGTCCCCAATTCCAAAAGCCTACAAGTGCTAAAGTCCACCATATCGCCTTGGGCCTCCTTTTATATTCTGAAGGGGATCCCAACAGTGGAATACAGTGCATACACGGGGTGTACAGAGCTACCGTGCTATCATACCTAACACTAACGGAATAGAACAGGCGCATTTAATGCATCGTCAGGCATCTTCTTCCATTTGCGGGATGGGACATGAGCCCGTCCCATCGGCACCGCTTAGCCCCTCCAGTGCCGACGCCGTGACACGTATCCAGGCGGAACGGCACCTGGCCTATGCTCTGGCAGGGCCTTGCCGGGGCTTCGCCTTGCCAGGCCTTGCCTTGTAGGGACTTTATCTTTCCCTGAGGGTTTGATGGTCGTCCCGGCGAGGTCTTGCTGGGAGTCTTGATTCTCCTGTTCTTGTACTTGGTAGCTCCCTGCCGGGCCTCGTTGTCAGGGAGGCTACTACTGCCCGTGCACGAGTAAGGGGCACTGGAGAGCCCAAAACTCTAGTGCACCGACATGTTGGCTTGACCACAAACATGAAGGAACTTGGTTTTCAAATTCTCGTAAATCCAGAACTCCGTCAGAAATTCATGAAACTTGGAATGGTGTCATGACAAGGAACACATATCCCATGGTAAAAAATACTAACTTGGACATGTTTTGTCACAAGCCTCTTACAAACTGGAGGTTCTCACACAATGAGCTACATGTAGTGGTTCCGATAGGTAACATATGCATGCTACATCTACGATGGAAATGACATCTCTATATTGGCAAGGAGGTAGCATACGGACATGTGTATGAGTAGACGGGTGGCGTGCGAGCAGTGTCCTCTGCACGCTCATCGGGGAGGTGTGTCCTTGTTATGTCTCCAACATATCTATAATTTTTGCTTGTTCCATGTTGTTATATTATCAATATTGGATGGTTTACAACTATTTAATAGCAACTTTATAACATTTTTTGGGACTAACCTACTGATAGTGTCAAAGTGCCAGTTAATGTTTTTTGCTTGTTTTTACTTCACAGAATATCAGTACCAAACGAAGACCAAACACTGTGAAACTTTTTTGAGAATTTTTTCAGGGCAAAAGACACCAGATGGACCAAACAAGTGCCGGAGAGGAAGGCCGAGGTGGGGAACACCCACCAGGGTGCGCTAGAGGCCCCTGGCGTGGCCTGGTGGATGGTGCCCACCTTGGGACCCCCTCCACTGACTATTGCCTCTATAAATTCACAAATATTCGGAAAACCCTAGAGGAGTCGACGAAATGCAATTCCAGCCGCCGCAAGTTCCAGAACCTTGAGATCCAATCTAATACCATCACAGAGGGGTGCATCGTCTTCATGGGTGCCTCTCCGATGATGCGTGAGTAGTCCAACATAGACCTATGGGTCTGTAGGCAGTACCTAGATGGCTTCCTCTCTCTCTCTTTTGATTCTCAATACAATGGTCTCTTGGAGATCTATTTGATGTAATGACTTTTGCGGTGTGTTTGTTGGGATCCGATGAATTTTGAGTTCATGATCACTTTCTATCCATGAATATGATTTGAGTCTTCTTTGATCTCTTATCTGCATGATTACTTATAGCCTCGTATTTCTTCTTCAAATCTTTGGTTAATAAGGACAACTAGATCGATTTTTCTTGCCATGGGAAGAGGTGTTTTGTGATGGGTTCGATCTTGCGATGTTCTTTCCTAGTGATAGAAAGGGGAGCAAGACACGCATGTATCATTGTCATTAATGTAACAAGATGGGGTCTATTTCTACATGAATAGATCTTGTCTACATCATGTCACCGTTCTTATTACATTACTCCGTTTTCCCATGAACTTAATACACTAGATGCATGCTGGATAGCGGTCGACGTGTGGAGTAATATAAGTATTGTAACAGCCCGGGACTGACGCTCCAGAAGATTCCCCTTTTATTTCCGTTCTCGTCTGTCTTTCGTTTGACTGTTGCTTTCATCATTGCATCATTCGCATCATCTGCATGGCATTGTCACTCGTTTTTGAAAACTTGCATTTGTTCGTGTTCACCGGTTCTCTCAGTTCGTTGTTGTCCGTCTCGAGTCCAACCACACATGCACGCGCCCATGGCTTAACAAAAAAGATTTTAAAGCACGTGGAAAACATTCTCAGATTGGGTCGAAAGTTGTCGTGCGGTCTTGTTTTATTATTGGTAGACCGCCTGCAAAATTTCGTCGCAATCAGAGTTCGTTTGATACCCCAACGGTCAACCATAGCAGTGCGGTCATGGGTTATTTGTCAGACATTTCGGTGTTTTAAAAATCATGTCAAGGGCCACAACTTCCCTCTCTTCTTGGTCAAACCCCCTCTACATGGCCCAATGTAGCCCACCTAACCCCCTTCACTTCTGGACCATCGGATCGAGACCCGAGGATCCAAAAACGGTTGAAACCCCCTAACCGTAGCCCTAATTAGTATAAATAGACCCCTAGCCGTCCTAATCGAGCAACCCTAGCCCTCCCCTCGATTTTCGCGCCCAGCCTCCTCCCTCCATCTATGCGGGCCAAACCGAGCCCATCTGAGGCCTGCCCGGACCCGAGCCATCCGCCGCAGCCGCAGCTCCCAGCGGGAGCTCCTCCCATGGCGCCCGAGGGGCCCCAATCCCCCTCTGCCGCACCTGACCCCGCCGCCTCACTAGAGGGCCGTCGGAGTGCTGCCACCAGCGATGAGCCACCGTATCCCGACCACCTACGGCCAGGTCCCCCGTTCCCCGCTCTTCTTCCTTCCCTCTCCCTCCATTTCACTGTCTCTCACCCATGGGCTCTCTCTCTCCCGCAGATCAGACCCGCCATGGCCCCCTTCGACCACCTTAGGCCCGATCTGGCCACCCACCGCCCGGATCCCAGTCGCCCTGAAGCTTCATGGGCCGCCGGCCCTGGCTCTGCTCGGGCTTCGAGGAGGAGGACGAGCGCCTGGGGGAACCCTTGGCTCGCTTGCAGCACTCCGTTCCCGCGCATGGGCCACATTCGCCCCAGCGGGCCCAACCCAGCACCTCCGCTGGCCCGGTCCTCTGCCAACTGCTCCACCACCTGGGCCAGGCCCAGCAAGGTGATCTCCACCCCGTGCTAAACCCCTCCGTGAGTGAGATTTTCTATCCTGCGCCACTGCCTGGTTCCAGCCCGTTAGCAGTTTTGGCCCATGTGGTTTTTTCCTGTTGTGCGAATTTGTCCAATTACCTGTGAATTGCAGTTTTATAGAAAAGCCCCTACGCTTCATGCATCTAATAACTCACCAACCGGGCATTGTATGTAAAAGCTTTATATATGAAAATGACTAGAATTTCATGTAGATTCACAATATCCAACTCTCACATATGTTTAAAATGTTTAACTTGCTGTTTTCATGCAATTTGCGTAAATGCCATGCTAAAATGATTTATTTCATACATATAAACCGTAGCTCCGATGCAAATGTTTTATATATGTAACTTGACTAGAAAAACGTGTAGAATCTCATGCCACACTTTATTTCAATGTTTAATAAATATAAAAATTGTGTCAGGAAAGATCTGGACCAAATTCATATTATGCTTATGGGGATGTTTCGGAAATGCTATATGTTGCTTCCGGCCACTATTTAAAATGCCTAGATGATATAGTTGTTCATGCTTCACCTCTTGCCATGTTTAACAACATTTAATATTGATGAGTACCTAAATGGGAGTGAAGTAAATAATTCGAACGTGGAGTTTTTTCAGTATGCAACTCGTTGCATATTGAACTTCACTTAATATGTAGTATTTGTTTGTTGTGCTTGCCATGCCATGCCCTGCGTTGCATATTTAAACCGGACATGCATCATATTTGTTTGCGCATCATGCCATGCATATGTTGTGGTGCTATCACATGTTGATTGTTGTTTCTGGTTTCCTTCTTCTCAATAGAATTCTGAAAGCGTTCGGAGTATGAGAATTCGTTCAACTACGTTCGCCCGTCTTCTTCATGGACTCGATCTTCTTCCGAGCGGGATCTCAGGCAAGATGACACATTTCCCAAGATACCACTACTATCATTGCCATGCTAGATGTCTCGATTTCTATCACTATGTCACGCTACCTACCACTTGCTTGACAAGCCTCCCAACATTGCCATGAAAGCCTCTAACCCCTCCACATCCCAGCAAACCTTTGTTTGGCTATGTTACCGCTTGCTCAGCCCTTCTTATAGCGTTTCTAGCTACAGGTGCAATTGCTTCCATGTGAAAACATGGACATTCTTTTGTTATATCACAATATTATTGCTATTTAATTTAATGCACATATATACTTGGTAAAGGGTGGAAGGCTTGGCCATTTGCTTGGTGTTTTGTTCCACTCTTGTCGCCCTAGTTACTTGTGAACCGGTGTTATCTTCCATATTGAGCACTCCTAACATGCTCGGGGTTGTTATGGGGACCCCCTTGATTTTCATTTTGGGATAAAACTCTTCTAGCAAGGCCCAACTTTGGTTTTAACATTCTCCAACCTAATAAGGGACTTTCCGGACCTCGTGGATAATTAATCAACAACTCGGGCCAGTGCTCCTCGTGAGTGTTGGTCCAAAATGGCAGTAGCCGGGGCCACCAACGGGTGTGCTAGCCGGAAACTTAGCCAATCCGGTCATGTCCTGAGAACGAGATACGCGGCTCTTATCGGGTTCGTCGACACGTCGGGCGGTCTTGCTGGATTTGTTTTATCTTTCTAGAATGTCTTGCGTGGGGAATTCCGTTTTACTTCAGGCTACATTGAGATGTGATCTTCCTGTGGAATTGCCTGTGCAGATCACGAGATCGGTGGTTGAGGTTATTCTCGCGGCATGTGGTTAATTTGTGATGGATGAGTTGGAGCACCCTTGCAGGGTTAAATATTTCGGAAAGCCATGCCCACGGTTATGTGGCAAACTTGGATATTTTGTTTAAAACCCGTTCATAGTAAACTTGAAGTAAACTCTAATAAAATACACTAGCTGTGTGCATAACCGTGACTGTCTCTTCTCATGAGTCGTTATCCGAGGGAGAATACGATGGGGTTACGTTTGATGTAAGTATGTGTTCAGGATCACTTAGTGATCATTGCTAGTACATGTCTGTTGTGCGTAGACCACCATACTTTACTTTCTGTATTCGTAAGTTAGCCACTCAAATAAATGCTTAGTTGCTTGCTGCAGCCTCACCACTTACCCATACCTCCCCAATTAAGCTTTAATAGTCTTGATACCCTTGGAAATGAGATTGTTGAGTCCCTATGGCTCACAGATTACTAGAACAATAGTTGCAGGTACATGTAATGCATTTGACGTGACAGCGATGTTTGTTTGATTTGGAGTTCTTCTTCTTCATCATCAATCTAGGATGGGTTCCAGGCGGCACCCTGGGATAGCAAGGATTGATGTCATTTTATCGTTTGATTTTGTCCATAGTCAGACCCTGCTCTTATGTATGATGTTTGAATATGTTGATGTATTGATGTCATATTGATGTAACTTGTGGCAAGTGTAAGCCAATTCCATATATGCATATGTTCTATATGTGTACTTGTAATGATATCCATTCTTGCAACACGATGAGATGCGCTTCTATCCCTGTCGAGGCCCTCGTGCCGAAATAAGGATAGGATCGCATCTTAGGCATGGCAAGTTGGTATCAGAGCTATACCGACCTAGGAGCCCCCTTGATTGATCTAACTTGGCTGAGTCGAGTCTAGAAAAAACTATTTTGAGTCTAGTTATATCGGAGAGTAGGATTCTTTTTACTTCTCTTCTATACTCTGGTGAGGAATTACGACTTAGGAATTTTGATTTTCCCCTCTTCTCATTCAATTTTTTTTCAGATCATGTGGATATTTTGGAATCTATACGATGTCGACGCGACAGAGTTCTGTCTTGGTGCCTCCTGTCTGACTTGATTTCTTCCGTGGAGTTGAGCTCGAGTGGATTCTTGTCACATCGTTATTGTTTAGTTTCCTTAGTATCTCAGGATGGAGGATGTTCGAAATTACTTCAATACTTCTCGTGGCGAGATAAGGTTGGAGTCACCCAGTACCGGGGAGGCATCCGGGGTACTGCCATGTTTGATATCGTTGTGTTTTTGAGGGTTCGAGATAGATGAGTTCCGAGACCTCAGGTTATCGTTTCAGTCTACTTATCTTGGACGTAAAGCCTATATAATGATAATTGCCTTGGATATTATCATGATTATTCGATCATCTGTCAATTGCCCAATAGTAATTTGTTCACCCACCATGTGCTATAGTCATGAGAGAAGCCACTAGTGAATCCTACGGCCCCGGGTCTACTTTTCCAACATATTGCTTTCTGATCTACTATTTTGCCGTTTTATTTTCAGATCTATTAATCGAAAAAAAATACCTTGCTACACATTTTGTTTACCTATTTTATTTTGTGTTCTTGCAAGGTCTATTTGCCAAAACTATCACAACCTAATCTATCTTTTTATCATTGAGATCTTGACAACCTCTCTTACGCTTCAGGTTGCAAGTATTTGTTTTTTGTGTGAAGGTGTTGTTTACATAGGTGCTTGGTTTCATAACTGAGGAAAATACTTACCGTTGTTGTGCTACATCATCCCTTCCTCTTTCGGGAAGTACCGACGCAGTCCCAAGCCACATCAAAGGAATTTCTCGCGCCGTTGCCGGGAAGGAAGCAACCTCTTCGTGTGCCAATCTTGGTGCCGAGGAGACATCATCAACATCTATCATGTTCCTAAAGACAAGTCTCATCTCCTTGAAATTTACATTATTTGCCATTTGCTTCTCGTTTTCCTCTCCCCCACTTCACAAATTTCCCGTTTTATTCGCCCTTCTTTTTTGTTTGCCTTTTTCTCGTCAGATCTCTTGTTTGTCTACCTTTTCACTATGGCTAGTTCCTTTGTTATTGCGTATACTCCCCAGAATGAGGTTCTTAACTTTAAAGAAAGGGGAGGGGAGAATCTTAAAGATGCTTGGTATAGGATTTGCAATGCTCATAATAGATCTATTCGTAATGAATCTACTATTGTTCTTCTTTGCTATTTTTATGTGGGCATCACCACTTGGTATGGATTTGTCCTTGATACGAGTACCAGTGGGAATTTCTTGATGTTCCCTACTTTGGATGCTTATAATGCAATGGGAAATTTAGTGGGTTCCCCACCTATCATTATCAATGAAACAATTTTAACTCTTGAGCATGTTATGAAAAGGTTAGATGCTATTGAAAAGAAAATGCTTACCGAGGAAAATATTGAAAGTTTGGATAAAAGGATGCATAATCTTGCTAATAAAATTGGGTCAAAGGCAGGAGATGCTCTTAAAGTACTAAAGGAAAAGGAACTAGTAGTCAATAAAAAATGGAAGAGCCCCGCTAGAATTGATAAGTTGGAAGAAATCTTTCGTAACTTAAGTTTGCCTTTTTCTACTGTTAAGGCTATTGAAAGAACTTCGATTAGTAAAGATTCCTAATCTACACAATTTCCTAAGAACAAGGGTACCACTTCTAGTTGAAACAATGAGGATCCTAAAATGATTAGTATTCATCCAAATTTTGTTGAAGTGGTAAACAACCTTAATAGGAAGAACAATTTTTTTCAATCCTATTCCTAGAAGTATTATTATTGAAAGTATGCATGCTAGATACTCGAAAATTTCTTGTTGTGTGCTCAAAGAGTTGGAAACTAAAGATGACAATACTTGAATCTTTGCGTTATGCCTAGCTAGGGGCGTAAAATGATAACGCTTATTGGGAGGCAACCCAATAAATAAAATATCTTTTTCTTTCCCTTTCTGTTTTTGAGTGTTTACAAAATTATGCTTCTGTTAATATTGTGTTTTTTATGTTTATTAGTGTTGGTGCCAAATAAAGCCTTTAGGATGATTCATAAGATGAGTAGAAACAATGCTGAATCTGAAACAGAAACTTTCTCTCCAGTACACGATTTTCAATTTTTTACTGGAACGTGATAATGAGATGAAATTTTAACATCGTTTTTCTATACAAAGTGTTTACTATTTCCTCATTTTTCAGAATTTTTAGAGTTACAGAAGTATGGTTAGAGTACAGATAACTACAGACTGTTCTGTCTGAAAAAGATTACATTCGTCACATTTTGTGCTTGTTTTGATGAATCTATGGATTATATTGTAGGGTATAAGTCATGGTAAAGTTAGAATACAGTAAATATAATGCAATAATAAAATATGAATGTGTTTTCAACAATACTTAGAGTGGTAATTTGCTTTATCATACTAACGGATCTCACGAGAATTTTGTTAAGTTTTGTGTGATTGAACTTTTCAAGTTTTGGGGATCACAATGAATGAAGGAATAAGGAGTAAGAAGAGCCTAAGATTGGGGATGCTACAAAACCCAAGGATAATATCCAAAGAGTAACAATCAACTAAGCTTGGGGATGCCTCGTGTGGCATCCCCTCTTTTTCTAACAACCATCGATATTTTACTTGGAACTATATTTTTATTCGCCACAGATCATGAGTTTTGCCTGGAGCGTCTTGTATGTTTTCTTATTTTCTTTTTATCCTTGATGCATACACCTATTTGAGAAATACAAAATTATGCTATGATTTGCTAGAATTGCTCTATATGCTTCACTTAAATCTATTGAGCTATGAAATTGCTCTAGTGCTTCACTTATATCCTTTTGAGCATGGCCTGCTTTTACACGTTTGAAGAAATGCTCTCATGCTTCACTTATATTAATTTGAGAGTTAGTAATTTGGAAGAAATCCTCTCATGCTTCACTTATATTACTTTGAGAGATGAAACTTTTATGCTCATGATCTTCACTTATATCCTTGTGAGCTTATCAAAAGCAATGGCAATATATGAAACTAATCCCAAAGTGATAGATATTCATGAGGGATATAGAAAAAACTTCTATGACGATCATTGGACAAATTAAACTTGATTCTTTGTAATAGTTTTGAGACATGACGATAGTAATATGTGAGTCATGTTAGTAAGTAATTATGCTTAGTAAGAATATTGATGTTAAGGTTTGTGATTCCCTATGCAAGCACGAAAGCCAATGGTTGTGCTACGAAATTACATCCTACTTATCTGCATTATTTGGTGTTACTTATGATTAATCCTTGCTTATGTGTTTTTTCATTTCTTAGTTGGATGCTTCTCAATCTATTTGCTAGCCTTCACTTGTACTAAGTAGAAATACTACTTGTGCATCCAAAATCCTTAAACCCAACTTTGTCATATGAGTCCACTATACCTACCTATATACGGTATTTTCATGCCGTTCCAAGCAAATTTATATGTGCCATCTCTAATTTTCAAAATAAATTTTCCTTTTGTGTGCTCGTTCTCCTGAAATGGTAGGGGTGAGCGATATTTTTCCATGTTGGATGTGTTGTTCTCAAGATGAGTGTTTATTTACTTGTTATTGCATGAGAGTACTGCGGTAATTGGGATGCCTGGTCCCTAAATGAAAAGAGAAAAATACTTTATGTTGTCAAATAATAAATTCCTTGGAAAGTGTTGGTATGGAAGGCAATCGTGGATTCGGCTAGCCATGGAAAGTAAAAGTATGGTGGAAAAAGGATTAAACTTTCTTTTTTTTTGGGAACCGCTTATGATGTACTCCCTTTATAAACTAATATAAGAGCGTTTAGATCCCTAAAATTGTGATCTAAATGCTCTTATATTAGTTTACGGTGGGAGTGGAAAGATATTGAAATCTCTCGATCGTTTTCATTGACAGGAAAGGCATGCCACCCAAAATATTTTTCTCTATCAATTTAAACCTTGAGATCTCGCACCTCTACAAACCCCTACTTCCCTCTACGAAGATCCTATATATTTCTTTATGCAATTTTTATTTTTAATTGAGTCTCCATCTTCTCTTATAAAGCACCAACTAGGAGGCACTATGATCATACTTGAGCATTAGGTGTAGCTAATATTTTAGTGTGTTTCATGAATGGATCAGTGATTGAGCATGATGGGCTAGGGATAACTTTCTTTAGTGTTGATATTTTGAAAGACATGGTTGCCTGTTAATATGCTTGAGTATTAAAGTTTTCATGTACAAACTAGACTACTTCTTTGAACCATCTAAGTAAAGTCCAAATGTCCATGCTACAAAGAAAAGAATATGTGATGAACATGTTAGGTAGCATTGCACATCAAAAATTATATTTTCATCATTCACCTACTCGAGGACGAGCAGGAATTAAGCTTGGGGATGCTGACACGTCTCCAACGTATCTATAATTTTTTCTTATTCCATGTTGTTATATTATCAATCTTGGATGTTTTACAACTTTTTTATAGCAACTTTATATCATTTTTTGGGACTAACCTATTGACATAGTGCCAAAGTGTCAGTTGCTGTTTTTCCTTGTTACTTCGTGGAAAATCAGTACCAAATGAAGCCCAAACACTATGAAACTTTTTGGAGAATTTTTCGGGGCAGAAGACACTATGTGGGCCAAAGACGTACCAGAGAGGAAGGCCGACCAGGGCATGCCAGAGGCCCCTAGCATGGCCTGGTGGGTTGTTCCCAACTCGGTACTTCCCTCCAGCGACTATCGCCTCTATAAATTCTCAAATATTCGAAAAACCCTAGAGGAGCCAACAAAACACAATTCCAGCCGCCACAAGTTCCAGGACCTCGAGATCCAATCTACCACCATCACAGACAGGTGCATCGTCTTCTTGGGTGCCTCCCTGATGATGTGTTAGTAGTCCACCATGGACCTATGGGTCCGTAGGTAGTAGCTATATGGCTTCCTCTCTATCTTTCTATTCTCAATAAAATGGTCTCTTGGAGATCTATTTGATGTAATGACTTTCGCGGCGTGTTTGTTGGGATCCGATGAATTTTGAGTTCATGATCAGTTTCTATCCATGAATATAATTTGAGTCTTCTTTGATTTCTTATTTGCATGATTACTTATAGCCTCATATTTATTCTTCGAATCTTTGGTTTAGTTAGGCCAACTAGATCGATTTTTCTTGCCATGGGAAGAGGTGCTTTGTGATGGGTTCGATCTTGTGGTGTCCTTTCCCAGTGACAGAAGGGGCAACAAGGCACGCGTGTATCGTTGGCATTAACGATAACAAGATGTGGTCTATTCCTACATGAATAGATCTTGTCTACATCATGTAACCATTCTTATTGCATTACTCCATTTTTCCATGAACTTAATACACTAGATGCATGCTGGATAGCGGTCGATGTGTGGAGTAATAGAAGTGGATGTAGAATTGTTTCGGTCTACTTATCTTGGATGTGATGCCTATATCATGATCATTGCATGGATATCGTCATGATTATATAATATTCTATCAATTTCCCAACAGTAATTTGTTCACCCACCGTGCGCTATACTCATGAGAAAAGCCACTGGTGAAACCTACGACAACCAGGTCTACTTTTCCAACATATTGCTTTCCAATCTACTATTTTGCCGTTTTGTTTTCAGATCTATTAATCCAAAAAAAACTTGCTGCACTTTTTTGTTTACGTATTTTATTTTGTGTTCTTGCGAGATCTATTTTCCATTACTATCACAACCTAATCTATCTTTTTATCATTGCGAGCTTGACAACCTCTCTTACGCGTCGGGTTGCAAGTATTTGTTATTTCTGTGCAGGTGATGTTTACGTAGGTTCTTGATCTTCCTCTATGGATTGATACCTTGGTTTCATAACTGAGGCAAATACTTATTGTCACTATGTTGCATCATCCCTTCCTCTTTGGGGAAATACCGATGCAGTCTCAAGCCACGTCAGTCCTTTGCGAGTCCTCAAAGATGTTTCAGGCTGAATACCCGTATGCAAATCGAGGGTAATGATTCCTTCCCTACTAAGCCAAGCAAAAATCTGGCGTGAAGGAACTTTTTCATTGCGTCATCGCAAATGGTTTTGAATGATGACCCCTGTGCCCTTCCCAATGCTACACCTTGTACTGGTACTAACTGCCGAGGTTGCCATGTATTCCAAATTTTTTGATGTGGGAAGATAATTAAGAGGAGAGATATGAGTTTGGTGACCACATGAAGAAATAATGGCAAGCGCGTGAACCTTGGTAAAACACTTAAATGAAGGAAGCTCACCAATGCATGCAAGAGTTTAGTTGCTAAATCATTAAATAATGGGAACTTAGCAACAATGCATTATTGACTTGAGTTGCTAAGACATTTAATACAGTAAGCACCCCATCTAAGCACCGATCGACGCATTGGTAGCAGCAGTCATGTAAGATTCTAATCTGTCATATTGGGTAAATTTCCATTTGTCAAATTGGAAACACTGACATTTGTCAAATTTTCTAAGAAAAAAATAACTATTATAGTGCAATTTTGCAACTAAAATTCAGTAAACATATGTTTCATTCATAGATAAAGCATTGGTCTTTGTACAAAATAGTTCAACTCGACAGCTGAATGGAACAATTTTTCCCCATTTGTTGCCAACCACGTACTGAAATAGCTAGTTCAACTATATATACTAGCTAATTTAAAGTAGGTGTGATAGTTCAACTATATATATAGTTAGATGAACTGAACAAAATAGCCCCTAAATACTACTCTGGATAGGCTTTGTGCTACTTCTAGCAACCTTCTCCTCTACCGAGCGCGTTCAGTAAGAGGCATATGGGGAGTAGCCTACCGATGAGCTGGAGGAGTCGAATTCGTCGGCTGCCGCCGCTGCCCTCCACCGCTCCTGATGCACCTCCTCGAATCGGCGGGACTCAGCGTAGATGTCCTCATTCAGTGGCACAACTGCAGCGTCTGCTGCGGCCATGACAGCGGTGAGCCTTTTTGTGTGCTCGACCTGGCACTCCTCCTCCTCATGTCGGAAGTTGATGTAGCACGCTAGGCCACCAACGCAAAAGGAAAGTGGCTGGCTTCGCAGGCGGCATCCTCCTCCCGCCTTTGGGCCACGGTGGCGGAGCGGGTGATGGCCCCGGTGGGTGGCTGCCAATGCGATGTGGAGACGCCAGCCTTGAGGTGAAATGTCTCCAACGTCTCTATAATTTTTTTTCTTGTTCCATGTTGTTATATTATCAATATTGTATGTTTTACAATCATTTTATAGCAATTTTATGTCATTTTTTGGGACTAACCTATTGACATAGTGCCAACGTGCCAGTTGTTGTTTTTGCTTGTTTTTTACTCCGCAGAAAATCAGTACCAAATGGAGCCCAAACATCCTGAAATTTTTGGGAGATTTTATTTGGACTAGAAGACCCCAAATGGGCCAAACAACTACTCGGGAGGAGGCACAGGGTGGCCACCACCCACCAGGGTGCGCCAGCAGCCCCTGGCGTGGCCTGGTGGGTGGTGCCCACTAAGGGAGTCCTGGATTAGGGGGCTCCTTAGATAGTCGACCTATCGTTTATGGGTCAGACTGTATGGGCCGCAAGGTGAGCATCAGACAATCAAAGACCACCTACGCCAGATGGAAGCTTCGAGGAGCCATGGTGTACTCTCCAAGTTATTGGTTGTAGTTAGGCATGTTTATCTCTTCGGCATGTAACCGACCATGTGTAAACTCCAGGCACCCTCGGCGTTTATATAAGTCAGAGGGTTTTAGGGTATAGGGACAGCATAACTCATCTAGGGTTAGCTATTCGATCTCGAGGTAGATCAACTCTGTAACCCCCCATATCATCAATACAACCAAGCAGGATGTAGGGTACCCTGGGTAAATCTGTGTCCCCTTTGTCTCTTGTTACCATCGATTCTACTCTCGGAGTTCGGGACCCCCTACCTGAGATCCGCCGGTTTTGACACCAACAATGGTGCTTTCATTGAGAGTTCCTCTGTGAGCGCCAAAGGAATCGATGCCTCACTTCGTTGCGAGCAGCAAGATCTGCCAGGGGACTCTCGCCCCCGATCAGTGTCTCACCGGCGACAACGTCTTGTCACATCCCAGCCCGATCAGCTGTCATGGCCAGATCGGAAGCTTTTCCCCCAATCAGAGTATCAAGTTTGGAACCTTAGAGTTCATGGCTGATTCATGGGGAATACTTGTTCTAATGGAACCTTCAACCCTCGAAGAGATACCTGTAAGTCCGGATGCCTTGACACCGAAGACATCAGGTCTCATGGTTGGACGGAACACAGATCCGCTTCGGCATGGCTCTGGAACCGTCACGCCGCTCGATGAATCCACTCGTCTCAGCGACACGCATCCTACCATCGCCTCGTTCTTAAACGAGTTGTTCGATCGGATCGAAGCTATGAGTATATCGGATGACCAGGTTCCGATCTATGATCGGCTCGGGATAAGACCCGATGGCAGGGAGATTCATGTCCCTCCGGTCACCCACCTTATCGCTACTATCGAGTGTCTGACTGCGGATTTGTCCCAACAGTCGGAATTGAAAACAGTCTATACCCAGTCCTTGATCACCAAGACTCTGTCGGCGAGCCAGAGGCAGGGAATCAATCTAAAGCCGGACCGTCACCGGTCCGGGATCCATCACACAATTCGGAAACTGTAATTCCGAACACTCAATGCGGCATGGAATCAAAAAAAAATTCCACCCACCGCCCAAGACGATCAACCCAGTATCGCACCAAAGCCCGTGTCTTCGGACTTTCGGGATATTAAGAAGCTACAAGGAGAATTAGTCCATCACTTTTGGGCCAGACTCCTACTCGCTAGAAGCAGAGTAAAAGTTCTTAGTGAACAAGATATGACGACAACTTTCATTCGCAATTGCAATGATGAAGGGATTCTTAATGCCCTGGCCCGCCGACACATAAGCGAATTTTCGGAGTTATCCGATTTGGTACAAAAGTACTGTACCATGGAGAGCGTCTGGCAATCTGAACAATTGTTCTTGGAATCAATTTTCCCCGAACACCCTAGAGGAGCTCGAAAAAAGAGGATACCTCCAAAGCGGCCAGCCAGGTACGAACCCGTCGAAAAAAGAAACAATCCCCTTTCAGGGACCAGCACTATCCTCGACTGGCTATTGGACAAACCTTGCCCTATACATTCCGTGTTGTTAAACACAAACCCGACTCACAGCCTTAGAGCTTGTTGTGTCATCAGGCAAGTCGCAAAAAGCGGCGAGGCCATCCTTGAAACACCTCCGTCGAGTAGGCGCTCCTCTTTGCCGCCCGGATATAGTGCCGAAGTCCGGACGGTCTACGAAAACTTCCCCTCAAGGAACAGGCGTAAAAGGGCTCTTAGGGAGCTCGAACAGGTCTACCATGTTGCAGCCACTATCCCATGGGTAGACATACTGATTACTTTCGGGGACACTGACCAGCCGGCCATTCTTCCCGGTCACTCACCGGCCGCACTAGTATTGAACCCATCATTGATGGATAGAGGCTACATAAAGTGCTAATGGACGGTGGCAGTGGTCTAAACCTTATATACGAAGCCACCCTGGAAAAAAATGCAGTTCGACTGATCTCGCATTGAACATAGAAATACAGCCTTCCGGAGAATTATCCCAGGGAAAGAGGCACGTTGTTCCGGATGTATCATCCTGGACATGGTGTTCGGCACACCTAAAAACTACTGATCTGAAGAACTGCTCTTCCACATCGTCCCCTTCCCGAGTGGCTATCACGCCGTACTAGGACAGGACAACTTTACAAAGTTCCAGGCTATACCCCATTACGGGTACATGAAACTCAAAATGCCAGGACCAAATGGAGTGATCACTATCGCTAGTGATCCGGACATAGCCCTTTGGGCCGAAAATAAAACGGCAGCGCTCGCCCTCGAGGCATTAGCGGAGACCTTCACTGTGGAAGAATTGATCACATTACGGTCGACAGTTAGTAAGGATGATGTGATCCTTAGCAAAAGGCCCAAGTCCATGTTCTTCAAACCCGTAGAGGAAATCGTCAAATTTAAGGTACATCCGACGGACCCCAATAAGACAACGTCCATCGGAGCCCAACTTGATCCCCTCGTGGATGAAGCACTACAGAATTTCCTTCGCGAAAATTGGGACATTTTTGCCTGACATCCTTCCGATATGCCCGGGATCCCACGACGGCTTGTCGAACACAGTCTAAACATTATCCCAGGCTTTAAACCCGTGAAACAGACTATGTGCCGCTTCTCCGAGCCCAAACAGCAAGATATGGGTGAAGCATTAGCTAAACTTCTCGAGGATGGATTTATTCGGGATATTAAACATCCCGAGTGGCTGGCAAACCTGGTGATGGTACCCGAGAAAGACAAGTCCTAGTGGTTGTGTGTCGGTTTCAAAGACCTTAACAAAGCCTGCCCGAAGGACCCTTTCCCCTTACCGCGGATAGACCAGATCATTGATGCCACAGCCGGACACGATCCGTTGTGTTTCCTCAATGCTTACTCCGGATACCATCAAATTAAACTGAAGGAATCCGATCAAGCGGCTATCGCATTCATCACCCCACATGATCCAGACATGTCTTGCGATAGAAGTCGGTAAGACTATCGAGGCATACGTGGATGTTGTCGTAATCAAAACCAAACACGTCAGCTAGTTGATCGACGACCTATGACAAACCTTTGCCAGTCTACGCAAATATGATATACGACTCAATCCAGAAAAATGTGTATTCAGAGTTCCCTCTGGTAAGCTGCTTGGATTCATCGTCTCCCATAGAGGAATAGAGGCAAATCCAGCTATAATCCGTGCTCTATATGAACTTGCAATTCCCATAGAGTTGAAGCATGTCCAAAGGCTAGCTGGTTGCATAGCAGCGTTAAGCCGCTTTATCTCCCACCTCGGAGAGAAGGCTTTGCCGCTCTATAAGATGCTGAAGCGGACCAACAAGTTCGAACGGACCGATGAGGCAGCGGCTGCTTTAGAAGAAATCAAAACACTACTGGCAACCAATCCTATACTCACGGCACTAGGCGATGGAAAACCGGTATATTATGTGTCAGAGGTGATAACGCAGTGCAAGTCCAGATACCAACATTACCAAAAGATAGCCTATATAGTATTTATGGCGTCAAGACTCAGACACTACTTCGAGGAGTGTGCGGTAACAGTGGCATGTGAGGTCCCTTGAATGATAGGGATGCCACCGATCGCATAGCCAAGTGGGCCATTGAGCTCCTTCCCATTGAAATAACCTACAAGCCACGTCGTGCCATTAAATCTCAGGTATTGGCGGACTTCCTGGCTGAACGGACAGACGCCGAGCTCCCCAAGGAATACAGTGCATACTCCCATTGGATAATGTACTTTGATGGATCCAAGACCTTGGCCGGACTGGGGGTTGGAGTTATCCTCACATCCCCCACAGGCGACAATGTGTGATACGTGTTGCAAATCATGTATGCCAACTCCAACAATGCAGCCGACTACGAAGCTCTCCTTCATGGTCTTCGGATGGCGGTATCAATGGGCATACGACGGCTAGTGGTACAGGGAGACTCAAACTTGGCCATATCCCAAATTAACGACGAATTCGTCGCCAAAAACCCGAAGATGGCGGCATATAGAAATGTCGTCCTTAAGATATTTGCTCGGTTACAGGGGTTCGAATTTCACCATGTTGCTCGCGACAACAACCAAGCCGCCGACATACTGCCCCGTATGGGAGCCAAGCGCAATCCTGTCCCAAGAAACACCTTCCTGGAGCAGCTCTTTAAGACATCTGTAGCGTGGCAGGACAATGAGAATGGCGTCGGTATGAATATGGCGGACGAGGTTGTTCCCCCCATAAATGAACCAGACGATGGCATTATCGGCAGCTCCGTAATGAATAAACACCTTCTGAGGGATCACTAGAAGAGTGTCTAGAGGGGGGTGAATAGACTACTAGCAGAAAATTAAAACATAACCTTTCCCCAAGTTAATAGGTTGGCAGATTTTAACAGATTTAGCAAGGGTAAAAATCCTATATACCCTACACATACATGTCAACAAATATAGCAGCGGAAAGTAAAGACATTGCACATGAAGTAGAGAGATGATACATGGAAATCAAACGCATTTGGAGACGTAAGGATTTTTCCCGTGGTTCCGATAGGTGGTGCTATCATACGTCCATGTTTATGGAGTCTTCAACCAATGGAAGGTAATGGTCGTGAGAGTCCACGGATGGCTCCACCCATAAGGGTCCACAAAGTAGCAACCTTGATTATTCCATAACGACTTCCGTCCACGAAGGACTAGCCTCACTATGGGTAGATCTTCACGAAGTAGGCGATCTCCATGCCCTTACAAACTTCTTGGTTCACTCCACAACACGAAGTAGGAGGCTCCCAAGTGACACCTAACCAATCTAGGAGGCACCACCCTCCAAAAGGTAATAGGCTCGGTAATGTCAATGACCTCCTTGCTCTTGTGCTTCAAGATGATAGACTCCTCAACACACAACTACTCTCTCATAGATATGGTTTGGTAGAAGAGATGGGATTGGTGGAAAGCAACTTGGGGAGGCTAGAAATGAAGATCCATATGGTTGGAGGGGAAGATCTTGACCTCAACACAAGGGTAGGTGGTTCTCTCTCAGAAAACTAATAGGATAGGTATGGAATGGTTCTGAGTGCTTCTCTATCGAGTAGGTGGTGGTGGAGGGGTATATATAGGCATCCCCAAAAATCCAACCGTTACACACAAAATGACCAACTCGGTGACACCGATGTGTTAATCTTGGTGGTACCGAAGTGACCAAAAGGTGGCAACTTTCAAATCTCGGACGGATCGATATAGGAATCAGGATTGCACCGACAAGGTGACCAATGGTCAGAATTGCTAAACTCGGTGATGTCAATTCAACATTCTCGGATGGACCGAAAATGTGAACTTGCGTAACAAAAACTTGGCAGCCCAACTCGGTGGCACCGAAAGCAGTGTCGGCTGCACCGAAGGGTTAGGGTTTGGCTGAGTCTTACTAGGGTTTGGAATCGGTGGCACCAGGATGGGAATGTTGGTTGCACCTATTTGATTGTTTGGCTTAGAACAGACTTTGGTGGTAGAGTTTGTGGGTGTCTTTGGTGAGTATCACTTGTGCACGTATGAGCTTTTTGTTCACCAACAAAACTTTGCCCTCTTTTAATAGTATTGGCTTTCCTATGGACTAAAGGTGATTTCTCACAAATATAAAATGTAGAGTCCTCTTGCTTGAAGCTTAGCCAATCCATTTTCTTACATCTTGGGGTATCTCCAAAAACCTTTTGCCAACCCAACTCTCCCTGGACTATTATCTGAACTACACTAGATAAAAGTATTAGTCCAAGAGACAATGTATGTTGTCATGAATTATCAAATCCACCAAGGGAGCATGTTTTGCTTTCAATCTCCCCCTTTTTGGTAATTGATGAGAACATACAATCAAAGCTTCAAATAAAAATATGCATGAATATAATGAAGACTTTGAGAGACACATGACTTAGATTAGCTCCCCCTAAATGTGTGCGTTCCTTTAATGGATATTTGCTTTGGAATGCATGGACACACATATGGATGAAGAGATATAATAATTCATGTGTATCTTGGCTATATGCATCAAATGTATATGAACGAGGTGCATCCTTGTTCAAGAATTTACTCTTGCAAAAAATATGTGCAAGAAGCAAGAGATCATCTTGATCAAAGATATGATGCATATACTTACCTTGAGTTCTTGAGCATTCTAGTAGTAGAAAAACACATGAGAAAACAATGTTATGTAACAAAAGAATATTCTACTAATCAAAAGCAATAGAACTCAAAAGGTACCAAGATATGGAGAACATATAAAATATGATAATCCTTAAGATTAATATGTCTCCTCCTTTAGCATGAATCTATTAGAGCTTTTCTCCCCTTAGATATGAAAGTGGTAGTTCATCCTCTCCCCTGAACCTTAGCATGTAGATATTGGGATTAGATAGGGTGAGAAAAGTCTAAAGTAAAATATTATTGAGTGCTTGGATTTTTCTCCCCCTTACTTTGGTATTCTCCCCCTTTTTAGCATGAAGATTTTGATCTTCTCCCCCTTGTTTAGGAATATATAACTTCTAATATTCTCTTCTCCCCCTAAATCATATCTCCCCCTTTGCATAAGCATGTAGCTCTCCCTTTAGCATGAAGCTTTGTTCTTCTCCCCCTTTGGCATTAATTTCCAAAAAAGTTAAAGATAGGAGTAGGTACAGGGATCATTAACAAGGAAGGGATCCTTGAGAACAAGGGTCATTGAAAGTAGGGTTCATAAAAAAGAACTAAGGGAATCATTGAATGTAGCTTCTCTTCCTGTGGCAAATATTAGTCTTCTTTTCCATGGAGCTAGGGATCCTGGAATAAAGAATTTCTCGCCCTAAGTGTTGTCTGTTCTTCTCCCCCTAATTTTTTGAGAGAGAGATCATCGAAGAAACAAAAACAGATAAGATAAGATAAGAAAAACAAATCAGTGTCTCCGAGGCAGAGAGATCGGTGCTATCGAGATTTTGTAGTGTAGCTTGTCTGCAATTTTGGTAGAACCAAGAAATCTGAGTCGGCGGCTCCGAGGCAAAATCAGAAAGAAAAGAATAAGGGACCAAGCTTCTGTTGTTTAGAATGTCAAAAAGAAATATTTTCAAATGGGAAGAGAAAAGGGCATCATATAGAAGAGATTTGAGTGGTTATGAGAGATCATGCATATAGACAACAAACCACACAAGAATCTTATCTAGATGATGGGCGGTGACGAGGTCATCTATATTAAAGTATATTGACTTAGGAGCCAAGCAACAATACTTGATCATAGGTCACACTCTATGTTAAGCTCAAAATGGGGTTACCATTTTTCGATTAAGCATTTTAATGTCTTCATATCTCTTGAGTTGCTTTAGCTCATGACTTGGAGTAAAGCCTTTTCAAGGATATGAGAGCATACCTTTGAGTGATGTTGATGACGCTCGTAGGTGAACTTGTTGAGAATGCTCGAGGTTGATGAAGAACATCTAGAGTTGGGAGCAATCCTTCCCATTCTAGTACACTCATTACCTACAAGGGTTAGTCATGCAAGGAAGTATAATGGGTATATCCTTTTGACATGATACCAATTGAGATTTTGCAATAAATATCAAGTGAATATCAAGGATATGTTTTGTCTTGTCTTCTTCCTTCCATCATCAAGAGGGGTTGTGGATACCTGGTCAAGACAAGATTGCTAATAATTGAGTTGGTTGCGATCTCGCGGAAGGAAGTTCTTACAAGTACCTAAAAATGGTTAGATGCAATACAAGGGAGCATAGGATTCCACGGCATAAGATATCAGATTAGCAAAATCATGGAAGTAACAAGAAAGCTCATGCCCTTGCAAGCATCCGAGTGAGTCTAGCTCAAGTTTGAAGCATCAATGATGTTCAAATCACTCCTCAAGTGATAAAAAGTTTTCTCATCAAGTGGTTTAGTAAATATATCTACCAATTGCTTGTTAGTGCGAATATGCTGAAGATTAGTATCTCCTTTGGCAACATGATCACGAATGAAATGATGTCAAACTTGAATATGCTTGGTTCGAGAATGTTGCATAGGGTTATGACCAATCTTAATAGCAATTTCATTGTCACAAAGTAAGGAACATTTTTAACATGAATTATGTAATCCTTAAGAGTTTGTGTCATCCATAGTAATTGGGCACAACAAGATCCAGCAGCAATATACTCAGCTTCGGTAGTAGATAGAGATACCGAGTTTTGTTTCTTGGAGGACCAAGACACAAGGGATCTACCCAAAAATTGACAAGTACCCGAGGTAGATTTCCTATCAACCTTGTCACCGGCATAGTCTGAATCAGAATAGCCAACAAGGTTAAAATAAGATCCCTTGGGATACCAAATGCCAAAGTTTGGTGTTTGTATCAAGTATCTTACAATACATTTTACGGCCAAAAGATGACACTCCTTAAGTGCGGCTTGATATCTAGCACACATGAAAACACTAAGCATAATATCGGGACGAGGTGCACATAGATATAGCAATGAACCAATCATGGATTGATAAGCTTTCTGATCAACCGGTTCATCTTCCTTGGTTAGATCAACATGTCCACTAGTTGGCATGGGAGTTTTCATACCTTTGCACTCTTGCACGTTGAATTTTTTGATCAAGTCATTGGTATACTTAGTTTGAGAGATGAAATTTCCTTCTCTTGATTGCTTGATTTGCAATCCAAGAAAGAATTTCAGCTCACACATCATAGACATCTCATACTTCTCAGACATCAACCTTCCAAATCTTTCACTAAATTGAGGGTTACTGGAGCCAAAGATATATCATCCACATAGATTTGGCACATAAATAATTCACCATTAACTCTCTTAGTGAACAAGTTTAAATCAATTTTACCAATTTCAAAACCCTTTTCAATTAGAAACTTCGCTAAGCATTTGTACCAAGCACGAGGGGCTTGCTTAAGACCATAAAGAGCTTTATGAAGTTTGTAAACATGATTAGGTTTCTTAGGATTCACAAAACCAGGTGGTTGCTTAACATAAACCTCTTCTTCAATTTCACCATTTAATAAGGCACTTTTAGTGTCCATTTGATAAAGTGTGATTTCATGGTGATTAGCATAGGCAAGAAGAATTCGAATAGCTTCTAGTCTAGCAATGGGGGCATAAGTCTCACCATAGTCCATACCTTCGACTTGTATATATCCTTGGGCCACGAGACGTGCCTTGTTGCATATGACTTGACCGTCTTTGTCTTGCTTGTTCCGAAACACCCATTTGGTTCCGATGATGTTGTGCTCATCTTCAGGCTTCTCCACGAGTGTCCATACTTCATTCCTTTCGAAGTTGTGAAGCTCTTCATGCATAGCGTTCACCCAATCTGCATCTTCAAGGGCTTGTTCTATCTTCAAAGTCTCAATGCTAGATATGAATGAATAATGCTCAGAAATGTTAGCTAGACAAGTTTTAGAGTGAGTGATTCTCCCCGTTTGAATATCTCCAAAGATTTGGTTTAGGGGATGGTTCTTGGTCACTTGTGCTCGTACTCGGGTCAGCTTCCGATTGTTGGATGGTGGAGCTTATTATTCATCATCATTTCCTTCGTATTCGTTGTTGTTGAAGGTGTCGTTCCCTTGAGGTGGTGGTGAAGGAGGTTGTGGTGGATCTTCATGATGTACTTCCTCCTCCTCTTCATCTTGTCGTGTACCGCTTGTGGATGCCTCCATGTTATGTTGTGGTTCACCTTGTCGTGAAGTAGGGGCTTCCACTTCAGTTGATGAATTACTTTCCTTCACCTCCATGGGATGAATCTTGCCGATGGGTAAATCTAGGATAGCTTCCGAAGGGTCCTTATCACCTACATCATTTGGCAATTGTTCGACTTGCGAACCATTAGATTCATCAAACTTCACATCTACAGTCTCTTCAACTTTTCGAGTGAAGTTGTTGTAGACATGGTAAATGTGAGAGTTCGGTCCATAACCAAGTAGGAATCCTTCATGAGATTTAGGAGCAAATTTAGTACGACGATGCTTGTCAAGAATGTAGCACTTGGAGCCGAATACCCAAAAGCATCCAACTTGGGGTTTGTTACCGGTGAGTAGCTCGTATGCCGTTTTACCGAGAAGGTTGTGCAAGTAGATTTGGTTCGTGGCATGACATGCTATTTCCATGGCATCTGCCCAAAAGTTTCTTGGCGTCTTGTATTCGTCAAGCATCGTTCTGGCCATCTCAATAACGGTCTGGTTCTTCCTGTCAACAACTCCATTTTGCTGAGGCATGTACATAGCCGAGAACTCATGTGAGACACCTTATTCGTCAAGAAAGGTATCCACATGGGTGTTCTTGAACTCACTCCATTTTGTTGAGGCGTGTACATAGCCGAGAACTCATGTGAGACACCTTCTTCGTCAATAAAGGTATCCACATGGGTGTTTTTGAACTCCGATCCATTATCGCTACGAACCTTCTTGATCTTCACTTCAAATTGATTTTGCGCTTTGCGAACGAAGTTCTTGAAGATCTTTTGAACCTGCGACTTATCATCAAGGAAAAATACCCATGTAAATCTCGAAAAATCATCAACTACAACTAGACCATAGGAATTTCCACCAATACTCTTGTAAGTATTGGTACCAAAAAGATCCATGTGAAGTAACTCGAGTGGTCTCCTAGTAGTCATGGTATTCTTAACGGGATAACTTCCACCTACTTTTTTTCCTGCTTGACATGTGCTACAAAGTTTATCTTTGTCAAATATAACATCCTTAACGCCAAGTATGTGATCACCTTTGATTAGATTATCTAGATTGCGCATGCCTACATGTCCAAGTCTTCTATGTCAAAGCCAACCTTTAGAGGATTTAGCAATTAAACAAGTGTGAGGCTTGGATCTCTTGGTGAAATCAACAATGTATAGATCACCTCTACGGAAACCGCTAAAGACCATTTTATGATTATCTTGGCGAAAGACTTGGCAATCTACTTTCATGAATAACACATTGAAACCGAAATCGGCAAGTCTAGATACGGAAAGAAGATTGTACCCAAGGGATTCAACAAGCATAACATTTAGAATAGAGCTATCATGGGATATGGCCACCTTACCAAGGCCAAGTATCTTACCCTTAGAGTTGTCTCCAAAGGTCACGCACCTTCGAGGACCTTGATTAGGCGTGATCTCTTGGAACATGTCTTTATCCCCAGTCATATGATCTGTGCATCCACTATCGAGAATCCACTCATTTCATCCGGACATATAATCCTTGAAGTTTGCCATTGGACTTAGATTCTTCATGATCTCTTCATACTCGATGTCGAACAGCTCGTCTTCACTTAAGGTAGCCATGTTCCACATTGTCATCATCAAGTGGGAAATCCTCGTCATAAAGAACAACAGATTCATTAGAATTAGGATCATGACATTGTTCAAGTTTATGAATGCGAATGGCTTTGAAGACAATGTTGTTTATAGTGGTGACATCTCCTTTAGCACGCATAAGATCACGGAGCTCAAATAGCCATTTATCAAAGTTTAGATCACTTGGCTTCATTTTGTGAAAAGCAGTAGTTTTATGAAGAATTTCATCAAGATTTCCTAATGAAAGATTTGGATATCGTTTCTCCAAATCAGTCCATAAGGTATAGGCACATGCAAAGTTCTTCAACTAAGAAAGCACGAATCTTGGTAAACCTCTAATAATGTGATTGACAGTTCTTAGGTTACCAAGCATGTTAAGTTCCTCTTTGTGTGTGGGATGCAATTCATCAATGGGAGGCTCATAGGGGCACAAAACATATTTGCTCAATTGAAATTGATTAAACAGCTCAAGCATTAAAGATTTCCATTGACTATAGTACTCTCCATCAAGAATAGGCACTCTACAACACAAACTCCCTATACTAGACACATCCATCTTCCTCCTTTGTGATTTAGTCGATGCAATGGAGACCAACGCTCTGATACCAATTGAGGGATCACTAGAAGAGTGTCTAGAGGAGGGGTGAATAGACTACTAGCAGAAAATTAAAACCTAACCTTTTCCCAAGTTAATAGGTTGGCAGATTTTAATAGTTTTAGCAAGGCTAACAATCCTATTTACCCTACACATGCATGTCAAAAAATATAGCAGTAGAAAGTAAAGACATTGCACATGAAGTAGAGAGATGAGATATGGAAATCAAATGCATTTGGAGATGCAAGGATTTTTCCCGTGGTTCTAATAGGTGGTGCTATCATACGTCCACATTTATGGAGTCTTCAACCCATTGAGGGTAACGATCACGAGAGTTCACGGAGTGCTCCACCCATAAGGGTCCACGAAGTAGCAACCTTGACTATTCCATAATGGCTTCCGTCCATGAAGGACTATCCTCACTATGGGTAGATCTTCACGAAGTAGGCAATCTCCTTGCCATTAAAAACTTCTTGGTTCACTCCACAACACGAAGTAGGAGGCTCTCAAGCGACACATAACCAATCTAGGAGGCACCACCCTCGAAAAGGTTATAGGCTCGGTAATGTTGATGAACTCCTTGCTCTTGTGCTTAAAGATGATAGACTCCTCAACACAGAATCACTCTCTCACAGATATGGCTTGGTAGAACAGATGGGATTAGTGGAAAGCAACTTGGGGAGGCTAGAAATCAAGATCCATATGGTTGGAGTGGAAGATCTTGACCTCAACACAAGGGTAGGTGGTTCTCTCTCCAAAAATTGATAGGATAGGTATGGAATAGTTTTGAGTGCTTCTCTGTCGAGTAGGTGGTGGTGGAGGGGTATATATAGGCATCCCCAAAAATCAAACCGTTACACACAAAATGACCAACTCGGTGACACCGATGTGTTAATCTCCATGGTACCGAAGTGACCAAAAGGTGGCAACTTTCGAATCTCGGAGGGACCGATATAGGAATCTCGATTGCACCGACAAGGTGACCAACGGTCAGAATTGCCAAACCCGGTGATGCCGATTCAACATTCTTGGACGGACTGAAAATGTGAACTTGGCAGAAACTTGGCAGCCCAACTCAGTGGCACCGAAAGCAGTGTCGGCTGCACCGAAGGGTTAGGGTTTGGCTGAGTCTGACTAGGGTTTGGAATCAGTGGCACCAGGATGGGAATGTTGGTTGCACCGATTTGAGTGTTTGGCTTATAATAGAATTTGGTGGGAGATTTTTTGGGTGTCTTTGGTGAGTGTCATTGGTGCATGTATGAGCTTTTTTTCACCAACAAAACTTTACCCCCCTTTTAATAGTATTGGCTTTCCTCTGGACTCAAGGTGATTTCTCACAAATATAAAATGTAGAGTCCTCTTGCTTGAAGCTTAGCCAATCCATTTGCATGCATCTTGGGGTATCTCCACAATCCTTTTGCCAACCCAACTCTCCATGGACTATTATCTGAAATACACTAGATAAAAGTATTAGTCCAAGAGACAATGTATGTTGTCATGAATTATCAAAACCACCAAGGGAGCATGTTGTGCTTTCACCTTCGGCTCATGAGGTAATGACAGTTATAGCGCCATGGATAGAGCCCTTCCTCACTTACCTTCTTCGCAAGGAACTCCCAGATGATCAAACCGAGGTATGGCGCATAGTTTGGCAGTCCAAGGCCTACAAAGTACACGAGGGTGAGTTTTACAAGAAAAGCGTAGCCGGAATATTACAGCGGTGTATATCCGAGGAACAAGGACAGGAGCTCCTTGCCGAAATCCACGCAGGCATGGGTGGTCATCACGCTTTGGCAAGGGCCCTTGTCATTCCGAGCTAGTTTCTTTTGGCCTACAGCTCGGACGGACGCCCAGTCAGTTGTCCAACATTGCTTAGGGTGTCAACTCTTCGCAAATCAAAGTCACATGCCCCAACAGCTCTTCAGACTATTCCAATCACTTGGATTTTCACGGTCTGGGGCTGGACATGGTCGGACCCCTTAAAGGGGGGACCAAGAAAAATAAATACTTACTAGTCATGGTTGACAAGTTCACCAAATGGATAGAAGCAAAGCCCGTCAAGTCGGGTAAATCTGGACCAGTGATCGACTTCATATCCAGTGTGTTACATCGTTATGGTGTCCCGCATAGTATAATAATAGATAGTGGATCCAACTTCACGGCCCAAGAGGTCAAGGACTGGTGCACAAAAATGGGCATAAAGCTCGATTACGCGTCAGTATATCATCCACAGACCAGTGGATAGGTCAAACAAGCAAACGGTCTCATTATGAGCGACATTAAGCCACGTTTAGTCCTATCTCTTCACGAACCCGACTATTATTGGGTGGAGGAACTAAACTCTATTTTATGGGGCCTGCGCACCAACCCGAACAGATCAACGGGTTACACACCGTTCTTTATGGTCTATGGGGAAAAGGCCGTCCTCCCTTGCGACATTATTCACAACGCACCAAGGGTGCGCATGTACGAGGAAAAGGAGGCCAACTTGGATCGGCAGGACGACTTAGACGCCTTGGAGGGAGAGCGCGACATAGCTCAGGCTCGCTCCACTTTTTACCAACAGCAAGCTCGACGTTACCAAAGTAGGGAGGTCAGGGCAAAAGCATACAATGTAGGCGAACTCGTCCTATGACTCCCGGAGAAAGAGAAGCATAAACTCAACCCCAAATGGGAGGGTTCTTTCATCATCGACGAAGTACTCGCGAGAGGTGCCTATCTTCTTCGGAGTCCATCCGACAACCGCCTTGAACCAAACCCATGGAACGCAGCTCGTCTTCGGTGCTTCTACAGATAAATCGGTGTCGTCTAACTCCCCCGTATTTTTTTCTTTTTTCCTCTTGTTCTTTTTGCCTTTTTCTTCTTCCCTTCCCATTTTCTGTTTGATAGGATCAATTTTGTTTTTTCCTATGTTCGGTTGAACCGATCATGTACTAAAGATTATTGGCACACACCATAAAGTGTTAAATCCGAACACAGCACGTGGGGGCTTCTTCTAGAAGCCAACATTTTTATATTACAAGTAATTGCTCACACTTATCATGTGCGCACGTTTCTTTTGTCACGTTCAAGCCATCATATGCATCAATTCAAACTAAGACTTTGCCAACCTGGGTTGCCTCGCTCCTGTGATTACCCTCTACGTTCCCGATTGTTTGGCTAGAGGGTAAAGGGAGCACCTCTGCGATTGTTATGACCGGGTTATTCGGACACGTACCTCAGATGGGTGAAGCTGAAAGCTAGCAATCTTACGTAGACAATTGGTCAGCTATGACACAAATACCTTATACGACTTCGGTCGCTATCACCGTTGCTTGGGTCTTTTCTTCCCAAAGCACAATTAGCCGCATACTAAAAGTACACGGACTTCTATCTATGACCTTCGTAGAGCCCCGATGAAAGGTATCGATAGAGGTACTATTCTCCTCGGAAGATATTTCTTACGCTAAGCAGTAATATAACATATCTTTCTATGTGCTTTCTGTCTGTTCGCACCGCATAGCCGGATTGCCTGGTTCCCCGTATACAGTTTGCCCTTTTGGAGCGGGAAATGAGGAGGAACACTTCCGAGATCTTTGCATGGGAAGGAGAAGCCGATGGCTGGTTAAGACAAAGTTTACAACACAGATTGTTTCTATAACAAGTACACATAAATTACATGTTTGTCTGCTGATCGAGATTATCGATTATGGTGTCAAGGGGGCAGTCCTCTTGTGAAAGACAGGCGGCAGGCATCACCTGGTCATACACCAGGTGGAGTGGCACTACTTTTTCATCTGATCCCATGGGACCAACCCGCACCATATGCTCGGGGTTAACTCCGGTGTAATGGGTCTTGATCATTGCCCATGCTTCCCGTGCTCCCTCACGGCAAGCCGAAGTCTTCCACAGCTCAAACCTATTCTGAACCCCCTTGAATCGATCCACCAGTTCGGCTAGCCCTTCAGGCGGATGTTTGGCAGGCCATAGTGCCTTTACCATGCCTTTCATTGCTTTCCGCACACACCCATGGAGAGCGGTCATCTCTTTCAACAGGTTCCCCTGGTATGATCCAATCTCCTCTTTGGGATGCCTGGACAAGAGAAATGTACATGAGGCAACAGCATTCTT
This sequence comes from Hordeum marinum, assembly GCA_022496015.1. Lineage (NCBI taxonomy): Eukaryota > Viridiplantae > Streptophyta > Magnoliopsida > Poales > Poaceae > Hordeum > Hordeum marinum. Next base: position 177,004,699 of record CM039676.1, read on the forward strand.
ACTTTTACTTCCTACATAGGAAATATTTGTTGACAATAGAATCACACTTACCAAACATGCCCCTATGAAGCTTTTGGTTTTCTTCTTGAGCTTGGGCCAACTGAATCTTAAAATTCTTAATTTCTTCGGCCTACTTTTGCACAACAAGGCAGCTAGCCTTGTGCTGCGACTCGACGTACCGCTGAGAGTCTCGGGCTTCCTCCAACTGCCTTTGCATGTGCCCTATTGATTCGGCTGCTACATGGAATCCGTGCCTCATGCATGATAATACATTAAGATTAGTAGTAATGGAATCCATGCCTCATGCATGATAATACATTAAGATTAGTAGTAAAGGTACACTTACCATGGGCCTCCCGCGTGAAGCTCTTCACTTGCGCCAGTTCAGCCTTCACAGATTGCACTTTTGTGCGGCTATCCTCCAGCTCCTTGGCCAATTGCTCGGCATGTTGCTTTGAAGCATGTGTCAGCAGTCAAACATTGCAGAGATCCTTAATTTGTTTGTTCCAAATCAAATTATGGCTTGGGGGCTACTGGGTTTACATGAGTATTCGGACTCTATAAAAGCCGACCACTCACCTGCATGCTGGCTGATATCAACTTCATAGCCTCGCCGAACCCGGCTCGGGCAGCTCCAATGTGCGCATCCGCTGAGTGTATGGCACCGAACTCTTGTTTGGAGAATATTGGATGCCGCATGGCGTCCCACCGTTTCCGGTGATTCATGGCGCTCCCCACCTCCGAGTTGGTAACAGATACATCATCACTAGAATTGGTAGGTGCTGGATTGTCCATGGGGCTTCTGCAGCAGGAGCTGCATGATCTGTAGCTCGGGAATTTCGAACATCTCCAGACACCCTGGTAACCTCTTCGGCAGGAGAGGACTGGGCATTTTGCATAAATATTCAGTAAAACTATTGTAAGACTCTATTTATTGATAATGAGTGGATAGTCAAACGATGTACCTCCAGGATGAGCAGGCAGGTGGATTCGTCCCCATGGCCGGCTCTTTCACGGGATCCTTGTTGGCCTCCAACTCGACCATGGCTTCAGTTGCCAGTGTATGGCGCGTGGATCGACGGCTTTTGGGAGTCGGGTGGCGTGTCCGGGGCGCTATTGGTAGCTGGCCTCTTGCGGGACGAGCTTTTCTTCTTGCTTGTTGCAGGGATGGAGAATGACCCGGGGCAATCAACTATGATAGCCACCGGGGATTGGTCCATGCTATCCTGGAGATAGACTCCATCTTCCAATTCAAGTAGAAGACTTGGGTCCTCGTTGAAACCCGTATCGTTGTCGCGTGAATGGTTCTCGGGCTGAGGAGCCGAATAGTTGACTGTCTCAATGAAACTCATCCATTCCTGTTTGCGCAAGGCTTCGGTTAAATAAAGTGCAGAACGGAAACCCCGAACTATGTTCATGTTAGAGAGAGAAAGGCTTACCCATTTGATAGGAGTGTGGGCCGAATATCCTTCCTTGGTTGCCCGCTGAATAAAGTCCTTTTGCTCTCCTTTGTATAGGTCGGCAAGTGCAGCAGCCAACACTATCGGATTGGTGGGTCCTACCTTTCGAGAGTGCATGGTGTCGCTCGTCCCGTTGTATTGCCACAAGGGGTGTACCCTCTTTTGAAGGGGATGCACACACCGGGAGATGGCGGCGGCCATGACATCGATCATGGTCACTTGGTGGCGGGCGAGCATCCACACCTGAGCTGCTAGGCGCCGCACTTCAATGCTTTCCTCCTGGGACGAACTCCTCGGCCGCCAGTTGTATATCTTCTTCGGGAGGGTGTCGGAGTATTCGGGAAGACCTATCTGAGTTGGCTCGAATAGGGGGACATCTTCAATATAAAATCATTCCGAATTCCACTCTTTGGATTTCTTCGGTGTGCCCACCGGATACCCCGTCCCCGCTATGTGGCACACTTCGGCTCCGTCGACCTTCAAAATTGTCTTGTCCCGAGTTCGGGGGACGAGACAGAAGTATTTTCTCCACAAATCAAAGTGCGCCTCGCACCCCAGGAACATTTCGCAGAGAGCGATGCAGCCCGAGATGTGCAAGATGGATCCTGGAGTAAGGTGGTGGAGTTGGATCCTTAGAACTCTAGCAACCCCCTCAGGAATGGATGGATTGGGAACCCAAGGCCCCAGAGGAGAAAGGGGATGAAGCATACGTGTTCCCCCTTGTTAGGATTGGGGAAACGCTCAATGAAAACTTCATCGTTGTAAGAAAGCAGACTTGCGCGGGTCGCCGCCAGTTCTGGAGAAGGGAGATACCCCTGGGTCTCCAGATTGCGGAGGCACGGGAGTGTAATGAAGCAGCTGGTCCAGTCCCCTGGGCATGAGCCGTAGGGGCGCGCGGACGAGCTGGGGGCGTTAGCCATGTTTTTCGTGGAGCTTCCGCTAGGGGTTTCTTTCGATGGGGAAGAAGACGATGTGGTCTGAGCCATGACTTTGTTTAATTAAATGGGTGGTGCTTCCGCTATGGAGGGGTAAGATTGTAAAAATCACTGACCACTCGCCTCCCCACGATGCACAAAAATTGAGGAACATGCGCGGTTATTATAATGGCTTGCGCCCCGACACTTGGGATCTTACCGAAGATTGGTCGGTTGCCGAACAAAGAGGGATGAGCAACTCACCTTGCAAGCCGAACATGACGACATGAGGAGATTGGATGGATATATATATATATATATATATATATATATATATATATCAACATTGAAGGCTAGTCCGTGGGCTACTGAGGGAGTCTTGGATTAGGGGGTCCTCGGATAGTCGGCCTATCGTTTATGGGCCGGACTATATGGGTCACAAGGTGAACATCGGACGATCAAATACCACCTACGCCAGATGGAAGCTTCATGGAGCCATGGCGTACTCTCCGAGTTATTAGTTGTAGTTAGGCATGTTTATCTCTTCGACATGTAACCGACCATGTGTAAACTCCAGGCACCCTCGGCGTTTATATAAGCCGGAGGGTTTTTGGGTATAGGGACAGAATAACTCATCTAGGGTTAGCTATTCGATCTCGAGGTAGATCAACTATGCAACCCCCCATATCATCAATACAACCAAGTAGGACGTAGGGTATTACCTCCATAGGAGGGCCTGGGCCTGGGTAAATTTGTGTCCCCTTTGTCTCCTGTTACCGTCGATCTGATCTCACAGTTTGGGACCCCCTACCCGAGATCCGCCGGTTTTGACACCGACGTCCACCTCGGGAACCCCATCCACTGACTATCGAGCCTATAAATACGCAAATATTCAGGAAACCCTAGGGGAGTCAATGAAACACAATTCCAGCCACCGCAAGTTCCAGAACCTCGAGATCCAATCTAACACCATCATATAAGGGTTCATATTCATCATAGGTGCCTCTCCGATGATGCGTGAGTTGTACACCATAAACCTACATGTCCATATGCAGTAGCTAGATGGCTTCCTCTCTCTCTCTCTATGATTGTCAATACAATGATCTCTTGGAGATCTAGTTGATGCAATGACTTTTGCAGTGTGTTTGTTGGGATTCGATGAATTTTGAGTTCATGATCAGTTTATATCCATGAATATGATTTGAATCTTCTTTGATCTCTTATTTGCATGATTACTTATAGTGTCGTATTTCTTCTTCGAATATTTGGTTTAGTTAGGCCAACTAGATCGATTTTTCTTGCCATGGGAAGAGGTGCTTTGTGATGGGTTCGATCTTGCGGTGTTCTTTCCCAGTGACAAAAGGGGCAGCACGGCACGCAAGTATCGTTGCCATTAAGGATAACAATATGGGGTCTATTCCTACATGAATAGATCTTTTCTACATCATGTCATTGTTCTTATTGCATTACTCCACTTCTCCATGAACTTAATACACTAGATGCATGCTGGATAGCTATCGATGTGGGGAGTAATAGAAGTAGATGCAAAATCGTTTTGGTCTACTTATCTTGGATGTGATGCCTATATAATGATCATTTCCTAGATATAGTCATGATTCTTTGATCTTCGATCAAATGCCCAACAGTAGTTTGTTCACCCACCGTGTGATATACTCATTAGAGAAGCCACTAGTGAAACTTACGGCCCCCGGGTCTACTTTTCCAACATATTGCTTTCCGGTCTACTATTTTCCCTTTTTGTTTTCAGATCTATTAATCCAAAAAAACCAAAAATATCTTGAAGCAGTTTTTTTTATTTGTTTTATCTTGTGTTCGTGCGAGATCTATTTTCCAAAACTATCATTACCTAATCTATCTTTTTACCGTTGAGAGCTTGACAATCTCTCTTACGCGTCGGGTTGCAAGTATTTGTTATTTGTGTGCAGATGTTGTCTATGTGGGTGCATGATCTTCCTCTACAGATTGATACCTTGGTATCATAACTAAGGGAAGTACTTACCGTCATTGTGCTGCATCATCCCTTCCTATTTGGGGAAATACCGACGCAGTCTCAAGCCATGTCATGAGGATTTATAAAACAAGCGGCCAAGGCAAATGGGCGGGAAGCTTGCGCGTGTTCCTGCACGGTTGTGCAAGAACGGGAAGCCCAAAAGAAACGTTGCGCGCTCCCGAAGCATTGGGTGTTTCGGGGATTTTGCCGAGCTGGGCGGAAAGCTTGCGCGAGAACATGCGCGCTCCCGATGTGTGCACAGGAATCCTTGGGTGACAACGTGGTGACAAGACGGGACAAAGGTGGGAGAAATGATAACTGCACAAATGGTTAATAATAAAAAAACTGTTTGCATTTTATTACAAAACAAACAGTCATTCTGTACGCACTGTCGCAAATTAATCTACACATGAGGCGGTTGATACGGCCGCAGCGCACTGTGCTCGCGTCTGTGTGTGCCCGCTCTGTTGGCGTCCAAGCAAGAACGATCACGTATGTTCGGGGAGCCATATGCAAGCGGTTGCGCCGCTCCCGATGCCACCATGCATTTAAGCGCTGCAAAAACTGCCATGCGGACGTGCCAAAATTCCAGGCCGTTCGGCGCAATTTATTGCCGTGGCCATTTACCTTTGTCTCATCGACCTTCCGATCGTGCCACACAAGACAAGAAGCACACCCACAATGCCAAATAATAGAGAGAGGATGCACATCTCTTCATCGCTTCAACCTTCCCGTGCGGATCCAATGGCGGATGTCGGTGCCGAGTTACAGTTCGCCACTATTGTGAAAGTGGACACACTATTGTCAAAGTGGATACCCACATAAGGAAGACGGACCTCTAGGTGCTACAACAACGATCCAGTCCTCGTGGTGAACTCCATCAACACGTTGGGGCAGCTGCTTGCTAAGGATGACAAGTACAAAGTGGTCGGCTTCGACCTCGAGTACACCGACGTTCATGTCAGGCGTGATTAGAAGGTTTTCATTGCCCAGTTGTGTGTGCGCCATCATGTTCTCATATACCACTACTGCCTGGCCACAAGGCCTTGTGAACGTTTCGCCAGGTTTGTCAACAACCCTGACTACATGTTCGCAACGGTGGACAACACCAATGATCTAAATGTGCTCAAGACTTCAGGCTTGTCCTGCCAGAAGCTTGTCAACATCAAAGGTCAGTACAAGGTCTGGGGCGGTGAGAAGAAGAAGCAGAAGGACTCCCTGGTTGACCTTGCTGTAGCCATCATCGAACCCTACTATAGAGACATGAAGGCTGCGTGCCACAAGGACAAGTCTGCCTAGCACAAGGCCTAGGTGAACGAACTGGATGAAGAACACATCAAGTATGTGGTCAAGGACGTGTACACAAGCTACGAGATGTACTAGGGCATCATTGTAACGACCAAGATGCAGTACTATCCTAATTAAGGCTCGAGGTTCTCAATGGGGATAGAAGCACATCTCGGCGTTTCTCAAGTAGAGAAATCATTGCAATACTTGTAAAGAGGAGATGAGTATAGGAGTTGGCTTACACTCGCCACATGCTAAATTACAATTCCACATAGTCATTCATACAATCATCTAGAAGATAGGGTCTGACTAAGGACAAAATCAAACAATAAAAAGAAAGCAATGAAACTGCCTTGCTATCCTAGGAACACAACCACGAAGCTCCCCTACTCATCCGGATACGTCACATACATATGCCCACGTTCTTCATCGTACTTCCACTAGAGCTGAGGCGCATCAACGGGATCGATATCATCAGTACATGTACCTGTAGTGTTGTAGTAATCTATGAGCCATAGGGACTCAGCAATCTCATAACCCGGGTACCGAGACTATGTAAGCCAATGGGTGAAAAATGGTTAGGTGGTGAGGCTGCAGCAAGCACTACGCATATATTTGAGTGGCTAACTTATGAGAGCAATATTAAATAAGGTGGCCTGCACATAACGGTCGTGAACTAGTATGATCACTAAGTGATCCTAAACACCTACTTATGTCAATCATAACCCCATCGTGTTCTCTCTCGATGCATGTTCACGAGTAGAGACAAACGCGGTTATGCACACGGTTGGTGTGTTTTATTTGAATTTACTTCAAGTTTACTACAACCGGGTGTTTAACAAATTTCCAAGTTGCCACATAATCGTGGGCACGGCTTCTTGAAAAGATTAAACCCTGCAGGGGTGCTCCAACTCATCCATCACAAACTAACCACACGCCGCATGGAATAACCTTGACCGTGGATAACCAGTTATCTCCTTGGAAATTCCGTTGGAAAACCTCAACCTCGAGATAGCCCAATGTATCCTCGAATCCCTCGCACAAGAAATTAGAGAAAGGTAAAACAAGTCCAGCAAGACCGACCCGCAGGCCAGATCCCAATAGGAGCCACGCGTACCTCTTTCTCAGGGTACTATCAAATGAGCCAGATGTTGGGTTCGCTGAAACCCCGGGTAACCAGGGGGCACCGGACATCGCCCGATTTGGACCAGCACTCATGAGGAGCACTGGCCCGGATTGTTGATTAATTATCCACAGGGTAGCTAAGCCCTATGCATTTTATTAGGTTGTTAAGCAAATGTAGAACCAAAGTTGGGTCTTCCCAGACAAGCTTTATCTTAAAACGATTAGTCAAGGGGGTCCCCGTAATAACCCCGAGCATGTTAGGAGCGCAAAATATGGAACATAACACCGGTAACAAGTAACTAGGGCGGCAAAAGTGGAACAAAACACCGAGAAAAAGGCCAAGCCTTCCACCTTTTACCAAGTATATAGGTGCATTAAATTAAATAGCAATAAATATTGTGATATCTCCAGATATCCATGTGATCACATGGAAACATCCTGCACCTGCAACTAAAAATGCTATAAGAGGGACTGAGCAGTTGTAACTTAGCCAAACAATGTTTTGCTAGGTAATGGAGGGGTTAGAGACTTTCATGGAAATTTATGAGGCTTGGCATTTAAGTGGTAGGTAACAAAACATAGCGGTATAAGCGAGGCATCTATCATAGCAAAAAATAGTGTCAGGATTCGGGTACGATCATCTTGCATGTTGGGTCTTCAAGGGGATAAAGAGTTGGGTCCTCGTAGACGTCCTCTCTTGGATCCTCGTACTCAGGATCGACAAACAGGTCTACCCAAAGAGAAACATCACCAAATAAACATACAAACAAATTGCAATGTGCAACCAAAGATGATGCATGACCTAGTTGATGCAATTAACATGGCAACCCTATGCTAGTCATGTTCCTCATGCAATTATTAAGTTATTTAGTTTCTGGACAAAACCTCATGATTAGTTATTTAAACATGCATGAACATGTCAAAAATGAATGCTCCTCATGAAAATACATATGTGGAACGTCGCAAACGGATTAATGGAACTCATGCTACACTCACGACAAGGTATGAACGGTAACGTAGACAAAACAAAGATGAGGAAGGCCATGGGAGATTTCTTGGTATTCCAAGGATTCCAGTGGATTGTAAATGAAAATCTAGCAATAATAGACCTAAATATCCTACAAAACCATTGGGTATAGTTCCCACCAGTCACAAAACAATCAAACACACAATCTGTCCACAAGCAGCAACATGTCATATTGTGCCACACACAACAAGAGCTACAACAAGTTTCAAAGCACAAACAAGGCATGGACATGAGGTATACATGATGCTTAACAAATCATACAACTACAACAACATCAGAGGAAGCATGGATCAATGGCAATTGAGCTCACAAGATGGCATGTTGAATCAGTTTTTAAGGAGTTAGTGAAATTACCAGTTTTACATGTTCTGAATTAACAAGATGGCATCTTGATAGAAACAATTACATATGCTACAGGGACTTTCATGGCATTAAAATTAACAAGATTATAGAGGACAACATGTACTTCAAATTACTACAGAATGACAAACTTCAAATTACTACAGAATGACAACATCCAAATATGCACATATCAATGGGTATCATCTCCACAACATGGTATATTGAGAATAGCAGTTTTCCAGACATAGAGAAATTCAACAAGTGGCAAGCAGGGCATTTTTTAGAGCAATTAAATTATTCACATATTATTACTATAGGAATCTGTTTGCAAAGATTCAAAAGGTGGATATAGTAAACCATGGCTAAGAGCTATTTCAAAACACCTAACAGATTATTAGGTGAAAATGCAACATTTTATTTGAGAAGAAAAGGCAAGTGAAAACACCACATATCTAGCATTCGAATATAAAGGAGTTTGAGGCATAGTTTTTTAGAAAAATTTAGGGAGTGGTACGTTTCCAACGTATCTACTTTTCCTCACTCTTTTGCCCTTTTTTGGACTCTAATTTGCATGATTTTAATGCAACTAACCCGCACTGACGTTGTTTTTAGCAGAACTACCATGGTCTTGTTTTTGTGCAGAAATTAAAGTTCTTAGAATGGAACGAAACTTTTTGCAGAATTATTTCAGAATATATAAGAATTATTGGAGCCAAAATCCACTAGAGAGGGGGACCAGGGTGAGCAGCACCCACTAGGGCGTGCCAGGCTCCCTGGCCTCACCCTGGTGGGTTCTGCCCACCTTGTGGCCCCACTAACCCTAATTCCGCCACTATAAATTCCTATTTTTGGAGAAAAAATAAGAGAGAAAGAATCATCGTGTTTTATGATATGGAGCCGCCGCCACCTCCTATTCTTCATTGGGAGGCCAGATCTAGAGCCCGTTTGCGGCTCCGGAGAGGGGAATCTTCGATCTTCGTCATCATCAACCCTTCTCCATCACCAATTCATGATGCTCCCTGATACGTCCCCAGTGTATCTATAATTTTTGATTGTTCCATGCAATTATATTATCAATTTTGGATGTTTTATATGCATTAATATGATATTTATATTATTTTTGGGACTAACCTATTAATCTAGAGCCTAGTGCCAGTTTCTGTTTTTTTCTTGTTTTTGAGTATTGTAGATAAGGTATATTAAACAGAGTCCAAACAGAATAAAATCTTCGGAACAATTTTTCTTGGACCAGAAGCAACCCAGAAGACTTGGAGATGAAGTCGGGAGAGCCGTCATGTGGCAGCTCCCCTAACCCTATTTCTTGGCCTATAAATTCACAAATATTCCCTGTATACTAGAGAGAGACACAAAAACACTTTTCCGCCGCCGGAAGCCGCCGTTCTCGAGAGATCCAATCTTGGAGCCTTTTCTGGTAATCTGTCGGAGGGGGATTTGATCACGGAGGGCATCTACATAAACTCCATTGCCCCTCCGATGATGCGTGAGTAGTTCACCACAGACCTTTGGGTCCATAGCTAGTAGCCAGATGGCTTCTTCTCTCTCTTTGCTCTTCAATACCATGATCTTCATGGAGATCTATCCGATGTAATACTCTTTTGCGATGTGTTTGTCGAGATCTGACAAAATTGTGGGTTTATGTTCAGATTATCTATGAATATTATTTGATTCTTTTTTGAATTCTTATATGCATGATTTCATATCTTTGCAAGTCTCTTAGAGTTATTGGTTTGGTTTGGCCAACTAGATTGGTAATTCTTGCAATGGGAGAAGGGCTTAGTTTTGGGTTCAATCTTGCGGTGTCCTCACGTAGTGACATAGTAGGGGTAGCGAGGCACGTATTGTATTGTTTCCATCAAGGATAAAAAGATGGGGTTTTCATCATATTGCTTGAGTTTATCCCTCTACATCATGTCATCTTACCTAATGCATTACTCTGTTCTTCATGAACTTAATACTCTATATGTAGGCAGGAGTCGGTCGATGTGTGGAGTAATAGTAGTAGATGCAGAATCGTTTCGGTCTACTTGACATGGACGTGATGCCTATATGCATAATCATTGCCTTGGATATCTTCATAATTATTCGCTTTTCTACCAATTGCTTGACAGTAATTTGTTCACCCATCGTAATACTTGCCACCATGAGAGAACCTCTAGTGAAACCTATGGCCCCGGGTCTACTTTCCATAATATATTTTCAGATCTATAAACCAAAAATACAAAAAATACTTTGCTACAATTTATTTACCTTTTACTTTTCGTTCTCGTTTATATCTATCTCTATCGGATCTAATCCTTGCATATAACCATGAAGGGATTGACAACCCCTTTATAGCGTTGGGTGCAAGAGTTTGATTGTTTTTGTAGGTGCATCCATTGGTAACTTGCTTGTTCCTCCTACTGGATTGATACCTTGGTTCTCAACAAGTGAGGGAAATACTTATCTACTTCGTTGCATCACCCTTTCCTCTTCAAGAGAAAACCAACGCATCCTCAAGAGGTAGCACTCCCCACCGGGAGTGAGTAATTCCGTCGTATGCTTGCTGGTCGGTGAGGAGTTGGATAAGATTCATCATGTAATCGAGTTAGTTTTGTTAGGGCTTTGTCCCTAGTATCCATTATGTTCTGATATTGATGTTGCTATGACTTTGCTATGCCTAATGCTTGTCACTAGGGCCCGAGTGCCATAATTTCATATCTGAAACGTTTGTGTTATCATCATTATATCTATGTTCTTGATCTGATCTTGCCTAGTCATATGCACCTATTATGTGTTATGATGCGTCAACCCCATAGCGACAATATTTGGGATACTTCGCGGTGATGACCGTAGTTTGAGGAGTTCATGTATTCACCATGTGTTAATGCTTTGTTCTGGTTCTCTATTAAAAGGGGGCCTTAATATCCCTTAGTTTCCTTATGGACCCTGCTGCCACGGGATGGTAGGACAAAAGATGTCATGCAAGTTCTTTTACATAAGCATGTATGACTATTTACGGAATGCATTCCTACATTACATTGATGAAGTGGAGAAAGTTCTGTATCGCCCTAGGTTATGAATGTTACATGATGAATAGCATGCACCGAGTTACCGATCCACTACCTACTAGATTTCCACTTATTGTTCTCGCTAAGTTACCATTATTGTTGCTATTTTTCCAACTGCTACAAAACTACTACTACTGTTACCGCTACTGTTACTGTTACTACTACTATCAAACTATCATATTATTGTGCTTCTGATCACTCTGTTGCAGATATCTATCTCTTGGTGTGGTTGAATTGACAACTCAACTACTAATACTCTCAAATATTCTTTGGCTCGTGTTGTGTTGAATCTATAAATTTGGGTTGAATACTCTACCCTCGAAAACTGTTGCGATCCCCTATACTTGTGGGTTATCAAGACCTTTTTCTGGCGCCATTTCTCGGGAGCATAGCAATATTTGTTGAGTCACTTGGTATTTATATCAATCTGTCACTATGAAGAATCTAAAGGATACTACCAAAAAAATTTCCTCTTCTACGAGGGAATGTAAGGAACTGCCATCTAGCTCTGCACCTGATTCACCTTCTGTTGTGAGTAAGTTTGCAACACCACCACATGCTATTAATCCTGATATTGATGATGCTACTTCTGCCATGAATGATGCTTATGATGATACTGGTACCATGCTTGATGACACTGTGCCACTAGGTGAATTTCTTGATGAACAAATTGCTAGAGCTAGAGAGAATGAAATCATTGAAACTGTTGAAACCTATGAGAACTTTGAAACTGATGATTATGAAACACCTAATAGGCCTAGCTCTCCTAGATTTGAAATGCCTAAGATACTTGCAGGTTATGCTTTGGATCGAGAAATAGCTAGAGAGATTCTTGCTTGTAAGGATAGAAATGATATTAAGAAACTACTATGCAAGTATAAGGAAAAGACCATGAATGCTAGAATTTAATGTGATCCTAAGTTTTCTACTTCACCTATATTTGTTATCGATAAGGATTATGAATTATCTGTCAACCCAGAGTTAATTACTCTCATTGAATCTGATCCTTTTCATGGTTATGAAACTGAAACTGTGGTAGCAGACCTTACTAAGCTGAATAATATAGCCACACTATTTTCTCATGATGAGAAGATTCGCTACTATTATATTCTCAAAATATTTCTGTTCTCATTAAAGGGTGATGCTAAGATATGGTACTATACTCTTGCTCCTAGTTCGTAGTCGTCAGGATATGGCTTACTACTTCTCTAAAAAATATTTTCTGCTCATAAGAAACAAGCTGCCTTACAGGAAATATTTAACTTTGTGCAAATTGAAGAAGAGAGTCTCCCACAAGCTTGGGGGAGGCTCCTCCAGTTTCTTAATACTTTTCCTAATCATCCTCTTAAGAAAAATAAAATACTTGATATATTCTATAATGGACTAATCAATGCTTCCAGGGATTTCCTAGATAGTTGTGCTGGTTGTGTTTTTAGGGAAAGAACTGTTGAACAAGCTGAAGAATTATTGAATATTATTGAAGAATTATGATGATTGGATTCTTCCTGAACCACCAATTGAACACACTCCCAAGAAGAGGGGTATCTTATTTCTTAGTCTTGAACATATGGAAGAGGCAAATAAATCTATGAAGGAAATGGTATTAAGGCTGAGGATGTTAAGAATTTGCCACCTATTGAAGAAATACATGGCCTTGACACACCACCACCTCCACATTTGGTAGAGGTAAATTCTTTATTAAAGTTTAATGAAAGTGACATTTCTCACAATAAACATCCTAGTCAATTCTTATATGAGTTTGACAACTATATTATGAAGCAAGATCATTTCAATGCTCATGTTCTGAAACAATTGAAATATAATTCTGATATGATTGCTCGCTTGAGTGACTTGCCACTTAGAATCAGTAATGATGTTATGGGTGTAGGAAAGCATGCCTCTATGTTTCAAACTCAATTAGAACAGGTTGCTAAATATCAAAAAGAATTGCTTGATGAAATGAATAATAATATGCATAATTTTGCTACTAGAGTAGTAACTAGAGGAGGTAGAATAACCTAAGAACCACTTTAACATGAGGGTCATCCTTAAAGAATTGAAAAAGACTCCCAAAGAATTAATCCTGGCAGACCTAGTCCTTCTAAGAAGAAAAAGAAAATTAAAATGATAGGATTTTGCATACCTCTAGTGAGCCTCAGACACACAAACCTCCCGATAATAATGATGTGTCTATTTCCGATGCTGAAACTCAAGATGGTAGTGAACATTCACCTAGTGATAATGAAGATGATAATGATGATGTTCACAATAATGCTCAACCTAGTAATGATAAAGAACCAAACAATGATGTTGAAATAGAGCCTACTCCTGATCTTGATAACCCACAACCAAAAAATAAACGGTATGATAAAAGAGATTTTGTGGCTAGGAAACATGGTAAAGAAAGAGAGCCATGGGTTCAAACACCTATGACATTTCCAACTAAGACATCTAAGAAAATAGATGACGAAGAATTTGAGAACTTTGCTGAGATGATTAGGCCAGTCTTTTCCGTACCCATTTAACCAATATTTTGAAGATGGCCCCTTATGCAAACTATATGAAAGACATCATCACAAATAAAAGAAAGATACCGGAAGCTGAAATCTCCACCATGCTTGCTAATTATTATTTTAAGGATGGAGTACCTAAAAAACTAGGAGATCCTGGAATACCAACTATACCTTGCTCCATTAAAAGAAACTATGTCAAAACTCCTTTGTGTGATTTGGGAGCCGGTGTTAGTGTTATGCCTTTCTCCTTATATAAAATACTTGATTTAAATAAACTCACACCTACCAAGATATCCTTGAAAATGGTTGACAAATCAACTACTATACCTATCGGTATTTGTGAAGATGTGCATGTTGTCGTGGCAAATGTTACTATGTTAACGGACTTTGTTATTCTTGAGACGCCCGAGGACGACAAGATGTAGATTATCCTTGGTAGACCCTTTTTGAATACCTTATTAATGGTGCACTTTCATATCAATGGTAATGAGCATATGGTGCACTTTCCGAAGAAACAATTCCAAGTGAATGATATAAATGTTATTGAAGAATCTCCAACCATCACTTTTGGAAGTTTCAAACTACCTCTTCCTATTGTCAAAAGGAAATATCATATTATTATGGTTGGGGATATGCCTATCCCCATTGAGGTAACCTAGTGTTTTACAAAAGTTCATCGGTTTCATGCTAATCAGAGGTGTTGTTAATAAGACTTGATCAACCTTATTAATGAACCACTTTTGGGAAGTATGAAGTCGGCGAATTTAGTAAGCACAACTTTCTGCTCCCACCTTTTATTTTTTGTTTTAGTTAGTCAAATAAAATAAAATGCCATGTTTATCCTGTTTTCTGTTTTCTCCGTGCAATAAAAAATGATCCAAAAATAAAAGTTATCGAAATGCCCTGAAAATTTGATACAATTTTTTTCCAAATATTTCTGAATTTCTGGTGCGAATAATACTAGAGGGAGGTGCAGCTGGTACCCACAAGACACCGGGGCGTGCCAGCACCCACTGGTCGCGCCCTGGTGGGTTGTGGCCCTCACATGGCCCCCCTCACTTATCTACTTAGCCCGCATCATCACCGACCTCCAGAAAAAATCAGCACATCCACCATTCTCATGTTCTTGCTCTCAAACCCGTGGATTTCGATCTCTTAGCTCAAAGCTCCATTTCTAAAACAGTTTGGAGGGATTGCTACTTGGTATGTGACTCCTCCATTGCTCCAATTAGTTTTTGTTTTTTGGGTTATTTTTAGAGTAATTAGCTAGTCTTGGTGCTGCTGAGATGAGCTTGCATGTTGAATTCTTAGAGTTATAAGAAGTTTGAATGCTCAATATAGCCTCTATGCATGTTTAGGAGTAGTTGCTAACAATCTTACAAAGTTTGGTTGATAAAAATTTTGTGGACTAAATTTTTTCAGAATTTTTATAGGAATAAAATGCAAATCTTTAGTAAGTTCCCCTCTAAGAAAAATACCAATGGGGTCATTGGGGAATCATCGGACAATGACCTTCACACCCCAAGAAGGGAGGAGGTGCGGCCGTACGAACGGCCGCACGATGCCTTCATGGAGGAGGCCGGATTCCATCAAGAGTTTGCTCGATTTGTTGCAAATGTTGGGTTGACTGAATTCCTCACAGCTAAGTGTGACCAATATCACATTCTTACAAATTCCTTTGTGCAAGGTTTTCATTATCTAGGGAGAAACAACCCTCCTGAAGTGCAGTTTAATCTTTATGCTGAAACTTACAAAATGTCGTTGACTGAATTCTGCAACATATGCTTGATCCCTTCTGATGGATACTTCAGAGAACCTAGGCCTTACGAGTTTGAGGATTTTCTCCTCACGTTAACCCTGGGTGAGGATAGAGGCGTGTCAGGCGCCACTGTCACCAGCTTGCAGTTTCCATCAGTGCATTCTTTCGCTTTGGTCATCGCTAAATGTTTAATCGCTAGGGAGAAGGTCAGGGCACTCAGTGCCCTTGACCTTGCTATTTTACGATGTGCACTTTATGATGATCACTCCTTTAGTATGGGGCCTATTATTGCTCATCGCTTACATCTTAACAAAACTAAGGGAAAGATACATGTTGGTATTCATGCTACTCTCTTAGCAAGACACTTTAATGTTCAGTTTCGCCCTCATGATTATCTCTTGTCCCGAGTTTACCTTGACCAACGGCACTGCAAGATCACCAATTCCTCGATGTAACTGATTCTCCCCGTGACATCCATTACAACCTAGTATTCAGCAAGGAAACCCGTGATATTATTCTGTTGCCTGCACCTGCTTTGTTTGATTCTATTGCCAGGAACGGATACAGGATTGTGCCAGATGATATTACAGCCTACCAGAACAACCTAGCAGCTATTGAGGAGGAGCACTAGGGGTGGGATGCTCAGGTGCCGCCTCCACCTCGGTACAACCTGGGATCGGACGGTTACTATAGATGGTGATTACCAAGCTAGGCCAAAAGCCTAAACTTGGGGGAGTACGTATTTCCACCGACATTACATTCATGTTCACACATTTAATTCAGTTGTCGGTGTTCACACTTTTCCATTGTAATATTCATACTAGATTTGTTTTCTCGCTTTCTTCTTGTGTGTTTGAATTTTTTTGAGAAAATCCAAAAATATTTCCTACTTCTTTTCAGTTTTCTTTCTAGCTTGGTTTAAAATTGCAGCATCAACAGAAAACCCAAAAAGATTTCTCGCTTCTTCTTTTACTTGTTGGGAGTTTTCCCATGTAAATAGTTTTTCTTGTTTTTGTCTTTCCTCCTTAATTTGCTTTCTTCAAGAAAAAACAAAAACTCCAAAGAAATAGTTCAGTGTGTTTCTCTAAAATTCTTTTCTTTTTACTTGAGTTGTACCTAGGAGAAGTCCACGATGAAATTATTGAGTGGCTCTAATTTGCATTATTGTTTATCCAACAAAGACCCCATATTACTTTGTCTTCTCCTCTTGAATAAAATGTTTGTAGATTCGATCTTAGTCCATGACACCCTTGCACTATTATTATCTTCTTATCATTCGATCGTGCAAGTGAAAGGCAATAATGACAACATTTGATGAATTTACTGTGGCAGAGAAAGGTGTGTATGAACTCAACTTGTTTTTGTTTTTGTAAATATGTTTAACCTAGTATCCCTTGATTCAACTCATTATGATCAAACATGTTTGCAATAACCATTAGAGATTATAGTTGTTCATGCCATGCTTAAGTAGCTAGGAGTGGATAATGATTTATTTTGGGTGTCAACATGCATTAAAATGATTGTGATGCGGTATGATGATATAGTATCTCCTCTCAATGTTTCAAGTGGCTTGACTTGGCACATGTTCATGCATGTAGTTGAATCAAAACCAACATAGCCTTCATGATATTTATGTTCATGGTGTTCATATCCTAATCATACTAGTATTCAATGTTGATTATATGTAATGCATGTTCATGACCGTCTTTGCTCTGTAGCTGGCCGCTTCTCAATCTATCTGCTAACCTTCGTCTGTACTAAGCGGGAATAGTGCTTGTGCATCTAAACCCTTAAACCAAGTTATGCCAGATGAGTCCATCATATCTACCTATATGTGGTATTACCCTAACGTTCCAAGTAAATTTGCATGTGCCACCTCTAAAAAAATCAAATGAACATTTGTTTTGTGCACCTGGATCGCTCATGGAGCGACAGGGGGTGGTTAGTACCTTCCATGCTAAGCGGTTATTCTCATGATGAGTGTTTATTCACTTGTCCTTACAAAAGAGGGCAGTAATAGGGATTGCCAGTCCCGAAATCAAAAATAAAAAATAATTAAACAAAACTCCCCTAGGAATGTTGTTGGTTTGGATGGTACCTGTGGATGTGTCTCGTCGTGGAGTGTGATTGTTAGTGGAGGGGGAGTAAACTTCTACTTTTCTCGCTTGGGAACCGCTGCTAATTTGTTTAGCATGGAAGATATTGATAACTCTTGGTCATGACGTTGACAGGAAAGGTGTACCTCCCAAAGTTATATATATATCTCTATTTTAAACTCTGAGCTCTAGCACCTCTGCAAATCCATGCTTCCCTCCGCGAAGGGACTATCTATTTACTTTTATGTTGAGTCATCATCTTCTCAAATAAGCGCCAGACCTAAAAGCACTATTGTCATCCTCATGCATTGTGTATAGTTGATGTTGGGTGCATCATGACTGGATCTTTTCTACCATGAATTACAATGTTTAATCGCTGCTTGAACTTTGGAGGTGCTCTAGATTTATGTTTTGTGGTCTTAGAAAGGGCTTGCTAGATACCACTTTTGTCATATTGTATCATGATTGGTTTGACAAAGTGTTGGCATTTGAGATATTTTATTATTGCTCGCTAGTTGCTTATGTCATTGATACGAGTTAATATAATTTCTAAGAGTTATTGTTGACGTGGTTAGTCATAATCTTTGCTGAAAACCTGGGTGCTACTTAAGCATATATATATATATATATATATGTAAACAAGAACAAAAGAGTTCATAAAAGTTTTTCTTTATCATTTTTAGTTTGTCAACTGACTTGCTTGATGACAAGCAAATGTTTAAGATTGGGGGAGTTGATACGTCTCCAACATATCAACTTTTTTCTCACTCTTTTTCCCTTGTTTTGGACTCTAATTTGCATGATATGAATGGAACGAACCCGAACTGACGATGTTTTCAGCAGAAGTACCATGGTGTTGTTTTTGTGCAGAAATAAAAGTTCTTGGAATGGAACGAAACTTTTTGGAGAATTACTTCAAAATATATAAGAATTATTGGAGCCAAAATCCACCGGAGAGGGGGGCAGGGTGAGCAGCACCCACCAGGGCACGCCAGGCCCCCTTGCCGCGCCCTGGTGGGTTGTGCCCACCTCGTGGCCCCACTAACCCTAATTTTGTCACTATAAATTCCTACTTTTAGAGAAAAATCAGAGAGAAAGAATCATCACGTTTTACGATACGGAACTGCCGCCACCTCCTATTCTTCATCGGGAGGCCAGATCTAGAGCCTGTTTGGGGTTCTGGAGAGGGGAATCTTTGGTCTTCACCATAATCTACTCTTCTCCATCGCCAATTGCATGATGCTCCCCACTAGGAGTGAGTAATTCCTTCATAGGCTTGTTGGTTAGTGAGGAGTTGGATGAGATTCATCATGTAATCGAGTTAGTTTTGTTAGGGCTTGATCCCTACTATCCATTATGTTTTGAGATTGATGTTGCTATGACTTTGCTATGCCTAATGTTGTCAGTAGGACCCGAGTACCATGATTCCGGATCTGAACCATTTATGTTATCATCATTATATCTATGTTCTTGATCTGATCGTGCCTAGTCATATGCACCTATTGCGTATTATGATCTGTCAACCCATAGTGACAATATTTGGGACACTTGGCAGTGATACTGTAGTTTGAGGAGTTCACATATTCACCATGTGTTAATGCTTTGTTCCTGTTCTCTATTAAAAGGAGGCCCTAATATACCTTAGTTTCCTTATGGACGTCGATGCCACGGGAGGGTAGGACAAAAGATCTCATGCAAGTTCTTTTCCATAAGCATGTATGACTATTTACGGAATGCATGCACATTGACAAACTGGAGCTAGTTCGGTATCGCCCTAGGTTATGACTGTTACATGATGAATATCATCCACTGAGTTACTGATCCAGTGTCGACGAGCTTTCCACTTATTGTTCTCGCTAAGTTACTATTACTGCTGCTGCTGTTTCAACTGCTACAAAACTATTGCTCCTACTGTTACCACTACTATTGCTGTTACTACTACTATCAAACTATCATATTACTATGCTACTGGTCACTCTGCTGCAGATATCTATCTCTAGGTGTGGTTGAATGGACAACTCAACTGCTAATACTCTCAAATATTCTTTGGCTCCCCTTGTGTCGAATCTATAAATTTGGGTTGAATACTCTACCCTCAAAAAATGTTGCGATCCCCTATACTTGTGGGTTATCAGGGAGGTTTCACACAAGACAATGCTCTTGCTAGCAAGCAACAAGCTTCCACATCACACAATCACACACAACATAACACAATGAGCATATGATGCAAACACATAATTATGGAGTGACGACATGATGCCATGATGCAAATGAATGACATGAAACAACTTTATTAAACCCAACACATGAGGGCACAACATGGAGGTCATACATGGAATAAATTACAAAGATGGCAAGGGATTGCACTTGGGCTGTTACAACTCTACTCCAATACAAGAGGATCTCGTCCCGCCATCTATGAACGGAAGAATTCGGGATATTCGGAACGGAGAAGGTCCGCACGTTCCCAAGTGGCTTCTTTGTCGGAGTGATGTGACCACTTCACCTTTAGAAACTTGATTGACTTGTTGCGGGTCTTACGCTCAGTCTCTTCAAGGATAGCAACTGGATGCTCATGATGGGATAGGTCTGCTTGGAGACCAATGTCTTGGAGATCAACGGTGCACTCGGGAGTCTTGAAACACTTCCGGAGCTGAGAGACGTGAAACACATCATGCACATTTGAGAAATTGGAAAGAAGATTGAGTTCGTAGGCAAGGTCTCCCCTCTTGCCCACAATCTTGAAAGGTCCCACAAAGCATGAAGCAAGCTTTCCTTTGATGCCAAAGCGCTGAGTGCCCTCCATGGGAGACACTCTGAGATAGACAAACTCATCGGTCTAAAAGGTCATGTCACAACCTTTGCTATCATAATAGATCTTCTGATGGGATTGAACTGCTTTGAGATTTTCACGAATGACACAACACATCTCTTCCGCTTCAGTGAGCATGTCATTCCCAAGGATTTGACGCTCACCGGTTTCAAACCAATGGAGCGGGTAGCTGCATTTCCTGCCATAGAGAATCTCGAATGGGGTCTTGCAAGAACTTCCTTGAAAACTGTTGTTGTATGAAAACTCAGCAGACTAATCATATCTTCAAGGATTTGATTGACTCTCTCAACTTGACCACTAGTCTGAGGATGGAAAGCTATACTGAAACGGATCTTGGTACCCATTGCAGTTCAAGGAATCACAGAACTTGGCAGTGAAGATGCTTCCACGATCTGAAGATATGAGCTGAGGAACACTTTGCAAAGAAACTATCCTTGAAGTGTACAGCTCTGCCAGTTGAGATTCCGTGATAGATTCTTTGATCGTAAGGAAGTGGGTAACCTTGGTGAGCTTGTCGATAACCACAAAGATGGCATCATTACCTCTCTTGGACTTAGGAAACCCTATGACGAAATCCATCTCGACATGATCGAATTTCCACTCTGGAATAGGCACAGGCTGAAGGAGACCTGCTGGTCATTGATGTTCCACCTTCACTCTATGAAAAACATCACACTCGTTCACGAACTGAGCAATCTCACGTTTCATGCGAGTCCACCAGAAGGTTTGCTTGAGATCTGATACATTTTGGAACTGCCTGGATGAATGGAGAGGACAGAATTGTGTGCTTCATCCATGATAACTTTCATGAGTTCCCCCTTGGGAACAGGTGTCCTTGTCATCAACACGGAAGCACTTATACTTTGGAATGCTCTTGGCCACACCTTTCTTCACTTTCTTCACCATAGCATCAAGAAGATGAGCTTGGTGAATCTGATCTTCCAAAGTCGGAGAGACTTGAAGATTGGCAAGAAAACCTTGAGGAACAATTTGGAGATTGAGCTTGCGGAAAGCTTCACAAAGCTCGGGTTGGACAGGCTTGAGGATAAGACTGTTGTAGTACGCCTTTCTTCTTAGCGCGTCTGCGATGACATTTGCTTTACCCAGAGTATATTCAATGCTCGGATTGTACTCCTGGATCATTTCCACCCAACGTATTTGCCGAAGATTGATATTCAGTTGAATGAAAATGTACTTCAATCTCTTGTGGTCGGTGAACACATCAACTGGTCTTCCCAGCAATAGATGTCTCCATGTCATTAGAGCATGAACAACTGCCGCCAACTCAAGATCATGAGTGGGGTAGTTCTTCTTGCTAGGCTTTAGCTGATGCGAGGTATAAGCCACAACCTTCTTATCTTGCATGAGAACACCAGCAAGACCTTGAAGGGAAGCATCACAGAACACTTGGAAAGGCTTGGCTTCGTTGGGAGGAATGAGAACTGGAGCTGAAGTCATCTTCTCCTTGAGTATATTGAACGCCACATCATACTCAGGAGTCCAGACATACTTGACACTCTTCTGAAGGAGGTTAGACAAAGTCTTAGCAATTTGTGAGAAGTTCTCCATGAATTTTTTACATTAACTTGCAAGCCCGAGGAATCTACGAAGCTTGACATTCTGAGGAGGCTCCCACTTCAAGATGGCCTCAACTTTCTCAGGATGCACCTTGATGCCCTCGGCAGAGATGATGTGTCCAAGGTAAACCACTTCATTGAGCCAAAACTCGCACTTAGAGAACTTAGGATAGAATCGATGCTCTCTTAAATTGCCAAGCACAAGCCAGAGATGCTCTGTATGCTCTTCTTCTATCTCCGAGAATACAAGAATATCATCCAAATACACCAAGATGAACTCATTTCTATAAGGAAACAAGACAAAGTTCATCATTCTTGAGAATGTCAGAGGTGCATTATCGAGACCAAAGGACATGGTGGTGTACTCATAAAAGCCAAAACTCATCCTGAAAGCAGTCTTTGGAATATCTTCTTCACAGATGCGGATCTGATGATAACCCATCCGAAGATCTAACTTCGAGAAAACCTTGGCCCCTTTTAGTTGCTCAAACAACTCATTGATGTTGGGAAGTGGATACTTGTTCCTGGTTGTCTTCTTATTCAATAGGCGGTAATTGACACAAAGTCGTTCCATGCCATCCTTCTTCTTGATTACAGAACACCACAACCCCACGGTGAAGAACTTGGTCTGATTAGACCTAGACGTACTTGTTCATCTAGCTGCTTATTCAATCCTTGCAGCTCTTCAGGGCCAAGCTTATAAGGACACATGCACACCAGTTCAGTTCCAGGCTCGAGTTCAATCACAAACTCTACTAGCTGGTGAGGAGGCATTCCTGGCAATTCTTCTGGTGTAGTGACCCGACCTGAAACGGTCAAGTGTCTGGCGTTTCCGTACCATCCCAAGATCATGCTGGTACACACGCAGTACATCAATGTATATAACAGAGTTCAATCACACATGCTTTATTAATCGCAATCTCATATAGAGTCATTATTACAAAAGTAACTTGGCTAAAAGCCAACTCATGAGATAGCGCTATCAAAATCCCGCGGAAGCCTGAAGGTAGGTGAGTCCATCTAACTCCAAAGGGCAACACCGAGCATAGGACGTAGACCTCACACTTCGTCGGAGAAAACCTCTGCAACATGAGACGTTGCAGCTGTGTAGGTCAGCATATGGAATATGCTGGCAAATCACAAAAGAGAAAAAAATGATAAAAAATAATAATGCTATCACAACTATATGCATGTGGCTGATGGTGGCAAAGGTCCGAGTTTTGCATAAAAGCAAGTTTATTCCTACAACAAAGGGGCATCATGAAATTACTACAAAATGTCGGTTGTGTAATGAGATGGTTCCGCCAACCAAATCTCATAACTCAATTATTATCTTGTACCCTCATGAATTATCATCAAGTGTGGTGTTGAGAGTTCCTGATAATATCATTTCTAGTGGCTCAATTTTCCATAACCGAGGACATGTCTAATCGATTAGATTTAACACTCTATAGAGGTTTGCGCACTTTTCCCGCAAGATTTGGTCCCTCCATTTATGTCCTCGCACTTTAGGGTGTTTGAGAACCAGATGACCAAAACATGGTCTTTCAAAGATTTTCCCTAACCCCTGGTTAAGAGTTCAGGTTAGCGTTACCACTAAATTCAACCAAGTTAGAGCCCATAATGACTTGCGGTTGCACAGGTAAGCTTCTGGTCGTGATGTATCCATCCGTCTCTTTGAGTCTGGGTGGAGTTGTCCGCTGGTATCTCTCCAATAGGGTTAGGCTCACTCCTCTGAGGTATTCCAGGGGTGCCTATCAATGGTTCACAAACACTGGGAATTCCAGCGGCCTATCAAGGTGCACACCCACTCGTTACTCCAAAGAGCCTATTTCCAAATCCACCCAGTAGGTGTATTAAAGTTTGTCTTGAATCATGAAGTCTTCATATCCTCTAAGTAGCCTTGATCACGTCAAGTGGTATTGATCATCTTGAATTGGTCCTCATCCAAAATACTCACAACTCCCATGTAAGACTCAACCAAAACCCCGTCTACTTAAGCGTAGCATCAAATGAAAATAGCATCCCAGGGCCTGGTTAACAGGGGATTTGTGAGGTGTCCTACTTCATGCTACTACTCAACAAGTTTAATACTCCTACTACATGCATGGTGGAAAATATCATCTAATGCAAATAAAACTTGGGTAAAACATGATCATATGACTTACCTTGATGACGGTCTTGAAATTCTAAAGCTACATAATAACAAGCTTCGCACTCCGGATAATCTAATGAAACAAACAATTCACAATAAGCAAAACACATTCACAATCAATAAATAACATCGAGTAAAAGTAATATAAAACAATCAAGGAAAACAATAACGAAATCAAAGAAACCAAAAAAACCAAAAAAAAGGCAATGAAAACTTTAAAGAAAACTAGAGAGAAACCAAATTACAAAAATCCTATCACAGTAATACTAAATTACTCTAAACACTAAATAGCAGAATATAAACTAATAAAAAAATTATTTAACAACAATCAATTTAATAAAAAAAATAAGTAAAAGGAAATACTTCAATAGCTGAATTACTATCTAGTTATCAACAAAACAACTATAGTAACAATAAAAACACTAAGACCATACCAAATTATTATAAAAACTAATATGTTTCTAATTAATAGAAACAAAAATAAAAATAACTTGATGTGGCAAAAGAATTACTTTTGTCACGATAAAAATATTCTATTTACTCTAATTAAATAACTACACAACAATACAACAAAACAGTATCTAAAATAATAATAACTCATTATAAAAAAAATCTACTATAGTCTAACAGAACCATATAACCACATGTGAAAATCTACAAACAGAAGTAACTAAAAAATAATTAAAAACAATAATTAAATGACTAAAACAACTATATAAACAAAACATTATTGTTTTAGTTAAAACCCTAATTTAAATAAATCTAAAAATCAATAACTCAATGCTACTGGACAGGCCAATCAATAAAAAAATAGTGTCAAAAAGAATCAATCAAAAATATATTATAAATCTCAAGATATTGCAAAATTAGTGATTTGAACAAAATTAAGGAAATTCAAACATTACAGTACTCAAAGTTGAAATCCAAGTGCACCATTCGAAACTACATAACATTTTGAAACAATAGGAAAAAGAATCACTCAATTTGGAGTTGTATAATAATTAATATGAATTTTCTAAGATTGCTACTTTTCTGAAAAAACTGAAATACGGGATTTCGTGGATCTCATCGGAGTAGTCGCCGGAGTTGGCGAAGAAGGGGTAGATGAGCTCGGATCCGATTATGTAGTTACTCCCAGTGGAAGATGAACTGGGGACGGTGAAGGGGTCATCGCGGCAACCTCGGGAGAGGCCGTGGTAGGGCCAACCGTGCCTCACACGGCGGTGGAGAAGCCGCCGGAGTTGACGAACTTCGGTGAGCAATTGCTCTGGATGGGGAGGATGGTTTGGGCTCTTAAGGGTGAAAATCGGTCTAGGGAAATGAGAGGGACCTCTAGGGGGCTTTATATAGGGGCGAGAATGGTCGAGTGCGCAGTGGCAAGCCGATAAAAATCCGGCCATTATCGGATTTCCGGCGAGCGAAAATCTCGGCCTTGATGGCCATAAAAGCACAGGAGGGTGGACAAGGAAGGTACAAAGCGGTGGGAAAGCTTCCTGGGGCGTGGCGAGGAAGGAAAAAGGGGGCACCAGGCGTGGAGATTGTGCAGCCATGGCGATCTCAAGATGCCATCTGGAGGTGTCGTGAGGTTGGGGACGACCACATCTTGGGCTGGGCTTTGATAACTTTTTTTATTCAAATACTAAGAAAGAAAAAGGGATGGACGAATAAATACAAGTTTTATATAGACATATTATATATCAAAATGACCAGAACAATATTTCCTAAAACATGAACATATTTTCAGAGCCAAAAGAAAATCTCAAAAAATCAGAAAATTCAAACAGTGTTGCTGTTGCAAATAAAATGCAAAGAAAACATTTTGAAAATGCCAAAATATTTTCAAATTCACCTTTCTCGATTTTTATATTTAAGGGAATCATTTTACCCTATTTTCCATGTATCTTGTTTTTGGATAAAAATAAGTTTGAAAACCACTTTAAGAATTTCTTTTGAAACCCATTATGACATATTTTCAAAATAGTCTTCTGAGTTTTTTACAAGTTCAAATATAATTCAAATGGCCCTTGGTTTGGAGTGTCATATTGCTCATCTTGATATTTTGAATTTGGGCAAGGGGATTTGAATTCATTCAAACTTTGAAATAGAACCAAATATTAAATAGATTCCAAAAATAGAAAAGTTTTAGTAGTTTTCAAGTTCACGTTTCGAATACTTTATTTTGAAGGAGTCATGTCATCTTCCCTCATTGATTTGAATTGAATGAATCATAATTCAAAAGTAAAGGGGAAAGTCATTTTATTCCCTCTCATTCAAAAGTTTTCTTTAAGTTTCAAATTCACTCAAATTCAATCACTCAATCAAACAATCAATCAATATAGTTAATTTAATGTAACATTCCAAAACTTAGAGTTTTGGGATGTTACATGTGGAAATACATCTTAAAACTCGCAATCAACGGGAATTTGGGATATGGCTGAAATTTCACCCTTCTCACTTGAGAAAAGAGACAAATCATCTCATCGCGAGCTGCGAAATGATCACGTCCTCTCAAGGATGAGTCAGTTTGACTTCTTTGGCTTCACAATCAACAAAAGCCTTATTCTTTGCAAGAAAATTCATGCCAAGAAAGATATCAATATCTGAATTGCCAAGAACAATTGGAGAGGCCAGAAAAGAATAATTGTCCATCTTGATGGAAACGTCGGAACTTTCGTGCTAGCGTGCATGAATTTTCCCGGAGAGACAACTCAAAATGGTCTAGGCAACTCCACCACATGAAAGTTATGCTTGGATGCAAAAGGTCTACACATGAATGTATGCGATGCACCAGTATCAAACAAAACTTTTGCAGAAACAGAATTAACCAAGAGGTTACACACTTGGGAAGAATCCTCTGCTTCAGCTACCTTGACCATATTCACTCTTGTTGAGGACATCAATACCATTGTTACACCCACAACCCATGCTGCTATACATACTGGACCAATTACTAGAGCTCGCGCATGTCAATTGAATTACCAGGTACTTTTTTTGTTGCCTAAATTGGATACCTTTTTTACTTATGAATGATGTACCAAGCATGGACAAGAGGGATGTCCATTGGAGGGGGATCAAGCATGGAGGAGAAGGTGTGCACGCAGGAAAGAACAATGGAGTTGCCGGTGGTGATTTTCGCACTTTGAAGACACCCTAAGGAGAGCAAGAAGGCTTGGACGAAATATACAAGATGCCACTTCATAAATTTCATCCACGGGATATTCTAGTTGTTGTTTCACCTTATTTTTAGGCCAGGCCCATCTAATTTCAAAATAACACTTTATAGGCTGTTTTTAGAGTTTGTATGTGTGGGGAAACGGAGTTAGGGTCGGTTTCAGACCCCTCCTCTAAGGGGTCACGAAATTCCTCCTCTATTCCCCCATATATACAACCCTTAGGGCACCGTTTAGACTTGGGTTTTGTGTAGATTAAAAGTTTTCCATAGCTGCAACTTCGCATTCTTCGTTTGTGTTCCACGACCAAACAAAGGCATCACAGAACCCCACTTTCATCAATAAAGCTTTCCTCTTATATTCATGATATCCAGATTGCAATCTCAGTTTCTTGCTTGTTCTTCGTTTGCGTGCAGGAAACACACCCTCGTGGTCAGGTTGATCGTGCTCGGGCATGGTCAATAACCTCTCGGAGTTGGTTTAGCGATTGCTAAAGCGCGACGTCCTCACACATTTGTAGTCCAATCGTCAAAGTCTACTCCACCAAAAATGATAGCCACCATCTCATCGAAAGATGGGACACCTTTGCCTCGATCAAGTGGTATCAGATTTCCAGGTTGCTTGGTGATATTTTACCAGTTTTTTGTAGTTAGATCGCATATGTTCTTCATAACTAAAGTCCATGAAAAAACCACAAAAAATTAGGGTTAGATCTTCGTATCTGAACCAATCTAAGCTTTTGCAATTTTTTGTTCAGTATTTGCTTTGTTGAATTTGTGGTTGCATCGTCGTGTCAGGTTGCTGGTCTTAGGGTCTAGTCCTTTAGAGTTTCAAGTTCTCTTCACAAGTTGTCACGCAGCCATCGCTTCATCTTCACCACTGTCATATTCCATCATCTACCACCATAATTACCATTGCCATATACCATCATCCACCACTATCATCACCGCTACCATATACCATCACCCACCATTGTTGTTAACCTTGCCATATATCACCACCCACCATCACCATCCATTGGTGTCCATAAATAACACCACAAATCCGCCACCAATCTGAGTCCATCTCGCATTAGGTTTACTTTCGAGATCCTTTTGTTTTCCATTTCGCGTTTTTCCTACCTGAGTAGGTTTCGGGAAAAATGAGTCTGGCATGCTTTTCAGAACAATTTCTAGGCCAAAATTCTACAGGCAAAAATATTTTTCCCTATCCTATTTTTAGGCTTCCCGGAGCATTTTGAGACACTCGCCATCATAGTGATTTTTGTCGCAATTTTTGGTCGTCGCAGCCCCGAATCGCTTCGGAAAAAATTATTCAATTTTTTTGCATATCCTGTTTGTACTTCTTCAGAAGAGTTTTGAGACACTCGCCATTATAGTGATATTCTCAGCAAAAAAAAGCGCAAAAAAAAGAGGTGCCAAAAAAACGAAAAAAATCCGAGTGTGCTCTTCCCTAGATTACGTGTAGCATCGTGATTTTGTTAGGGTTCTAGGCTCACGTCTCTAGCATGGTCTAGCCTAGGACAAGCACAGTACCATCATTGAGCGTTTATTCAACTTTGCATCTCTGAATTGATTATTGTTGACCCCTTTTTGCTACCATATTATAAGCCATCCCGGCTCCACATATCTCTATGTTGTGTGTTTAGCACCACCTGGCAATTGCTCTAGCCAAGCTTTGAGAGTTTTGACTACAACGGTTGCCGATTACCACCTGTTGTTGGGTAATAAGTGGTAAGAATTTGAGATTTCCTTGACGGATTTGTGACACAACACCACCACCACCACCACTTCCTGGTAGCCTGTAGGTTCATATTCTTGTGTGTTCCTATTACTGCTAACCATGCCAGGATCACAAGCTGACGAGATCGAATGGGGGGTCATGATCAACAAGGAGCTCCGTGATAAATTCCAGCAAATGATGGGTCAACAGGTGAATGACTTGGTGACGAACCTTGGAGAGGCTATGAAGAAGCTAGATTGTTTGGAGAAGATGGTCAACACCAAGCTTGATGCTAAATTCAATGAGGTGCTTGCACGTCTACCTCCACTAGTTGTACTTGTCGTACCTCGGCAACAACAACACCAACAACACCCAAATTTCACGGGACGAGCACAATGTATGCCTATCGACCAAGGCCAAAATTCTGGTGCCATTGCTACTACGGCAGCTTCAGTGGCTGATGTTGCTGCTACTGTCGTTGAGTAGAATGAGGATTATGATAAGGATTATGATGGTGATTACGATGATGAGGGAGAGGTTTCTCCAAATCAGCCCCAGGGGCAACCGCCACCACACGCATCATGTCGTCCACATGGCTACATTCGCAATGGTAGGGCTCCACCACCCCCTCGGGTACGGGATCATGACCATCTCCCTAAACTTAAATTGAATATTTTGACATTTGAGGGTAGTTATGTTCTTGATTATATCTTACTTAGGAGTTGGAAACAGAACAATGTTTTACATGCTTACAATTTCCTGAGGATAGACGTGTTGGTGTTGTTGTTTGTACATTCACTAGTTTTGCTTGTGTTTGGTGGTCTGAACATTGTAGAATATATCATGATAATATCCCTACTACTTGGGCTGCTTTGAAAACTACTATGCGTAATCGTTGGGTTCCACCATATTATCAACGTGAATTGCTTCAAAATTTGCAGCGTTTAAGAGAAGGAAAAAATTCTATAGAGGAATATTCTCATGAATTACAAACTGGCATGATTATATGTGGTATTGTTGAGGAGAATGAGGCTATGCTTGCACGTTTTATGGGTGGATTAAATAGAGAGATTCAGACTATTCTGGAGTATAAGGAGTATAACACTATCACTCGTTTATTCCATCTTGCTTGCAAAGCTGAACGTGAAGTGCAGGAACAATGGGCCATGGCGAGAACTAATTTTTCTATAGGTCGCACTTCATCATGGACGCCACTGACCTCATCTATTTCCACACGTCCTGCTGCAGCACCGCCTACTTCAACCACCAACTCCAACCGAGATACTAGGACCCAGGCACCGCCACCAGCCTCTAGCAAGGGCACGCCTTCGGGGCCTGCACAGAGCTCTTCTTCATCCATGGCATCTACAGGGCAAACACATGAGGTTATATGTCGTCGTTGCAAAGAGGTCACTTTGCGAGAGAATGCACATCTAGGCGTGTGATGATTGTTACTGAGGATGGTGGATATGCCTTCGCTAGTAATTATGATGAGGAGACTTTGGCTCTTATTGCAAATGAAGAACAGGGTGTCGAGGATACTGAACAAGAGACACACTACATGGCTGCTGACTACGCGAAGAGGTATGAAAGTTTGGTTGCTCAACGTGTTCTGAGTGTGCAGGTTACACAGGGTGAGCAAAATCAGAGGCACAACTTGTTCCATACAAAGGGAGTTGTGAAGGAGCATTCTATTCGCGTCATCATCGATGGAGGAAGTTGCAACAACTGGCTAGCATGGAGATGGTGGAGAAGTTGGCTCTAACCACCAGACCACATCCTCATCCTTATTACATTCGATGGTTCAACAATGGCAATGTTAAGGTAACACGTGTTGTTTGTGTGCATTTTAGCATTGCTACATATTCTGATTATGTTGATTGTGATGTGGTACCCATGCAAGCATGTTCCGTTTTAATTGGTAGACCATGGCAATTTTATAAAAAAATTGTACACCATGGTAGGACAAATCAGTATACTCTTGTTCATAAGGATCAAAATATAACTTTGCTTCCTATGTCTCTAGAACATATTATGAAAGATGACATTACTAGAGCTAATAAAGCAAGACAGGAGCTCAATAAGAGTAAAAATCAGATTGTAGCAAAGGTATTTGAGCAAGACCATAAGACTAATAAAACATCATCTAGTGTTGCATGTGAAATAAAATTGAAGAGTGGATGTTTACTTGCTACTAAATATGATATTACTGATTTGGATGTTACTACATCTGTTTGCTATGCTTTTATATGCAAAGAGGTGTTATTTTCATTCGAAGGCATGCCTCCCTCCTTGCCTCCTGCTGTCATTAACATTTTGCAGGAGTTCACTGACATCTTTCCACAAGATGTGCAACCGGGATTACCACCTATTTGAGGGATTAAGCATCAGATTGACTTAATTCCCGGTGCATCGCTACCCAACTGTGCACCATACCGTACCAATCGAGAGGAGACGAAGGAGGTTATGCGTCAAGTATAGGAGCTGCTCGACAAAGGTTATATACGTGAATCTCTTAGTCCTTGTGTTGTTCCTATTATTCTAGTGCCGAAAAAGGATGGTACATCGCGTATGTGTGTTGATTGTAGAGGCATTAATAATATTACTATTCCTTATCATCATACTATTCCTAGGCCAGATGATGTGCTTGATGAATTAAGTAGCTCTACATTTTTCTCCAAAGTTGATTTGCGTAGTGGATACCATCAAATTCGTATGAAATTGGGAGATGGATGGAAAACTGCATTTAAAACTAAGTTTGGATTATATGAGTGGTTAGTCAAGTCATTTGGGTTAACTAATGCACCTAGCACTTTCATGAGATTAATGACGAGGTTTTACGTGCTTTCATTGGACGATTTGTGGTAGTCTACTTTCATGATATACTGATTTATAGTAGATCTTTGGAGGAACACTTGGAACATTTACGTGTTATTTTTATTGCTCTATGTGATGCGCGTTTGTTTGGTAACCTTGGGGAGTGCACCTTTTGCATAGACCGGGTATCTTTTCTTGGCTATGTTGTTACTCCATAGGGAATTGAAGTTGAGAAAGCCAAGATTGAAGCTATTGAGAGTTGGCCGCAGCTCAAAACGGTTACACAAGTGAGGAGTTTTCTTGGCTTCACTAGTTTCTATAGGCGTTTTGTGAGAGATTTCAGCACCATTGTTGTACCTCTCAATGAGCTTACAAGGAAGGATGTGCCTTTCGCTTGGGGTACTGCACAGGAAGAAGCCTTCACGGTATTGAAATATAGAAGTTAACACATGCTCCTTTACTCCAACTTCTTGATTTTAATAAGACTTTCAAGCTTGAATGTGATGCTAGTGGAATTGGATTAGGAGGTGTGTTATTAGAAGATGGTAAACCTGTTGCGTACTTTTCTGAAAATTTGAGTGGGCCTAATCTGGATTATTCTACTTATGATAAGGAATTATATGCTCTTGTTCGGACTTTGGAAACATGGCAACATTATTTATGGCCCAAAGAATTTGCAATACATTTTGATCATTAATCTTTGAAACATATTAAAATTCAAGCAAAATTGAACCGTAGACATTCTAAATGGGTTGAATTCATTGAGACTTTCTATTATGTCATTAAACACAAGAAGGGTAAAGAAAATCTTATTGTTGATGCATTGTCTCGTCGTTATACTATGCTTTCACAACTTGACTTTACAATATTTGGTTTGGAGACCATCAAAGATCAATATGTGCATGATGCTGAATTTAAAGATGTGTTGGAGAATTGCAAAGAAGGGAGAACATGGAACAAGTTCGTCATTAATGATGGATTTGTGTTCCGTGCTAACAAGCTATGCATTCCAGCTAGCTCTGTTCGTGTTTTGTTGTTGCAGGAGGCGCATGGAGGAGGATTAATGGGACACTTTGGCGTGAAGAAGACAGAGGACGTACTTGCTACACATTTATTTTGGCCAAATATGATATGGGATGTTGAGCGTTTTGTTGCTCGATGCACTACATGACAAAAAGCTAAGTCACTACTCAATCCTCGTGGTTTATACATGCCCTTGCCTGTACCTAGTGTTCCTTGGGAAGATATCTCTATGGACTTTGTTTTGGGTTTGCCTAGAACAAATAAGGGGAGGGATAGCATATTTGTTGTCGTGGATAGATTTTCGAAAATGGCACACTTTATACCATGTCATAAAAGTGATGATGATGCTAATGTTGCTGATTTGTTCTTTCGCGAAATTATTCGCATGCATGGTGTGCCAAATACAATTGTTTCGGATTGTGATGCTAAATTTCTTAGCCACTTTTGAAGATGTTTATGGGCTAAGTTGGGGACTAAACTGCTTTTTAGTTCTACATGTCACCCCCAAACTGATGGACAAACTGAAGTAGTCAATAGATCATTGTCTACTATGCTTAGGGTTGTTTTGAAGAATAACCTAAAAATGTGGGAAGAATGCTTGCCTCATATTGAAGTTTCTTATAATCGTTCGCTGGATTCTACTACTAAGATGTGCCCTTTTGAAGTTGTGTATGGTTTCCTACCTCGTGCACCTATTCATTTGTTGCATCTTCCATCTTCGGAGAAGGTTAATTTTGATGCTAAAGAACATGTTTAATTGATATTAAAAATGCATGAGTTAACTAAGTAAAACATTGAGCATATGAATTCTAAATATAAACTAGCTGGAGATAAGTGTAGGAAACATGTTGTCTTTGCACCTGGCGATCTTGTTTGGTTACATTTGCATAAGGACAGGTTTCCTGATTTGCGCAAGTAAAAGTTAATGCCACGTGTTGATGGTCCTTTTAAGGTGTTATAGAAAATAAATGATAATGCACATATACTTGAGTTGCCTGCGGAGTTTGGGGTTAGTCCCACTTTTATCATTGCAGATTTGAAGATTTATTTGGGTGAGAAAGATGAGCTTCCATCGAGGACGACTTCAGTTCAAGAAGGGGAGGATGATGAGGACACCAATACCATTGTTACACCGACAGCCCCTGCTGCTATACAACCTGGACCAAATACTAGAGCTTGCGCACATCAATTGAATTATCAGGTACTTTCTTTTCTTTCAAATCCTTCTAATGTTCATGAACATATGATGCTGCCTAAATTAGATACTTTTGTTTTACTTATGGATGAAGGACCAAGCATGGACAAGAAGGATGGCCATTGGAGCAGGATCAAGCATGGAGGAGAAGGTGTGCACGCAGGAAAGAAAAATAGAGTTTCCGGTGGTGATTTTTGCACTTTGAAGCCAACCTAAGGAGAGCAAGAAGGCTTCGATGAAATATACAAGCCACTTCATAAATTTCGTCCATAGGCTATTATAGGTGTTGTGTCACCTTATTTTTAGGCCAGGCCCATGTAATTTCGAAATACCACTTTATAGGTTGTTTTTAGAGTTCGTATGTGTGGGGAAACGGAGATAGGGTCGGTTTCGGACCCCTCCTCCAAGGGGTCATGAAATTCCTCCTCTATTCCCCCATATATACAACCCTTAGGGCATATTTTAGACTTGGGTTTTGTTTAGATTACAAGTTCGCCATAGCTGCAACTTCGCGTTCTTCGTTTGTGTTCCACGACCAAACAAAGGCGTCACAGAACCCCACTTTCATCAATAAAGCATTCCTCTTATATTGGCAATATCCAAATTGCAATCTTAGTTTCTTTCTTAGTCTTCGTTTGCGTGCAGGAAACACACCCTCATGGTCATGTTGATCATGCTACGGCGTGGTCAATAACCTCTCGGAGTTGGTTTAGCAATTGCTAAGGCGCGACGTCCTCGCACATTTGTAGTCGGATCGTCAAAGTCTACTCCACCAAAAACAATAGCCACCATCTCATCGAAAGACGGGACACCTTTGCCTCCATCACTTGGGGTTGTTCCTCACCATAGCATTGCATGGAGGTTTGACTGGAGACAGAGGCGGAAGACGCCGCTGGTTGGTGCACTTGTTTGAGTAGTGGACCTTCTGACCACACTTGTGACACGTAACCTCTAAGAGCAGACAGAAGTTGCCTGGAGGAGGAACATTTTCTGACTTAGGAGCCTGAGGCCTCTACTGAAAACTTGAGTTGGGTGGGTGGAAAGGACCACGACCACTGTACTACTTCTGCTGTTGAGGAGGACGAAACGGAGGTGGAGGAGGAACCCAATACTTCTGCTGGTTAGGAATAATCTGAGAGGTAGATGACGAAGGGTGAGAGTCTCTGAACCTCTTCATTGAGTTCTCCACCCTAAGCTGGACTGCTTTAAACTTTAGAGCCAAGTTATAGAACTGATCAAACTCACGAGGCTCGTGCAGGACTAGAGCAAGTTGAAGATCATCCATGAGGCCACCTCTAAATTGATAAATCTTCGCCTTATCATCAGGAACGTCTTGCTTTGCATAGCATGCCAGATTCTGAAACTCAATGTTATACTGATAGACAAACGAGTTCCACTGCTTCAAGTTCCTGAACTTCTCATGCATACCCATGACAAAGCTTGTCGGGATATGATGAGCTCTAAAGTCACGGCATAAATCATCCCAATTGACTGCACGGTCACCTCTGGAATCCTTGTACTCTTGCCACCAATCTGCTACCTGACCCTTGAGCTAGAAGGTCGCGAACCTGACATAGTCCTCAGGCCTGACATTGCTGCACTCAAAATGCTTGTTCATGTCATGGAGCCAATCGTCCGCATCAAGAGGCTCATCAAAACAAGTGAAGGACTTGGGTTGGTTTGCGAGGAACTGGTTGAGAGTTGCGAACGGCGGCTGATTATTGAAATTCCCTTGATGACCTTGTTGTCCTTGATTCCTCTCTTGCAACAAGTTGAGCAACATCTGAGTATACGCATTGGTTGCGTCCATCAGAGCTTTCCAAGCTTCCAGAGGTGGAGGTGGGGTGGTGGAGGGTTAGAGTGCTCCCCATCATCACAAACCGAGTGTCCACGAGTTGCTGGAGCCATCCTGAAGATGGACATGAATATCAGCACACCATTGATAAAGATCATTGAAATCAACTGAATCAAATGGCTTGAAAGAAATTTGGAACGAAATATCAGCAATTGCATTCAAACTGAAAATTGGTAAGAACGCCTTCTTCGGGTTCGAGATAACATCATTAGATCTTGAAGCCATTTGAATACTACAACAAGGTATTGAGCTAAGATTTGCTCGTAACAAATGTAT
The DNA here is from genome assembly GCA_022496015.1 of Hordeum marinum. NCBI lineage: Eukaryota > Viridiplantae > Streptophyta > Magnoliopsida > Poales > Poaceae > Hordeum > Hordeum marinum. The sequence continues at coordinate 177,040,924 of CM039676.1, forward strand.
AAACTGACAGAGGATGATCCTAGGTAACTACTAGAATTCCCACCTAAGAACTTCCGAAATCTTTGATTATGCAATCGGGTCCACGGATACACGGAGCTAAATCCATCACTCAACTCCTAGCAGTAATACTACTCACCAATGTATCACATCTGTTAACACACAACCACAGGCCTCGGAAACCCATCTATCTCGGACCCTCGTAATCAAAACGATACCAAGCATGGCAGTAGATCTAGACGTTCTCCCAAGTACTGGGTGACGCCAAACTCCTCTTGACACAAATAGTATTGAAGCAATTTTGAACATCCTCCATCCTCAGATACTAAGGAAACTGGATGATAACGATGTGCCTAGAATTCGCTGGATATCCACTCCCCAGAACAAAGTCAATTCAAATAGGAGGCACCAAGAACAAAATTCCGTCACATCAGCATCACATAGTTTCCAAAATACCCGCGTGATCCTAAAAAAATTGAGTGAGAAGAGGGTAGAATTAAAACTTCCTATGTTGTAAATCCTCACCGGAGTATAGAAGAGGAGTAAAATAAACCTACTCTCTCGTATAACTAGACTCAAAATAGTTTTTCACTAGACTCGACATGACCAAGTTCGATTTAGCAAGGGGTTCCTGTGGTCGATATGGCTCTGGTTACCAACTTGTAATGACCAAGATGCAGTACTATCCCAATTAAGGCTCGAGGTCCTCGATGGGGATAGAAGCACATCTCGGCGTTTCGCCAGTACAGAAATCATTGCAATGCATGTAAAAAGGAGATGAGTATAGGAGTTGGATTACCCTCGCTGCATGCTAAATTACAATTCCACATGGTCATTCATACAATCATCCATAAGATAGGGTCCGACTATGGACTAAATCAAACGATAAAAACAAAGCAATGAAATTATCTTGCTATCCCAAGAACACAACCACGAAGCTTCCCTACTCATCTATATACGTCACATACATATGCCCACGTTCTTCATCGTACTCCCACTAGAGCTGAGGCGCATCAATGGGTTCAATATCATCAGTACATGTACCTGTAGTGTTGTAGTAATCTGTGAGCCACGGGGACTCAGCAATCTCATAACCCGGGTACCGAGACTATGTAAGCCAATGGGTGAGGAATGGTTAGGTGGTGAGGCAGCAGCAAGAACTAAGCATGTATTTGAGTGGCTAACTTACGACGGCAATATTAAATAAGGTGGACTATGCATAACGGTCATGAACTAGTATGATCACTAAGTGATCCTGAACACCTACTTAAGCCAATCATAACCCCACTGTGTTCTCTCTCGGTTCATGTTCACGAGCAGAGACAGTCACGGTTATGCACACGGTTAGTGTGTTTTATTTGAGTTTACTTCAAGTTTTCTATAACCGGGTGTTTAACAAATTTCCAAGTTGCCACATAACCGCGGGCACGGCTTCTCGAAAAGATTAAACCCTGCAGGGGTGCTCTAACTCATCCATCACAAAGTAACCACATGCCGCATGGAATAACTCGACCGTGGAAAACTCGTGATCTCCTCGGAAATTCCGTTAGAAAACCTCAACCTCGAGATCGCCCAAAGTATCCTCGGAATCCTTCGCACAAGACATTTGATAAAGGTAAAACATGTCTAGCAAGACCACCTAGCAGGCCAGATCCCTATAGGAGCCACACGTATCTCTTTCTTAGGGCACTACCAGATGAGCTAGACGTAGGGTTGGATGAAACCCCGGGTGACCAGGGGGTGTCAGACATCGCTCGGTTTGGACCAACACTCATGAGGAGCACTGGCCCGGATTGTTGATTAATTATCCATGGGGTAGCTAAGCCCTATGCATTTTTATTAGGTTGTTAAGCAAATGTAGAACCAAAGTTGGGTCTTGCTCAAGCTTTATCCTAAAATGAATAGTCAAGGGGGTCCCCATAACAACCCCGAGCATGTTAGGAGTGCATAATATGGAACATAACACCGGTAACAAATAACTAGGGCGGCAAAAGTGGAACAAAACACCGGGCAAAAGGCCAAGCCTTTCACCTTTTACCAAGTATATAGGTGCATTAAATTAAATAGCAATAAATATTGTGATATCTCTAGATATCTATGTTATCACATGGAAACATCCTGCACCTGCAACTAACAACGATATAAGAGGGGCTGAGCAGCGGTAAGTTAGTCAAACAATGTTTTGCTAGGTAGTGGAGGGGTTAGAGGCTTTCATCGCAATTTAGGATGCTTGAAATTTAAGTGGTAGGTAACAAAACATAACGGTAGAAGCGAGGCATCTAGCATAGCAAAAATAGTGTCAGAATCCGGGTACGATCATCTTGCTTGTTGGGTCTTTAGGGGGATAAAGAGTTGGGTCCCCGTAGACGTTCTCTCCGGGATCCTCGTACTCAGGCTCGACACTCGAGTTTACCCAAAGATAAACAGCACCAAATAAACATACAAACAAAGTACATTGTGCAACCAAATATGATGCATGACCCAGTTGATGCAATTAATATGGCAACCCTATGCTAGTCATGTTTCTCATGAAATTATTTAGTTCTTTATTATTCTGGATAAAACCTTATGATTAGTTATTTGAACATGCATGAACATTGCAAATATGAATGCTCCTCATAAAAATGATGCAAATGCATATGTGGAACGTTGCAAACGGAGCAAGGGAACTCACGGTACAGTCACGACAAGGTACGAATGGTAACAGAGACAAAAACAATGATGAGGAAGGCCATAGTCTATTTTTTGGTATTCCAAGGATGCCACTGTATTGGAAATGAAAATCTAGCAAGATAGACCTAAAGATCATGCAAAACCATTGGGTATAGCTCCCACAAGTCACAAAACAATCAAACACACAATCTGTCCACAAACAGCAACATTTCATATTGCAACACACACAACAAGAGATACAACAAGTTTCAAAGCACAAAAAAGCATGTACATGAGTTATACAGGATGCTTAACAAATTATACAACTATAGCAACATGAAAGGAAGCATGGATCAATGGCAATTGAGCTCACAAGATGGCATGTTGAATCAGTTTTTAAGGACTTAGTGAAATTACCAGTTTTACATGTTCTGAGTTAACAAGATGGCATCTTGACAGCAACAATTACATATTCTATAGATAATTTCATGGCATTAAAATTAACAGGGTTATAGAGGACAACATGTACTTCAAATTACTACATAATGACAACATCCAAATATGCACATATCAATGGCTATCATCTCCACAACATGGTATATTGAGAATAGCAGTTTTCCAGACTTGGAGAAAATCAACAAGTTGTTGGAAATATGCCCTAGAGGCAATAATAAAATGGTTATTATTATATTTCCTTGTCCATGATAATTGTCAATTGTTCATGCTATAATTATATTAACCGGAAACCGTAATACATGTGTGAATACATAGACCACAACATGTCCCTAGTGAGCCTCTAGTTGGCTAGCTCGTTGATCAATAGATGGTCACGGTTTCATGACCATGGACATTTGATGTCGTTGATAACGGGATCACATCATTAGGAGAATGATGTGATGGACAAGACCCAATCCTAAGCATAGCACAAGATAGTGTAGTTCGTCTGCTAAAGCTTTTTAATGCCAAGTATCATTTCCTTAGACCATGAGATTGTGAAACTCCTGGATACCGTAGGAATACTTTGGGTGTGCCAAACGTCACAACCTAATTGGGTGGCTATAAAGGTATACTACGGGTATCCCCGAAAGTATCTGTTGGGTTGGCACGAATCGAGACTGGGATTTGTCACTCCGTGTGACGGAGAGGTATCTCTGGGCCCACTCAGTAAGACATCATCATAATGAGCTCAATGTGACTAAGGAGTTAGCCATGGGATGATGTGTTACGGAACGAGTAAATAGACTTGTTGGTACGAGATTGAACAAGGTATAGGGATACCGACGATCGAATCTCGGGCAAGTGTCATACCGGTAGACAAAGGGAATTGTATACAGGATTGATTGAATCCCCAACATCATGGTTCATCTGATGAGATCATCATGGAGCATGTGGGAACCAACATGGGTATCCAGATCCTGCTGTTGGTTATTGGCCGTAGAGGTGTCTCGGTCATGTCTACATGCCTCCCGAACCCGTAGGGTCTACACACTTAAGGTTCAATGATGCTAGGGTTATAGGGAAATTGTGCACGTGGTTACCAAAGGTTGTTTGGAGTCCCGGATGAGATCCTGGACGTCACGAGGAGTTCCGGAATGGTCCGGAGGTAAAGATTCATATATAGGAAGTGAGGATTTGGTCACCGGAAGTGTTTCGGGCACCGCCGGTAATGTACTGGGACCACCGGAAAGGGTTCCGAGGGTCCACCGGGAGGGGCCACCAGCCCCAGAAGGCTAGATGGGCCAAGAGTGGGAGGGAACCAGCCCCTAGGTGGTCTTGTGCACCTCCCACCTAGCCTAAGGCGCAGCAAAGGAGAGAGGGGGGCAAACCCTAGCACAGATGGGCCCTAGGCCCACCCTAGGGTGCATAGGGCTGTCGCACCCCCTCTCCCCTACCCTGGCCGCCGGCCCTCCTGGCCAATCTAGGGACGCCGCACCCCCTAGGGTAGGAACCATAGAGGGTGTGCACCCTCCTCCCCTCCTCCTATAAATAGTGAGGGTTTGGGGGCTGCCAACACACAAGTCTCTCTCTCTTGGTGCAGCCTACCCCTCCTCCTCCTCGTCCTCTGTAGTGCTTGGCGAAGCCCTGCCGGAGTACCATGCAGCTCCACCGTCACCATGCCATCATGCTGCCGGAGCTCTCCCTCAACCTCTCCTTCCTCCTTGCTGGATCAAGGCGTAGGAGACGTCACCGGGCTGCACATGTGTTGAACGCGGAGGCGCCGTTGTTTGGCGCTTAGATCGGAATCCACCATGATCTGAATCGCTACGAGTATGACTCCACCAACCGCGTTCTTGTAATGCTTTTGCTTTGCGATCTTCAAAGGTATGAAGATGCACTCCCCCTTTGCTCGTTGCTGGTTTCTCCATAGATTGATCTTGGTGACACGTAGGAATTTTTTTGATTTACTACTACGTCTCCTACCAGTGGCATCATGAGCTAGGTCTATGCGTAGAATCTATGCACGAGTAGAACACAAGTTGTTGTGGGCATCAATTTTTTCAATTTGCTTGCCGTTACTAGTCTTATCTTGATTCGGCGGTATTGTGGGATGAAGAGTCCCAGGCCGACTTTACACGTATGCTTATGTGAGACTAGTTCCACCGCCTGACATGCACTTATTGCATAAGGTGGCTAGCGGGTGTCTGTCTCTCCCACTCTAGTCGGATTGGATTCGATGAAAAGGGTCCTTATGAAGGGTAAATAGAAATTGGCATATCACATTGTGGTCTTGGCGTAGGTAAGAAACGTTCTTGCTAGAAACCTATAGCAGCCACATAAAAACTTGCAACAACAATTACAGGACGTCTAACTTGTTCTTGCAGCATATGCCGTGTGATGTGATATGGCCAAAGAATGTGATGTGATATATGTGATGTATGAGATTGATCATGTTCTTGTAATAGGATTCACGACTTGCATGTGATGAGTATGACAACCGGCAGGAGCCATAGGAGTTGTCTTGATTTATTGTATGACCTGCGTGTCAATCAAAAATGCCATGTAATTACTTTACTTTATTGCTAACCGTTAGCCATAGTAGTAGAGGTAATAGTTGGCAAGACAACTTCATGAAGACACAATGATGGAGATCATGATGATGGAGATCATGGTGTCGTGCCGGTGACAATGATGATCATGGTGCCCCGAAGATGGAGATCAAAGGAGCAAGATGATATTGGCCATATCATGTCACTATATGATTGCATGTAATGTTTATCATGTTTTACATCTTATTTGCTTAGAACAATGGTAGCTTAAATAAGATGATCTCTCACTAAAATTTAAAGAAATGTGTTCCCCCTAACTCTGCACCGTTGCTAAGGTTCGTTGTTCGGAAGCACCACGTGATGATCGGGTGTGATAGGTTCTAACGTTCGCATACAACGGGTGTAAGCCAGATTTACACACGCAATACACTTAGGTTGACTTGACGAGCCTAGCATGTACAGACATGGCCTTGGAACACGGGAGACCGAAAGGTCGAACATGAGTCATATAGAAGATACGATCAACATGGAGATGTTCACCATTGATGACTAGTCCGTCTCACGTGATGATCAGACACGTGCTAGTTGACGTGGATCATGTGTCACTTGGATGACTAGAGAGATGTCTATCTAAGTGGGAGTTCATTAAATAATTTGATTATGTGAACTTAATTATCATGAACTTAGTCTAAAATTGTCTTTACAATCTATATTGTAGATACAATGGCCCACGCTAATGTTGCCCTCAACTTCAACACGTTCCTAGAGAAAACCAAGCTGAAAGACAATGGAAGCAAATATACGGACTGGGTCCGTAGCTTGAGGATCATCCTCATAGCTTCCAAGAAATTATATGTCCTTGATGCACCGCTAGGTGACGCACCCATTTTCCCAGCAACTCAAGACGTTATGAACGCCTGGCAGTCGCGTTGTGATGATTACTCCCTGGTTCAGTGCGGCATGCTTTACAGCTTAGAACTGGGGCTCCAAAAGCGTTTTGAGCAACACAGAGCATATGATATGTTCCAAGAGCTGAGAATGGTTTTCCAAGCTCATGCCCGGGTCGAGAGATGTGATGTCTCTGACAAGTTCTTCGGCTGTAAGATGGAGGAGAATAGTTCTGTCAGCGAGTACATACTCAAAATGTTTGGGTTGCACAACTGCGTGTCTCAACTGGGAGTTAATCTTCCAGATGACTCGGTTATTGACAGAATCCTCCAGTCGCTTCCACCTAGCTACAAGGGCTTTGGGATGAACTACAACATGCAAGGGATGGAGAAGTCCATTCCTGAGTTGTACTCGATGCTGAAATCAGCAGAGGTCGAGATCAAAAAGGAGCATCAAGTGTTGATGGTCAATAAGACCACTAGTTTCAAGAAAGGCAAGGGTAAGAAGAACTTCAAGAAGGATGGCAAAGCAGTTGCCGCACTCGGTAAGCAAGTTGCCAGGAAGAAGAACAAGAATGGACCCAAGCTTGAGACTGAGTGCTTTTATTGCAAGGGTACCGGTCACTGGAAGCGGAACTGCCCCAAGTACTTAGCGGATAAGAAGGTCGGCAATGTTAAAGGTATATGTGATATACTTGTTATTGATGTGTACCTTACCAGCGCTCGTAGTAGCTCCTGGGTATTTGATACCGGTGCAGTTGCTCACATTTGTAACTCCAAGCAGGAGTTGTGGAATAAGCGGGGACTGGCAAAGGACGAGGTGACGATGCGTGCCGGGAATGGTTCCAAGGTCGATGTGATCACCGTCGGCACGCTACCTCTACATCTACCTTCAGGATTAGTTTTAAGCCTTAATAATTGTTATTTAGTACCATCTTTGAGCATGAACATTGTATCTGGATCTCGCTTGATGCGATATGGCTACTCATTTAAATCTGAGATTAATGGTTGTTCTATTATATGAGAGAAATGTTTTATGGTCATGCCCCGCTGGTCAATGGTTTATTTTTGATGAATCTGCTCGAACGTGATGTTACACATGTTCATAGTGTGAGTACCAAAAGATGTAAGGTTGATAACGATAGTCCCACTTACATGTGGCACTGCCGCCTTGGTCATATTGGTGTCAAACGCATGAAGAAACTCCATGTTGATGGACTTTTGGAGTCTCTTGATTCTGAATCATTTGACACGTGCGAACCATGCCTCATGGGAAAGATGACCAAGACTCCGTTCTCCGGAACAATGGAGCGAGCAACTGACTTGTTAGAGATAATACATACCGATGTATGCAGTCCAATGAGCGTTGAGGCTCGCGGTGGCTACCGTTATGTTCTCATCCTCACTAATGACTTAAGCAGATATGGGTATGTCTACTTCATGAAACACAAGTCAGAAACCTTTGAAAAGTTTAAGGAATTTCAAAGTGAGGTAGAGAATCAACCTGACAGGAAAATAAAGTGCCTACGTCTGATCGCGGCGGAGAATATTTGAGTCATGAGTTTGGCACGCACCTAAGGAAATGCGGAATTGTTTCACAACTCACGCCGCCTGGCACACCTCAGCGAAATGGTGTGTCTGAACTTCGTAATCACACTCTATTGGATATGGTGCGATCTATGATGTCTCTTACCGACTTACCACTATCATTTTGGGGATATGCATTAGAGACTGCCACATTCACTTTAAATAGGGCACCGTCTAAGTCTGTTGAGACGACACCGTATGAATTATGGTTTGGAAAGAAACCTAAGTTGTCATTTCTGAAAGTTTGGGGATGTGATGCTTATGTGAAGAAACTTCAACCTGAGAAGCTCAAACCCAAAGCGGAAAAGTGCGTCTTCATAGGATACCCCAAAGAAACTATTGGGTATACCTTCTACCTCAGATCCGAAGGCAAAGTCTTTGTTGCCAAGAATGGGTTCTTTCTAGAGAAAGAGTTTGTCTCGAAAGAAGTAAGTGGGAGGAAAATATAACTTGATGAGGTAATTGTACCTCCACTCGAACCGGAGAGTAGCGTAGCACAGGAAGTTGTTTCTATGGAGCCTGCACCGGCTGGAAAGGAAGTTAATGATGATGATCATGAAACTTCAGATCAAGTTGCTATTGAACCTCAAAGGTCTACAAGGACACGTTCTGCACCAGAGTGGTACGGCAACCCTGTCCTGGAGATAATGTTCTTGGACAATGTTGAACCTTCGAACTATGAAGAAGCGATGGCGGGCCTGGATTCCAACAAATGGCTTGAAGCCATGAAATCCGAGATAGGATCCATGTATGACAACAAAGTATGGACTTTGGTGGACTTGCCCGATGATAAGTGAGCCATAGAAAATAAATGGATCTTTAAGAAGAAGACTGACACGGATGGTAATGTGACCGTCTATAAGGCTCGGCTTGTCGCTAAGGGTTATCGACAAGTTCAAGGAGTTGACTACGATGAGACTTTCTCACCCGTAGCGATGTTGAAGTCCGTCCGAATCATGTTAGCAATTGCCGCATTTTATGATTATGAGATCTGGCAAGTGGACATCAAAACGGCATTCCTTAATAGTTTCCTTAAGGAAGAACTGTATATGATGCAGCCGGAAGGTTTTGTCGATCCTAAAGATGCTAACAAAGTATGCAAGCTTCAGCGCTCCATCTATGGGCTGGTGCAAGCATCTCGGAGTTGGAACATTCGCTTTAATGAGGTGATTAAAGCGTTTGGATTTATACAGGTTTATGGAGAACCCTGTATTTACAAGAAAGTGAGTGGGAGCTCTATAGCATTTCTCATATTATATGCGGATGACATACTGTTGATGGGAAATGATATAGAACTCTTGGAAAGCATAAAGGCCTACTTGAATAAGTGTTTTCCAATGAAGGACCTTGGAGAAGCTGCTTACATATTAGGCATCAAGATCTATAGAGATAGATCGAAACGCCTCATAGGTCTTTCACAAAAGCACATACCTTGACAAGATATTGAAGAAGTTCAATATGGATCAGTCCAAGAAGGGATTCTTGCATGTGTTACAAGGTGTGAGATTGAGTATGACTCAATGCCCGACCACGGCAGAGGATGGAGAAAACATGAGTGTCATCCCCTATGCTTCATCCATAGGCTCTATTATGTATGCCATGATGTGTACTAGACCTAATGTGAACCTTGCCATAAGTTTGGTAGGGAGGTACCAAAGTGATCCCGGAGCGGAACACTGGACAACAGTCAAGAATATCCTGAAGTGTCTAAAAAGGACCAAGGACATGTTTCTCGTATATGGAGGTGCTGAAGAGCTCGTCGTAAAGGGTTATGTCGATGCCAGCTTCGACACAGATCCAGATGACTCCAAGTCACAAACCGGATACATGTATATTATGAACGGAGGAGCAGTCAGCTGGTGCAGCAGCAAGCAAAGCATCATGGCGGCATCTACATGTGAAGCGGAACACATAGTTGCTTCGGAAGCAGCAAAGGAAGGAGTCTAGATGAAGGAGTTCATCACCGACCTAGGAGTGATTCCCAGCGCGTCGGGCCCGATGACTCTATTCTATGACAACACTGGAGCTATTGCCCTTGCCAAGGAGCCCAGGTTTCACAAGAAGACAAGACACATCAAGCGCTGCTTCAACTCCATTCATGATTATATTCAGGAAGGAGATATAGATATTTGTAAAGTACATACGGATTTGAATGTCTCAGATCCGTTGACTAAACCTCTCTCACGAGCAAAACATGATCAACACCAGAACTCTATGGGTATTCGATACATCACAATGTAACTAGATTATTGACTCTAGTGCAAGTGGGAGACTGTTGGAAATACGCCCTAAAGGAAATAATAAAATGGATATTATTATATTTCCTTGTTCATGATAATTGTCTATTGTTCATGCTATAATTGTATTAACCAGAAACCGTAATACATGTGTGAATACATAAACCACAACATGTCCCTAGTGAGCCTCTAGTTGGCTAGCTCGTTGATCAATAGATGGTCACGGTTTCATGACCATGGACATTGGATGTCGTTGATAACGGGATCACATCATTAGGAGAATGATGTGATGGACAAGACCCAGTCCTAAGTATAGCACAAGATCATGTAGTTCGTTTGCTAAAGATTTTCTAATGTCAAGTATTGTTTCCTTAGACCATGAGATTGTGCAACTCCCGGATACCGTAGGAATACTTTGGGTGTGCCAAACTTCACAACATAACTGGGTGGCTATAAAGGTATACTACGGGTATCCCCGAAAGTATCTGTTGGGTTGGCACGAATCTAGACTGGGATTTGTCACTCCGTGTGACGGAGAGGTATCTCTGGGCCCACTCGGTAAGACATCATCATAATGAGATCAATGTGACTAACGAGTTAGCCACGGGATGATGTGTTATGGAACAAGTAAAGAGACTTGCCGGTAACGAGATTGAACAAGGTATAGGGATACCAACGATTGAATCTCGGGCAAGTGTCATACCGGTACACAAAGGGAATTGTATACAGGATTGATTGAATCCCCGACATTGTAATTCATCCGATGAGATCATCGTGGAGCATGTGGGAACCAACATGGGTATCCAGATCCCGTTGTTGGTTATTGGTCGGAGAGGTGTCTCGGTCATGTCTACATGCCTCCCGAACCCGTAGGGTCTACACACTTAAGGTTCGATGACGCTATGGTTATAGGGAAATTGTGTACGTGGTTATAAAAGGTTGTTCGGAGTCCCAGATGAGATCCCGGACGTCATGAGGAGTTCCAGAATGGTCCGGAGGTAAAGATTCATATATAGGAAGTGAGGATTTGGTCAACGGAAGTGTTTCGAGCACCACCGGTAATGTACCGGAACCACCGAAAAGGGTTCCGGGGGTCCATCGGGAGGGGCCACCAGCCCCGGAAGGCTACATCGGCCAAGAGTGGGAGGGAAACATCCCCTAGGTGGGCTTTTGCGCCTCCCACCTAGCCCAAGGCGTAGCAAAGGAGAGAGGAGGGGCAAACCCTAGCACAGATGGGCCCTAGGCCCACCCTAGGGCGCCTAGGGCTGTCGCACCCCCTCTCGCCTACCCTGGCCGCCGGCCCTCCTGGCGAATCTAGGGCTGCCGCACCCCCTAGGGTGGGAACCCTAGAGGGTGCGCACCCTCCTCCCCTCCTCCTATAAATAGTGAGGGTTTGGGGGCTGCCAACACACAAGTCTGTCTCTCGGCGCAGCCCTACCCCTCCTCCTCCTCGTCCTCCGTAGCGCTTGGCGAAGCCCTGCCGGAGTACCATGCAGCTCCACTGTCACCACGCCGTCGTGCTGTCGGAGCTCTCCCTCAACCTCTCCTTCCTCCTTGCTGGATCAAGGCGTAGGAGACGTCACCGGGATGCACGTGTGTTGAACGTGGAGGCACCGTTGTTCGGCGCTTAGATCGGAATCCACCGCGATCTGAATCACTGCGAGTACGACCCCACCAACCGCATTCTTGTAACACTTTCACTTTGCGATCTTTAAAGGTATGAAGATGCACTCCCCCTTTGCTCGTTGTTGGTTTATCCATAGATTGATCTTGGTGACACGTAGGAATTTTTTTGATTTACTACTACGTCTCCCAACACAAGTGACAAGCAGGGCATTTTTTAGAGCAATTAAATTATTCACATATTATTACTATAGGAATCTGTTTTGTAAAGATTCAAAAGGTGCATATTGTAAACCATGGCTAAGAGCTATTTTGAAACACTTAAGAGATTATTAGGTGAAAGTGCAACATTTTATTTGAGAAGAAAAGGCATGTGAAAACACCACATATCTAGCATTGGAATATAAAGGAGTTTGAGGCGTAATTTTTTTAGAAGAATTGAGGGATGTTTCACACAATACAATGCTCTTGCTACCAAGCACACAAGCTTCCACATCACACACTCACACACAACATAACACAACAAGCATATGATGCAAACAAATAATTATGGAGTGATGACATGATGCCATGATGCAAATGAATGACATGAAGCAATTTTATTATACCCAACACATGAGGGCACAACATGGAGGTCATACATGGAATAAATTACAAAGGTGGCAATGGGTTGCACTTGGGCTGTTACAATCATTGACATGGGGAAGTGCCTCCTTCCTGCAGACGACAAGGGATAGCCAGAAGCAGAGCAGTGTCGACAACTGTCGTTAGAAGAACAGTATGATTTGGTGATCGTCTACTTCTTGTAAATTTATATTGAGGAATGTACATGTGTTGTGTAGTCACTTATGTAACTGGATGTTCAAGTTGGTTATGCAACAATATTGTTGGTGTTCTGTAGACAGAGCATATAGATGTTGTGCAAACAGAGAAAATCACATCTCATACAACTATTAGTAGCAACCGTCTGCCCACAACACATACAGGTTGTCAGGATGAATCGTTTGGCTTATTATTGGTCTTCCCACACAATTCTAATGAATGAACTGTTTGATGGGTACCCACAACACACACAGTTGTCACGATGAATCGTTTGGGTTATTATTGGTCTTCCCACACAATTATGATGAATGAACCATTTGCCGGGTATCACACACGTCTTCTTTGGCTAACTCGTTTGTGTTCTACTGGATCAACGCAAACAGTTTGTCCGAGTGAACTTTATGCCACACTACGCACGCGTATATAGTTTGTTAACCGTTTCTGTTATCTTCCATAATCACAAACAGTTCATAAGAACAAACTTTATGCAATGCATCACACATGCAACTATTTTTTGAACCGTATTTGTTGTTTCCCCATCTTACACGATTTTCATCATTGGCAGCGGAGCTTGAACTATACCGTTTGCGATTGATGGATCGCACACAGTTTGGTCAAAGGGTCTCTGATTGATGTGTCGTCTTTGGACCATCTTGCGATAGTGAGCTGACATAATATATGTGGCAAAGCCACCATTCGTCATTGTATACATGTTACGCTAGATCATTGCACATCCTAGTACATTGCTAGAGGTATTCATATAGAGTCATAATTCTTTATCTTAAGTTGTAATATTGAGTTGTAAGCAAATAAAAGTGTGATGATCATCATTATTAGAGCACTGTCCCGGTGAGGAAAGGATGATGGATGCTATGATTCTCCCACAAGTCAAATGAGACTCCGAACAAAAAAAGAAATGGGGAGGGGCGGAGAAAAAAGAGAAAATCCCACCATGAAAAAAAAATGAGAGAAAAGAAAGAAGGGGCAGTGTTACTATCCATTTACCACACTTGTGCCTCAAAGAGGCACCATGTTCTTCATATAGAGAGTCTCCTGAGTTGTCATTTTCATATGCTAGTGGGAATTTTTCATTATAGAACTTGGTTTGTATATTCCGATGGCGGGCTTCTTCCTCCTTCCACCTCTCTCTCTCTCCCTCTCTCTCTCTTCCTTTCTCTCTCTCTCTCACACACACACACAGACGCATTAATGCCCAAAGCTTTTTCTTGCACGGTCTCATTCTATAGCCAACCAATCTTGTTGATTTTCTAGGAATTGAGGGAGAAGACCTAGATCGACACTTCCACCAAAGGAAATTTGATTCCCCATGCATTTCTTGTGGGTGTTTGGGCACAATAGATGGAGGAGGCCACCTCGGAGCCACATTCCATTGTGGTGAAGCACTGTGGTGGTGTTGGGAGGCTACAATTAAGTGGTGGAGAAATCCCCAACCTTCTTTGTAAAGGTTCCGGTTGCTACCTTCAAGAGCACCGCTAGTGAAATCACGGCACGTTGCATTTTGCGAGGGCGTGAGAAAAATAGGGTGAGTCCTCGGGATGCTTGGGGAGCATTGTGCGTCTACACCCCTCCAAAGGAGACGTACCTCCCCTAAAGGAGGGAACTTCGGAACACATCCTTGTCTTCATCATCTCCACTTGTGGTTATCTCGTACCTTTATTTGTTGCTAGCTTCTCTGTCTTGTGTTTTACTCTTGCTAGCTTGTGTTGCTTGTGTGCTTTTCATATATGTTGTTAACCTAGTTGCATTTCTATACAATCTATCTTTTGTCGAGCCTAAAATTGAGAACAAAGTTTTAAAAAATAGTGGCCTGATCAACCCCCTTCTAGTCGACCATATTGATCCTTTCAATTAGTATAAGAGCCTTGTCTCTTTATTAAGGGCTTTGCCGCCTAAAAAGTATGGCCAGCGGTGATGTGGATGTTGGACAACAACATGCCCCTCCTAATGACTAACGTGTGGTTGACCCCATTGTGGATAACACGATTGTCACTAGAGATGTTTTGAATACGTCCATGGACGCACTTAGAACATCTATTTTGGACGAGGCCAAAAACATGTTGAGGGGGTTCCTAGTGGGCTTGCCTAGCATCGCTACCATACTCAAGGAAATAGTTGTCGCTTCCTCCTCGGGTGTGGGTGTCGATTCCTCCAAAGACACGACTAGTGGTTTGGGGTCCAATCCTTCCCTAGGAAAAAAAGGGTTGGATATCCATGCCAAGGTTGCCCCTCCTCTAGCCAATGGTGGTCCAGTCCCCTCGCCACGCATATCGCATCATGGCCCTCCTCCTAAGCTTAATTTGACTAACTTTGCTAATTGGATTTTTCGACTTAAGTCTCATATCAACCACTCTTATACGCAACTTTAGAGGATCATTGAAGAAGGATATCATCCATAGAATCCAAGAAACTCGACACCAAAAGAAAAGGTGGACAAGCAACTCAATGCATCCGCATTATTCGTTCTCCAAGAGGCCTTGCCCCTAGAATAGCTTCCCCACATACATTCTCCAAGCAACTCAATGCATATCGCTTTGGAAGGAAGTGAAATGAAATGAGGTGGCTAGTTGTTTTCCGCAACCAAGGGGGTATGCAAGTTTATATATAGAGAGCGATAGAAATCTGGTTGTTACTTTAAAAGTAACTAGCCTGGAAGTACCGTAGAAATAATCTTAGACCTACTGGAACGCATTCAAAATTTGAACGAACAAAACATGTCTAGGAAATATCAGAGAAAACATTGTACTGGAAAGTACCGGGGTAATAAAGAAGAGAAAATGCGACTCCTTTTTGCAGGAATGGAAGACTTGGAAGTACTGGGTAAAACCAACTGCTTAGTAGTAACATAGTAAACTGACTAGTTCTCAACTGAAAAATAGTGCATAAATGCCAAAGTCACAACTCGAAAGTACTGGACTTATACGCGACTAGATACATAGGCAAACCGGAATGGCTCAGAAATGTTGTGAAGAGTGTCATGCCCGGAGGATGCAGAGCTAACAAGAACGGTTTTCAGTGAAAACATGGCTCGACAGTACCGGAACAAACATGGACGGTAGTTCAACCTATGAAAAATTGGGTTCGTCAAGAAGGGTTAACTCACTCTATGAGGGTTGGTAGTACCGAGTAGGAAAACACAACATATGTGAAGTGGCTATCTTTTCGGAACTTCGGGCCGGGATCTTGTTTGGCATTCAAACCAAATTACCGTTGCTCGTGCCCCTTAATTGATTTGCCATTAATCAACAAAACCCAATAGGTGGTAGCATAGATAGTAACGAGGTGAGCTGCAAAGAACTTGTACGGCACAAGGCTCACAATAAGATTTCACACGCACCAAACCAAGCTTGATTACCAAAGGTAACACTGGTAACTGGAGAGCAATCAATTGTGTATGTTGACCAAACCAAATGCAGCCAACGACATCACAAAAATATAAGAATCAGCCACAAAATATTGCAGTTGCAGCAAAGCAACTGGAAACAATTGTTTTTCTCTGCCCCGATGTAGAAACTCAACCTTAAAATATAGGCCTTACCAGTTACCAACGAATCACGGTGCTCCAGCTTATTCGATACTAGTGAACCCTCAGCAGAACAGAAAGGCCATGCTAAACGAATCACGGTTAGCCTTACAAAAATATATATAAATGCCCTCTAAACTAAGGAGATGAAATGTATATGGACGCCGCCCTACATGCCCTGTGTCAGCTTTCACCTTTCAGTATGGTAACGGGGTCGCTGCTGCAATTTGCCACTCCAAGAGAAAAGGAAAACAGGCGTTACTGCGATTACCAGCTCATCAATTAGACGCCTTTGCGCCTCGTGCTTTCTGCAGGCTGCCCAAGACGCTGTTCACAAGCTTATCCTTGCTTCCATCCTCTTCGGAGTCTGATGAAACAAAAGAATACTGCTTCTGTGGCTGCTGCTGCTGCCTTGTTGCCCTCAGAGTGTCAACATAACCTGGACTGCTCCTGGAACAATCCACGACCCCGTCAATCTCCTGAGGTTTCTTGCCAGAGGCATCATCCTTGCTGCTATTCCAGGAGTCAATGATTTTGAGGAGTGAGCTCTGCGCAGCGCCTCTTCTGGGCTCTTGGTCTGCTTGATTCTCATCGTCAGAGAAATCTTCTGAGCAGGTGGGAGGCCGGTAGCACGTTTCTTTATCAACCCCCTCTTCAGCAGTTTTGGCAGTGGCAGACACAGGGCCAAGTTCCCCCCAAATGGAATCATCACCATTACTTTGATTTCCATCGCCCTTGATACCACCCTGACCATTCCCAGTTTCTGCAGGCAGAACCCTTGGAAATTTTACTCTTATACCAGGCATAATCTGCAACAGTGACTCAATGTCTGCATATCCAAGCTTCTGGTGGTCAAGCTCGTATCCGTGCTTCTGAGCAAACTTATGCTTGAAAATGCTGATGTTAAATCCATATTTGTATTGCACGAGAAGGTCCTTTAATAGCTTGTGGCAATCAGACAATGTTTCCTCCCTATTCGGAGTCCTGTTTGTCCTGCCTTTGTCACCACCATATTTACCCTGCTCCAATGGCTTAACATTAAAGAGAGTACTCAGATCAAACTTACTAGAATTTGGTGGAGTGCATGTTGTGCTAGAATTTGGTGGAGTGCTTCTTGTGCTAGAATTTGGTGGAGTGCATGTTCTCTTTTGAGGGAGTGTAAGACAGAAAGGAAAATCGCTGGAAGGAGTTTCCTCGATCCATTTCTTTTCTGAAAGTAACAAATGAACCAGATGACTGACATCTTTCTTGACAAGGCCTTTGAGAGGCCAACAATCTAAATTCTGCAATCCATGTACCAACTCCTCCCTGCCAATAAAAGAATCATGTAAGAACAATCTCTCTTAAAGTGATCGAGCCAAACATGATTTGTAGTATTAGCTTATGTGAATCTGGATTGGATCTATTTTGTTTGCCTGTAATTAGTTCTGGAGTAGACAACACATGCTCATGAAAGATATAGGTGCTCCCGCCACTAAACTAACTATTTGAGCAACAATATTTACTACAACGTGACCATAACACATCCAACCAAATTAATGCGATGTTTTAAAGCAGCAAGGCAAAATTGCAGAACTATGTTATCAGGCTACAAGATCTCATGCAAGCAAACCTATCTACAGATGGGCATATTTGTTGGCAGCACAAGATATAAATCTGTTGGCAATGAATGTTAGTTCCTTCTCCTTAGTTGAACTGGACAATCTACATACTGTCATATCGCTTCAGACACACAAACAGAAACACTACAAATCTAAAAAATATGTTACATGCAAGGCTTCATATTTCACAATCTTTAGTTACTGCTAAAATCTTCAACAATTTCTGTTTATAATAAGTAAGAACTGAGATCACTAGAAGGCATGAAATAAAATTATCAGGGTTAAAAGCTTTACCTTGTCTTTGCTTTCGAAACAAGCTCAGACCCAATGGGCTTCGATAGCTGTTTCCCTAGAACATCCCAAAAGTAAAATCTCGTGAATATTTTATTAACTACTTGCTGCTCATTTCCACAAGTTGAAGCGTTCAAAGATTCAGATTCCTCAGTTATGTCTGTCTTTGCTTCATCAATGCCATTTTTCATGGCTATACTGTTATCTACATCCGATTTTCCAAATTTCCACCACTGCATCACCCAACTAAATAAGCCCTTACTCATCTTGGAGGCATCACCCCCATCTTTACACAATGGAACAGATGCAGGTCCACTACATGGTTTCGAGTTCTGGAGAATAGGTGGATCCCTCTTTAACTTTTCTGTCTCTTCTGCATGTTTTTCAGAATGGTCATGGTCAGACAAAGTTGAGAAGTTAACAGTCATCGCTGCAGAGCCATCTGTTACATCTAAACTTCTGTTCTGGGAAGAGGTCTTATGGATCCTATTCAAAAGCCTGCTACGTTGATCAGTATTGCGATCTTGCTGAGGAGTTCCCAAATCAACGACTTCAGCAGAAGTGCCTTCATGACATGGAGGAACCTCACGATTAGCACTCTCAGGACCATTCCATAGTACCCAGATCCTTTTTAATAGCCCATCACTGTTAACAGTATTTTCCACCCCTAAGGAAGAGGGAGTTCCAGGGGCATCAACTTCCTTGTGGTTGTCAGGTGATTCTGGACTTGTGGTTGACCTTTTTAATAGCCCATCACTGTTAACAGTATTTTCCACCCCTAAGGAAGAGGGAGTTCCAGGAGCATCAACTTCCTTGTGGTTGGCAGGTGACTCTGGCCTTGCATTCATATCATCTGCTGGGCACACCTTTTGATCCTCAGGTAAGGCATCTTGTGGGGAAGATGATACAGCAGTCTGCTTGAAGCTTCCGTCCCTGCTGATACTTTGAGAACTTAGGGTTTTACAGTTTTGTTCAGGAAAAGAAGTTGACACGGAGGATGGAAGCTTCTTATCATTGTGTGTTGCTCGACCGCAGTTATTGTCCTTGACATCACTTTCAACAGAACTCAGGGGCCCAAAACATTGTTCAGCAGGTTCCAGTAATTTTTTGTTCACCCCAACTACACATGGCTCGCTTAAATTAGTTGAAGGAGTAACAAACTTCACAATATCTGGCATTGATAGGAGAAGGCAAGACAACTTTTTGTGGCCGAAGAAATCATTACCAAGAGACACATTGTTCTTTTTGAGTTGTTTAAGAAGAGTTGAAAGCTTGACCCCACTAGGATACGAATTCAGTGCCTCTCGTATCCCATCAACAACATCTTTGGGGACTGCAGTAACTGCATTTTTGGGATTACAGCATAATTTTATATCAGATAGTGCTGGTGTTGCAATGGTTTCTTCTGATTCAGCCTCCACGAAGGGGTCATCAAGGGCTCCTTTGTAGTGACCATACCAAGATCCAGATAAACCATCTGGTGGGTGGTTAAAACGCTTTGGTGAGATATTTTCCCCTTTCACTAAAGCTTCCCAAGGCCACATAATCGTCGCTGCATTGCATAGTACACTGGTAGTTTTACCAGGACAAGCAAGTAGTATGTTATAGTTACTCATTCGCAACCGATGCAAAATGTTGGTGAAATCCTTATCCCCAGATATGAGGAAAAAATGAGCTGGTGGGGGGTTCTGAGCAATCCAGTAGACAAGATCAGCCATAAATGACCGGTCAGAACTGTTCTTTCCACCTACATTATTGAAATAGCATTGTTAGTATTACAAGAGAAACCACAATAGCACATCAGCAAAGAATCCGAAAAAGAATCAAAGATAATACAGAACGCCAAATTTGAAGAAATTCGAGAGCACCAATGAGGAATGCTAATATTGTTACTTAACAATAATTCGAGAGCACCAATGAGGAATGCTAATATTGTTACTTAACAATTGTTAGCCAACAAACTGCTAGTACCCCAGTCCAAGCTTCAAAACACTAGTTCATCATATTGGTCTGGTCTGAACAGACTGATATGACAACAATATCATCTGATCACCTGATACCGGAGTTGCCTAAAATTGGGGAAACATGGCTACATCACTGCCTAATATTTTACCGATCCAAAATATGTATAAGAAAGATCATGAATTTTTTCCCATAATAAAATTTGAAGGAATGACTACAGATTCCAAAACCAATGATAAAATCCATATAGATTATGCTTCTATAAGATCATCAAACAGTGAAGATGTTATCAAATCGAGTGATTGCAAATCAAATAATTATTTCTCAGAGTCTTCTAATGTTGCTTCCTATAAAAAAGAAGCACATTTCCCACAAATCTGAAGCAATATCAAAGCAAAGCACACATACACACATGGTTTCCTTGTTCCAGTCCATTAACACCCTGCGATTCATTCCAAATATGCTTGACTATTGACAAGGCAACATAACTCCAGAGCAGGCAAGTGTAAAACCAAGTAGCAGGCTAGCTAGCTACTATGATGTACCATGCTGATATTACCTCCTGGCATAAAATTTCACATGAAGGAAGACACACCGTATGAACACCAACACAAAAACTCTGATGAACCAGCAACTGCCTCAAATAGATTCAATTCGATTCTAGGCAACCCCAGTGTTGTCAAAGTAACTCATTTGTGGTATTGAATTATGTGAATGAAATAGTACAAATAAGCAAAACTATACCGTGCAATTCATGAACGTGTCAACTCAATCATACTAACAAGGCCAAACATAGCAATGCATCGCAAACCCACCAGCAGCAGTGCAGCACAACAAGCGAAATGCACACGAACAAAATTCCCAAATAATACAGAGATGAAATAACAAGCGGACAGAAGGGAATGTAACGGGAAGGAGATGGGACGGGACGACGCAACTGCTTGGGACGTGGGAGATGACGACGCCGGTGGCGACGAGCGCCTCCTGCGCAACGCGGGAGAGCTGGAGGACGTCCCCGAAGGCGGTGATGGAGAGCGGGCCGCGGACGCCGGCGGCGCGGAGCGCGGCGGAGACGCGCTGGGCGACGCGGCAGACGTTGACGTTCTGCGGGACGTGGCAGTTCTCGAAGTCCCACCACACCGACACCTTGACCGCCTTGCTCTCCTCCTCGTGCTGCCGCCGCCAGCCGGAGCTTCCGGCCGCCTCTGACACCGAGCTGAGGCGGCGGTGGCGGTGGCCGTGCCCCTGGTAGCGGCAGAGGTGGGCGCCGGCGGAGGGGAAGCGGCGGAGGAGGAGCTGCGGCGACATGGCTGGGGGCTCGGATCGGCGCCGCCTCTCCCTCTTTGGGCCGGGGTGGGCTTGCGGCTCGTGCCAGGGTTTTGGTTAAACCCTTTTTAACAGCGCTCCAAAAACGCTTACCGTCCGATACGCTCCGGACGGCTCTGATCTGACGGAAAGGTCACACCACTCAGCGGTGCGGTGCCAAACGCAGTTCTCCTCCGGAGACAGGGATCCAAGCTCCTCCTCCCTGGGCCGGAACAGACCATCCAAGCTCCTATCCGCTCCGGCGACGGCAACTTCGACAGGCCAGCGGCTCCCTTCATCCCTCTACGTTGATCGAGGTTAGACAGCTCCTCCTCCTCTTTCACCGTCCTTTGCCTATTCGTCTTTGGCTCAGTTCTTTTCATTTGATCCTGGACAATCGTAGTATGGAAAATCAAAAACTTAAAAAAAACTTGATCTGATTGTTCAAAATCATTTGAGAATCGCTAGAATCGATAGTGCAATTCAAAATCGTACGAGGATCTCGCTTCTCGAGATTTTGGACGTTCCTACAAAACAAAACAATTCAATTTTAAGTTAATGCCCATATTTGAAAAGAAAATCGTATATTTACCGCTTTGAACACGTGGCTTCGTAAAAATGCCACTTTCAAGATGGGCTTCGCAAAATTGCCACTTAGCTCATGGACATCTTGATTAGCATGCCATTCACCTCATTTTATTTATTTTATTTTAGTTTTTCCATTTATATACACCTTGAAAGACTAGACTGCCTCTAGATGTTTACGTGTTTGCATCATATATGCAGTTGAATCCTGTGTTGTGACTCCCGCATACACCACTAGCCCTAGAAACAGTAGAGAACATAGCGTGCAGGTGAGTGTCGAACGACTGGATGCCACCACGTTGCCAATTCTCTGGACGCCACGGACCTTGTTTTGCCTGGATATCGCCATGTTGCCGATTCAATGGACAGTTGGACGTTCATGTCGCCGATTTCTTGGACGTCGTTGTCGTCAATCGCCTGGACGCCATGCATCCTGGTGTCGGCGATGTGATAGCTACATGTGAGCTTGGACTGGTGTGAGAAGCCGAGGAGTCATATGAACCGGAGAATAATTATGAGTTGTTTACTACAAGCTCAACAATGTTGGAGATATGACCTAGAGGCAATCATGTATGATGATGTTTTCTATGTGTTTATGAATAAAGATAGTCATTGAACATTATCAATGATGTGTATTAACAAGTATGTGACTTGTTTGTGAGATTATGCATTGTATGATGATTGTCTTAAACGGTCCCTAGTCGAAATGGTTGTGTGGACGCGCAACCAGTTATACTAGCATATGACACGGTGGATGGTCTGGTCTCACTGACCATGTAGCATTGGATGCTAGCCAGATAATATGGACTCAGAAAGATCTAGTCAGGTTCGACGTAGTCGGATCCGAGTCGAGATAAATTCTGAGTTGGAAAGACCCGACTATAAGACGCAACGATAGGCCATCTGTGAGTCTCTAGTACAACATATGTTCTATGTCCTAAGACCTGAGATGACGCATGTGCTCGGGATGGTGATAGATCTGTTTTGGGCCGACCAAACACTACTCTATATCTGGGTAGTTATAAATGTAGGCTTTGGTTTTGTCCGGACCCATGCTACGAGACATGGTTGAGAAAGATGGGATTTGCCCCTCCGATTAGGAGAGATATACTCTAGGACCCTCGGGTGATCCGACCTGGATAAGCATGGACATGCGATGAGGATTATGAGATAATACGAAGTGTTGGTCAGATTCACTGGAACGAGAAAGTGGCCGTGCTACAACAAGGATGACCATGTCGCCTTGACCATGTGGCAAAGGGAACAGAAGTATGAAGTACAGCTTCGCCTAACCAGTTTCATCGGACACTTGGAGTTGGCACGCTTTGCTAGAGGCCGCTACCGACTAGACGAACCGGATGTGATCTGACTCGTGACCAAGTGAACGAGATCCTAAAGGGTTGGGTGCGTAAGGGAAGGAACACGTGGGCTTTAGGATCCGTGCATGGCCCAAGAGTTGAGCCCGCGATGGATGCTTATATATAGTGGAGGTGCGGCACACTCATTGGTTGATCGCTTTGGCATCATCATTAGGGTTTTGCATGTGTTGCAAGTAGCCACCTCCACTCACCGTCGACCGTGTGATCGGACCTAGAAGTTTGCCGCACGGTGTTCCTCCTGCACGCGCGAATATCGTTAGAGGCGGTGCACTTGCGCCACTCCAGCGAACCTGTACGTGGGATCGGCGACTGGTTGTTCGAGGGAGATTGGACGAGGAGGAGACGGACCACGTGAACGTGGTGCCCAATTCTACTCCCGATGTATGGCATTACGCGTATAGTGGTAACGATTTTTGATCCATCTCTGTAGCATGCTCTTGGATGTTATACGTGTAGGAAAATTTTAATTTGCATGCGATGCACCTATGATAGAACCCAACATTGGTATCAGAGCCTCGGCTACACGTTTTGGTTTCAGATCGGATGCATATGTGATATGTGGAGGCGGCAGATGAGATTTCTCGTCATTCATGAGATCGGCTATGTGCACGATTGATGAGATCAACTGCATATCGGGATCGTTGAGGCTATGTTTTCTGTCAATCGGAATCGAAGAGGTCGTGACACAACCTACCCCTACCAGTCAGTTTCGCCATCGGGGTTAACAGTGAAACGTAGATCCGAATCGGGTTCACAATGATCGATGAGATCTAGTCAGATTAGAATATTCGGCGTGATCGGAGTGAGGATTCGATGTGTGATTTCCGAAAATGTCGGGACTGCCATGTGCGTAGCACAGTATATTTCGTACACAATCACACAAGCCGGTAGAATGTTATTCTATGCATAACTTTGTTTTGCAGGTTTGATGTAAATAGTGTGGCTCATATGTATGTGATGCATCACTACATGAATCAGGCACTTTGCCGTCTGCATGACAAACGACAAAGGATACACCCGCGGACGGCAAACTCCTTTGTCGTCTGCGAGCAGACGACCCCACATCCAGCACGGAAAGCTAAAGGTAAAGGGGTGCTTTGTCGTCTGCTGTTGAACAGCGGACAACAAAGATGTTGGTCGTCCGCCATGCAGGCCCTGCAGGCGGCAAAGCCCGTGGACGACACAGGAACCAGGTTAGGCCCATTAGGTGGCTAACGACAGCCTTTGCCGTATGCCCGCAGACGGCAAAGGGAACAGCTCATTTGCCGTCTGTCAGAGACGGCAAAGAGGCAAGATTTGCCAGCCGCATAGATGCAGTCCTTTGTCGTCTGCCCGCACACGGCAAAGGGAGCAGCTCCTTTGCCATTTGCCAGCAGACGGCAAAGAGACCAAATGGCCCAGACCTGGTGCTCCCAGGTTGCACAGGTTGCTGCCACGTGGCCTCTTTGTCGTCTGTGGCAGACGGCAAAGCCCCCCTTAGTCGTCGGTGACAGACGGCAAAGTGACTCTATTGCCTATTTTTAATCTGTTTTTTGATATATATATATATATATATATATATATATATATATATATATATATATATATATATATATATGCTTCCTACCACCAGTGGTAGTTACCATCACTTGAATTTTGTATGTTGTATGTAGTTTCTATTATATCAAAGAGTATGTACGCGTAGTATGTAGTATATAAGTATGTTTAGGTAGTATATATATATTATTATTTTGGTAGTATGTATCGTATTTTGAGTATGCTCATTTTTACATACTAATATGTACGTATTTCATAAATATGATAAAAACTATGGGCCAACTTGCAGTTTTTTCATGTAATTCGCTTTGAAATATCTTATATACTACCTCCGTCTCAAAATTCTTATCTAACATTTATTTAGATACGGATGTATCTAACACTAAAACGTGACTAAATACATTCATATTTACACAGATGAAATAGTGAAATAAAATAAAAAAAGCCCTTTCGAATGAAAATGGAAGAGAAGAATAGTATGCGATATATCTAAGTTGGACAAAAAAATATAAAATAATTTTATCTTATCCTCGTGTGTTCCTTCCTTTAGATAAATACTTAAAAATCCCCTTACAATAACAAATCCAATTCGAAAGGACTTCCTCCCCACGTTGAGAAAACTTTTCTTCTTCCAATTTATCTTTTCTTCATTCAATTTAGTTCAAAAAAATACCTCAAAATACTTCAATTGTTACGGGCAAGAAATAGGCCAATCGGCTATAGGTAAATTATATGGGGCACCTAGGTGGTCACCTTGAATATTTTGGAAACTGTGGTATATTTGATTAGTTTCCTAACTGTTCTTCATGCAAGACTTTCCATACTTACGATTTATTTTTGTTTCCTAACTATTTGGCATGCAAGACTTGTTATACAATATATAGTATTAATGTTTGATTTTTATTTGAACTGATATGGTTATCTACGCGTGTATTTTTGTTTCATGAATATCTAATACTCCCTTCGTTCCAAAATATAAGTCTTTTTAAAGATTCCATTATGAACTACATACGGATGTATATAGACATACTTTAGAGCGTGAATTCGCTCATTTTGCTTTGTATGTAGTCCGTAGTAAAATTTATAGAAAGAATTATATTTAGAAACGGAGGGAGTACACGTATGTAATACCTACTAACGTATATACTCAATATTTTTTGAACTATTACATTTTATTTTTGTTTCCTAGGTGTCTAATATAGGTATTGAATACCTACTAATGAAATTATGTACATACATGGATAGATATATACCCAATAATTTATTTCTTAACTATCTAATATTGGTATCCGGTACCTACTAACAAATTGTGTACATCCGTGAATATGTGTATATCCCACTACATAAATATGGCTACATATATACCTGACTACGTAACCATATCCGTACATGAGTATTTCCCATCGCGACAAAAGGTAAACATACCTTTTATACCCAAGATGATAATATACCTAAGTATTTAATTATGTATATGACTTCCTATATTATATAAAGAAGAAAGAAGTGCATGTATAAGA
This sequence comes from Hordeum marinum, assembly GCA_022496015.1. Taxonomy (NCBI): domain Eukaryota; kingdom Viridiplantae; phylum Streptophyta; class Magnoliopsida; order Poales; family Poaceae; genus Hordeum; species Hordeum marinum. The sequence goes on from CM039676.1 coordinate 177,067,433, forward strand.
AATGAAGTTGGGCAGGTACATGGAGCGTGCATGGCCGGAGCATTAATTGCTAATTTTTTTGCTACCTTATTTAATTTGCGCATTAAGTGTTCAAATCAAGCAATAATTAGCAATAATTATTCCCTAATAAAGAGATAATGGGTTGATCCATTGTTGCTAATACTAATTACACATGTGAGGGAGTCCTGGAGTAGGGGGTCCTGAGAGAGCCGGCATATTATTATGGGCCAGACTATATGGGCTACTTGCCGAACACTGGAGGATTTGAAGGTCCAGTCTTCAGGATGGAAGCTTTGGAAAGCATGGCTTGCGCTCCACGTTTGATGTAGCAAATAGGCATGTTTATCTCTTCGGCATGTAACCGACCATGTGTAAACCCTAGGCATCCTCGGCGTCTATATAAGCCGGAGGGTTTTATAGTATAGAAAAAGAATAACTCATCTAGGGCTAGCTATTCGATCTCGAGGTAGATCAACTCTGTAACCCCCCACATCATCAATAGAACCAAGCAGGACGTAGGGTATTACCTCCATAGGAGGGCCCGAACCTGGGTAAATCTGTGTCCCCTTCGTCTCCTGTTACCGTCGATTCTAGTCTCACAGTTCGGGACCCCTACCCGTGATCTGTCGGGTTTGACACCGACATTGGTGCTTTCATTGAGAGTTCCTCTGTGAGCAAGATGGAATCGATGTCTCGCCTTGTCATCAACGAAGAGGTTCGCAACATGGACACTTTTGTCCCCGGACAGATCTTCGCCTTCGGCAGCGTTGTGCTGCACGCTGATTCCGCTGGCCACCTAGGCCGCGTTGAGAGCTTCGCCCCTGATCGAGAGGTCAGGTTTGGACTTAGAGTTCTCCGCTGACTCTCGGGGTGCCTAGTCATTAATCGGGCTCGCAGCTTCGCCTGTAGCCTCCGAGGACTCTAAGGCTTTAACCTTGAGCCCTTTCTTCGGACATGTCGATGGGATCACCCATAGCGTTGAGTCGATCTCCTATCCCGGTCCGGTCATTAAGCCAGATGACCGGACACGTGTTCTTGCCGAACACTTCCCATGTCCGGACGTCTTGGAGGATAACTCCACAAGTTCCGGACATCTGGATCCGATCGGGCCCTCAGCGGTTGACGAGGCCCTAGATCGGATCTCGTTGATGAAGATCACCGACGATCCAGCGCCGATCTATGCTCAGTTCGGTTACGGTGCGGGTCAAGACGAATTTTTCGACCCACCCACCACCCACTTGATAGCCACTGTCGAGGATTTAACCGACATGCTGGACTATGCCTCCGAGGAGGCAGAATACATGGATGAAGAAGACTGTCCTCCCACCCCCGTTAACATCAGGATGTGGGCCAGAACTTCCACATACGATGTTTACATGGTAGATACTCCTGCCACTAACGACGACAACACGCCTAACAACGATGGCAACAAATCGAGCGATGCGCCGTCAAGGCGCCGGAAACCGCATAAGCGGTCCAAAGGCAAGAAGGGAAGGGAAGCTATTATCAGCAACGGGGACAGTAATCCCCCCGCTGACCATGGCAATCCCGATATCCCCGAGCACCCGTTAGAGGGTCCGGAAGGGCCTGAGGACAAAAACAACCCCGATAACGTCAACGACTTCGGAGATGATAATTACCTTCCCCCCATCGAGGAGGAAGATATACCAGAAGCCGATGACTTATACATCCCTGATAACCTCGAAGATCAGGAAGAAAACAGGAAACGACTCATAGCAATGGCTCGTAGCCTAAAGGCTAAAGAACAACAACTCAAAGCTGAACAAGACGACCTCAATGATCGATGGGCGAAAGTCCTCTCAGCCGAGGAAGTATACGACACCGGTCTGTTGAACCAGCCCAAAAGCTACCCTCGGAGAAGGTTGTTGCCGCAATTCGATGATGAACTCATTGATACTTCATCTCCAAATGGTACTCCATACGACAAGCGGGACCACACCCCTCGTGGTCGGGACAGGACGGCTGACGACACCAGTTATATACCGGCAGTGCCCCGAAGACGGGGTAAGGATCCATTAGAGCCCAATGACAGGTTCGACCTGCGAGATGACCTGGATCACAGAGCAGGCCGTACAAGATCCATCTATGGATCCAGAGAGTACTCGCCCAATAGACGGGGCAGATACAGACCATGGTTCGACCAAAACAACAGAGTCCAGGAACGCAACCGGCCCCATACAAACGCCGAATACAGGCGCGACATAGCACCGGTCAAAGGCGCCGCTCACCCACTGTGCTTCACAGACGAGGTAATGCGACATCAGTTCCCTGAGGGGTTTAAACCCGTGAATATAGAACAGTATGATGGGACCACTAACCCAACCGTATGGATTGAGGACTTGCTCCTCCATATCCACATGACGCAAGGAGACGATCTCCATGCCATCAAATATCTCCCTCTGAAGCTTAAGGGGCCAGTTCGACACTGGTTAAACAGCCTCCCAAAAAACTCCATTGGATGTTGGGAAGACCTGGAAGATGCGTTCTGCTCTAACTTCCAGGGAACCTATGTCTGCCTGCCGGATTCTTCCGATCTCAGCAATGTCGTCCAGAAGCCCGGCGAGTCTGCTCGGCAATTATGGAATCGGTTCTTCACTAAGAAGAACCAAATCGTCGACTGTTCGGATGTTGAGGTCATAGCCTCCTTCCGGCACAATATTCGGGACGAATGGCTGGCCCGCCAGCTAGGCCAGGACAAACCTCGGACCATGTCCGCCCTTACCTCCCTCATGACCCGCTTTTGCGCAGGCGAGGACAATTGGATGGCAAGACGCAACCACAATTCCGAAGATCCCGTAGCACCTGAAGCCCGGGATGGCAACTTAAAACCAAAGCACAATAAGAATAAGCGTCGACACAATAATAGTGATGCCGATGACACGGCTGTAAAGGTCGGATTCCGCAACTCCTGACTTGGGCAGCGGAAGAAGCCTCCTAAAGGCAATCGCGACTAACCCACTCAGTTGGAGAAGATCATGTAAAGGCCTTGCTAAACCCATGGGACTTCGAAGAAGCCCGCCAACCACACACACCGCAACTGCTGGGTGTTTCAACAGGCCAGCAAGATACCACACTATAACCAAGGCAAAAGCTCTCGCAGCGAGGACGAGGATGAGCCTCGGGGTCCAATTGGTGGCAGACAGAAGAAATTCCCTCCCGAAGTGAAAATGGTGAACATGATATACGCCACCCTGATAAGTCTCCAACGTATCTATAATTTTTGATTGTTCCATGCTATTATATTATCTGTTTTGGATGTTTTATATGTATTAATATGCTATTTTATATTATTTTTGGGACTAACCTATTAATCTAGAGCCTAGTGCCAGTTTCTGTTTTTCCTTGTTTTTGAGTTTCGCAGATAAGGAATATTAAACGGAGTCCAAACGGAATAAAACCTCTGAGATGATTTTTTCTGGAAAATATGGAAGCCACGAGACTTGAGAACCGACACAGGGGAGCTGCCACGGGGCCACAAGCCCGCTTGTCGCGGCCAGGGGGGGCACCTGCACCGGGCAGGCTTGTGGGCCCCTGGCAACTCTCCTAACACTAGTCTTCGGCCTATAAATACCCAAATATTCCATCATTATCAGAACGAGCCACGAAAACACTTTTCCGCCGCCAGAAGCCTCCCTTCCCGAGAGATCCAATCTTGGAGCCTTTTCCGGTAATCTGCCGGAGGGGGATTCGATCACGGAGGGCATCTACATCAACTCCATTGCCCCTCCGATGATGCGTGAGTAGTTCACCACAGACCTACGGGTCCATAGCTAGTAGCTAGATGGTTTCTTCTCTCTCTTTGCTTCTCAATACCATGTTCTTCATGATCTTCATGGAGATCTATCTGATGTAATACTCTTTTTGCGGTGTGTTTGTCAAGATCCAATGAATTGTGGGTGTATGTTCAAATTATCCATGAATATTATTTGAGTCTTTCCTAAATTCTTATATGCATGATTTCATATCTTTGCAAGTCTCTTCGAGTTATTGGTTTTGTTCGGCCAACTAGATTGGTAATTCTTGCAATAGGAGAAGTGCTTAGTTTTGGGTTCAATCTTGCGGTGTCCTCACCCAGTGACAAAGTAGGGGTAGCGAGGCACGTATTGTAGTGTTGCCATCAAGTGTAAAAAGATGGGATTTTCATCGTATTGCTTGAGTTTATCCCTCTACATCATGTCATCTTACCTAATGCATTACTCTGTTCTTCATGAACTTAATACTCTAGATGCAGGTAGGAGTCGGTCAATGTGTGGAGTAATAGTAGTAGATGCAGAATTGTTTCGATCTACTTGTCACGGACATGATGTCTATATGCATAATCATTTCCATGGATATCTTCATAATTATTCGCTTTTCTATCAATTGCTCGACAGTAATTTGTTCACCCACCATAATACTTGCCATCATGAGAAAAGCTATCTAGTGAAACCTATGGCCCCTGGGTCTATTTTCCATATTATATTTTCAGATCTAAAACCAAAAACACCAAAACATACTTGCTGCCCTATTTTTACTTATAGTTTTACCTTCTGTTCAAGCATCCTATTATATCTATCTCTACTAGATCTCATCCTTGCAAATAACCGTGACGGGATTGACAACCCCTTTATAGCGTTGGGTGCAAGAGTTTGATTCCTTGTGCAGGTACATCTATTGGTGGCTCACTTGTATCTCCTACTGGATTGATACCTTGGTTCTCAAAAACTGAGGGAAATACTTATCTACTTTGCTGCATCAAACTATTCCTCTTCACGGGAAACCAACGCATGCTCGAGAAGTAGCAAGAAGGATTTCTGGCGCCGTTGCCGGGGAGATACATAGCCAGTCAAGGATACCAAGTACCCATCACAAACTCATATCTTGCATTTACATTATTTGCCATTTGCCTCTCGTTTTCCTCTCCCCCACTTCTAAAACGATTTTCAAAAAGATTTTCCTTTCGCCCTTTTCCTTTCGTCTTTTCGTTTGCTTCTTGCTTGGGTGCTTGATTGCTTGCTTTGCCATCATGTCTGAAACAAGGGAGGTTATCGTTGAAAATCTGGGGGGTATTGCTAGTAATAATCTTGAAGGGAATCTTGATGCCCTTGATAATGACAACCTTCAAAAAGAACCCACTATCATTCATACAAAAAGGTTTCATATAGGTAGTGCTAATATCATTGGAAAAGGTGTTATTCAAGATTTTTTCACTTGTGCGGGAACGCTTCCTACTTTAGGAGGTTCCATTCTCAATAAAACTAATAGTCTTGTGGATGCTTTAAATTTTTTAATAAGTGAACTTGAGAAACAATTCTTGCACATGCACCCTTCCATACAAATGATTTTCCTTGAGTTTTCTAATATTCAACATTCTTCTGTTAAGCGTGCTGCCACTATATTCCTAGCTCACGAGTTTAGATTTATCATGAAAGAGGCTAGTGAAATCTTTGCTCATTATAAAATTAATGGTGGATGTCCCCCTATTGAGGAGATCCTTTTTAATCAAGAAGAGATAATGAGACTACGATCTCAAGATCAAGTTGCTTATAATGAAAATTTGAGAAAGGAAGTCCTTACAGAGGTTTTGGTTGATAAGATTTTTGAACTCAATGATAATTTTTCTATACAAAATAATGGATTAGAGTTCATTCTTAAGAAAAGGCACACAACTTTTAACCAAAGGAAATCTTATAATGATGAATTGATTATACACTATATGGGACATAAGGAGGAACCTATCCCTCCCGCACTTGATCTTGATGATCCCAATCCTCTTAAATTCAGCCCATTTGATTAGTTTTGCTTGCCACAACGGAAATTAGCTGCTGAAAGAAGGGAGTATGATATGAGCATGAATTATCTCCCTTATTTTTACTATGACAATACCTAGATCTATTGCGTTTTGCCTAGCTAGGGGCGTTAAACAATAGCGCTTGTTGGGAGGCAACCCAATTTTATTTTGCTTTCTGCTTTTTTGCTTCTGTTTTGGTGTGTTTGGCACATTATTACTTCTGTAGTAATTGTGTTTTTATGTTTAAATTAGTGTTTGAGCCAAGTAAAACCTTTGGGGTGATCTATGGTAGTTGTTGATTTGATCTTGTTGGAAAACAGAAAAATTTGTGCTAGGTCAAGGATTTTCTGAATTTTTCAGAGAGTCAAATTGATCTGAAATGTTTACACAGCATTTATATACAAATTTCCCTGGTTTTACTAATTTTTCAGATTTTTTACAGTTCCAGAAGTATTCGAAGTTTATAGATTGCTACAGACTGTTCTGTTTTTGTCAGATTCTGTTTTCTTTCTGTTGTTTGCTTATTTTGATGTATCTATGGGTCGTATCGGGGGGTATGAGTCATGGAAAAGTTAGAATACAGTAGGTATTACACAAATATAAATAAAGAATGAGTTCACAACAGTACATAAAGTGGTGATTTTTTTTATACTAACGGATCTCATGAGTTTTCTGTTGAGTTTTGTGTTGTGAAGTTTTCAAGTTTTGGGTGAATATTTGATGGACTATAGAATAAATAGTGGCAAGAGCCTAAGCTTGGGGATGCACAAGGCACCCCAAGTCATATTCAAGGATACCAAAAAGCCTAAGCTTGGGTATGCCCCGGAAGGCATCCCCTCTTTCGTTTTCAATCCATCGGTAAATTTACTTGAGGCTATAGTTTTATTCACCACATGATATGTGTTTGGCTTGGAGCGTCTTGTATGATATGAGTCTTTGCTTGTAAGTTTGCCACAATCACCCTTGCTGCACACATCTTTTCAGAGAAACACGTTGAGTCATTAATTTGTTAGAATACTCTATGTGCTTCACTTATATCTTTTGAGCTAGGCAATGTTGCTCTAGTGCTTCACTTATATCTTTTTAGAGCATGGTGGTGTTATATTTTATAGAAATTATTGAACTCTCATTCCTCACTTATATTATTTTGAGAGTTTATTAAAACAGCATGGTAATTTGTTTAGGTTATTAATTTAGTCTTAATATAATGGCATCCAAGAGATATAATAAAAACTTTCATATTAAAGTGCATTAACAACTGTGAGAAGTTGGATTCCTTGCATATAGTTTTGAGATAATAGGGTTGGTAATATGAGAGTCATGCTAGTGAGTAGTTGTGAATTTAAGAGATACGTGTGTTAAAGCTTGTGATTCCCATAGCATGCACGTATGGTGAACCGCTATGTGACGAAGTCGGAGCATGACTTGTCTAATGATTGTCGACCTTTGTGTGAGGGTCGGGAGCGTGCGATGGTTAACTCCTACCAACCTCTCCCCTTGGAGCATACGTCTAATGCTTTGTTTGATAACTAATAGACTTTTGCAATAAGTATGTGAGTTCTTTATGACTAATGTGAGTCCATGGATTATACGCACTCTCACCCTTCCACCTTTGCTAGCCTCTCTATTACAGCACAACTTTCGCCGGTACATCAAACCCTCCTTCCTCAAAACAGCCACCATATATTCCTTAAAACAACCACCATACCTACCTATTATGGCATTTCCATAGCCATTTCCGAGATATATTGCCATGCAACTTCCACCATATAGTTTTTCTATGACTTGCATCATCACTTCATATTGCATATAGAGTTATATCTTGTCATAGGAATCGAGTTGTAATTTCTTTTTCTTTGAGTTATAAGTAAATAAAAGTGTGATGATTTTTCATTAATAGAGCATTGTCCCATGAGAGAAAAGGATGATGGAGGCTATGACTCCCTCACAAGTTGGGATGAGTATCCGCACTTCACAAAAAATAAAAGAGGCCAGCGAAGCCCAAACAAAGAACTAAAAGAGGCCAAAGAAGCCCACCAAAAAATGAGAGAAATAGAGAAGGGACAATTGCTACTATCTTTTTCCACACTTGTGCTTCAAAGTAGCACCATGATCTTCATGATAGAGTGTCTCCTATTTTTTCACTTCCATATAACTAGTGGATATTCATTATGCACGGCCACTTAGTTTTCTTTTTGAACTTCCATATACTTATAGCTCTAAGTGCATTTGTTGCATGGCAATCCCTACTCACTCACATTGATATCTATTGATGGGCATCTCCATAGCCCGTTGATACGCCTAGTTGATGTGAGACTATCTTCTCCTTTTTCCCTTGCACCCCCTTCATATTCTATTCCACCTGTAATGCTATATCCATGGATCACGCTCATGTATTGCATGAGAGTTGAAAAGGTTTGAGAACACCAAAAGTGTGAAACAATTGCTTGACTTGTTCATCGGGTTTGTGCATGATTTAAATACTTTGTGTGGGGAAAATGCAGCATAGCCACACCATATGATTTTGTAGGGATAACTTTCTAAGGCCATGTTATTTCGAAAGGACACGACTACCTTGTTGGTGTGCTCGAAGTATTATTGTTTTTATGTCAATATTAGACTATTGTTTTGAATCTAACGAATCTTAATATTCATGCCACAATAAAGAATATTACATGGATAAATATGTTGGGTAGCATTCCACATCAAAAATTCTGTTTTTATCATTTACCTACTCGAGGACGAGCACGAATTAAGCTTGGGGATACTAATACATCTCCAACGTATCTATAATTTTTGATAGTTACATGCTATTATATTATCTGTTTTGGATGTTTTATATACATTAATATGCTATTTTATATTATTTTTGGGACTAACCTATTAATCTAGAGCCTAGTGCCAGTTTCTGTTTTTCCTTGTTTTTGAGCTTCGCAGATAAGGAATATTAAACGGAGTCCAAAAGGAATAAAACCTCTGAGATGATTTTTTCTGGAAAATATGGAAGCCACGAGACTTGAGAACCGACACAGAGGAGCTGCCACGGGGCCACAAGCCCGCTTGTCGCGGCCAGGGGGGGCACCTGCACCGGGCAGGCTTGTGGGCCCCTGGCAACTCTCCTAACACTAGTCTTCGGCCTATAAATACCCAAATATTCCATCATTATCAGAACGAGCCACAAAAACACTTTTCCGCCGCCAGAAGCCTCCCTTCCCGAGAGATCCAATCTTGGAGCCTTTTCCGGTAATCTGCCGGAGGGGGATTCGATCACGGAGGGCATCTACATCAACTCCATTGCCCCTCCGATGATGCGTGAGTAGTTCACCACAGACCTACGGGTCCATAGCTAGTAGCTAGATGGTTTCTTCTCTCTCTTTGCTTCTCAATACCATGTTCTTCATGATCTTCATGGAGATCTATCTGATGTAATACTCTTTTTGCGGTGTGTTTGTCAAGATCCAATGAATTGTGGGTTTATGTTCAAATTATCCATGAATATTATTTGAGTCTTTCCTAAATTCTTATATGCATGATTTCATATCTTTGCAAGTCTCTTCGAGTTATTGGTTTTGTTCGGCCAACTAGATTGGTAATTCTTGCAATAGGAGAAGTGCTTAGTTTTGGGTTCAATCTTGCGGTGTCCTCACCAAGTGACAAAGTAGGGGTAGCGAGGCACGTATTGTATTGTTGCCATCAAGGGTAAAAAGATGGGGTTTTCATCATATTTCTTGAGTTTATCCCTCTACATCATGTCATCTTTCCTAATGTGTTACTCTGTTCTTCATGAACTTAATACTCTAGATGCAGCCAGGAGTCGGTCGATGTGTGGAGTAATAGTAGTAGATGCAGAATCGTTTCGGTCTACTTGTCGTGGATGTGATGCCTATATGCATAATCATTGCCTTGGATATCTTCATAATTATTCGCTTTTCTATCAATTGCTCGACGGTAATTTTTTCACCCACCATAATACTTGCCATCATGAGAGAAGCTATTTAGTGAAACCTATGGCCCCCGAGTCTATTTTCCATATTATATTTTCAGATTTAAAACCAAAAAACACCAAAAATAGTTTCTGCCCTATTTTTACTTTTAGTTTTACTTTCCGTTCAAGCATCCTATTATATCTATTGTTGGAAATATGCCCTAGAGGCAATAAATAAAGTGTTTATTATTGTATTTCCTTGTTCATGATAATCGTTTATTATCCATGCTATAATTGTATTAATTGGAAACATGGATACATGTGTGGATACATAGACAAACACAATGTCCCTAGTATGCCTCTAGTCAACTAGCTCGTTGATTGAAAGATGGTTAAGGTTTCCTAGCCATGGACATGAGATGTCATTTGATAACGGGATCACATCATTAGGAGAATGATGTGATGGACAAGACCCAAACTACAAACGTAGCTTATGATCGTGTCAGTTTATTGCTACTGTTTTCTGCATGTCAAGTATATGTTCCTATGACCATGAGATCATGCAACTCACAGATATCGGAGGAGTATCTTGTGTGTATCAAACGTCGCAACGTAACTGGGTGACTATAAAGGTGCTCTACAGGTGTCTCCGAGGGTGTCTGTTGAGTTGGCATGGATCGAGACTGGGATTTGGTACTCCGTGTGATGGAGAGGTATCTCAGGGCCCACTCGGTAATACGACATCACAATGAGCCTTGCAAGCAATGTGACTAATTGTTAGTTGCGGGATCTTGTATTATGGAACGAGTAAAGAGACTTGCCGGTAACAAGATTGAACTAGGTATGGAGATATCGACGATCGAATCTCGGGCAAGTAACATACCGAAGAACAAAGGGAACATCATACGGGATTAACTGAATCCTTGACATAGAGGTTCGACCGATAAAGATCTTCGTAGAATATGTAGGAACCAATGTGGACATCGAGGTCCCGCCATTGGTTATTGACCGTAGAGGTGTCTCGGTCATGTCTACATAGTTCTCGAACCCGCGGGGTCTGCACACTTAAGGTTTGGTGACGTTTCGGTAGTATAGAGTTATGTATGGTGGTGACCGAAGTTTGTTCGGTGTCCCATATGAGATCTCGGACGTCATGAGGAGCTCCAGAATGGTCCGGAGGTAAAGATTCATATATAGGAAGTCCCAGTTTGGTCGCCGGAAAAGTTTCGGGCTCATCGGTAGTGTACCGGGAGTGCCGGTAGTGTACCGGGAGACCTCCGGGAGGGATATTTCGACCCAAGAGGCTTCATGGGCTCTGGGAGAGTATTAACCAGCACTTAGTGGGCTGGTGGAATAGCCACAACAGGCCCATGCGGCTGGGGGAAGAGTCCCAACGGAAAAGGAGTGGAAAAAAGGCAAAAAGGGAGAGTCCTACTCCTACTAGGAGTGGAGGAGGAGTAGGAATCCTCCCCCTTGGCTTCGGCCAACTCCAAGAGGGGCTCAGCCCTGCGCCAGCCCTCCTCCTCCTCTCGTCCTATATATACTGGTGGAATAGAAGGGTTTTGCACAGAATTTACGGCCTTGTGCTACCCGTTCCACCGGTGCTCCTCTAGATCGGTTTTCCGCAGTGCTTAGGCGAAGCCCTGCCGGAATCACTCCACCACCATCGCCGGAGCGCCGTCATGCTGCCGGTGAACTCTTCCTCCTCTCCCCTCCTCTTGCTGGATCAAGACGGTGGAGATTGTCATCAAGCTGCACGTGTGCTGAACGCGGAGGTGCCGTCCGTTCGGTACTAGATCGGAAGGATCGTGATCAAGGCCACGGGACGTTCATGATTGGATCGCGGGACGGATCGTGACGAGATCACGGGACTATTCATGATTAGATTGCGGGACGCTCGGTGATTTGGATAGCGAAGACGTTCGACTACACCAACCGCGTTTCTTAACGCTTCCCGCTTAGCGATCTACAAGGGTACGTAGATCCACTCTCCCTCTCGTAGATGTTCATCACCATGGATAGGTTTGCGTGTGCGTAGGAATTTTTTTGTTTCCCATGCGACGTTCCCCAACATCTATCTCTACTAGATCTCATCCTTGCAAATAACCGTGAATGGATTGACAGCCCCTTTATAGTGTTGGGTGCAAGAGTTTGATTCCTTGTGCAGGTACATTTATTGGTGGCTTGCTTGTATCTCCTAGTGGATTGATACCTTGGTTCTCAAAAACTGAGGGAAATACTTATCTACTTTGCTGCATCAAACCGTTCCTCTTCATGGGAAACCAACGCATGCTCGAGAAGTAGCACACTCATATACCTAAGAAGGAAAGGAAACGCGCCCTTCGAGAGGTCTACATTGTGGAACCCGTAGTCTCGAAGTACAACCCATGGTCGGCATACCCGATCACCTTTGATAGGTGCGATCACCCGACCAGTATCCGTCATGGGGTTCGGCGGCCCTTGTCCTAGACCCCATTATAGATGGGTATCACCTCACAAAAGTCCTAATGGACGGAGGAAGTAGCCTCAACCTGATTTATTAAGACACGGTGAAAAAGATGGACATAGATCCGTCAAGGATCAAACCCAGCAACACTACATTCAAAGGAGTGATCCCACGCGTCGAGGCCCGATGTACGGGTTCCGTAACTCTGGAAGTCATGTCAGGAACTCACCTCGCAAGCCGAAGACTCTGTTCGCGAAGCAATTGGAGCTAAAGACCCTTGGCATTAGAGGCGAGTTCGAGGGCTACTGAGGGAGTCCTGGATTAGGGGGTCATCGGGGAGCCGGCCTATTATGATCGGCCGGACTATATGGGCTACTTGCCGAACGCTAGAGGATTTGAAGGCCCAGTCTCCAGGATGGAAGCTTCAGGAAGCACGGCTTGCGCTCCACATGTGATGTAGCAAATAGGCATGTTTATCTCTTTGGCATGTAACCGACCATGTGTAAACCCTAGGCATCCTCGGCGTCTATATAAACCGGAGGTTTTTAGTGTATAGAAACAAAACAACTCATCTAGGGTTAGCTATTCGATCTCGAGGTAGATCAACTCTGTAACCCCCCACATCATCAATACAACCAAGCAGGACGTAGGGTATTACCTCCATAGGAGGGCCCGAACCAGGGTAAATCTGTGTCCCCTTCGTCTCCTGTTACCGTCGATTCTAGTCTCACAGTTCGGGGGCCCCTACCCGAGATTCGCCGGTTTTCACACCGACAACATGCACATATCTTAATGTAATCCAACTGTTTCTACGCAAGGTGTCTGGGCACCTAGGTGTCCCAAACGGGCGTATATATATATATATATATATATATATATATATATATATATATTTCACAGAAACTATATCCATGCCATATGGATATGATCATCCAACAAACATATCAAATCAAAAGTGCAAGTTTCACCATATTACAATAATTTCATCCATACATACGTAGTTTCATCCATATTACAATAGTTTCATTCATAGGTAGAAAATTTCACATAAGTTCATCGACACAAAATCAAAACAGAAAGTAAACACAAGCACTCTATCAATGCAAGCTGTCGTGAAGTGACTCAAATCTGCAAAACTGGAAATAAGAAAGTTAGAAGAAGAATACTAGAAGAAGTAGTAGAAGAAGAAGATCTAGAAGAAGAAGAAGATCCAGAAGAAGAAGAAGAAGAAGAATAAGTGTTTTTCTTCTCTTTCTCTTTCTCCTCTTGTTTTTCTTCTTCTTATTACTTATTTGTGTCATTTTAGATCTAACCTAGGTAATTATGCCATTTTTGACCTAACTAAGCTTATTGTGTCATTTTGCAAGAAAATAAGCTAAGTATATGGCATTTATGAGGTTACCAAGGTAATTATGCCATTTTTGAGTTAACTAAGCTTATTATGTCATGTGGAGGAAACAAAGCTAAGTATAGGTCATTTTAGAGCTAACTTAGGTAATATAGGACATTTTGGAGCTAAGTAAGCTTATTATGTCATTTTGGAGGAAAAAAGCTAAGTATAGGCCATTTTAGAGCTAACTAAGGTAAACTAGGTCATTTTGGAGCTAAGTAAGCTTATTATGTCCCTTTGGAGGAAAATAAGCTAAGTATATGACATTTATGAGCTAACCAAGGTTATTATGCCATTTTTTATCTAAGTAAGCTAATTATGTCATAAGTGAACTAAATAAGCTAAGCATAGGTCATTATGCATTTGTTAAGCAAAAGACTAGAGAAAACTTATCGTCCTCATAATCACGGAGATGAAGCACCGGGGTGGCTCAGGCCGGTTTCACCACGAGAAGGATGCCCTGGAGAAGGGTCGTGCGATGCGGCTCGGGAATTATGTTGCACAAAGATCATTTGCAATGTCTCGTAACTAATCACCATTCAAATGAAACTCACCATTCCCACTGCGGTAATGACTGGCATCGGCGGAGGGGTCTGACCGGTCTTCTCGCACATAGACTGTACATTTGGTTTTGACAAGACAATCATACTAGTTATTAATGAAACAAACCTTACATGCATGATTTGGCTAATATGAAGAAGAAACTTACCACGAAGAGCTCGCACATGGCCTGGTGAGAAGCCTTGTTCTGTGCCCTCTCCTCCTCGAACAACCTAGCCGTCCTCTCCTCCAACTCCCTCTCCTTCTCTGCCACCTGCCGGTCCCTATCCTCCAGAAGCGCCTGGGTTTCCCCTCTCTCTTTTTGAATAGTAGCCCGCAACACAACTCCTTGTTAGCATTGTAATCATCTTTGTTCACACACATAGTGTAATGGAGGAAAGATATTTGAGTCCGTATAACGAACCTCGATGGCGAGCTCGATTGACCGTGGATGAGGCCTTCTCTTAGGACAGGAGCTCGTTTGGCGCGCCTTGATCTCCCAAAGAGTGCGAGGACAACGTATAAGTCCATCTCCAATGGCTATCGAGCCATGGGGCCTCCCACCGCCAGCTATCATCACCAGCTCTAGATCAATAGGATGCTAGATCGGGTTAAGGTCCTCCCCATTCAACGCCTTCCCCACATCTCTGTCCCTCATGAGCTTGTGGTGGGAGGAGATGTTGGTGAAGTTCTCGGGATGATTGAGGACACATTCAAAGAATGCCTTCGCCTTCTTGTACGAGGTAGTATGGGCCATGGCATAGAGGTCGTACACCTTTGGCACCTCCGTGTTATTGTGATGCTCCTAAAAGAGAGAGAAAGAGGAACAAAGTATTAGTAAAGGGCTCAAGATAGCATCAAGAATGAATTGCATGAATCATGAAGCAAACCACATACCCAGTTCTGCCCGAACTAATATAAGTTGGTGCTGCCTTGATGGTGTGGCACACCAGCCATTTTGGCACGTTAGTCCTTGGGGTTGTTGTGGACGGCTAGCCATTGGTCCGAGCACCACTCATCCACCAATGCCTCTCAACAATCCATCTTATCCGCACACCATCTCGGGGGCACCTAAGTGAGTAAAGAAAAATTTGAGCGCTACGCCTGTGAATCAAGTCAAGGAAACTAAGTACAAGGCCTTAAGAATAGGTAATTACCTTCATGTACTACCCCTTCTCTAGAAACTGTGTGTGGCACGTCGACTTTTCCTTCTTAACTTTCCGCGAGGCGTAGTAGTTTCGAACAGCCTGTGGCCAAGCCTCGTGTCGTAAGTTCTGTAGTAGGTGCCTGCACTCGGCATCAATAACCTTTCTCGCGGCCTCCTGGTATCCCTCCTCACACCATGCAATCAAACAAGACAACATTGATTAGTATAATAAATAGCTATTGTTGATTTTTAATTGTGTAAAGGAGAAATTACCCAAAATTGTTGGATCACTATGTCGGCCCTTGTGTGGCACAAGATACCGTCGATCCTCTCCTCCGACAGGGTCGGGGCAGCCAAGTAGTGCTCCCAGGTCAATCCTAGCTCTTGAACCTAGCCCTCATTGGGCAATGTGACAAACCCTGGGAAGGTTTGCCGGCAAATCACAACAAGGACGGAGTTGGGTCTGCGGGCATCTTTGGCGATAAAGCCAACACATTAGATATTTGAAGAAACGTGAAGGCAAAAGGTTAAAAAAGGGTAAATGGACTTACTTCTCCCCATTAGGCCTAATCGACCCCCTCTACTCGCGGGTCGCCGACATGGGCGAGAGCCGTGTACTACCACGCTCGTAATGGTGCCCCCTCAACCACCCCGTCCTTGCTATCAAAAAACCCAAAGCATGGCCATTCGGCTCGGGCCAGCTATCCCATTGGGTATGCTGGGATGTACCCTAATCTCTGCTCTGCTCTGGAGTCT
Organism: Hordeum marinum; assembly: GCA_022496015.1. Classification (NCBI taxonomy): domain Eukaryota; kingdom Viridiplantae; phylum Streptophyta; class Magnoliopsida; order Poales; family Poaceae; genus Hordeum; species Hordeum marinum. The sequence goes on from CM039676.1 coordinate 177,083,428, forward strand.
CGTGGGACAGGAGTCTCACAGGACGAAGGCTCGTGGACCAGAGTCCGCGTAGCCTCCTCCTCAGACGGGTCCACCCCTGGCAGTCATGTGCTCAGGTGAATTAGTTGGGGTGGAAGGCGTAGCAACCTATCTACCTCCCCCACCATGGACACGTGTACCTCTACTACCATTCTTCTTCCCCCGACCTCCTCTCCCGGTGAGAATTGATGTCGACGAAGAAGCGCCCGCCTGTGTCTGCATACAGTCGAGCAATGCTCTGCGGAGAGACTGGGGTGGAATGGAAGTACCCCTCCCACCACGCGCCGATGAAGAAGGAGCCGCAGAACACTCTGGACCCATGCCCACCATCTTTCAACACCTACCATGACAAAGAGTAAGCGAAATTAGTACAACATAAAAAATTGAATACCGACATGAATAATAAAAATTGAATTCTGACATGTATATAATTTAATTGTATCATCATCATGTATATAGTAAAAATTGAATACCTGACATGAAATAATAATAATCTTGATCGTCTATATATGCTCCGGGGTCAAATAATGCATCATCATCATCACTATCATCAATAAATGCATCACCATCATCACTATCGGGAACAACATGTGGAAGGCCTCCTTTATGTAGTTGGTCAAGCATGGACAGGTCATCCGCAACAGTAACCTCTTCTTGTTCCGGTTCTTCTTGTTTCGGATTAGGGCTGAAGTTGGATTCATAGTCGCTGTCTAATTCAATGTTCTGGGGTGAAGTAGAGCGGTCCTTGAAACGTTTTTTGGAAATACGTGTTTCTTGGAAGAATTCTCATTCATATGTGTTTGGGTTAATGTGAGGTTCATAATCCTCTTCGTTGAGGGGAGGCGGTCTGAAATGTGGCAGCACTTCACAAACGACATCCCAACCATTCAGATTTGGATCAGTTTGGCAGGCCCATGGTAGATAGAAAACTTGGGTCACCTGTTGAGCCGTAATATAGACATCGGGAACATCTAAATGGGTGCTTTGTTTGATTTCGACTGGCCCTATATGTTCATGAGTCCTTCTAGTCTCCTTCGGCTGGAACCAATATCATTTAAATAGTCAGTACCTCCTTCGCCGAGAGCAAAGACACAAAAATTTGTAGACTTTCGGTCGGCCATAGATACCTCTTGCAAATGGTACGAAAGTGATACCCGTTGATGTCGTATTTTTCAACTGAACGGACCTTATAGTCAAAACCATTAGCAACTTGTCTCAATTCGGCGTCCATAGACTCTTAATTAGCCTACAAGTTTAATATGAAGGGATTGTTGCATTAGCCGCAAATTAGACGAAGAAATGAAATGGTCTAATGGAAATTACCGTTTGTTTGAACCAAGAGATGAAACCGGGATAGCCGCCTCCATGCTTTGCAAGAATCTCATACTCTTCGATGGAATCCTTTTGGATCACCGCTCCATCCGAGAATTTGGCAACGTATCAAGTGTATCAAATATCCGTGAATAAGAGCAGTTCAAAGGAATTAGAAGTTGCGAAACAATGTACCGAGAACTTACAAGATGTACGGCCGCACTTTGTTAGGTTGTCGAAGATATACAACAAAATGGTCCGCCATTCTTCGACATCCAATGCTATTGCTTTCAAAGCACCGGCTGGTGTGAGCTTCCCTTTGAATAGGCTGAGGTTGGATTGACCTTTTTTAGGGTCACCATCATTGTATCGAGGCTTCAAATTATGCAAATGACGATTTTTGGCTTCGTAGTGTGTTGTCATGAAGTTTGTCACCTCCTTAATAATGAATGCTTCGGCCATCGATGCTTCAATTCTACGTTTATTTTTCCATTTTGCTCAAAGCATCTTCTACATTCTCTTAGTTGCGAAGCACCAACGATTTTGCACAGTCCCCCTAATCTTGCCTCGGTGAGGAGATGCAAAATCAAATGCTGCATTGGATTAAATAAGACGGGTGGAAAGATCTTCCCTAACTTGCAGATCAACTTCGGTGCCAACTCTTCCATTTCATCTAGCACACCAGGCGATATTTCTTTCGCACAAAGAGAATGTAAGAAATAGCTCAGCTCTGCCAGTACTAGCCATTCATCCTTAGGGACAAAGCCACGCAACATCACCGGCATTACCCGATGAAGCCATATGTGCCAATCATGACTCTGGAGACCAAATATTTTTAATTTGTCAAGACCCGCTCCCCTCTTTAGATTCTCTGCATACCCATCGGGGAACATCAACTGCATTTTCACCCACAAGATCATTTCCCTCATAGCTGGCCTTCCAAGATTGAACCATGCCTTTGGCTTTGTCTAGTTCTGCTTTCCTTTCAGTCGTCACATGTTTTGTAACGGTCTATCACATAGAGCCTCATGATCGACTCTAGCCTTAGGAATATCCTTTGACTTCCCCTCTATCCCGAACAATGTACCAAAAAGGGCATCGGCGATATTCTTTTCAGTGTGCATGATGTCACTGTTGTGTGGGCAAAGGAGGTCTTTGAAGTAAGGCAGGTCCCATAAGCATGTCTTGTGAGTCCAGGCGTGTTGCGAATTATACCCTTTGAAATACCCTGGATGCTCTGGATTAGGATCGAGAGCGTTTAACTGGTCCAATGTCTGTTGGCCTGTCAACGCAGGTGGTATAGAATTTTTGACAACTCTACCTTTGATGAAATTCTTCTTGTCTTTTATGAACTTATGGCGAGCATCCAAGAACTGTATATGCAAGTCGAAGCAACAAAACTTGCGATCGGCCTACAGCCAATGGAACTGAAGAGCCACCTTGCATGTGGGACACGAGAACCTTCCATGCACACACCATCCAACGAATAGCGCATACGCCGGCAAGTCATGCATCGTGTACATGTACCACACATGCATCATGAAGTTTTGTTTTGTAGCGTCATTGTATGTCTTGATACCATTATTCCAAGTTTCTTGCAAATCATCGTTAAGTGGCTGCATGTACACATTCATATTCTTCCCCGGATAGTTGGGCCCTAGAATTATCAACGTCACGAAAATGTCCTTTCTTTGCATAATCTGTCCTGGGGGTGATTGAGTGAAATGACAAATACAGGCCAACAACTGCATTGGGTTACTGTCATACCAAACATATTGAACCCATCCGTGCTTATGGTGACTTGAGGATGCCTTAGATCTACCGCTTTATCCTTATGCAGCATCGAACTGCTTCCACGCAAAAGCGTCTGAAGTGTGTACCAACATCTGATTCCCATCTACATATAGTTCAGTTCTTTTGCCCAATTTGTGCCACATCATCTGTCTGGCCGTCTCTTCGACCATGAAAAGACATTGAAGTCTTGGTATGATTGGCATATACCTAAGAACATTAACGTGGATTTTGGTCTGAATCTTCTCACCAATACTGTTGTCTACCACAATATACCTGGAAGACTTGCAAAGGGGACAATAGTTCAAGTGTGCATACTCAAGCCTAAATAAGGCACATCCATTCTCACAGGCATCTATCTTCTCATAGGGCATCTTAAGTACAAAGAGGACTTAGTACGACTGGTACAGGTCTACAGGCATTACATGACCTTTGGGTAGAAAGCGTCCAAATATTTTCATCATCATGTCGTATCATTTTCTTCCCAGGTTGAATTGAGCCTTCAAAGCCATTACTTGCGCGATGGCATCCAACTGACAAAGCTCAGTGTGCTCGTGGAGAGTATGTTTTGAAGACTCCAACATTTCATAAAAGGCCTTTGCAGATTCCTCCATCTCATCGTCTGAATCCCGAGCATCATCAAAGTCTTGCACCATGTCATCGATCCCGGTATCATGCTCGTGGGTGCAACGACGAACCACCTCAGCTCTGGCACGTTGGGCGGACTCACCATGAAAAGTCCACACCGTATAATCAGGTGTAAAACCCCGCTTATGCAGGTGTTTACCCATTTCACCCTTTTTCCCCTTTTTAAAGTTGTCGCACCGGACATAGGGGCACCAGGTTCTTTCCTAGCCATTTGCAAATGAGCCTCTCACAAACCCCTTGGTTTTTGTAAACCATTCATTGGTCATGTCTTTTTGACTAGTGTGACCGGTGTACATCCACACACGATCATCATCTGTTGGAAATATACCCTAGAGGCAATAAATAAAGTGTTTATTATTATATTTACTTGTTCATGATAATCGTTTATTATCCGTGCTATAATTGTATTGATTGGAAACACATTACATGTGTGGGTAAATAGACAACACTTTGTCCCTAGTATGCCTCTAGTGAACTAGCTCGTTGATCAAAGATGCTCAAGGTTTGCTAGCCATTGACATGTGATGTCATTTGATAAACAGGATCACATCATTAGGAGAATGATGTGATGGACAAGACCCAAACTACAAACGTAGCATATGATCGTGTCAGTTTATTGCTACTGTTTTCTGCATGTCAAGTATATGTTTCTATGACCATGAGATCATGCAATTCATGGACACCGGAAGAGTGTATTGTGTGTATCAAACATTGCAACGTAACTGGGTGACTATAAAGGTGCTCTACAAGTATATCTGAGGGTGTCTGATGGGTTAGCATGGATCAAGACTGGGATTTGTTGCTCCGTGTGACGGAGAGGTATCTTAGGGCCCACTCGGTAATACAACATCACAATAAGCCTTGCAAGCAATGTGACTAAGTGTTAGTCACGGGATCTTGTATTACAGAACGAGTAAAGAGACTTGCCGGTAACGAGGTTGAACTAGGTATGGAGATACCGACGATCGAATCTCGGGGAAGTAACATACCGAAGAACAAAGGGAACATCATACGGGATTAATTGAATCCTTGTCACAGAGGTTCGACCGATAAAGATCTTTGTAGAATATGTAGGAACTAATATGGACATCCAGGTCCCGCTATTGGTTATTGACCGCAGAGGTGTCTCAGTCATGTCTACATAGTTCTCGAACCCGCAGGGTTTGCACACTTAAGGTTTGGTGACATTTCGGTAGTATAGAGTTATGTATGGTGGTGACCTAAGGTTGTTCGGAGTCTCAGATGAGATCCCGGACGTCACTAGGAGCTCCGAAATGGTCCAGAAGTAAAGATTGATATATAGGAAGTCCTATTTTGGTCGCCAAAAAAGTTTCGGGCTCATCGGTAGTGTACCGGGAGTGCCGGGAGTGTACCAGGAGACCATCGAGAGCGGTATTTCGACCCAAGAGGCTACACAGGCTGTGGGAGGATGAATACCAGCCCTTAGTGGGCTGGAGGAAGTCCCACAAAGGGCCCATGCGGCTAGGAAGAAAAAGCCCAAAAGGAAAAAGATGGAAAAAGGCAAAAGGGCTAAATTAGGAAGGAGTCCTAATCCTACTAGGAGTGGAGGAGGAGGACTCCTCCCTCCTGGTTCGGCCGACCCAAGGGCTGGCTCCTTGGGAGCCAAGCCTCCTCCTCCTCTACTCCTATATATACTAGAGGGTTGTAGGGTTTTGGCACAAGATTATCAGCCACGTGCTACCCGTTCCTCTAGTGTATAGTTTCTCCTCTAGATCGGATTTCTACGGTGCTTAGGCAAAGCCCTGCCAGAATAGTTCCACCACCATGGCCGGAGCGCCGTCACGCTGCCAGAGAACTCTTCTACCTCTCCGCTCCCTCTTGCTGGATCAAGAAGGCGGAGATCATCATCAAGCTGTATGTGTGCTGAACGCGGAGGTGCCGTCCGTTCGGTACTTGATCGGGACGGATCGTGATTGGATCGCGGGACGCTTGGCGATTTGGATCGCAAAGACTTTCGACTACACCAACCTCGTTTCTTAATGCTTCCCGCTTAGCAATCTACAAGGGTACGTAGATCCACTCTCCCTCTTGTATATGCTCATCACCATGGATAGATCTTGCGTGTGCGTAGGAATTTTTTTGTTTCCCATGCAACATTCCCCAACAGTGGCATCATGAGCTAGGTCTATGTGTAGATGAGATTTCGAGTAGAACACAAAGAGTTTGTGGGTGTTGATGCTTAGATTTCTTCCTCCCTTGGTCGTGTATTGTGGGATGAAGCGGCCCGGACCAACCTTACTCGTATGCTTACGAGAGACCGGTTCCATCGACTGACGTGTAACTTCGTTGCACAAAGATGGCTGGCAGGTGTCTGTTTCTCCTACTTTAGTTGGATCAAATTCGACAAAGGCAGTCCTTGAGAAGGTTGAAAAGCAACTTATGTATCACCGTTGTGGTTTTTGCATAGGTGAGAATTGTTCTTGCTAGATACCCGTAGCAGCCACGTAAAACATGCAACAACAATTAGAGGACGTCTAACTGTTTTTGCAGGGTATGTTGTGATGTGATATATGTGATGTATGAGATGATCATGTGTTGTATAGAATATCGCAACTTGCATGTCGATGAGTACGGCAACCAGCAGGAGCCATAGGGTTGTCTTTAATTATTGTATGACCTGTGTGTTAATCATTAAGCACTATGTAATGCTTTACTTTATCGCTAAACGGTAGCAATAGTAGTACAAGCATGATGGGCGCGACAACCCTGATGGCAACACGTTGATGGAGATCAAGATGATGGAGATCATGGTGTCGTGCCGGTGATGATGGAGATCATGCCGGTGCTTTCAAGATGGAGATCAAAAGCACAAGTTCATGGCCATATCATGTCACTTATGATTTGCATGTGATGTTAATCCTTTTATGCACCTTGTTTTGCTTAGGACGATGGTAGCATTATAAGTGATCCCTCACTTAAATTTCAAGTTGAATTGTGTTCTCCCCGAGTGTGCACCGTTGCAGAAGTTTGTCGTGTCGAGACACCACGTGATGATCGGGTGTGATAGACTCTACGTTCACATACAACGGGTGCAAGCCAGTGTTGCACATGCAGAACACTTGGGTTAAACTTGACGAGCCTAGCATGTACAGACATGGCCTCGGAACACAAGAGACCGAAAGGTCGAACATGAGTCATATAGTAGATATGATCAACATGATGATGTTCACCATTGAAACCACCTCAAATCACGTGATGATCGGACTCGAGTTGGTGAATTTGGATCATGTGACACTCAGATGACCTGAGGGATGTGAATTTGAGTGGGAGCTTTAGTAATTTGATTAACTAAACTCATTATCTTGAACAATAGTCTAAGTGACCTTTTGCATATTTATGTTGTAGATCAATGGCTCGCGCAGTAGCACCCTTGAATTTTAATGCGTTTCTAGAGAAAGCTAAGTTGAAATATGATGGAAGTAACTTTGTTGACTGGGTCTGTAATCTGAGGATTATCCTCATGGCTTCCCAGAAATCATATGTCCTTGATGCACCACTTGGTGACCAACCAGAAGACATGTCATCCGAAGACGTTAAGAACGCTTGGGAGGCATGTTTTGGAGATTACTCAATAGTTGAGTGTGCAATATTGTATGGCTTAGAACCGGGACTTCAAAGATGTTTTGAACATCATGGAGCATATGAGATGTTCTAGGAGTTGGAGTTTATCTTTCAGAAGAATGCCCGAATCGAGAGGTATGAGACCTCCGATAAGTTCTATGCTTGCAAGATGGAGGAGAACGGGTCTATCAGTGAACATATACTCAGAATGTCTGGGTATTCGACTCGTCTAGCGGAGTTGGGAATTTCCCTTCCACCAGAGGCGATCACTGACAGAGTTCTTCAACCACTGCCACCTAGTTACAAGAGCTTTGTGATGAAGTATAACATGCACGGGATGAACAAGTCAGTCGCCGAGCTATTTGCGATGCTAAAAGTCGCTGAGTCTGAAATCCAGAAAGAACATCAAGTGTTGATGGTCAATAAAACCACTAGTTTCAAGAAGAATGGCAAGGGCAAGGGCAAGAAGGGTAAAACCAAGAAGGATGGCAAAGCAGTTGCTACTCCTGTAAAGAAGCCCAAGCGTGGACCCAAGCCAGAAACTGAGTGCTTTCATTGCAAGGTAACTGATCACTTGAAGCGGAACTGCCCCAAGTACCTGGCTGACAAGAGGGCGGCCAACGACAAACAAGGTATATATGATATACATGTTATTGATGTGTACCTTGCTAGCTCTTGTTGTAGTGCCTGCGTATTTGATACCGGTTCAGCTGCTCACATTTGCAACTCAAAATAGGAACTACGGAATAGACGAAGGCTGGCAAAGGATGAAGTGATGATGCGCGTGGGAAATGGTTCCAAGGTTGATGTGATCGCCGTCGGCACACTGTTTCTTCGATTACCGTCGGGATTAGTGATGAACCTGAATAATTGTTATTTAGTGCCTGCGTTAAGCATGAACACTATATCTGGATCTTGTTTATTGCGAGACGGTTACTCATTTAAATCAGAGAATAAAGGTTGTTCTATTTATATGAGTAATATCTTTTATGGTCATGCACCCAATGTGAGGGGTTTATTCATATTGAATCTTGATAGTGATGACACACATGTTCATAACATTGATGCCAAAAGATGTAGAGTTGATAATGATAGTACCACTTTCTTGTGGCATTGCCGTTTAGGTCATATTGGTGTAAAACACATGAGGAAGCTCCATGCTGATGGACTTTTGGAGTCACTTGATTTTGAATCACTTGACACATGTGAACCATGCCTCATGGGCAAGATGACTAAAACGCCGTTCTCTGGAACAATGGAACGGGCAAGTGACTTATTGGAAATCATACATATTGATGTGTGCGCTCCAATGAATGTTACAGCGCATGGTGGATATCGTTATTTTCTCACCTTCACTGATGACTTAAGTAGATATGGGTATATTTACTTAATGAAACACAAGTCTGAAACATTTGAAAAGTTCAAGCAATTTCAGAGTGAAGTTGAGAATCATCGTAACAAGAAGATTAAATTCCTGCGATCTGATCGAGGAGGTGAATATCTGAGTTATGAGTTTGGTAGTCACTTAAGACAGTGTGGAATTGTTTCACACTTGACACTGCCTGGAACACCACAGCGTAATGGTGTGTCTGAATGTCGTAATCGAACCTTATTAGATATGGTGCGTTCTATGATGTCTCTTGCTGATTTGCCATTATTGTTTTGGGGTTATGCATTAGAGACAACTGCATTCACTTTAAATAGGGCACCATCAAAATCTATTGAGACGATGCCATATGAGCTATGTTTTGGCAAGTGGCCAAAGTTGTCGTTTCTTAAAGTTTGGGGATGTGATGCTTATGTCAAAAAGCTTCAGCCTGAAAAGCTGGAACCCAAAGCGGAGAAATGCGTCTTCATAGGATACCCAAAAGAGACAGTTGGGTATACCTTCTATCTCAGATCCGAAGGCAAAGTGTTTATCGCTAAGAACGGAACATTTCTTGAGAAAGAGTTTCTCTCGAAAGAATTGAGTGGGAGGAAAATAGAGCTTGATGAGGTTATTGAACCTTTACTTCAACTAGAAAGTAGCGCAGCGCAGAAAGATGTTTCTGTGGAACCTACAAAAGTTGAAGAGGAAGTTAATGATGATGATCATGAAGCTTCGGATCAAGCTGCTATTGAACCTCGTAGGTCGACAAGACCGCGTACTACTCCTGAGTGGTACGACAACCCTGTCTTGGAGGTCATGTTGTTGGACAACAATGAACCTATGAGCTATGGAGGAGCGGTGAGGGGCCCGGATTCCGAGAAATGGTTAGAGGCCATGAAATCCGAGATGGGATCCATGTATGAAAACGAAGTATGGACTTTGGAAGTATTACCTGAATGGCGAAAGGCCATTCGGAACAAATGGATCTTTAAGAAGAAGACAGACGCGAACAATAATGTCACTGTCTATAAAGGTCGACTTGTGGCAAAGGGTTTTCCACAAGTTCAAGGAGTTGACTACGATGAGACCTTCTCACCCATAGCGATGCTTAAGTCTGTCAGAATCATGTTGGCAATAGCTGCTTATTTCGACTATGAAATTTGGCAGATGGATGTCAAAACAGCATTCCTCAATGGTTTCCTTGAGGAAGAGCTGTATATGATGCAACCAGAAGGTTTTGTTGATCCAGAGAATGCTGACAAAGTTTGCAAAATCCAGCGATCCATTTATGGGCCGGTGCAAGCATCTCGGAGTTGGAATAAGCGTTTTGATGAGGTGATCAAAGCGTTTGAGTTTATACAAGTTTATGGAGAAGCTTGTATTTACAAGAAAGTGAGTGGGAGCTCTATAGCGTTTCTAATATTATATGTGGATGACATATTGCTGATTGGAAACAATATAGAAATGCTGGAATGCATGAAGGAATATTTGAACAAGAGTTTTTCAATGAAGGACCTAGGAGAAGTTGCTTTCATTTTAGGCATTAAGATCTATAGAGATAGATCGAGATGCTTAATAGCACTTTCACAGAGCACATACCTTGATAAAGTTTTCAAGAAGCTCAAAATGGATCAGTCCAAGAAGGGGTTCTTGCCTATGTTACAAGGTGTAAAGTTGAGTAAAACTCAATACCTAGTGACTACAAAAGATAGAGAAAAGATGAGTGTCACCCCCTATGCTTCAGCCATAGGCTCTATCATGTATGCAATGTTGTGCACAAGACCCGATGTCAGCCTTGCCATAAGTATGGCAAGAAGGTTTCAAAGTGATCCTGCAATGGAGCACTGGGCAGCGGTCAAGAATATCCTTAAGTACCTGAAAAGGACTAAGGAAATGTTTCTCGTTTATGGAGGTGATGAAGAGGTCGTCGTAAAGGGTTACGTCGATGCAAGCTTTGACACTGATCCGGATGACTCTAAGTCACAAACCGGATACGTATTTATTCCCAACGGGGGAGCGGTAAGCTGGTGCAAAGCAAAGCGTGGTAGCTGATTCTATGTGCGAAGCGGAGTACATCGCAACCTCGGAGGTAGCGAAGGAAGGTGTCTGGATGAAGCAGTTCATGACAGATCTTGGAGTAGTGCCCAGTGCACTGAATCCAATGAACATGTTCTATGACAACACTAGTGCCATTGCTCTGGCCAAGGAACCAAGGTTTCACAAGAGGACCAGACACATAAAGCGACGCTTCAACTCCATCCGCGATTACATCGAGGAAAAGGACATAAATATTTGCAAAGTGCACACAGATCTAAATGTTGCAGACCCGTTGACTAAACCTCTTCCAAGGGCTAAACATGATCAACACCAGAACTGCATGGGTGTTCGATTCATTACAATGTAAATCACATAGTGATGTGAACTAGGTTATTGACTCTAGTGCAAGTGGGAGACTGTTGAAAATATGCCCTAGAGGCAATAAATAAAGTGTTTATTATTATATTTCCTTGTTCATGATAACCCTTTATTATCCATGCTATAATTGTATTGATTGGAAACACATTACATGTGTGGGTAAATAGACAACACTTTGTCCCTAGTATGCCTCTAGTGAACTAGCTCGTTGATCAAAAATGGTCAAGGTTTCCTAGCCATTGACATGTGATGTCATTTGATAAACGGGATCACATCATTAGGAGAATGATGTGATGGACAATACTCAAACTACAAACGTAGCATATGATCGTGTCAGTTTATTGCTACTATTTTCTACATGTCAAGTATATGTTTCTATGACCATGAGATCATGCAACTCATGGACACCGGAAGAGTGCCTTGTGTGTATCAAACATCGCAACGTAACAAGGTGACTATAAAGGTGCTCTACAGGTATCTCCGAGGGTGTCTGATGGGTTGGCATGGATCAAGACTGGGATTTGTTACTCCGTGTGACGGAGAGGTATCTCAGGGCCCACTCAGTAATACAACATCACAATAAGCCTTGGAAGCAATGTGACTAAGTGTTATTCATGGGATCTTGTATTATGGAACGAGTAAAGACACTTGTCGGTAACAAGGTTGAACTAGGTATGGAGATATCGACGATCGAATCTCGGGCAAGTAATATACCGAAGAACAAAGGGAACATCATATGGGATTAACTGAATCCTTGACATAGATGTTCGACCGATAAAGATCTTCATAGAATATGTAGGAAACGATATGGACATCCAGGTCCCGCTATTGGTTATTGACCGTAGAGGTGTCTCGGTCATGTCTACATAGTTCTCGAACCCGCAGGGTCTGCACACTTAAGGTTTGGTGACGTTTCGGTAGTATAGAGTTATGTATGGTGGTGACCGAAGGTTGTTCGGAGTCCCAGATGAGATCTCGGACGTCACTAGGAGCTCCGGGATGGTCTGGAGGTAAAGATTGATATATAGGAAGTCCTATTTTGGTCGCCGGAAAAATTTCGGGCTCATCAGTAGTGTACCGGGAGTGCCGATAGTGTACCGGGAGACCATCGGGAGGGGTATTTCGACCCAAGAGGCTACATGGGCTGTGGGAGGATGAATACCAACCCTTAGTGGTCTGGAGGAAGTCCCACAAACGGCCCATGCAGCTGGGAAGAAAAAACCCAAAAGGAAAAAGGTTGAAAAAGGCAAAAGGGCTAAATTAGGAAGGAGTCCTAATCCTACTAGGAATGGAGGAGGAGGACTCCTCCCTCCTGGTTCGGCCGACCCAAGGGATGGCTCCTTGGGAGCCAAGCCTTCTCCTCCTCTCCTCCTATATATACTAGAGGGTTTTAGGGTTTTGGCACAGGATTTTCAGCCACGTGCTACCCGTTCCTCTAGTGTATAGTTTCTCCTCTAGATCGGATTTCTGCAGTGCTTAGGCAAAGCCCTGCCAGAATAGTTCCACCAGCATCGCCGGAGCGTTGTCATGCTGCCGGAGAACTCTTCTACCTCTCCGCTCCCTCTTGCTGGATCAAGAAGGCGGAGATCGTCATCAAGTTGTACGTGTGCTGAAAGCGGAGGTGTCGTTCGTTCGGTGCTTGATCGGGACGGATCGTGATTGGATCGCGGGACGCTCGGCGATTTGGATCGTGAAGACGTTCGACTACACCAACCGCATTTCTTAACACTTCCCGCTTAGCGATCTACAAGGGTACGTAGATCCACTCTCCCTCTTGTATATGCTCATCACCATGGATAGATCTTGCGTGTGCGTAGAATTTTTTTTGTTTCCCATGCAACGTTCCCCAACATCATTTTGCCGAGCTACTCGACACACAAGAAATATATATATATAATTTAGCATATATATTCACCAGTTAATCATGTTTGTCAGTTGTATTACGTCCATGTAACCTACACGCTAATAGGTAAAGATAGGTCCTAATCCCACCCGAATATGTGTAGATTGGGTTTGTTTTCCCATGCTCTGCTCTGGATCCCATGCAGAACTTTGGCAGCACCTCCCCATTGTTCTCCTAATACACATCTCGGCAATAAACAAACAAGATGGTACCTAGAGAACAACAGGGAGGCACTGAATTTTTTTTGCATCGGATCCGGAATAGAGCAAATGGGAAAACGAACCCAATCTACACATACTCGGGCTGTCCATGGATAACGTTCAACAATTTGAAAAGATGGCGGTTATAAATATGCAAAGACATGCATATTTATACATGCCGCCCTTTCGAAAGCGAGACGCATACTGGTCACACATACTGATGATTGAAGACACCTATAGCTAGCAAGTTTCATAGGCACGAATATCGGAACAAAGCAAATTAAGGGAGGAGGAGGAGAAGTCATTTGTGCTCACCCACGAACCCAGGGGCGCAGCTCGTCCAACGCACGGGAGGTCGTCGAACAACTGCATATTGAAATCCACCCGATCAACACAAATATGATGTTTTTTACAAAAAAATTGAGAATATGTGACCTAACTCATAATTTACAAAACTATGACCCTGTCGGCCTCTGGAAGGCCAAAGAGCACCTTTTCGGTCAACAGGAGGCGGAGGAGGTGTCAGGGGTTGGGGGTTAGTGGCGTCGGGAGTCAGTGGCGTCGGGGGACAATGGCGTCGGGGGTCGGGGGTCAGTGGCGTCGGGGGTCAATGGCTTCTTCTTCCTCTTCTTCCTTTTCTTCTTCTTCTTCTTCTTCTCTTCTTCTTTTTCCCTCTTCTTCCTCTTCTTCTTCTTCTCCTCCTCCTATTGCTCCTCCTCCTCCTCTTCTTCTTCTTCTTATCCTACTGCTCCTCCTCCTCCTCCTCCTCTTCTTCTTCTTCTCCTTCGTCTTCTTTTCCTTCTTCTTTTCTTCTTTTCCCTTTTCCTTTTTCCTTTTTTCCTTCTTCTTTTCTTCTTTTCCCTTTTCCTTTTTCATTTTTTTTCCTTCTTTTTTTCTTCTAATCTAATAAACTAACCTAACTAACTAATAAACTAACCTAATTAACCCTAATAAACTGACCTAATAAACTAAAACCTAAATAATTTGACAAAAAAAAGAAAAAAGGGGGCGACCGGCGGGGGTACTCACCGGTGGGGCGGCAGGGCGCCGGGTCAGCGGGTGGTCGGGACAACGGGGCGCCAGGGACGACGAGCGCGATGAGGGCCATGGGACAGTGGCGCGACGGGGGTGGTGGGCACGATGGGAGTGGTGGGGCGGCGTTAGCGACGACAATGAGGGCGACGGCAAGAGGGTGAGGAAGAGAGGCCAGGGGCGCGAAGCGGCGGCTGGGGCAGGGAGTGGGGCGGCGGCTACGGCGAGGAGCGAGGTTACCGCGGGGCAGGGGAGCGGCGGCTAGACGGTGTGGGTCGGCGGCAGAGACGGCGATGGGGGCGGCAGCGAGAGGGAGAGGGAGATAGATGAGCGAGCGGTAGGGCGTGGGGCAACCATTAAGGATGCCCTCTCTGTCGTCTGCTAGCAGATGACAAAGAGGGTCATCCGTTAGGTGGTCCCCTCCCCTTTTTGTTGTCTACCTTGGCCTTATTTTCCATCTGCTAGTTGACGACAAAGAGGCAGCAGATGGCAGAGAGGTGACCTAGACAATGTCGTGCCCCAATGGTGCCCACCATCCTCTTTGCCATCTGCCATTGGCCTCTTTGCCATCAGCTAGCAGACGACAAAGAAATGACTGATGGCATAATTGAATTATGCCATGAGTCCTTTCTTTGCCATATGCTTTCCCAAAGATGATGGTAAAGCCTGTCTTTGTTGTTAGCTAATAGGCGACAAAGAGGCAGCCAATGGCAAATTACCAGAATCCAGTAGTGCATGTGTGTAATTTAACACGACCTGCGTGTCATAATTGTGAGCTGGTGGGAGCCAAAGTGATGTCATTATATTGTATAACGACCTGCATGTTGACTTGTGATTTTTTGTAAATTCATTACTAGTTGTAGTAGTTGGAGTACGGAGATCAAGTTCGAGGCTTTGGCGTCACGGTCTGACAAACAAGATGGAGTTTTGCCCTGGTCATCGGAGTCGGAGCCGGCCTGGAAGGACATCCATGAAGGAGCCATACTATTTCACATATTTATGTTTATATGTGATTGATATTGCTTCTTGTTTCTATGCATGTTAAAATGGTAGAAAGATCATGTATTAATATTAAGCATATTTCCATTCCGTATGTTGCACCTTCGCACGTCAAGTATGTGTAGTAGTGGACTCATAAAATTGAGGTGCTACTAGGTGTCCTTGAGCTGGAGGGTTTGTGTCGGACACGGACATGCACTGCGTCAGGTTAACTTGACAAGGCTATCAAAATGATTTTGGTCCTTGTGGCGAAGAAGGTTGGGAGCCGAGGTATATGATACCTACCGGACCGACATGAGTCATATAGAGATACGATTGGCGAGGAGTTGCTTACTGAATAGACAAGTTGGCTAGCACTGATGCTAAAGCTCACTAGTCGCTTGCGCTAGTCGGATCCTGAATCACTGGGAGTAGTTCTATTTAAGGCTTGAATTACTCTACATAAACGGAATGCTTAGTGATTGCATATTTTCTGTTGTAGATCAATGGCACCACCTGCTCAAAACAACTTTGTGTTGAAATCAATTCTGGAAAACGAGAAACTGAATGGAACAAACTTTACCACTTGGTATATAAATTTGAGAATTGCTCTCGAGCATGATAAAAAGGAACATGTTCTAGAGGATCCATTTCTAGAGGTACCTGCAGATAATCCTAATGCCATAGCCAAAAATGCCTACCAGAAACTCATTGATGAATCAAACGAGATCAGCTGCCTCATGCTAGCTTGTATGGAGCCCGATTTGCAACACATTTTGAAGATGTTGGGGCTTTCGATATGATCGAGAGTCTTAAGAGCATGTTTCAGGTGCAAGATAGGACCGAAAGGTTCAACGTCTGGCTATCCTTCATGGATTGTAAGATGAAAGAGGGTGATCCACTGAGCCCACATGTGATCAAGATGATCGAGTACATGCAGGCTTTGGATCGGTTAGGCTACCCACTTGGGAATGAGCTGTCCACTGATGCAATTCTGGGTTCTCTTCCACCTATATATGGGATGTGTGTCTGGAACTATCTTATGCACGGTATGGATAAGAAGCTCACTGAATTGCATGGGATGCACAAGGTGGAGGAGCATGATATTAAGAAAGGCACGCATCAAGTGTTGATGGTGTAGAACTCGACTAAGTTCAGAAGAGTTGGTTCGAGAAAAAGGGTAAGACAAAGGGCACGTAGAAGGTGATGAGGACATCAATACCAGTGTTACACCCAGAGCCCATGTTGCTAGACTTACTGGACCAATTTGATGAGGACATCCCTACTAATGTTACACCCACATCCCCACCAGCTACACACATTGGACCAATTACTAGAGCCCGTGCACGACACCTAAATTATCAGGTACTTCCATTACATGGAAATCCTTCTAATGCTCATGAACATATGATGCTGCCTAAATTACATACTTTTGTTTTACTTATGAATGAAGGATCTAGCATGGACAAGAAGGATATCCTACTATAGGTGCCGCGTCACCTTATTTTTGGGCCAGGCCCATGTAATTATGAAATACCACTTTATAGGCTTTTTTAGAGTCCGTATGTGTGGGGAAACAGAGTTAGGGTCGGTTTCGGACCCCTCCTCCAAGGGGCCACAAAATCCCCCTCTATTCCCCCATATATACAGCCCTTAGGGTGTCATTTTAGACTTGGGTTTTGTTTAGATTACAAGTTTGCCATAGCTGCTAACTTCGCGTTCTTCGTTTGTGTCCCACGACCAAACAAAGGCGGCATAGAAACCCACTTCATCAATAAAGCTTTCCTCTTATATTCGCAATATCCAGATTGCAATCTTAGTTTCTTGCTTGTTCTTCATTTGCGTGCAGGAAACAGACCCTCGTGGTTAGGTTGATCGTGCTCCGGCGTGGTCAATAACCTCTCGGAGTTAGTTTAGCGATTGCTAAGGCGCAACATCCTCACACGTTCGTAGTCGGATCAAAGTGTACTCCATCGAAACAATAGCCACCATCTCATCGAAAGACAGGGACAACTTCACCTCTATCAAGTGGTATCAGAGTTCCAGGTTGCTCGGTGAGATTTTACCTGTTATTCGTAGTTTAGATTGCATCTGTTCTTCATACCTATAGTCCATGAAAAAGCAACACAAAAAAACTTAGGGTTAGATCATCATATCCGAACCAATCTGAGCCTTTGCAATTTTCTATTTGGTGTTTGCTTTGTTGAATTTGCGATTGTAGCGTCATGTCAAGTTGTTGGTCTTAGGGTCTAGTCCTTTAGAGGTTCGAGTTCTGTTCACAAGTTGTCACGTCGCCATCGCTCCATCTTCACCACTGCCATATACCATCATTACCGTTGCCATATACCATCATCCACCACTATCATCACCGCTGCCATATACCATCACCCACCATCGTTGTTAACCTTGCCATATATCACCACCCACCATCACTATCCATTGGTGTCCATATATACCACCACAGATCCGCCACCAATCTGAGTCCATCTTGCATTAGGTTTAGTTTTGAGATCTTTTTGTTTTCGGTTTCACGTTTTCCTACCTGAGTAGGTTTTGGTAAAAAAAACAGAAAAAATTCAGAGTGTGCTCTTCCCTTGATTACGTGTAGCGTCATGATTTTGTTGGTGTTATAGGCTCGCGTCTCTAGCACAGTCTAGCCTAGGACTAGCACATTACTGTCGTTGAGCGTTTATTCAACTTTGCATCTCTAAATTGATTATTGCTAACCCTTTTTGCTCCCATATTATAAGCCATCCCAACTCCACATACATCTATGTCGTGTGAATTGACACCACCTGGCAATCGCTCTAGCCAAGCTTTGAGAGTTTTGACTACAACGGTTGTCGATCACCGCCTGTTGCTGGGTAGGAACTGGTAAGAATTTGAGATTCGCTTGAAGGATTTGTGACACACCACCACCACCACCACCACTTTCTAGTAGTCTATAGGTTTCGTATTCTTGTGTGTTTCCTATTACTACTAACCATGCAAGTATCACAAGACGACGAGATAGACCGCGCGAGCATGACCAACAAAGCGCTCCATGATAAATTTCAGAAAATGATGTCTGACCAGGTACAAGACTCGTGACCAGCCTTGGAGAGGCCATGGAGAAGCTAGATGGTTTGGAGAAGACATTCGGCACCAAGATGGACACCAAGTTCAATGAGGTGCTTGCCCGTCTACCACCACCAGCTGCAGCTCCTTTACCTCTCGAATGATGAGCGCGACGTGTGCCTCTCGACCAAGTCCAGCATTCTAGTGCCATTGATACTATTGCTACTTCTATGGCTAATGTTGCTCCTGTCGTTGAGCATATTGAGGATTATGATGGAGATTACGATGATGAGGGAGAGGTTGCTCCACATCATCCCCAGGGGCAACCACCACCACACGCACCAGGTCATTCACACGGATACATTCACAACGGTAGGGCTCCACCCCCCCTCAGGTACGTGATCATGACCATTTCCCTAAACTTAGATTGAATATTTCGACATTTGAGGGTAGATAAGTTCCTGATGTATATCTTACTTGGGAGTTAGAGACAGAGCAACGTTTTACATGCTTACAAATTCCTGAGGATAGATGTGTTGCTGTTGTTGTTTGTGCATTCACTAGTTTTGCTTGTGTTTGGTGGTTTGAACATTGTAGAATATATCATGATAATATCCCTATTACTTGGGATGCTTTGAAAACTTCTATGCGTAATCGTTGGGTTCCACCATACTATCAACATGAATTGCTTCAAAATTTGCAACGTCAGACACGGGGAAAATTCTGTAGAGGAATATTTCCAGGAATTACAAACTGGGATGATTAGATGTTGTATTGTTGAGAAAATGAAACTGTGCTTGCACGTTTTATGGGTGGATTAAATAGAGATATTCAGAGTATTCTAGAGTATAAGGAACATAACATTACAACTCTTTTATTCCATCTTGCTTGCAAAGCTGAACGTGAAGTGCAAGATCGACAAGCAATTGCGAGAACTAATTTTTCTGTAGGTCGCACTTCATCATGGAATCCACGTACCTCCTCTACTTCCACACGTCCCGTTGCAGCACCACCCGCTTCAGCCTCGAACTCCAACCAAGATACCAGGAAACAAGCCCCTGCCCCACCCTCCGCGAAGAGCACACCTTCCAGGCCTACACAGAGCTCTTCTTCATCCTTTGCTTCCACGGGGCAAACACATGAGGTTATATGTCATCATTGCAATGGTGGAGGTCACTATGCGAGGGAATGCCCATCCAAGCGTGTGATGATTGTGACAGAGGGTGGTGGATATGACTTCGCTAGTGATTATGATGAGGAGACTTTGGCTCTTATTGCGGGTGAAGACCAAGGTGCTGAGGATACTGAACAAGAGACACACTACATGGCTGCTGACTACGCAGACATGTATGAAAGTTTAGTTGCACAACGTGTTCTAAGTGTGCAGGTTACACAGGCTGAGCAAAATGAGAGGCACAACTTGTTCCATACAAAGGGAGTTGTGAAGGAGCGTTATGTTCGCGTCATCATCGATGGAGGGAGTTGCAACAACTTGGCTAGCATGGAGATGGTGGAGAAGCTGTCTCTAACCCCAGACCGCATCCTCATCCTTATATACATCCAATGTTTGAACAACGGTCGCAAGGTTAAGGTAATACGTACTGTTCTTGTGCATTTTAGCATTGCTACCTATTATGATTATGTTGATTGTGATGTGTTACCCATGCAAGCATGTTCCGTTTTACTTGGTAGACCATGACAATTTGATAAAAATTCTGTACACATGGTAGGACAAAACAGTATACTCTTGTTCATAAGGATAAACATATAAATTTGCTTCCTATGTCTCCTGAACATATTATGAAACATGACACTGCTAGATCTAGTAAAGAAAAAAGGAGCAGACTAAGAGTGAAAATCAGATTATAGCAACAGAATTTGAGCAACACAATAAGCATAATAAACCATCATCTAGTGTTGCATCTGAAATAAAACTTCAGAGTGGTTGTTTACTTGCCACTAAATCTGATATTACTAATTTGGATGTTGCTACATCTGTTTGCTATACTTTCGTATGCAAAGAGGTATTATTGTCTTTCGAGGACATGCCTCCCTCTTTGCCTCCTGCTATCATTAACATTTTGCAAGAGTTCGCTGAAGTTTTTCCACAAGACGTGCCACTAGGATTACCACCTATTAGAGGGTTTGAGAATCAGATTGACTTAATTCCAGGTGCATCACTACCCAACCGTGCACCATATCGTACCAATCCAGAGGAGACAAAGGAGATTATGCGTCAAGTACAGGAGCTGCTCGACAAAGGTTATGTACGCAAATCTCTTAGTCCTTGTGTTGTTCCAATTATTCTAGTGCCAAAGAAGGATGGTACATCGCGTATGTGTGTTGATTGTAGATGCATTAATAATATTACTATTCGTTATCGTCATCCTATTCCTAGGCTAGATGATATGCTTGATAAATTAAGTGGCTCTACAATTTTCTCCAAAGTTGATTTGCGTAGTGGATACCATCAAATTCGTATAAAATTGGGAAATGAATGGAAAACAACATTTAAAACTAAGTTTGGATTATATGAGTGGTTAGTCATGCCTTTTGGGTTAACTAATGCACCTAGCACTTTCACGAGATTAATGAACGAGGTTTTACGTGCTTTCACTAGATGATTTGTGGTAGTCTACTTTGATGATATACTAATTTATAGTAAATCTTTGGAGGAACATTTGGAACATTTGCGTGTTGTTTTTATTGCTCTACATAATGCACGTTTGTTTGGTAACCTTGGGAAGTGCACCTTTTGCACCGACCGAGTATCGTTTCTTGGCTATGTTGTTACTACACAGGGAATTGAAGTTGATAAAGCCAAGATTGAAGCTATTGAGAGCTGGCCACAACCCAAAATGGTCACACAGGTGAGGATTTTTCTTGGACTTGATGGTTTCTATAGGCGTTTTGTGAGGGATTTCATCACCATTGTTGCACCTCTCAATGAGCTTAAAAAGAAGGATGTGCCTTTTTCTTGGGGTATCGCACAGGAAGAAGCATTCATGGCATTGAAAGATAATTTGACACATGCTCCTTTATTCCAACTTCCTAATTTTAATAACACTTTCGAGCTTGAATGTGATGCTAGTGGAATTGGATTAGGAGGTGTGTTATTACAATATGGTAAACCTGGTGCGTACTTTTCTGAAAAATTGAGTGAGCGTAGTCTGAATTATTCTCCTTATGATAAGGAATTATATGCTCTTGTTCGGACTTTGGAAACATGGCAACATTATTTATGGCCCAAAGAATTTGTCATACATTCTGATCATGAATCTTTGAAACATATTAAAAGTCAAGCAAAACTGAATCGTAGGCATGCTAAATGGGTTGAATTCATTGAGACCTTCCCTTATGTTATTGCTGATGCATTGTCTTGCCATTATACTATGCTTTCACAACTTGACTTTAAAGTATCTGGTTTATAGACCATCAAAGATCAATATGTGCATGATGCTGAATTTAGATATGTGTTGAAGAATTTTAAAGAAGGGAGAACATGGAACAAGTTCGTCATTAATGATGGATTTGTGTTCCATGCTAAAAGCTATACATTCTAGCTAGCTCTGTTCGTCTTTTGTTGTTGCAGGAGGCGCATGGAGGAGGATTAATGGGACATTTTGGCATGAAGAAGACGGAGGATGTACTTGCTACACATTTCTTTTGGCCAAAAATGAGATGGGATGTTGAGCGTTTTGTTGCTCGTTGCACTACATGTCAAAAAGCTAAGTCACGACTCAATCCTCATGGTTTATATATGCCTTTGCGTGTACCTAGTGTTCTTTGGGAGGATATATCAATGGACTTTGTTTTAGGTTTATCCGAACACAGAAGGGGATGGATAGCATATTTGTTGTCATGAATAAATTTTTCAAAATGGCATGGTTTATACCATGTCATAAAAGTGATGCTGCTGGTAATGTTGCTGATTTGTTCTTTCGTGGAATTATTCGCTTGTATGGTGTGCCAAATACAATTGTCTCAAACCGTGATGCCAAATTTCTTAGCCACTTTTGGAGATGTTTATGGGTTAAGTTGGGGACTAAACTGCTTTTTAGTACTACATGTTCTCCCCAAGCTGATAGACAAACTGAAGTAGTCAATAGATCATTGTCTACTATGCTTATGGTTGTTTTGAAGAATAACTTGAAAATGTGGGAAGAATGCTTGCCTCATATTGAATTTGCTTATAATCGTTCACTGCATTCTACTACTAATATGTGCCCTTTTGAAGTTGTGTATGGTTTCCTACCTCGTGCACCTATTGATTTGTTGCCTCTTCCATCTTCGGAGAAGGTTAATTTTGATGCTAAAGAACATGCTGAATTGATATTAAAGATGCATGAGTTAACTAAGGAAAACATTGAGCGTATGAATGCTAAATATAAACTTGCTGGAGATAAGGGTAGAAAACATGTTGTGTTTGCACATGGAGATCTTGTTTGGTTACTGAGGGAGTCCTGGATTAGGGGGTCCTCGGATAGCCAACCCATTGTTCATGGGATGCACTGTATGGGCCGCAAGGCAGGCATCGGAGGATCGAGGACCACCTGCGCCAGGATGGAAGCTTCCTGGAGTCAAGACGTGTTCTCCAAGTTATTAGCTGTAGTTAGGTAAGTTATCTCTTCAGCATGTAACCGACCATGTGTAAGCCAAGGACACCCCCGACATTTATATAAGTCAAAGGATTTTAGGGCATAGGGCCAGGATAACTCATCTAGGGTTAGACATACGATCTCGAGGTAGATTAACTCTATATTCCCATATACCATCAATACAATCAAGCAGGATGTAGGGTATTACCTCCATTGGAGGGCCCGAACTTGGGTAAACTCATGTCCCCTTCGTCTCCTGTTACCGTCGATCCTAGTCTCATAGTTCGGGACCCCCTACCCGAGATCCGCCAGTTTTGACACCGACATTGGTGCTTTCATTGAGAGTTCCTCTGTGAGTGAGATGGAATTGACGCCTCGCCCCATCGTAAGTAGCGAGATCTGTATTGAGGGGGCTCCCGCCCCCGATCATAATTTCATCGGCAATGACGTCTTGTCGCACGCCGGCCCGGTCGGCCATCATGGTCAGACCGGAAGGTTTCCCCCAATCAGTGTATTAAGTTCAGAACCCTAGAGTTTGCGGCTGATTCACAGGGAACGCTCGTTCCAATGGAACCGTCAACCGTCGAAGGAAAACCTGTAAATTCGGATGCTTTGACGTCCAATGCATTAGGTCCCACGGTGGAATGGAACACGGATCAGCTTCGACATAACTCCGGAACCGTCACACCGCTTGACAAATCCACTCGTATCAGCGACACACATCCTGCCATCGCCTCGTTCTTAAATGAGTTGTTCGATTGGATCGAAGCTATGCATATATCGGATGACCAGGTTCTGATCTATGATCGCCTCGGGATCAGATCCGATGATAGGGAGATTCATGTCCCTTCGGTCACCCACCTTGTCGCCACCATCGAGTGTCCGACCACGGATTCTACGCGACAGCCGGAATTGAAAACCGTCTATACCCCCTTCCACGATCTCCAAGACCCCGTCGGAGAATCAGAGGTAGGGAATCGCTTTAAAACCAGACCGTCACTGGTCTAGGGTCCCTCGCGCGATTCGGAAACTGCACTTCCAAACACTCATTGCGACAGGGAATGAATTTTTTTCCCACCTACCACCCAAGAAGATTATCCAAGTACTGTGCCAAGGCCCATGTCTTCGGACTTTCGAGATATCAAGCAAATACAAGGAGAATCAGTCCACCACTTTTGGGCAAGACTCCTCCTCGCTAGGAGCAGAGTAAAAGGTCTTAGTGACTAAGACATAATAGCATTTTTCATCAGCAATTGCCATGATGAAGGGATTCTTAACGCCCTGGCCCACACATAAATAACTTTTTGGAGTTATCCAAATTGGTATAGAAGTACTGTTCCATGGAGAGTGTCTGGCAATCCGAGTGGTTGTTCTCGGAACCAAAATTCTCCGAACACCCTAGAGTAGTTCAAAGAAAGAGGGTACCTCCAAATTGGCCAGCCAGGCATGAACCCGTCGAAAAAAGAAACAAGTCCCTTTTCGGGACCGGCACCATCCTCGATGGACTTTTAGATAAACCTTGCCCCATTCATTCCGTGTTGTTGAACACAAACCCTACTCATAGCCTTCGAGCTTGCTGGGTCATCAGGCAAGTTGCAAAAAGTGGCGAGGCTATCCTCAACACACCTTTGTCGAATAGGCGCCCTCCTTCGCCAAACGGATTCGATGACGAAGTCCTGACGGTCTATGAGATCTTCCCCTCGAGGAGCAGGCGTAAAAGAGCTCTTAGGGAGCACGAGCAAGTCTACCATGTGGCAGCTACTAGCCCATGGGCAGATGTATCAATTAATTTTGGGGACACTGACCAGCCGCCCATCCTTCCCGGTCATTAACCGGCTGCTCTGGTCTTGAATCCTATCATTGATGGATACAGACTACATAAGGTACTCATGGACAGTGGCAGTGGTCTAAACCTCATTTACGAGGCCACTCTGGAGAAAATGCAATTCGATCGATCTCGCATCGAACATAACAACACAACCTTCCGGGGAATTATCCCAGGGAAAAAGGCAAATTGTTCCGGATGTATCATCCTGGAAGTTGTGTTTGTCATGCCCGAAAATTACCAATCCGAAGAACTTCTCTTCCACATCGTCCCCTTCCCCAGCGGCTATCACGTCCTGTTAGGACGCGACGCCTTTACAAAGTTCCAGGCTATACCCCATTACGGGTACATGAAACTCAAAATGCCAGGACCAAATGGAGTGATCACGCTCGCCAGTGATCCGAATATAGCCCTTCGGGCCAAGAACAAAATAGCAACGCTCGCCCTTGAGGCACTAGCGGAAACTTTTGCCGCCGAGGAATTGACCGCTCTATGGTCGACAGTCAATAGGGACGATGTGATCCTCAGTAAAAGGCCCAAATCCACGTCCTTTAAACCCGTAGAGGAAATCGTCAAATTTCAGGTGCATCCAACAGACCCCAATAAAACAGCGTCCATCGAAGGCGAGCTCAATCCCCTTATGGACGAAGCATTGCAGAATTTCCTCCATGAAAATTGGGACATTTTCGCTTGGCATCCTTCCGATATGCCCGGCATCCCACGTCGTCTCACCGAACACAGCTTGAACATTATTCCAGGCTGTAAGCCCGTGAAACAGACCCTGCACCGCTTCTCTGAACCCAAACGGCAAGCGATGGGTGAAGAATTAGCAAAATTGCTTGAGGCTGGGTTTATTCGGGACATCAAACACCCCGAGTGGCTAGCAAACCTGGTGATGGTACCTAAGAAAGACAAATCCTGGCGGCTGTGTGTCGATTTCAAAGACCTCAATAAAGCATGCCCCAAGGACCCTTTCCCTTACCACGCATAAACCAGATCATTGATGCCACAACCGGACATGATTTGTTGTGTTTCCTCGATGCTTAATCTGGATACCATCAAATTAAAATGAAGGAATCCGATCAGGTGGCTACCGCATTCATCACCCCCACGAGACATTTTGCTTCAACACGATACCACACAGGTCAGAAAGACTGTTGAGGCATACGTGGATGAGGTGGTAATCAAAACCAAACACGTTGACCAGTTGATCAAGAACCTCCGTCAAACTTTCGCTAATTTGCGAGAATATGATATACGGCTCAATCCGGAAAAGTGTGTATTCAGAGTTCCCTCGGGCAAGCTGCTCGGATTCATCGTCTCCCATAAAGGAATAGAGGCAAATCCAGCTAAAATCCGTGCTCTATCAGAACTTGCAATCCCCACAGAGCTGAAGCATGTCTAGAGACTAGCCAGGTGCGTAGCCGCATTAAGCTGCTTTAGTTCCCGCCTCAAAGAAAAAGCTTTGCCTCTTTATAAGCTGATGAAACGGATAAACAATTTCGAATGGATCGATGAAGCAGCGGCTGCGTTGGAAGAAATCAAAACAATACTGGCAACTAATCCCATACTCACGGCGCCAGGCACCGGCAAACCGGTATATTAGTCCGAGGTGCTAACGCAGTGCAAGTCCAGATACCCGCATTACCAAAAGATAGCCTATATAGTATTTATGGCATCAAGGAAACTCCAACACTACTTCCAGGAGTGCGTGGCAACGGTGGCATTAGAAGTCCCCTTGAATGATATAATCAACAATAGGGACGCTATCGGTCGCATAGCCAAATGGGCCATTTAGCTCCTTCCCTTTGAAATAAACTACAAGCCACGTCGCTCCATTAAATCTCAGGTACTGGCGGACTTCTTGGCTGAATGGACAGAGGCCGAGCTCCCCAAGGAGTATAGTGCATACTCCCATTGGACAATGTACTTCAATGGATCCAAGACCTTGGTCAGTCTGGGGGCTGGAGTTATCCTCACATCCCCCACAGGTGACAACGTAAGATACGTGTTGCAAATCATGTATGCCAATTCCAACAATGCCGCCGAATACGAAGCTCTTCTTCATGGTATTCATATGGTGGTGTCAATGGGCATACGACGGCTAGAGGTACGGGGAGACTCAAACCTGGCCATATCCCAAATTAACGGCGAATTCGACGTCAAAAATCTGAAGATGGCAGCATATAGAGATGTTGTCCTCAAGATATCTGCTCGTTTCGAGGGGTTGGAATTCCACCACATTGCTCAAGACAACAACCAAGCCGCCGATATATTGGCCCGCATGGGAGCCAAGCACGACCCCATCCTGAGAAACACCTTCCTGGAGCAGCTCTTCAAGCCCTCCGTAGTATGGCAGGACGACACAAATGGCACCCGTCCAAAAACAGCGATCGAAGTTGTTCCCCCTATAAACGAACCAAATGATGGCATCATCGATGGCTCAACAATGAATGAGATGCCCTCGGCTCATGAGGTAATGGCCATAATTGCGCCATGGATAGAGCCCTTCCTCGCCTACCTCCTTCACAAGGAACTCGCCGACGATTAAACTGAGGCGCGACGCATAGTTAGGCGATCCAAGGCCTACAAAGTACACGAGGGTGAGTTATACAAGAAAATCACCACTTGAGTATTACAGAGATGTATATCCGAGGAAGAAGGATAGGAGCTCCTCGCCGAAATCCATGCAGGCATGGGCGGGCATCATGCCGCGACAAGATCTCTCGTCGGCAAGGCCTTCC
Organism: Hordeum marinum; assembly: GCA_022496015.1. Lineage (NCBI taxonomy): Eukaryota > Viridiplantae > Streptophyta > Magnoliopsida > Poales > Poaceae > Hordeum > Hordeum marinum. The sequence continues at coordinate 177,110,899 of CM039676.1, forward strand.
GAGCTGGTTTCTTTCGGCCTACAGCTCGGACCGACGCCCAGTCACTCGTTCAAAATTGCGTCGGGTTTCAACTCTTGGCAAATCAAAGTCACATGCCCCCAACAGCTCTTCGGACTATTCCGATCACCTGGCCTTTTGCGGTCTGGGGGCTGGACATGGTTGGACCGCTCAAAGGGGGGTCCAAGAAAAATAAATACTTACTGGTCATGGTTGATAAGTTCACCAAATGGATAGAAGCAAAGCCTGTTAAATCGGCTAAATCCGGGCCAGTGATTGAATTTATATCTAGCATAGTACACCATTACGGTGTCCCACATAGTATAACAATGGACAACGGAACCAATTTCATGACCCAAGAGGTCAAGGACCGGTGCACAAAAATGGGCATAAAGCTCGATTATGCATCGGTCTATCATCCGTAGAGCAATGGACAGGTCGAGCAAGCAAACGGTCTCATTATGAGCGGCATTAAGCCACGTTTGGTCCGATCTCTTCACGAGTCACACTGTCATTGGGTGGAGGAACTCGACTCCGTTCTACGGGGCCTGTGTACTACCCCGAACAGATCAACGGGTTATACACCAGTTTTCATGGTCTACGGGGCAGAGATAGTTCTCCCCTGCGATATTATCCATGACGCACCAAGAGTGCGCATGTACGAGGAAAAGGAGGCCGAGTTAGATCGGCAGGAAGACTTAGACGCCCTGGAGGGGGAGCGGGACATAGCTCTGGCTCGATCCACTCTTTACCAACAGCAAGCTCGGCAGTACCAAAGTAGGGAGGTCAGGGCAAAAGCATACGACATAGGAGAACTCGTCCTACGGCACCCAGAGAAACAGAAGCACAAACTCAACCCCAAGTGGGAGGGTCCTTTCATCATTGACGAAGTGCTCGCGGGAGGGGCCTATCATTTGCGTAGTTCATACGATAACCGCCTTGAACCAAATCTATGGAACGCAGTTCGTCTTCGGCGCTTCTACGGATAAACCGGTGTCGTCAATACTCCCCTACACTTTTTCCTTTTCCGTTATTTTTTGCCCTTTTTGCCATTTCCTTTCCCACTTTGTTGTTCTATAGGGACAATTTCTTTTCCTACCCTATATTCGGTTGAACCAATCTTGTACTCCGGATAATCGGCATACACCATAGACTATTAAATCTGAACACAACACGTGGGGGCTTCTTTTAATAGCCAGTATTTTAATTGTTCATACTTATCGGGTGCACATGTTTCTTTTGTCATGTTTTAGCCATTATATGCATCAATTCGAACTAAGACTTTGCCAAGCTAGGTTGCCTCGCTCCTATGGTTACTCTCTACGTTCCCGCTTGTTCGGCCAAAGAGTAAAGGGAGCACCTCTGTGATTGTTACGACCGGGTCATCCAGACACGTACCTTAGACGGGCAAAACCAAAAGCTAGCTATCGGTCGGCTATGACAAAAACACCTTATACGGCCCTGGTTGCTATTTTTGTTGTTTGGGTCTCTTATTCCCAAAGGACAATTAGTCGCGTACTACAAGTATGTGGATTCCTATCTACGCTCTTCGTAGAACCCCGGTGAAAGGTATCGCTAGAGGTAGTATTTTCATCGGAAGATGTTTCTTATGCTACGCCATAATATAACATATCTTTTTGTGTGCTTTCTGTCAATTTGCACCACATGGCCGGATTGCCTGGTTCCTCAAATACAAGTTTGCTCTTTGGCGAAGGAATAATAAGAAGGAACACTCCCGAGATCTTCGCACGGGAGGGAGAAGCCGATGGCCGGTTAAGAAGAAGTTTACAACATGGATTGTTTTACATGTATATATATGTAAATTACATATGCGGCTGCTGATCGAGATCATCTATTACTATGTTGAGGGGGCAGTTTGCTTGCGAGAGACGGGCGGCTGGCATCACCTGGTCATATACCAGGCGGAGTGGCACTTCTTTTCCATCCGATCCCACAGGACCAACCCGCGCCATATGCTCGGGGTTAAGTCCGGTGAAACAGGTCTTGACCATTGCCCACACCTCCCGTGCTCCTTCACGGCAGGCCAAAGTCTTCCATAGCTCGAACCTATCTCAAGCCCCCTAAACCGATCCACAACTGTGGCTAGCCCTTCAGGTGGCTGTTCGGTGGGCCATAATGCCTTCACCATCCCTTTCATCGCTTTTTGCACACGCTTGTGGAGAGAGGTCAGCTCCTTCAGCAGGCCCCCTTGGTACGATTCGATCTCCTCTTCAGGATGTCCGGTCAGGAGACCTGCACACAAGATAACAAGCACGATTGCTATCATTCTCTACATCAGAAATACTTACTGATAGCGGAATTGTATTTACCGAATACACCCCTCCGAAGCTTGTGATTCTCTTCTTGAGCTTGGGACAATTGAGTCTTTAAACTCTTTATTTCTTCGGCCTATTTTTGTATAACAAGACAACCGGCTTGCTACTGGAATTCTGCATACCTTTGTGAATCCCGAGCTTCTTCCAGCTGCCTTTCCATATGTCCTATTGATGCGGCTGCTACACAGAATCCATATGTCAGGCACGACAATTTGAAAAGATTAGTAGTAAAAACATACTCACCATGGGACTCCCGCATGAAGTTCTTCACTTGTGCTAGTTCGGCCTTCACGGACTGCACTTTCGTGCGACTCTCCTCGAGGGCCTTCGCCAATTGCTCAGACTGTTTCTTTGAGGCCTAAGTAAGTAGTCAAACAGTGTGGAGATCCTTAATTCGTTTTTTCTACATCAAATTAAGGCTCGGGGCTACTAGGCTTACACAAGTATGCTGATTCTACAAAATCCGACCTCTTACCTGAATGTTGGTTGTTATCAGCTTCATAGCTTCACCGAATCCAGCTCGGGCAGCCCCGACATGTGCATCTGCCGAGCGTAGGGCACCAAACTCCTGGTCGGAGAAAATTGGGTGCCGCATGGCCTCCCATCGGTGCGGATGATGCATCGCACTCTCCACTTCCGATTTGGTGACGGATACTCCGTCACCAAATTCGGCGGGCGCCGGACCAGCCATGGGGGCTTCCGTAGCGGAAGCCACATGGGTCGTGGCCCGGGAACTTCGGGCGTCTCCTGACATCCGGGCAGCCCCCTCGGTAGGTGAAGATTGGGTGTTTCACCTAGGTAAAAAACGAGCGGCTATGAGATTCTGCTAAGTACAATGATAAAGCGGATATCCGAACAATGTACCTTCAGGATGTGCGGACGGGTGGATTCGTCCCCATGTCCGGCTCCTTTGCAGGGTCCCGACCGGCCTCTGACTCGCCCATGGCTTTGGCTGCTGGCGCATGGCGTGCTGATCGGCAGCGCTTGGGGGCCGGGACCAGCACATCCGAGGCGTTCTTGGTAGCAGGCCTCCCGCGGGAGGATCTTTTCTTCTTACCCGCAGATGGAATGGAGAATGACTCGGGCTAATCGACTATGATTGCCACCGGGGTCTGGACGATGCTGTCCTGGTAGTAGACCCCGTTTTCGAAGTCAAGAAGTCGATCCGGGTCCTCGTTGAAGCTCGGATCATTGTCACGTGAATGATTCTCGGACTGAGGAGCCGGACAGTTAACTGTCTTGACGAAGCTCATCCATTCCTATTCATGCCAAGGCCTCGGTCAAATATAGTGCGGAATGAAGCCCCGAACTATTTCATGATTAAAAGAGGAAGGTTTACCTGTTTGATGGGATTGTGGGCCGAATACCCCTCCTTGGTTGACCGCTGGATGAAGTATTCTTGCTCTCCTTTGTACGGGTCGGCAAGTGCGGCGGCCAGTGTTGTTGGATTGGCAGGACCTAGTTTTCGGGAACGCGTGGTGTCGCTTGTCCTGTTGTATCGCCATAAGGGGTGCACCCTTTGTTGGAGGGGCTGCACGCACCGGGAGATAGCGGCGGCCATGACGTCGATCATGGTCAGCCGGTGACGGGCAAGCATCCTCACTTGCGCGGCAAGGTGTTGCACTTCGGCGCTCTGCTCCTGAGATGAGCTCTTGGGTCGCCAGTTGTACCTCTTCTTCGGGAGGAGGTCGGAGTATTCAGGCAGACCTATCCGAGTTGGCTCGAACAGAGGGACGTCTTCAATATAGAACCACTCTGAAGTCCATTCTTCGGATTTCCTTAGTGTGCCAGCTGAATACCCCATTCCTGCTATGCGGCATCCTTCAGCTCCGCCGACCTCTAAGATGGCCTTGTCCCGAGTTCGGGGGACGAGGTAGAAGTATTCCCTCCACAGATCGAAATGAGCTTCGCACCCTAAGAACATCTCGTAGAGGGCGACAAAGACTGAGATGTGTAGGATCGACCCTGTGGTGATATGGTGGAGTTGAATCCCGTAGAACTCCAGTAACCCCCTCGAGAATGGGAGGATTGGAAACCCAAGGCCCCGGAGGAGGAAGGGGACGAAGCAAACGCGCTCCCCCTTGTTTGGATTAGTGAAGCGCTCGTCGAAAACCTTGTCACCATAGGAGAGCAGACCTGCACGGGTTGCCGCCAGATCTGATGACGGGAGATATCCCTGGGTCTCCAGATTACAGAGCCGCAGAAGTGCAATAGAGCAGCTGGACCAGTTGCCTGGGCGTTGGCCGTAAGGGCGCGCTGAGGAGCTAGGAGCGTTAGCCATGTTTTGCGTGGAGCTTCCGCTAGGAGTTTCTGACGAGAGGGAGGAATAAGATGTGGTTTGAACCACAATTTTGTTTGATTAAATGGGTTTGGTGCCTCCGTTGCGGAGGGGTAGGATTGTAAAAATCACTAGCCACTCACCTCCCCATGACGCATGAAAGTCGAGGAACTTGTGCAGTTATTATAATGGCTCGCGCCCGCGACGCTTGGGATCTTACCGAAGACTGGTCGGATGCTGAAGAGAGAAGGATGAGGGACTCACCTTGCAAGCCGAAGACGATGATGTGAAGGAATCAGCTGCATATATATTGGCATTGAAGGCCAGTCCGGGGGCTACTAAGGGAGTCCTAGATTAGGGGGTCCTCGGATAGCCGACCCATTGTTCATGGGCCGGACTGAATGGGTCGCAAGGTAGGCATTGGAGGATCGAGGACCACCTGCGCAAGGACGGAAGCTTCGTGGAGTCAAGACGTGTTCTCCAAGTTATTAGTTGTAGTTAAGCAAGTTATCTCTTCGGCATATAATCGACCATGTGTAAGCCAAGGACACCCTCGGCATCTATATAAGCCGGAGGGTTTTAGGGCATAGGGCCAGGATAACTCATCTAGGGTTAGACATACGATCTCGAGGTAGATCAACTCTGTATTCCCATATACCATCAATACAATCAAGCAGGACATAGGGTATTACCTCCATTGGAGGGCCCGAACCTGGGTAAACTCGTGTCCCCTTCGTCTCTTGTTACCGTCGATCCTAGTCTCACAATTCGGGACGCCCTACCCGAGATCCGCCGGTTTTGACACCAACATTTACATTTGTGTAAGGATAGATTTCTTGATTTTTGCAAGTCAAAGCTACTGCCACGTGCTGATGGTCCTTTTAAGGTGTTAGTGAAAATAAATGATAATGCATATAAACCTGAGCTACCTGCAGAGTTTGAAGTTAGTCCCACTTTTAGCATTGCAGATTCGAAGCCTTATTTGGGTGAGGAAGATGAGCTTTCGTCGAGGACGACTTCATTTCAGGAAGGGGAGGATGATAAGGACTTCCCTACTAATGTTACACCCACATCCCCATCAGCTACACACACTGGACCAATTACTAGAGCCCGTGCACGCCACCCTAAATTATCAAGTACTTTCGTTTCATGGAAATCCTTCTAATATTCATGAACATATGATGCTGCCAAAATTAGATACTTTTATTTTACTAATGAATGAAGGACCTAGCACGGACAATAAGGATGACCATTGGAGCGGGATCAAGCATGGAGGAGAAGGTGCACACACGGGAAAGAACAATGGAGCTTCCAATGGTGATTTTCGCACTTTGAAGCCTCCATAAGTAGAGATTGAAGGCTTGGACGAAATATACAAGATGGCACTTCATTAATTTCGTCCATATCCTATTATAGGTGCTGCGTTACCTTATTTTTGGTCCAGGCCCATATAATGTTGAAATACTACTTTATAGGCTTTTTTTAGAGTCCGTGTGTATGGGCAAACGGAGTTAGTGTTGGTTTCAGACCCCTCCTCCAAGGGGCCACGAAATCCCCCTCTATTCTCCCATATATACAGCCCTTAGGGCGTTCTTTTAGACTTGGGTTTTGTTTAGATTACAAGTTCGCCATAGGTGCTAACTTCATGTTCTTCGTTTGTGTTCCACGACCAGACAAAGGCGTCACAGAACCCCACTTCATCAATAAAGTTTTTCTCTTATATTCGCAATATCCAGATTGCGATCTCAGTTTCTTGCTTGTTCTTCATTTGCATGCAGGAAACAGACCCTCGTGGTCAGGTTGATCGTGCTCCGGCGTGGTCAATAACCTCTTGGAGTTGGTTTAGCGATTGCTAAGGCGTGACGTCCTCACACGTTCGTAGTCGGATCATCAAAGTCTACTCCATCAAGACAATAGCCACCATCTCATCGAAATACAGGGAAAATTTCACCTCTATCACAATTACTAGAGTCCGCGCATGCTAGTTGAATTACCAGGTACTTTTGTTTCTTAGAAATCCTTCTAATGTTCAAGAACATATGATGCTGCCTAAATTAGATACTTTTGTTTTACTTATGAATGAAGGACCTAGCATGGACAAGAAGGATGGCCGTTGGAGCAGGATCAAGCATGAAGGAGAAGGTGCGCACGTAGGAAAGAACAATGGCGTGTCCGATGGTGATTTTAGCACTTTGAATCCACCATAAGGAGAGCATGAAGGCTTGGAAGAAATATACAAGATGCCACTTCATAAATTTTGCCCATAGGCTATTATAGGTGCTACGTCACCTTATTTTTTGGCCAGGCCCATGCAATTTCAAGATACCACTTTAGAGGGTGTTTTTATTGTTCGTGTGTGTGGGGAAATGGAGTTAGGGTCAGTTTCGGACCCCTCCTCCAAGGTTTCATGAAATTCCTCCTCTATTCCCCCATATATACAACCCTTAGGGCATCGTTTAGACTTGGGTTTTGTTTACATTAAAAGTTTTCCATAGTTGCAACTTTGCGTCCTTCGTTTGTGTTCCACGACCAGACCAAGACATCACATAACCCCACTTTCATAAATAAAGCTTTCCTCTTATATTAGCAATATCCAGATTGCAATTTCAGTTTCTTGCTTGTTCTTCATTTGCTTGCAAGAAATAGACCCTCTTGGTCAGGTTGATCATGCTCCAACATGGTCAATAACCTCTCGGAGTTGGTTTAGCAGTTGCTAAGGTGCGAAGTTCTTGCACATTCGTAGCCGGATCGTCAAAGTCTACTCTGCCAAAAAACTATAGCCACCATCTCATCGAAAGACAGCGACAACTTCGCCTCTATCAAGTGGTATCAGATTTCCAGGTTGCTCGGTGAGATTTTACCAATTTTTCGTAGTTAGATTGCATATGTTCTTCATACCTATAGTCCACGAAAAAGCCACAAAAAATAGGGTTAGATCTTCATATCTGAACCAATCTGAGCCTTTGCAATTTTCTGTTCGGTGTTTGCTTTGTTGAATTTGTGGTTGCATTGTCGTGTCAAATTGCTGGTCTTAGAGTCTAGTATTTTAGAGTTTCGAGTTCTGTTCATAGTTGTCACGCCGTTGTCGCATCATCTTCATCACTGTCATATACCACCACCACACCAGATACATCACCGTTGCCATATACCACAACCACACCAGATACATCACCGCTGCCATATACCACCACATATCTGCCATCTTGCCAATCTTTGTCCACCGCCATCACAGATTCACCACCAATCTGTGTTCCACCACCCATCCATACATCCGCCACTAGTCCGAGTTCCATCAGATTCGTATCCACCACCAATCCTAGTCCGAGTCCATCCCATATTTGGTTTAGATCCGAGTTCCTCTTGTTTTCAGGTTCGTGTTTCCTTGCTGATACGTCCATTTTGCATCATGCTTTTATATTGATATTTATTGCATTATGGGATGTTATTACACATTATGGTACAATACTTATGCCTCTTCTCTCTTATTTTACAAGGTTTACATGAAGAGGGAGAATGCCGGCAACTGGAATTCTAGACTCGAAAAGGGAGCAAATATGAGAGACATATTCTGCACAACTCCAAAAGTCCTGAAAAGTTACGGAGAATTATTTTTTAGTATCTAAAAAATACCGGGCGAAATAAATACCAGAGGGGACCTACCAGGAGGTCACAAGCCTGGGGGGCGCGCCCTACCCCCTAGATGCGCCCCTGTGGCTTGTGGGCCCCCTGGCAGCCCTCCGATGCCCATGTTCTGCTATATGAAGGGTTTTGACCTGAAAAAATCATAAGAGAGCTTTCTGGATGAAGCGCCACCATCTTGAGGCGGAACTTGGGCAAAACCAATCTAAGGCTCCAGCGGAGCTGTTCTGCCAGGGAAACTTCCCTCCCAGAGGGGGAAATCGAAGCCATCGTCATCACCAACGATCGTCTCATCGAGAGTGGGTCAATCTCCGTCAACATCTTCACCAGAACCATCTCCTTTACAAACCCTAGTTCATCTCTTGTATCCAGTCTTTGTTTCAAAACCTTAGATTGGTACCTGGGGGTTGCTAGTAGTGTTGATTACTCCTTGTAGTTGATGCTAGTTGGTTTACTTGGTGGAAGATCATATGTTCAGATCCTTAATGATAATTAATGATCCTCTGATTCTGAACATAAATATGCTTTGTGAGTAGTTACATTTGTTCCTGAGGACATGGGATAAGTCTTGTTATAAGTAATCATGTGAATTTGGTATCCGTTCGATATTTTGATGAGTTGTATGTTGTCTCTCCTCTATTGGTGTTATGTGAACGTCGACTACATGACACTTCACCATTATTTGGGCCTAGGGGAAGGCATTAGGAAGTAATAAGTCGATGATGGGTTGCTAGAGTGACAGAAGCTTAAACCCTAGTTTATGTGTTGCTTCGTAAGGGGTTGATTTGGATCCATATGTTTCCTGCTATGGTTTGATTTGTCGTAATTCTTCTTTCGTAGTTGTGGATGCTTGAGAGAGAGGTTAATCATAAGTGGGAGGCTTGTACAAGTAAGGGAAAAACCAAAGCACCGGTCCACCCACATATCAAATTATTAAAGTAACGAACACGAATCATATAAGCATGATGAAAACTAGCTTGACAGAAATTCCAATGTGTCCTCGAGAGCGCTTTGCTTTAAATAAGAGTTTGTCCAGGCTTGTCATTTGCTACAAAAAGGACTGGTCCACCTTGCTACATCCTTGCTACATTTATTACTTGCCACCCGTTACGAATTATCTTATCACCAAACTATCTGTTACCGATAATTTCAGTCCTTGCAGAGAATACATTACTGAAAACCGCTTGTCATTTCCTTCTGCTCCTCGTTGGGTTCTCTTACTTATGAAAGGACTATTATAGATCCCCTATAACTGTGGGTCATCAAGACTCTTTTCTGGCGCCGTTGCCGGGGAATGAAGCGCCTTTGGTGAGTAGATTTTGGTAAGGAAAAAATGTATATAGTATGCTAAAATTTACTGTCACTTGTTACTATGGAAAATAATCCTTTGAGGGACAATTGGATTGGTAGTGACATGATCAAGCTTAGCGTCTTGTAAATTATCCCGAGGATTTCTATATAGGGATATATGTGAGTTAGTTATAGTATACACATGAGATTTTTAGCATAGTCCTTCCCTCAAGCCCTGCAGATATGAGCAGCATGTGTAGTATTGGAGTTAATTTATATGAGATGATACCTTCGAGGATATGGGGTGATTTTGTTTGGAGTAACAGGCGGTACTGTTGGCATCTAATAGTTGTGCTCGGGATAAGGTGCTAGGCGTTCACTCACATCCTAAGCTCCTTGAACCCCGAAGCTTAACCAGACCATGGCACAGTCGGGGTATGACCATAGGACTTGACTCTAAGTCATCGACTATAGCCGATACTCCACTCCGACCTCTGCCAGGCATGTTCATATGGAAGATGGCCACTAGGACCTGTATTAGGTTGGACCGCAAACCCTTCACACCAGCGACCATCTCGAGCGAATGCCCGCTCCTCACACCTATCCCATGAGCAATGTGCTTATGTGACACCTAAGGAAATAGATTGTTGTCCTCCGAGATGACATATTTATTTACCCAATAAGAGGAGGAACACCTTAGTCCTGTTTGGATTAGCCCCAGGGACACTAACTACCATGCCTCTCAAGTATAAGGTCTCACCTTGAAGGTGTTGGGATCCACGAAGCACCCTCCCTACAGAAGAAGACTTTCTTGCCCAAGCAAGATGAAAGACCACTGCGACTACGAAGCCACGACAATGATGAAGAACAAGCAAAAGGAATAAACCTATGCTCCTCTGCCGGCTACATCAACTAGACTATATCAAGAAGCACCGGCGTCCAAGCATGATGAAGCCCTTGCACAGCAAGAGGGTTGAAGAACCCCTTGTCATGACTGGTCATCCATCAGTTCCTGACTAAGAAGGAACCGAGGAGCTGATAACACCCCTTACTCCACCACCTTGATGGTGTACGTTGAGCATGACGTCCCCGCTCCCTCCAGATGCCCGGAATGGAGTGGAACGGGTGTTATGACCTCAATGCTAGCCTCTTTTTGGTCCAATCAGGGACGTGAACCTGACTCGATCATGGTATACCCCTGTCAAAGATAGTTCACCCCTCTTGCCAAGCCTCAGACCCTGGGGATTGGATGGCTGGTCTATACTTTTGGGTAGCCAGCTCATCTAGGACCCCCCTCAGAACCTTCCCATATAGTAGAACCTGTTTTGGCACAAAGTCTCTAAGCTCAGTCTTAGGGACGAGACTTAGCGCAGACTTTGCCACGGAGAGACGAGTAGACCAAACACTCAAGGACCCTCTAGAAACACGCGTCCATGACGATGAAGAGAAACGACCAAGGAAGAATGAAGAACCTACCTGGGAAACTTACTCAAGCATAAGATCTCGATGAGAAGCCCACGATGACGCACCTCAACACTCTCAAGGATGGAGACGACCTACGACTGAAGACCTCCTGCTTTAAGAAAGACAAGGACTTCCCCATCAACGAGGAGCTACACCAAGACTCAACCCTTCTATTCTAACGCGAGACATCTAGATGTCACTAACCAATGAGAGAAGTCCCATGACCAGCACACAAACACACTACTTGGCCACATATTCCGACCTTGGAATACACACGCAAGCCAGGCCCTTGCCAAAACCCTGTTCACCTTGAGATGAAGTCAACAATGCACTCAAAGACATATCATCAAGCATTTCAAGACCCAGAAGGACCACCATGCTGGAGAAAAAGCCAAATGGTAACGTGAAGACTACCTCACCTCTATATTTCCACGTCCTTCCCACGCCTAGCCTAGGAATCTCGGGGATGAGATTCTTGTAAGGGGGGTTGGTCTGTCACACCCTATGATTTGCCTCATGACTAAGTTGTCATGATTCAAAAATCAGAGCCAATTAAAACTTTTGTGTGCTTGTTGTGCTTGACTTGATTGCTGATTGTCTGATTTCTTGCTAGTGCTCTGTATTCACAAGATCCCTCCTACTCTCAAAACTATTTTCCTTGATCCCCACTCTTGTCCAATGATCATGCCATGTGAATAGGACTTAATTATATTTTTACAAAATATTATTTTGGCCAAAAAGTTTGTATTCAAATTAGGTTTGCAAAACCCTCTGAGTTGAGATTTGCACTGCAAGTCCCCAAATTGGGTGGATCCTTCCCCCCCCCCTCTATTTGGAACCTACTATATATAAATTCCCAAACCACAAAATATTATTTTGAAAGGCTATTTTCATATTTTATTCAAAGGTTTTTTCTTAAGGCCAGAAATGATCTTTTATAGGGGGGAAATTATTTAAATGTTTTAAAAATATTTGGGAAAATTTAGGGAAGCTCAATGGACATATATTGTCCATATATAAGAGTTTCAAGGCATGGCCATGTTCAAAGTATTGGACAAAACCCTTCAAAACCAATTCTGCCTATTTCAAGCATTTGAAATGTTTCTATAGGAAATATTCTCAAATAAATCCAGGAAAATTCTAGCATGTCACATATAATATATGTGATCCTCTTGCCAAGTTTAATCTCAATCCCAATTATTTTGGTTCACCAAAATATCCTAAAACCATTCTTGTCCGGAGCCAAATTTGATCAACTTTGCATTGTGAAGTATCTCCTATTGAGCTCAAACTTTGTGGACATGATATAATCCTCCAATAATGCATCCAAACCAAATGGTGCATCAAGGAGAACAGATTGACTTGTCCAAATCCCCTCAAATCAATTTCTGTTGATTTCAAGAATTTGGTAATATTACATTGCGAAGTTTCCCCTTTGGGCCCCAAACTTTTTATGTGTGTTTTAATCCCTAAAATATGTCACCACATCAAGTGGTGCATCAAGGGGAATATAATTGCATGATTATATCTATAGAAGTCCATTTCTATCCATTTCTAGGGTTTACCAAGTTTACATTGGCTACATTCTTTAGATAATCTCGAACTTGGTAATCAGCCCTACTTTTGACCACAATTTGGTCCTGTTAAATATTAAGGCAAGTAGAATTCATTTGCCTAGCCAAAACACCATCAAACACCTTCTGCAGCAATTTTGTGATCAATGATTGGAGCACCATATGAGTTATCCTTCACCCCCAATTTTTACCACAACCCCTTGTAGTTACCCTGCACCCTAGTAAAGTTTTCATGGTCATTGCTCAAAGGTTGATGTGGTAAAAAAACATTTACCCCCCTGGACAGCAAGATTCCACCTCTCTCTCCATTTCCTCTCTAGTCTATTGTATCCCCAGGGCATCCAAGGCCAGTAGGGCTTAGTCTAAACCATCCTAGATACCCTAAACACAAGTGGCCACACCCTACATGCCAAAGACATGCCTTGGCATGCAAGGCTCGCGCTCTGGAGCACGCTACAGTGCACCCACGCACTGTACTTGCCCAATCAGAGGCACCCGACAGCCTTGGGCGACGAGGTCGTGTCCCCTGAGGTCTCTTTGACGTCCTCAGCATGCCGGATGGTCGGGCCCCTCCTCCCTTGCCCTCCTCTGGGCCCTATAGAGCTCGCCCGAGCCCCTCCGAGAGCTCGGTCCATGGTGGACCTTGGCTCGTCCATATAAGGCCTCCCCATGCCCCTCTCAATCTCCCTCACTTTGCCTCTCTCACGTGGACCGCCCGGACCTTCCCAATACTCCTCCTGAGCTCTCCTTCTCCTCTGGCTAGCGACCCCCGCCATGGCCACCGCTCGGGTTTGAGTCCCCCTCGTGCCTCTCCTCTCCCTTGGACCTCACCAGGCCGCCTCCCAGTGCTACTGCTCCCCCCCTCCGCTCTCCTTTCCTCCCTTCCGGTGGCCAGAGCTTTGTCTCGGCGGCCGCCTGTCGCCGGACTCCGCCCCGGCCAAGGCCGGCCTCCATGGCGCCCCCCGGCGAGAATGGGGCACGCAGGCGGATGCGGGGCTCCATACCGAGCCCTCCGATGGTCGGGGCGTCACGGACGGTGGCCGGAGCCACCAGAACGGCACCGGTGGGCGCTCGGTCATGCCTCCCCCGCTCTCCCCTGTTCGGGCGGGAGGAGGGGATGACCCTGACCGGTGGGCCCCATGCATCAGCGAGCCAGGCGCCGGGCCAAGGCGTTTATGTGGAAGCGCCCCTGCTGGTTTCCACTTCCCTGCGGCGAAGGCGCCTTTCGCCAGGGCGCCTTCGACGTCGCCCGCCCCTCCTGCCATGCCGGGTTGCTGGGCCGGCCCACTCGCTATTCAGCGCCCTGCGCGCAAGATAGCCTTGGGTATGATCCTTTTTCCCTGTTTTATTCATTTTTATCAGATCTTGTTTAATTCCTATTTTAATCATATGAGCTCCAAATTTAGTGATTCAAATTTCTACAAATTCCTAAAATCTTGAACTATCCAAATATGTGCATTGCACATTTTCCTGCAAACTTTTGTGTAGGATTCAAATTCAAATTTGAATTTGAACTCTTAATACCCCTCTTGTAAAAATCCCTAGAGTATTCATTATAGCTCCAAATGGAGTGATTCAAGTTCCTAGGTGTATCTAAATTCATGCACTTAGTAGTGATCATTTTTCCATACGCTTATTCTGCCATGTCAGTTATTGGGCCATTTATTCATATGTGACCCACTTTGAAAATCCATAGGAATATCATGCCAACTCCAAAACCAGTGAGACCACTTTCTATTTGTTTCTAAAATCATGCCCTATTTATTGGGTGCCTCAACTCCTCTTTATGAAAATATTTTATGTTGACATCTTGAAGGATCATCATTTCCATCATTCCCACCATTCAAAACGCCCCCTTGACCCACATCCACCAAAACCTCCTTGGTTATTTTTCTCATGACCAAAGGAGACCTAGAAAAGTAAAACTCCTATTTATAGAGCACATCTATTTCTCTCCTTGTTGTGTTGCTTATTGTGGTTGTTTACGGACGGTAGTTGACGAGAGATACGGAGTGCTCGGAGTTGGAAGAGAAGCATCTGAAGACCTTGAAGATGTTGCTAAGCCAGGCAAGCAGCCCTTTGACCATGATAAGAAACCATTTTTGTTGCATGCCATATAGAACTTTACTTTCATCATATTTTACCATGTGGAGTAGTGACCCCCTTCGGTGGGTTGTTTCCGACATTCTTACCATTGACACTTGCATTGTGCATGACCCTACCACCATATGAGGGTTATGCGGGTGGGTGTAGTTAGGATGCTAATAGATGCTACGCAAGTAGGATGGGGTTTATGCATGTTGATGGAAAGGAGAGAAATGATTTCAAAGACTTTTTCAAAACCCCGTCGGGTGCCACTAATGCCCGAGGGAGATGTGATGAGATGGGTGACCACTTGAGAAAGAAGTGGTGTGCCGGGACAAGAGAGTGATGTGGTTTTCGAAAACGGATTGGTGTAAGTTGCGACCGTTACTCCAACCTTACATGCGCAACCACGGTACCCCTTATGGGACGGGGCTTTGTTGATTACCTTGGTGGGTACTGGAATGGAACCCGCATTACTAGTGGCGGGAGTGGCGTGGTCACTCTCGATACAGGGTCGTACCGGTATGTACGATCATGCGCTGTCTTCATAGGCACCAGGCACACCGTTGGTCCCCTCATGGATGGCACGATTAGAGCGAGGCTCGTGTGGTGTACATCATGAGGACTGGGTACCAATCGATTGGACTCTTTGTTTAGTTTCGCTGGGGGAAAGGCATTGTTCGGGTTCTTACCTCGAGTATGTTATATACCGCGAGTCGTGGACGACACGGAAGTTCCCCGAGTCTTGTGTGTAAAGTGTGCAAACCTCTGCAGAGTGTAAAACTATTCAAATAGCCATGTCCACGGTCAAGGACAGTTGGATGATCGCTCTTGTGCTACGTTCAAGTGTTTTCACAAACTGATGTGTGTGGGTGTGTTGGAGACAAAGTTGGTACTTGAGCTAAGTCCGATGACTAGCGTGGAAAGTGATCTAAGTCCGATGACTTAGTATGATGAATGAACACGAGGTGTTCAACCCCCAGCTTATGATGATATCGGTAATTTGTTCAAATGGATACCTGCTAGTTGTTGATGCATGCTCACTAGATACTTGATCATGTCATTGCATACAAAATTAGCTTTCTGCAAATTTCCCTACTTTGTGCTATATCAGGCATCACTGTTACCTTGTTCCACAACTTGGGTTGCTTGCGAGTACAATCAAAGTACTCATTGGCTTGCTACTGTTTATTTTATTGGCCATGCATGAAAGATCAAGTTTTGATGAAGGTTACCTTGGTGATGGATGTGCGAGCTAGGACGCTTCCCAGTCGGAATGCCTGTAGGGTTAAGGCAGATGGCATGGGTTCATGTTATCGTTGAAGATTTCCGCTGCAATCACTTGAAGACTTGGCCATGAAGGCCATATTTGAGTAATTCGGTATGTAATGGATGTAAGACTCTTGTTATTCAGTTTTTGTGTGTTTAGTGAGCATTGATCTCTAGGATCACTGTCGACATACACTCAGTGATCACGACTTATGAGTCGGGGTCCCCACAGAACTCGACAAATGTAATGGTCAGGTATAAACCTTAAGTTTGATTGTGTTAAATCCTTTATAGACACCGATGCTTTTCGTGAATTTAGCACTAAATATGGACCTGACTCTGAGATAGTAGCTTCTTTCTATGAATCATTTGCTACTCATGTTCATCTCCCTAAGGAGTAGTGGTTTAAATATCATCCTCCCATTGAAATGAAAGTAGTTGAACCTATTAAAGTTGAAGATGAAACTATTACTTATAATGTTGATCCTGTTATTCATGCTGCTTACATTGAGAAACCACCTTTCCTTGTTAGAATAGAGGAACATGCTAAAGCTTCAACTGTGGTTTGTAAGAGTTGTATTAGAACACCTACACACCCTGAAAAAATTAAAGTTGAACCTAGTGTTGCTATGGCTAAAGATCTCATGGTTAATAATATTGATGGGCATGTTATTCATTTCTATGATGACGCTACTAGAATTGCTAGACCGGATACTAAAGATAAACATAGACCTATAGTTGGCGTGCTTGTTGTTTCTGCTAAAATAGGAGATCATTGTTATCATGGCATATGTGATGTGGGTGCTAGTGTGAGTGCAATTCCCTTTACCTTATATCAAGAAATGATGAATGATATTGCACCAGCTGAATTAGAAGAAATTGATGTTACCATTAAGCTTTCTAATAGAGATACTATAGCACCAACTGGGATTGTTAGAGATGTTGAAGTCTTGTGTGGGAAAATAAAATATCCTGCTAATTTTCTTGTTCTTGGTTCCCCGCAAGATGATTTTTGTCCCATTATACTTGGCAGGCCTTTCTTGAATACTGTTAATGCTAAGATAGATTATGAGAAAGAAACTGTTACTGTGAGTTTTGGGGATGTGTCCTATGAGTTTAATTTCTCTAAATTTCGTAAACAACCCCATGATAAAGAATTGCCTACTAAGGATGAAATTATTGGTCTTGTTTCTATTGTTGTGCCTCCTACTCATCCCTTTGAACAATATTTGCTAGACCATGAAAACGATATGCATATGAATGAAAGGAATGAAATAGATATGATTTTGTTTAATCAACATCCTATTTTGAAACACAACTTGCATGTTTAAATACTAGGGGATCCTCCTCCACCCAAGGGTGATCCCATGTTTGAGCTTAAACAATTACCGGATACTCTAAAATATGCTTATCTTGATGAAAAGAAGATATATCCTGTTATTATTAGTGCCAACCTTTCAGAGCATGAAGAAAATAGATTATTGAAAACTCTGAAGAAGCACACCGTGCTGCTATTGGATATACTCTTGATGATCTTAAGGGCATTAGTCCCACTCTATGTCAGCATAAAATTAATATGGAACCTGATGCTAAACCAGTTGTTGATCACCAACGACAGTTAAAACCTAAAATGAAAGAAGTGGTAAGAAATGAAATATTAAAGCTTCTGGAGGCATGTATAATTTATCCTATTGCTGATAGTAGATGGGTTAGTCTTGTTCATTGTGTCCCTAAGAAGGGAGGTATTACTGTTGTTCCTAGTGATAAAAATGAATTGACCCCGCAAATAATTGTTAAAGGGTATAGAATGGTAATTGATTTTAGGAAATTAAATAAAGCTACTAGGAAAGATCATTACCCTCTACCTTTTATTGATCAAATGCTAGAAACACTATCTAAACACACACACACACAGTTCTTTCTAGATGGTTATTCTGGTTTCTCTCAAATACGCGTGTCAAAAGAGGATCAAGAAAAGACAACTTTTACTTGCCCTTTCGGTAACTTTGCTTATAGACGTATGCATTTTGGTTTATGCAATGCACCTACTACCTTTCAAAGATGTATGACTACTATATTCTCTGACTTTTGTGAAAAGATTGTTGAGGTTTTCATGGATGATTTCTCCGTTTACGGAACTTCTTTTGATGATTGCTTGAGCAACCTTGATCGAGTTTTGCAGAGATGTGAAGAAACTAATATTGTCTTGAATTAGGAGAGGTGCCACTATATGGTTAATGAGGGCATTGTCTTGGGACACAAAATCTCTGAAAGAGGTATTGAGGTGAATAAAGCTAAAGTAGATGCTATTGAAAAAATGTCGTGTCCCACGGATATTAGAGGTATAAGAAGTTTCCTTGGTCATGTTGGTTTCTATAGGAGATTTATTAAAGACTTCTCTAAAATTTATTGGCGTCTCACCAATATCTTGCAAAAAGATGTTCATTTTATTTTTGATGATGATTGTGTAGAAGCATTTGAAATTCTTAAGAGAGCCTTGATTTCTACACCTGTTGTTCAACCACCTGATTGGAACCTACCCTTTGAAATTATGTGTGATGCTAGCGATTATGCCGTTGGTGCTGTTCTAGGACAAAGAGTTGATAACAAATTAAATGTTATCCATTATGCTAGTAAAACTCTAGACAGTGCTCAAAGAAACTATGCTACCACTAAAAAGGAATTTTTAGCGGTTTTGTTTGCTTGTGACAAGTTTAGACCTTATATTGTTGATTCCAAAGTAACTATTCACACTGATCATGCTGCTATTCAATATCTTATGGAAAAGAAAGATGCTAAACCAAGACTTATTAGATGGGTTCTTTTGCTACAAGAATTTGATTTGCATATTATTGATAGAAAGGGTGTTGAGAACCCCGTAGCAGATAACTTGTCTAGGTTAGAGAATGTTCTTGATGACCAACTACCTATTGATGATAGCTTTCCTGATGAACAATTAGCTGTTATAAATGCTTCGCGTAATGCTCCATGGTACGCTGATTATGCTAATTACATTGTTGCTAAATTTATACTGCCTAGTTTCACATACCAACAAAAGGAAAGGTTCTTCTATGATTTAAGACATTACTTTTGGGGATGATCCACACCTTTATAAAGAAGGGGTAGATGGTGTTATTAGACATTGTGTACCCGAGTATGGACAGGAATAGATCCTACACAAGTGTCATTCTGAGGCCTACGAAGACACCACGCTAGAGATAGAACTGCACACAAGGTATTACAATCTGGTTTTTATTGGCCTACTCTCTTCAAGGATGCTCGTAAGTTTGTTTTGTCTTGTGATGAATGTCAAAGAATTGGTAATATTAGTAGACGTCAGGAAATGCCTATGAATTACTCACTCGTTATTGAACCTTTTGATGTTTGGGGTTTTGATTATATGGGACCTTTTCCAATGTCCAATGGGTATACTCATATTCCAGTTGTTGTTGATTATGTTACTAAGTGGGTAGAAGCTATTCGAACTAGTAGTGCTGATCATAACACTTCAATTAAAATGCTTACAGAAGTTATTTTCCCTAGATTTGGAGTCCCTAGATATTTAATGACGGATGGTGGTTCACACTTTATCCATGGTGCTTTCCGTAAATTGCTTGATAAGTATGATGTTAATCATAGAATCTCCATATCATCCCCAGTCTAGTGGTCAAGTAGAATTAAGCAATAGAGAAACTAAATTGATCTTGCAAAAGACTTGATACGTCTCCATCATATCTACTTTTCCAAACTCTTTTGCCCTTGTTTCAGACTCTAATTTTCATGATTTGAATGGAACTAACCCGGATTGGCGTTGTTTTCAGCAGAATTGCCTTGGTGTTATTTTTGTGCAGAAATGAAAGTTCTCGGATTGACCTGAAAATTTACGGAGAATATTTTTGGAATTAATAAAAAATACCGGCAAGAGAATCAACCGGAGGGCAGTACCCATTGGCCACAAGCCAGGGCGCGGCCATCCCTTGGCCGCGCCTAGGTGGCTTGTGGGCCCCCTGGAGCTCCACTGACCTCAACTCCAACTCCATATATTCACATCTATGAAGAAACAAATCAGAGAGAAGAGTTCATTGTGTTTCATGATACAGAGCCACCGCCACCTCTTGTTCTTCCTCGGGAGGCCAGATCTGGAGTCCGTTTTGGGATTCAGAGAGGGGAAATCGATGTCATCGTCATCACCAACCATCCTTCATCACCAATTCCATGATGCTCTTAGCCGATCGTGAGTAATTCTATTGTAGTCTTGCTAGACGGTGATGGGTTAGATGAGATTTACCATGTAATCAAGTTAGTTATGTTAGGGTTTGATCCCTAGTTCCACTATGTTCTGAGATTGATGTTGCTATGACTTTGCTATGCTTAATGCTTGTCACTAGGGCCCGAGTGCCATGATTTCAGATTTGAACCTATTATGTTTTCATGAATATATATATGTGTGTTCTTGATCCTATCTTTCAAGTTGTATACACCTATTATGACTTATGATCCACATCCCCAAGGGTGACAATAACTGGGATTCTTTCAGGTGATTACCGTAGTTTGAGGAGTTCATGTATTCACTATGTGCTAATGCTTTGGTCCGGTTCTCTATTAAAAGGAGGCCTTAATATCCCTTAGTTTCCATTAGGACCCCGTTGGCACAGGAGGGTAGGACAAAAGATGTCATGCAAGTTCTTTTCCACAAGCACGTATGACTATATATGGAATACATGCCTATATTACATTGATGAATTGGAGCTAGTTCTATGTCACCCTATGTTGTAACTGTTGCATGATGAATGCCATCCGACATAATTATCCATCACTGATCCATTGCCTATGAGCTTTTCACATATTGATCCTTGGTAAGTTACTTTTTTGTTACTACTGTTACAATCACTACAAAACTGCTACTATCACTTTTGCCATCGTTACCGTTACTTCCATACTACTTTGCTACTAAATACTTTGCTACAGATATTAAGTATTCCAGGTGTGGTTGAATTGACAACTCATCTGCTAATACTCGAGAATATTCTTTGGCTCCCCTTGTGTCGAATCAATAAATTTGGGTTGAATACTCTACCCTCGAAAACTGTTGCGATCCCCTATACTTGTGGGTTATCAAGACCTTTTTCTGGCGCCGTTGCCGGGGAGCATAACTCTATTCTCCAAGTCACTTGGGATTTATAACTGTTGATCACTATGAAGAATCTGAAAGACCCAAAAACCAAGATCTATCCCTCTACTACGAGGGGATGTAAGGAACTGCCATCTAGCTCTGCACTTGATTCACCTTCTGTTATGTGTAAATTTGCAACACCACCACCTGCTATTGATTCTGATATGTCGCAAGTAATTGATGATGCCAATTCTGCTATGCATGATGCTTATGGTGATACTTTGCTTGATAATACTGTGCCACTGGGTGAATTTCTTGATGAACAAATTGCTAGATTCAATGCTAAAACTAATGATACTTCTGAAACTGATGAAATTATTGAACTGAACGCTATGAGACACCTGCTAGACCTATCTCTCCTAGATATGAATTGCCTAATATACCTAAGGATTATGTTATGGAAGGAGAGGTGGCTAGGGACTTCCTTGCTTGTAAGGGTAGAGATGATCTTAAGAAATTGCTATGCAAGTGGAAGGAAAAATCTCTAAATGCTAGAATGCAATATGATCCTAAGTTTGCTACTTCACTTATCTTTGTTGCTGATAAAGATTATGAATTTTCTGTCGATCCTGAGTTAATTACTTTGGTTGAATCTGATCCTTTCCATGGTTATGAATCTAAAACTATTGTGGCACATCTTACTAAATTGAATGATATAGCCACTCTATTTACTCATGAGGAAAAAATCGTTATTACTATATTCTTAAGTTGTTTCCTTTATCATTAAAGGGTGATGCTAAGATATGGTTTAATTCTCTTTCTCCTGATTGTGTGCGTAGTTCCCAGGATATGATATATTACTTCTTTGAAAAATATTTTCCTACCCATAAGAAACAAGCTACCTTGCAAGAAATATTCAACTTCGTGCAAATTAAAGAAGAGAGTCTCCCACAAGCTTGGGGGAGGATTCCCCAATTACTTAATGCTTTGTGTGATCATCCTCTCAAGAAAAATGAAATACTTGATATATTTTATAATGGACTAACCGATGCTTCTAGGGACCACCTAGATAGTTGTGTTGGTTGTGTTTTCAAGGAACAAACTGTTGAACAAGCTGAACTACTATTGAATAATATATTGAGCAATGATAATGATTGGACCATTCCTGAAGCACCTCCAAAGCCCACTCCAAAGAAAAGAGGTATTCTATTTCTTAGTCCTAAAGATATGCAAGAGGCAAAGAAATCTATGAAAGAAAAAGGTATTAAAGTTGAAGATGTTAAGAATCTACCACCTATTGAGGAAATACATGGTCTTGATAACCCAACATAGGTATTAGAGGTAAACTCTCTCTGTAGATTTCATGAAGGTGATATTCCTTATAATAAGTCTGCTAGCCAATGCTTGGACGAGTTTGATAACTTTGTTGTTAAGCAAGAAAATTTCAATGCTTATGTTACTAGACAATTGAAACATAATGCTTACATGCTTGGTCACTTAAGTGATTATATGAGTAGAACTATTAATGATCTTAAGCTTATTAGTAAACATGCTTCCATGGTAACTACTCAAGTAGAACAAGTACTTAAGGCACAAAATAATTTGCTTAATGAGATGAATAGTAAGAACAATGATCATTATGTTAGAGTTGTGACTAGAGGTGGTAAAACCACTCAGGAACCTTTGTATCCTGAGGGCCATCCTAAGAGAGTTGAGCAAGATTCTCAGGGAATTAATACTCATACACTTAGTCATAAAAGGAAAAAGAATGATGATAGGACCTTGCATGCTGCTAGTGAACCTGTTATAGATACACCTGAAAACCCAAATGATATTTCTATTTCTGATGCTGAGACACAATCTGGTGATGAACATGAGCCTAGTGATAATATTAGTGATGATGTTCATGTTGATGTTCAACCTAGTAATGATAAGGATGTGGAGATTGAACCTGCTGTTGATCTTGATAACCCACAACCTAAGAATAAAAGATATGAAAAAAGAGACTTTGTTGCTAGGAAGCATGGTAAAGAAAGAGAACCATGGGTTTAGAAACCCATCCCCTTTCCTCCTAAACCATACAAGAAAAAGGATGATGAGGACTTTGAGCATTTTGTTGAAATGCTTAGACCTATCTTTTTGCGTATGTGCTTGACTGATATTCTGAAAATGTCTCCTTATACTAAGTATATGAAAGATATTGTGCCAAATAAAAGAAAGATACCTTAAGCCAATATTTCCACCATGCTTGCTAATTATACCTTTAAGGGTGGAATACCAAAGAAACTAGGAGATCTAGGAATACCAACTATACCATGCTCTATTAAGAGAAATTATGTTAAAACTGCTTTATGTGACCTTGGAGTCGGTGTTAGTGTTATGCCTTTATCTTTGTATCGTAGACTTGATTTGAATAAGTTGACACCTACTAAAATATCTTTGCATATGGCTGATAAATCGACTGCTTTACCCATCGGTATTTGTGAGGATGTGCCTGTCGTACTTGCAAATGTTACTATCCTAACAAACTTTGTTATTCTTGATATTCCCGAGGATGACAGTATGTCGATCATCCTTGCTAGACCCTTTTTGAATATTGCAGGGGATGTTATTGATTGCAACAAGGGCAATGTCACTTTTCATGATAATGGTAATGAAAATACGGTACACTTTTCGAAGAAACAAACTCGAGTTCATAGTATCAACTCCATTGAAAAAAAAATCAACGATTATTATTGGAGATTTTGAATTCCCTCTCCCTACTGTCAAGAATAGATATGATATACTTATTGTTGGGGACATGCATATCCCCATTGAGGTAACCTAGTGCTATTCGAAAATTCTTCGGTCCCATGTCATTCGAAAAAAGTTTGTCAATAAGACTTGATCAACCTTATTGATGGATTCTTTTTGATGAGCATGAGATGTATGAATTTATAAGGCATAACCTTCTGTACCCAACTTTTACTTTCTGTTGCTTAGATTAGACATAGTAAAAATGCTATTATTTTTCTGTTTTGTGAGTTTTCCATGCAATAAAAAAATGACCTAAAAATAAAAGTCCTCCAAATGCCCTGAAAATGTAGTATGATTTTTTCTAGAATATTTAAGAATTTCTGGCATTGAGCACATATCAAGGGGCTGCACCAGTGAGCCACAAGCTCATAGGGTGCGGCCACCCCGTGGCCGTGCCCAGGTGGCATGTGGGTCCCATGTAGGCCCCCCTCACCTATTCCAGCAACCATCCACTTCGTCTTCCTCCAGAAAAAATCCCACCAATGCTCAAACATGTGTCTAGCTCATTTTGCTGCCATTTTCGATCTCCTTGTGCAAAGCTCCAATCGCAAAACTGTTTTAGAGGATTGATCTTCAGTATGTGACTCCTCCAATGGTCCAATTAGTTTTTGTTCTAGTGCTATATATATTGCAATTTTTTGCTGCTGTGTTGACCTTGTTCTTGAGCTTGCATGTCAAATTTGTATCG
Organism: Hordeum marinum; assembly: GCA_022496015.1. Classification (NCBI taxonomy): domain Eukaryota; kingdom Viridiplantae; phylum Streptophyta; class Magnoliopsida; order Poales; family Poaceae; genus Hordeum; species Hordeum marinum. The sequence goes on from CM039676.1 coordinate 177,135,428, forward strand.
GCCCAAGTAGTTTTGATGCATGATATAGCCTCTAGGCACTTGTGTGAGTAGTTGTTAAGAGTTTTTGTTGAGTTTTGTTAACCTTTATTTTGAGTCAAAAAAAATTCAAAAAAAATTCAGAGAAAGAAATGATGAGGAGATTGTTAAGAGTCTCTTCAAGCTGGGGCTCTAAAGAATATGAAAATGAGAGAATTCAGGCATCACCGACTTCCTCAATGATAAGTGTGACCAGTACCTCTTACTCACTAATATCTTTGTGCAAAACTTTCACTTTTACCCTAGGAAGGATCCTCCCATAGTAGAGTTTTACTTGTATGACGTGCCTAAGAAAATGACGCCTATGATTTTTGCAATGTTTGCAAAATACCTTATGAGGGCAGCATCAGTGAACCACGTCCTAGAGACATGGAGGACTTTATTTCCGCAACCACTATGGGGGAAGAGAGAGGGGTGTCAAAGGCAAGAGCAACTAGTTTACATTTTCCTGTTATACGCTATTATCCATTATTTGCAGGGAGATCTTTAGTTGGTCATGGGGAGAGTGGAGGCCTTAGTGCTCCTGACCTGGCCATTCCGCACCACGCTTTACTTGATGATAGAACTTTTAGTTTGGGTGCTATGGTGGCCCAACAGTTAAACTTAAACCATTTGAAGGGCACCATATTCAGAGGCATTTATGCATCTCGTCTAGCCAAACACTTTGAGATACCCATTAGGCTTGACGAGAAAGAGGAAATGCCGCTACCTACAAGATATTTAGACTATGACAGTATGGTAACACATGATTTTATTAGGAAGAATAATGATAGGAGGCTACTTTACAACTTAGTGTTTAGTCAAGGTACTTGTGAGAATATTACTCTGCCTGCTTCTTCTTTGTTTGATATTCATTCAGGCAGGTACACTATTGTGCCCGGGGACATCTATAGATATTGGGGTCTGTCGCAACCCCCAGCACCTGAGCCGACACCAGCCCTTGATCCGTATCAGGATCCAGTTTTTAAGTGGGAGCCAGAAGAGCTCGCCAACCAGTGGAACCCTCAGGACCCTTCGGAGTATCCAGGAGATGGTTATTTTTAGCCATGGCCCTAGACCAACTTAGGCCAAAAGCCTAAGCTTGGGGGAGTACGTATTTCTCACCGACATTACATTCATGTTCACACACTCATCTTAGTAGTTGGTGCTCATAATTTTTCATTGTACCATCCATAGTAGTTTATTTCTTATTTCCGATTTCTTCTTGTTTGCTTAATTAACCTTGAGAAAATCCAAAAAGATATTAGTTATAGCTTTACCTTCTAGTCTGTTTAGTTGTAGCATTAAAAGAAAACCCCAAAATATTTGTTGTTCTTCTTTTGCTTGTTGGGAGCTTTCCCGTGTAAATAGTTTTTCTCGTTCTTGTTTGAAATTTCTTTCTTTGGGTCGTAAGGAGAAGACCACAATGAAAAGGATGAGTGGTTCTCATATGCATTATTATTTATCTATTAGAGAGACCATTTTACCTTGCCTTCTCCTTTGACTTATTGTTTGCAGATTCCAGCTTAGTACAATGCACGTGCACTTTTATTATTATTCACACCATTCGGTCGTCCAAGTGAAAGGCAATAATTACGATATATGATGAAGAGATTGAGATGGAGAAAACCGGTATGAACTCGGCCTATTTTTCCTTTATAAATATGATTAGCTCATCGTTCTGAATTCACCTCATTATGGATGAAACATATTTGCAATGAAAATTAGAGATTATAGTTACTCATGCATGCTTAATTAGCTAAGAGTGGATAAGGCTTTGTCTTGAGTGCCAACATGCATATTAAAATGGTTGTGATGTAGTATGATAGGATGGTATTCTTGATACGTCTCCAACGTATCTATAATTTATGAAGTAGTCATGCCATGTTTACAATAATTCTATATGGTTTTGGTATGATTTTATTAGAACTAACCCGGACTGACGCTATTTTCAGTAAAACTACCATGGTGTCATTTTTGTGCAAAAATAAAAGTTCTCGGAATGGGATAAAAATTTACGGAGAATATTTTTGGAAAATATAAAAAATACTTGAGCGAAAAGATACAGGAGAAGAGTCCCGAGGGAGTCACAAGCCTGCCAGGCGAGGCCACCCCCCTGGTCGCGCATAACGAGCTTGTGACCTCCTCGGGAACCTTCTGGGCATGGGACCAATGTCAAATACTCCTATAAATACCCAAACCTCCGAACAGAAACCTAGAACAGGAGTTCCGTTGCCGTAAGCCTCCAAAGCCAGAAAAACCAGTCAGGAGCCTGTTCTGGCACCCTTTCGAAGGGGGAAACCATCACCGAAGGCCATCTTCATCATCCCGACGGTCTCCATGACAATGAGAGAGTAATTCACCCTCGGGGCTGAGGGTATGCACCAATAGCAATGTGTTTGATCTCTCTCTCTCTCTTGTCTTCTTGAGATGACACGATCTTGATGTACCGCGAGCTTTATTGATATAGATGAGTCGTATGGAGTTTTCCCCTCTCTATCTTCTTGTGATGAATTGAGTTTTGCCTTGAAGTTTTCTTATCGGGTTGAGTCTTTATGGATTTGAGAACACTTGATATATGTTTTGCGATGCGATATCCGTGGTGACAATGGGATGTTCTATTGATCCACTTGATGTATGTTTTGGTGATCAACTTGCGGGTTTCGTGACCTTGGGAATCTATGCATAGGGGTTGGCACATGTTTTCGTCTTGAATCTCCAGTAGAAACTTTGGGGCACTCTTTGAAGTTCTTTGTGTTGGATTGAACATGATGAATCTAAAATTGTGTGATTCATATCGTATAATCAAGCCCAGGGGTACTTGTGGTGACATTGGAGTATCTAGGTGAGGGATCACTAGAAGAGTGTCTAAAGGGGGTGAATAGACTACTAGCATGAAATTAAAAGCTAACCTTTTCCCAAGTTAATTGGTTGGCATATTTTAACAGTTTTAGCAAGACTAGCAAGTCTATATACCCTACACATGCATGTCAACAAATATAGCAGCGAAAAGTAAAGACATTGCACATGAAGTAAAGAGTTTAGATATGGAGATCAAACGCAATTGGAGACACAAGGATTTTTCCCGTGGTTCCGATAGGTGGTGCTATCGTACGTCCACGTTTATGGAGTCTTCAACCCATGGAGGGTAACGGTCGTGAGAGTCTATGGAGAGATCCACCCATAAGGGTCCACGAAGTAGCAACCTTGACTATTCCATAACGGCTTCCATCCACGAAGGACTAGCCTTGCTATGGGTAGATCTTCATGAAGTAGGCGATCTCCTTGCCCTTAAAAACTTTTTGGTTCACTCCACAACACGAAGTAGGAGGCTCCCAAGCGACACCTAACCAATCTAGGAGGCACCACCCTCCAAAAGGCAATAGGCTTGGTAATGTCCATGAACTCCTTGCTCTTGTGCTTCAAGATGATAGACTCCTCAACACACAATCACTCTCTCATGGATATGGCTTGGTAGAAGAGATGTGATTGGTGGAAAGCAACTTCGGGAGGCTAGAAATCAAGATCCATATGATTGGAGTGGAAGATCTTGACCTCAACACAAGGCTAGGTGGTTCTCTCTCAGAAAACTGATAGGATAGGTATGGAATAGTCCTGAGTGCTTCTCTATCGAGTCGGTGGTGGTGGAGGGGTATATATAGGCATATCCAAAAATCCAACCATTACACACAATAAGTCAGACTCGGTGACACCGATACAGGAATCTCGGTTGCACAGATAAGGTGACCAACGGTCAGAATGCTCAATCTCGGTGACGCTGATTCGACAATCTCAGAAGGACCGAAACTGTGAACTTGCGTAATAGAAAGTTGGCAGCCCAACTCGGTGGCACCGAATGCAGTATCGGCTGCACCAAAAAACTAGGGTTTGGCTGAGTCTGTCTAGGGTTTGGAATCGGTGGCTCCAAATGTACAATGTTGGTTGCACCGATTTTGAGTGTTTGGCTTTGGATAGACTTTGGTGGGAGAGTTTGTGGGTGTCTTTGGTGACTATGACTTGTGCACATATGAGCATTTTGTTCACCAACAAAACCTTACCCCCTTTTAATAGTATTGGCTTCCCTATGGACTCAAAGTGATTTCTCACAAATATAAAATGTAGAGTCCTCTTGCTTGAAGCTTTGCCAACCTATTTCCTTGCATCTTGGGGAATTACACAATCCCTTTGCCAACCCAACTCTCCATGGACTATTATCTGAAACACACTAGATAAAAGTATCAGTCCAAGAGACAATGTATGTTGTCATGAATTATCAAAATCACCAAGGGAGCATGTTGTGCTTTCAGTCTCCCCCTTTTTGGTAATTGATGATAACATACAATCAAACCTTCAAATACATATAGGTGTGGATATAATAAAGACTTTGAGAGACACATGACTCAGATTTGCTCCCCCTAAATCTGTGTTGTCCTTTTAAAGGATAGTTGCTTTGGAATGCATGGACACATATATGGATGAAGGGATATAAGGACTCATGTGTATCTTGGCTATATGCATCAAAATATTTATGAATGAGATGTATCCTCGTTCAATACTTCACTCTTGCAAACAATATGTGCAAGAAGTAGGAGATCATCTTGATCAAAGATGTGATGCATATACTTACCTTGAGTTCTTGATCATTCTAGTAGTAGAAACACACTTGAGAAAACAATGTTAGGAAACACAAGAGTATTCTACTAATATAATGACAATAGAACTCAAAAATAAACACTATAGCTTGGTACTTTTAGATATGGAGAACATACAGAAAATAGTAATCCTTAAGATTAATATGTCTCCCTCTTTGGCATTAATCCTTTAGAGCTTCCTCCCCTTAGATATGAAAGTAGTAGTTCATCCTCTCCCCCTGAATCTTAGCATGTAGATATTGGGATTGGATAGAGTGAGAAAAGTCTAACCTGAGAAATCAAATAAAATAAATATATATTTCTCCAAATCATATTTTTCTCCCCCTACATTGGTATTCTCCCCTTGTTTATATAGGTATAAACTTTCGATATTCTCCTCTCCCCCTAAATCATATCTCCCCCTTTGCATAAGCATGTATCTCTCCCTTTAGCATGAAGCTTTGTTATTCTCCCCCTTTGGCATTAATTTCCAAAAGGTTCAAAGTTAGGAGTAGGTATAGGGATCATTGACAAGGAAGGGATCCTCGAGAACAAGGGCCATTGAAAGTGGGATTCATAGAAAAGAACTGAGTGAATCATTGGAGGTAACTTCTCTCCCTGGTAAGTGTTGTTATTCTCCTCCTTCGAGCTAGGGATCCTTGAATAAATAATTTCTCCTAAGTCTTGCTTGTTATTCTCCCCCTAATTTTTTTATGAAGGGATCATCAAAGTAACAGAACAAGGAAAAATAAGATAAGAAAAACAAATCAGTGACTCCAAGACAGATAGATCGGTGGTACCGAGATTTTGTAGTGCAGCTTGTCTGCTATTTCAGTAGAACCGAATATCTGAGTCGACGACTCTAAGGCTAAAACAGAAAGAAAATAATAAGAGACCAAGCTTCTGTTTTCAAAGAGTCAAAAGAAAATATTTCTAAAAGAAAAGTGAAGGGCATCATCTATAAAAGATTTGAGTGGTTACTAGAGATCATGCAAATAGAGAACAAACCAAACAAGATTCTTAACTTAGTGATGGGCGGTGACTAGGTCACCTATATTAGAGTATATTGACTTAGGAGCCAAGCAATAATACTTGATCATAGGTCATACTCTACGTTAAGATCAAAATGGGGTTATCATTTTTCGATTAAGCATTTTAATGTCTTCATATCACTTGAGTTGCTTTAGCTCATGACTTGGAGTGAAGCCTTTTCAAGGATATGAGAGCATACCTTCGAGTGATTCAAATGGCTTGCCTTGGCACATGTTCATGCATGTATTTGAAACAAAATCAACATTGCCTCCACGATATTTATGTTCATGGTGATTTATATCCTACTCATGCTTGCATTCAATGTTGGTTAATCTCAATGCATGTTGATGACTGTTATTGCTCTCTAGTTGGTCGCTTCCCAGTCTTTTGCTAGCCCTCTTTGTACTAAGCGAGAATACTGCTAGTGCATCCAATTCCTCAAACCCAAAGTTGTTCCATCTGAGTCCACCATACCTAACTATATTCGGTATTTACCTGCCATTCCAAGTAAATTTGCATGTGCCAAACTCTAAACCTTCAAATAATATTCTATTTTTTATGCCCCAATCTCTCATGTAGCGACTGGGGGCGGTCAGTATCTTCCATGCTAGGTGGGTTATTCTCACGATATGTGTTGATTCACTATCATTCACGAGAAAGTGGCTGGTATTCGGGATGCCCAGTTCCATGCTCAATATCATATCAAAATATAGAAACAAAACTCCCCCATGACTGTGTTTGTATGGATGGTACCCATGGATTCGGCTAGTCATGGAGTGTGTTTGATTGGTGGAGGGGGAGTAAAAAAATTATCATTTTGTTTGGGAACCGCCTATAATATATCTAGCATGGAAGATGATGAGATCTCTTGGTTGTTATGCTGGCAATGAAAGTATACCGCTCAAATTATTTTTCATCCATGTTCTAAAAGCTCGAGCTCTAGCACCTCTGCAAATCAATGTTTCCCTCTGTGAAGGGCCTATCTATTTTACTTTACTATTGAGTCATCCTCATCTTATAAAAAGCACCAGATAGAAAGCACCACCATCATTTGTATGCTTTGATATTAATTGATATTGAGTATGAGTGTGACTGGATCTCTTTTACCATGAATTACAATGTCCAGTCTGTCCTTGTTCTTCATGGGTGCTCTGCATTTATGTTTTGCGGTCTCATAAAGGGCTAGCGAGATACCATTATATCATATTGTATCATGATTGTTTTGATAAAAGTGTTGTCATCCGAAAGTTATTATTGTCGCTTGCTAGTTGATTATGCCATTCATATGAGTAAACATGAGACCTAAATATTATTGTGAACGTGGTTAGTCTATAATCTTTGCTAAAAATCTGAACATCGGTTAGACATATTTACGAAAACAAGATCAAACAGAGTTTGTAAAAGTTTTTCTTTGTCACTTTCAGTTTGTCAACTGAGTTGCTTGAGGACAAGCAATGGGTTAAGCTTGGGGGAGTTGATATGTCTCCATCGTATCTACTTTTCCAAACTCTTTTGCCCTTGTTTTGGACTCTAATTTGCATGATTTGAATGGAACTAACCCAGACTGGCATTGTTTTCAGCAGAATTGCCTTAGTGTTATTTTTTGCAGAAATAAAAGTTCTCGATTGACTTGAAAATTTATGGAGAATATTTTTGGAATTAATAAAAAATACTGGCGAAAGAATGAACCAGAGGGGGGCACCCATTGGCCACAAGCCAGGGGCACGACCACCCCCTGGCCACGCCTAGGTGGCTTGTGGGTCCCCTGGAGCTCCATCGACCTCAATTCCAACTCCATATATTCACATATGTGGAGAAAAAAATCAGAGAGAAGAGTTCATTGCGTTTCACGATACGGATCCGCCGTCACCTCATGTTCTTCCTTGGGAGGCCAGATCTGGAGTCCGTATTAGGCTCCGGAGAGGGGAAATTGACGCCATCATCATCACCAGCCATCCTTCATCACCAATTCCATTATGCTCTCTGCCGTTTGTGAATAATTCCATCGTAGGCTTCCTGGACGGTGATGGGTCGGATGAGATTTACCATGTAATCGAGTTAGTTTTGTTAGGGTTTGATCCCTAGTATCCACTATGTTCTGGGATTGATTTTTCTATGAGTTTAATGCTTATTATGTTTTCATAGTATCGTAGGCTTAATGCTTGTCACTAGGGCCTGAGTGCCATGATTTCAGATCTGAACTTATTATGTTTTCATAAATATATGTGTGTTCTTGATCCTATCTTGCAAGTTGTAGACACCTATTACGAGTTATGATTCGCATCCCCCAGGGTGGCAATAACTGGGATTCTTTCCGGTGATTATCGTAGTTTGGGGAGTTCATGTATTCACTAAGTGCTAATGCTTTGGTCTGGTTCTCTATTAAAAGGAGGCCTTAATATCCCTTAGTTTCCATTAGGACCACGCTGCCACGGGAGGGTAGGACAAAAGGTGGCATGCAAATTCTTTTCCATAAGCACGTATGATTATATATGGAATACATGCCTACATTACATTGATGAATTGGAGCTAGTTCTGTGTCACCCTATGTTATAACCGTTGCATGATGAATGCCATCCGACATAATTATCCATCACCGATCCATTGCCTACGAGATTTTCACATATTTATACTTGCTAAGTTGCTTTTCCGTTGCTACTTTTACAATCACTACAAAACTACTACTGTCACTTTTGCCATCGTTACCGTTACTTCCATACTACTTTGCTACTAAATAATTTGTTGTAGATATTAAGTCTTTCAGGTGTGGATGAATTGACAACTCAGCTGCTAATACTCGAGAATATTCTTTGGCTCCCCTTGTGTCAAATCAGTAAATTTGGGTTGAATACTCTACCCTCGAAAACTGTTGCGATCCCCTATACTTGTGGGTTATCAAGACTATTAATAGATCTAGAAAGAATTGGTCTAAGAAACTTGATGACGCATTATGGGCTTATAGAACTGTTTACAAAGACCCTATGGGTATGTCTCTATTTAAAATGGTTTATGGTAAAGCTTGTCACTTACCTCTTGAACTAGAACATAAAGCTTACTGGGCAATTAAAGAGCTCAACTGTGATTTTAAACTTGCTGGTGAGAAGAGGTTATTTGACATTAGCTCACTTGATGAATGGAGAACCCATGCCTATGAGAATGCCAAGTTGTTTAAATAAAAGGTTAAGAGATGGCATGATAAACGGATACAAAAGCGTGAACTCAATGTAGGTGACCATGTCTTGCTATACAATTCTCGTTTAAGATTTTTTGTAGGAAAACTTTTCTCTAAATGGGAAGGGCCTTACATTGTCGAGGAAGTATATCATTTCGGTGCCATCAAGATCAACAACACCGAAGGTGGTAAACGAGCAAAGAATCAAACATTGTATCTCAAGTACCCCCATAAATGTTGAAACCAATATTATCAATACCATAACTCTGGAGGAGTACATTAGGGAGACCCACCAGAACGTTTCAGACTCCGAAAATGAATAGGTATGTGGTACAGTAAGCAAACCGACTCCAAAACTTTTCCAATAGCATTTTTTCTCCATTTTCGAATATTTAATAAATTAGGAAAATTTAAAGTAGTTCGAAAAGTGCACGAGGAGGCAACAAGCCAGGAGGGCGCGCCCTACCCCCTGGGCGTGCCCCTGTGGCTTGTGGCCACCCCGTGCACCCTCCGGACTCCGTTCCTTGTGGTACACTCCTTTAGGTCGGTAAAAATTCATTATATAATCTCCCGAAGGTTTTAACCATCGTACCACAGAAAAATCCTTTGTTCTCGTTTGCTGTTGTTTTTCCGGACAGATCTGAAAATATGTCGTCCCAAGAGTCTGATGGGGAGAGCTATGTATCGCATTATCTTGCCAATCCCAAGCTCTATGGGGACCTAGATCCTTATGGATTTTTCTTGGAGGAGGAACAAGAAGGCAAGTATGGGGAAGAAAGCTCGGATGAAGAAGAGATCCCTCTGCCTCAACCAGGAGATATGCACGTGGAGTTCGGGAAATCAAGCCTCACAAACACAAGGAGGAAACCCAAGGTTCTATTTATCCCTTCTCATTTTTTGCAGGAGAGCAAGCAAGAATTATGTCAAAGGATATTGAAGCTCGAGCAAGAAGTTGCCAATCTGAGGGAACATAATTTTATGCTTAAGAGGAAACTGAACAAGCTTAAAGATCCCACTCCAACATCACCACCTCAAAAGAAAGACAACTAAACACATGGGTATGGGTACTCCCCTTGGCTTGTGCCAAGCATGGGGGAGGTGCCCCGATATCGTATCACCATCACATATTTTACTTTTATAGTTTTTCCTAGTTTGATCCTTTTGGTTATATCTTTATCTAGTAGAATAAAGTTTTTAGTATGATCTAGCTTTGAGTTTTGCTTTATGTTCCCCATATGTAAGCGAGTTCGAGAGTTATATACTAACAAGTAGTTTTGAGTTGAGGGCTTTGTTTGCTATGATGATCTTGAGAAAAAGAAACAAAATAAGTATAGAATAAAAGCAAAGAGTATATATGATGATCTTATGGGTAGTGATAACTTCACATATAAGAAGTATGTCGATTGAAATTTGTTGAGAGTTGACAAACATAGCGATTGGTCATTGTTGCAATTAAAAGGAAGTAATAAAGAAGGAGAGGTTCACATATAAATATATTATCTTGGACATCTTTTATGATTGTGAGCACTCATTAAAATATTATATGCTAAGAAGTTGATGTTAGACAAGGAAGACAACACAATGGGTTATCTTTGCTTATTTCCGAATAGAAGTTATATGGTTATAGATCCTTTAACATGTGACGCTTGCTTCCACCCCATATCAGCCAAAACTTCCGCACCAAGTAGAGATACTGCATGTGCATCCAAACACCCTCAACCTAGTTTTGCCATGAGAGTCCACCATAACTACCTATGGATTGAGTACGACCCTTCAAGTAAGTTGTCATCGGTGCAAAAAGCAATAAAAATTGCTCCTAAATATGTATGATCTTTTATTGTAAGACAAAATAAGCGTTCTACAAACTTTTGAAGGTAAAGAAATAAAAGCAATGGACTGCATAATAAAGGTTGCTATCACAAAGGGCAATACAACGTGACGTTTCTTTGCGTTAAGGGTTTGCACATCCAAATACAAAAAGTACATGAAAACCTCTGCTTCCCTCTGAGAAGGGCCTATCTATTACTGTTACTTTCTAGTACTTACCTTTATGCAAGATTCATGGTGATCTTCATCACTTCCTATATTTTGCCTTTCTCTCTTGGAAAGCGTCATGTGTTGGGGAATGATATAGACACATATATCCACTCGGATGTGTGTGATCATGAGTTATTTTTGTTGACATTACCCTTGAGGTAAATAGTTGGGAGGCAAAACTATAAGCCACTATTTTTCTCTATGTCCAATTGAAGCTTTGTCCTCATGAGTACCGCGTGAGTGTTAGCAAGTATGAGAGACTAAAAAATGATTGAGTATGTGGATTTGCTTTACAAGCTCTTATATTGACTCTTTCTGATGTTATGATAAATTGCAATTGCTTCGATGACTGAGAGCATATTTTGTTGGTTCTCAATAGAGTTCTTGGTTCATACTTTACCTTGTGAATGAATTGTTACTCTAGTATAAGAAATTATATATCAATAAGTATTGATGTTCTTAAGATGATCATGCTACTCTCGCGTCTGTATTTTATTTTATCGACACCTCTATCTCTAAACTTGGGACATATTTATCAATCTCAACTTTCGCTTGAGCACAAGCGAGGTCTAAGCTTGGAAGAGTTGATACCTCCATTTTACACCATGCTTTTATATTGATATTTACTGCATTATGGGCTTTTATTACACATTATTATACAATACTTATGCATTTTCTCTCTTATTTTACAAGGTTTACATGAATAGGGAGAATGCTGACAGCTGGGATTCTGGACTTAAAAATGGAGCAAATATGAGAGACCTATTCTGCACAACTCCAAAATTCCTGAAAAGTTAAGGAGAATTATTTTGTAATATATAAAAAATTCTAGGCAAAAGAAATACCAAAGGGGACCCACTAGGAGGTCACAAGCCTAGGGGTGCGCCCTACCCCCCTAGCCGTGCCCCTATGGCTTATGGGCCCCCTGACAGTGTCATGTCCAAGATGCAATCCTATCCTTATTTTGGCACGAGGGTCTCAATGGAGATAGAAGCGCATCTCGTCGTCTTGCAAGAATGGATATCATTACAAGTACATTTACAAAAAAGATGAGTATATTGAATTGGCTCACATTTGCCACAAGCTACAAGAAGATCACATCAATAGAACAACATATTCAAACATCATACAGAAGAGCAGGGTCCGACTACGAACGAAAAGAAACAACAAAATGACATCCATCCTTGCTATCCCAGGCTGCCGCCTAGAACCCATCCTAGATCAATGAAGAAGAAGAATAACTCCAGATCAAACAAGCATTACCTGTACCTGCAACTGTTGTTGTAGTAATCTGTGAGCCACAGGGACTCAGCAATCTCATTTCCAAGGGTATCAAAACTATTAAAGCTTAATGGGTGAGGTATGGTTAAGTGGCGAGGCTGCAGCAAGCGACTAAACATTTATTTGAGTGGCTAACTTACGAATACAGAAAGTAGACTATGGTGGTCCACGCATAACGGACGTGAACTAGTAATGATCACTAACTGATCCTGAACACCTACTTACGTCAAACATAACCTCATCGTGTTCTCTCTCGGATAAGGACTCGCGAGAAGAGACAGTCACGGTTACGCACGTAGTTGGTGTATTTTATTTGAGTTTACTTCAAGTTTACTATGACCGGATGTTAAACAAAATATCCAAATTTGCCACATAACCGCGGACACGGCTTTCCGAAAGATTTAACCCTGCAGGGATGCTTCATCTCGTCCATCACAAATTAACCACACGTCGCGAGAATAACCTCGACCACGGATCTCGTGATCTTCATAGGCAATTCCACATGAAGACCACACCTCGAGATAGCCCGAAGTAAAACGAAATTCCTCACGCAAGACGTTCGAGAAAGGTAAAACAAATCCAGTAAGGCCGCCCGGCAGGCCAGATCCCAATAGGAGCCGTGCGTATCTCTGTCTTGGGGCACTACCATATGAGCAGTACGTACAATGGCCTGATAGAAATCCCTCGAGTTGCCCCAAGATGGCCCGCAAGTGGTTCTGGTATGACCAACATTCATGAGGAGCACTGGCCCAAGGGTTGATTAATGATCCGTGGGTATCGGCGGGTCCCTATGCAATTTTATTTGTTATTAGGCAAATGTAGTACCAATGTTGGGCCTTCCCAGACAAGTTTTATCCCAAAACAAAAATTAAGAGGGTCCCCATAACAACCCCGAGCATATTAGGAGCGCTCAATTATGAAACATAACACCGGTTCACAAGTAACTAGGGGCGACAAAAGTGGAACAAAACACCGAGCAAAAGAGCAAGGCTTCCACCTTTTACCAAGTATATATGTGAATTAACTTAAATAGCAATAATATTGTGATAACAAAAGAATGTTCGTGTTGTCACATGGAAGCAATTGCACCGGCAACTAAAGACGCTATAAGAAAGGCTGAGCAAGCAATAACATAGCCAAACAAAGGTTTTGTTGGGATGTGGAGGGGTTAGAGGCTTTCATGGCAATGTTGGGAGGCTTGTCAAACAAGTGGTAGTTAATGTAACATAGCGATAGAAAACGAGACATCTAGCATGACACTGATAGTAGTGGTATCCAGGAAAATGTGTCATCTTGCCTGAGATCCCGCTCGGAAGAAGAACAAATCCATGAAGAAGACGAGCCAACGTACTCGAACGAATCCTCACACTCCAAACGCTTTCGAAACTCTATCAGGAAGGAACAACCCGAAAACAACAATCAACATATGATACACCACAACATATGCATGACATGATGCACAAACAAATATGATGCGTGTCCGGTTTAAATATGCATGGCATGGCAATGCTAAATCACATCAAACAACTACTACACATTAAAGAGAAGCTCAATATGCAACGAATTGCATATTGACGAAACTCCACGACCGATTTATTTAGTTCACTCCCGTTTAGGTACTCATCAATATAAAAGTTGTTTAACATGGAAAATGATGAAGCATACATAACTATATCATCTATGCATTTTAAATGAGGCCGGAAGCAACACATAGCATTTCCGAAACGTCCCCATAAGCATAATATGAATTTGGTGCAGATCTGTCCTAACACATTTCCGAAACGTCCCCATAAGCATAATATGAAAATAAAGTGTGGCATGAAATTCTACACATTTTTTGTCAAGTTACATATATAAAACATTTGCATCGAAGTCACGAATCAAAAGTTATTAAACAATTCATTTTAACATGGCATAACGCAAATTACATGAAAACAACAACTGTAAATATTTTCACATGTGTGAAAGTTGAATATTGTGAAACCACATGAAAATCTAAGCATTTTTCATATATTAAACATTTCATTTCGATGCATGGTTAATTATTTATTAGCAACTTAAAACGGGCCCTTTTCTGAAATTATGCGTGCACTGGGTTATTAGCAAAATCACATATCTAGAAAAAAAACGTCTATGGACCGAATGCAGCGCACTGGTCAAGCCCAACCACAAATTTGTCCCCAAACGGTTGTGCACGTTTGGAAAAAAATGCCATGCAGAGGCAAAAATATTGGGCTCACTCGGATTTGATCCCAGGACCTCATGCTCCAAAATATTGGGCTCACTGGGATTTGATCCCAGGAACTCATGCTCCTGGTTCGCTCGGGTGACCAGCTCGCCTAGTGGGTTGCTCATGTTGAAACTTACTGCCAACTCTACATAACAACTAATACCAGAGCGGATCTAGGAAAAACAGAAGCCTTCCGGCCATGGCTCTAAGCTCCTCACCAGCGACATATGGGACGGTGGCGACGATCTCGTCCGGTGGCGCGGCCGGGAAGCGGTGGATCCGACGGCTGGGGCTCCATTCCCAGCGTCAGGAGCTCGATTCGGTGGTGGGGAAGACCGGTGCACAAGCTGCGAGCTCCCCATCCATGGCGTTGTTGCTGCTCCTGCTGGTCAAGAGAGAGAGGGAGCTGAGCGGGAGGGAAGAGAAGGAGGAACACGGGAGGCACGAGAGGGATAGGAGAGGGCGGTCAGGTTAGGGGCGATGGGGCACCTGGTCGTGGCGCCTGGGCTCAAAGCAGAGGCGCCATGGTCGCTCCTGTCAACATACAGAGAAAGAGAGAGGTGGGGGACAAGAAGAAAGGGTGAGATCAAGAGGATAAGGGTGATGGGGCGCGACGATCATCACCGGTGGGACTCCGGCGCTTGCGAACGCTGGCGGGGCCGGAGATGGTAGCCACGCAACCCTGGGCAGCGGCTGGATGCAGAGGACGCCGACGCATGGCGTGCTAAGGTGCTAGCTTCGGGCTGCTCGAGCGTCTCCTTGCTCCAGAGAGCTCGGGCGGCGCGAGCTTGGCCTCGGGTGGATCACGGTCACGCGAGGGAGAGGAGCTTGGGCTCCTGGTTGCGCGGGGCTCGGGGACAGGTCGGGGCAGCACGAGGCTTGAGGAGCTGGAGATCGAGCAGGATGTGCTTGATCTGGAGGTGAGCACAAGAATCAATCAGATCTAGAGAGAAGATGGAGGTCGCGGGTTGGCTCGGCGTTGAAATTAAGGGGAAGAGAGTGGCGGCTGTGGCTAGGGAACGGGTGTGGATGGGACAAGTCCCTTAGAAATTAGGGTTAGGCTAGATTAGATACAAGGTTGGTCTAATATAGCAAATATGACTAGGTTAGAAGATTTCGTCCGTTTTTTGACCGTTCGGTCTCGATCGGACGGCCCAGAAGCGAAGGGGTTTAGCTAGGTGGGCTAGTAGGCTGTGTAGAGGGGTGTGGGCTGAGGAGAGAGGATGATGTGAGGCCCATGACATGTTTTGAAATACCGAAAACGTGTGCGATAATAAATCGATGATTGCGCTACTACGGTTGACCGTTCGGATATCAAACGAACTCGGAATGCGACGAAATTTGGCAGGCGGCCTACCTACACTATAATAAGACCGCACGCTAGGTTTCGACCCAATCCGGGAATATTTTTAGCACGCCTTTTAAAACATTTTTAAATGATGTCCCGAGCGCGTGCGTGTGTAGTTGGTCTCGAAATGGGCAACGGCAAGAATGGGGAGAACCGGTGACTATGAACGGATGCAAGTTTGAAAACTCATGTTGACAAAATGTCGATGCTATGCAGATGATGCGATGATGAATGGAACAACCAAACGAAACACAAACAAGAATGGAAAAAAAGGGGAATCTTCTGGAGCGTCGGTCCCGGGCTGGTACAACTCTCCTTCACTACACGAGGATCTCGTCCCGAATCTAGAATGAAAAGGGGAAGAGAAAGAGCAAGAGGTAAAACTTAGTTGCTTCTCTGACAAACGAGTGAAACCAATGATCATTGAAGGTTTCAACAAGAAGAAGAATGACATGAGGAACAAGCAAGAATTCACAAGAAATTTCGACAGCACCTCAGTAGGATAGAGAGGAAAATTTTGATATGATGGGAAGAAATTAAAAGAGATACACCAAACTTTGGTCGGATTAGAATCAAAACTTCATAAGATGGAAGGATCATGAAAAGATTTCATAGCACTCTGGTTAAATGGATGAGCAAAAAATATGATCTTGATAAATCGAGATGATGAATCGAAGGGAGCACCCCTGGATCAGACAAATAGAAACTAGATCACTGGAAAGGAAGGAATGGAGAACAAAATGACATATTTCGACCACAATTGAATTTGAAAGCACCCTTGGAAGGAAGGATAGAACGAGCTGATGGAGAATCAACAACGAAAAGAATAGCTTGTTATGGGCTTATGGAAAATATTCAAAATTATGAGGTGACAATCTGCCACTGCAGAAACAATTGATTGATTGAGAGCAACAAGAGATGAAAAACTTCTTTCACCAAGAAGAGGAGGAGAAAACTTGGATCATCTATGACATTATGATAGCAACAATCCTTAGGAAATACTTTAGGTGAAATCCAACGCAAGATAACTCCGAGAAAACAAGATGAGTTTACTTATCTCATTCTTGACAATTTTTCTTCGAGACTCCTCACAATCAAGAATTTAATAAAACCATCTAAAAACAATGGAGAGGAATTGAACTTGGAAATCCAAGAGAAGGAACACTTGACCACCTCCAACAAGAATCTTGAAGAACACTTCGATAAGAATTACTTCCTTAACAAACCACCATGAAGAAGCACCGGGATAAACTCCAAAATGAAAGGATGAAGCTTGACATTGAAGGTAGAAAAATAAAAACATTGAGGCCTTGCTATGAATTAGATGAATCTTGGCGACAACATACTTGAGAAAACTAGGAACTCCGAAAAAGGAAAGATGAGAACACTTGAAACCCAGAATTTGAGGTCATGAACACTCCGGAAGAAGGATTGAAATCACCTTGATGAAACTAGAATAAGAACTATGTTATGCTTATCCTTCATCAAGTTAAATTGATGACAAGAAACAGATTTCGCACACCACTTATCCTTGTTACAAAGAATTGAAGAGGAGAGAGAGATCACAACCTTGAAGAAGTCTTGCACGAGAACACCGGTAAGAATTCACAACGAATGAGGATACTATGATTGAATGAAGATACATGGGAACGAAGAGATCACGATCCACCTAATGGAAAACTTCACAAGGCACCGGAATAATTGAGATACGAACGAAGGGACAACAATTGAGAAGAATTTGAGAACGAAAGCTGAAAGTTGAGAACAAAGAAATCTTCTGAAATGATGGCCTTCGGGAGGATCAAGAAATGAAAACAATAAGAAATGCACCGGATAGATATGGGAGGAATAACTCATGATCAAAACAATTTGAGATGATAGCAACAACCTAAAACCATGATTCTTTGGAATAACGAACAACGATTTAAGAGAACTCTCCTTCGGTCTTCAATGCTAAGAATGATGACGAGAAACAGCACCATGAATTACTTAGATACTCCGAAAGAACGAATAAGGAAAGGTTGAGCCAACGATGAAAATTATTTAGAAGCGATCTTGGAGAAGGAATATGACTGATGAAAATCATTCTTATGTCATATTTAAAAAAGAACTTGAGGACATCTCCAGAAAGGATTAGAAGAGCCAAGTAAGATCCTGGGGAAAAACCTGTGAGTTATGGGCCCACTGAAAAGAAACCATCGTTGAGACAATTGCTTAGAAAGTGAGATTGCACCGGTAGAAATGAAAACTTCAAGAGGTGAGAAGCTCAAAATAATTTGGGAGGATTGAATGAAAACATGAATCTTCTAAGATATCTTCAGCAGTCCTGATAGAACAGATAGAGTTGGGTAAAAAAGAGGTTTGGAAAAGAATTTCCAACATGGGCAATCCTTGAACGAATGAGAAAGGATATGAAGAACACCAAGAAGTTGAATCGAATCCATCGGAGAAGAATAACAACAAGAACAAAGAATATGAGGATGGATCTTGAAACTGAAACTCCTAAGAATCTCCACAAGGAATCACCGGATACAATACGGAAGAAATGATAGCGGAAGCATTGATGAAGAGAAAGGCACCTGGACGAGAATTTAATCATTGAAGAAAAAGGGGCGGGAGGGTGGGGAAAACAAAGAAAACTTGGGATAGATGAGAGAAACTCCGGAAAATAATATGAGGATAGATCTTGCAGAAATTGAAGAGGATAGAATTCACTTCAAGAGAGCACACCGGATGAAAAGAATTGATAAGACAACTTGATTGAGCAAAAGAATTAGTATTCCCACAGAAATATGAGAACACCGCTTCGGAAAGATATGAGATCACCAGTTGACATCAAAGCGCCACAAATTACCATACTCCAACAAAACAAAGGACGAGGCTTATGAAACAAGCCGGAAACAAATGCATAACAGAGATTTCGCTCGATATTTTCGTGGTAAGGTTCGCACGGGCTCGATCTTATAGTAGCCATAATGTGCAAGGCAGTGCACATGACATACGATGTGTCCCCGAGTTGTAGCAAGCTACAAGGACTCTTTAAGACACAACGAGAACCGCTGTAAGAAAGAACATGAACAAACAAATCCATTAGATGTCAAACCCCAACCTCACATCATGATTTGTTGGAAGATAACCTAGGTAACTACTTGAATTCCCACCTAAGAACTCTCGAAACTTTCTTGGTTATGCAATCGGGTGTTGGGGATACAAGGAGGAAAATATCTCACACAACTAACAAGCCCTACACCCCAACTGTATCCATCCTTAAACACATAACTAGAGGCTTCGAAACTCCATCTATCTTGGACCCTCGAAAACACAACGATACTAAGAATGGCACTACATCCGAACTCTCCCCACTAGTACTGGGGATGTCGGACTCCTCTCGCCACTACTAGTATTGAAGCAATTTCAAACATCCTCCGTCCCGAGATACTAAGGAAAATGAACGATAATGATGTGTCAAGAATCCCTTGGAGCTCTACTCCTCGATAACAAGAGGCACCAAGTACAGAACTCCGTCACATCGGCATCATATAGATTCCAAAATATCCGCGTGATCCTAAAAATAATTTGAGTGAGAAGAGGAGTAGAATTAAATTTCCTAAGTCATAATTCCTCACCAGAGCATAGAAGAGGAGTAAAAAGAATCCTACTCTCTGATATAACTGGACTCAAAATAGTTTTTCACTAGACTCGACTCGGCCAAGTTCGATCAATCAAGGGGGCTCCTAGGTCGGTACAGGCTCTGATACCAACTTGTCACGCCCAAGATGTGATCCTATCCTTATTTTGGCACGAGGGCCTCGACAGGGATAAAAGCGCATCTCGTCGTGTTGCAAGAATGGATATCATTACAAGTACATTTACAGAAGAGATGATTATATTGAATTGGCTTACACTCGCCACAACCTACAACAAGATCACATCAATACAACAACATACTCAAACATCATACATAAGAGCAGGGTCCAACTACGGACGGAAACAAACAACAAAATGACATCCATCCTTGCTATCCCAGGTTGTCGCCTGGAACCCATCCTAGATCGATGAAGAAGAAGAAGAAGAAGAAGAAGAAGAAGAACTCCAAATCAAACAAGCATCACACTCAAGTCAAATCATCGCATTACCTATACCTGTAACTGTTGTTGAGTAATCTGTGAGCCACAGGGACTCAGCAATCTCATTTCCAAGGGTATCAAGATTATTAAAGCTTAATGGGTGAGGTATGGTTAAGTGGTGAGGCTGCAGCAAGCAACTAAGCATTTATTTGAGTGACTAACTTACGAATAAAGAAAGTAGAGTATGGTGATCTACACATAACAGACGTGAACTAGTAATGATCACTAACTGATCCTAAACACCTACTTACGTCAAACATAACCCCACTGTGTTCTCTCTCGGATAAGGACTCGTGAGAAGAGACAGTCACGATTACGCACATAGTTGGTGTATTTTATTTGAGTTTACTTCAAGTTTACTATGATCGGGTGTTAAACAAAATATCCAAGTTTGCCACATAACCGCGGGCACGTCTTTCCAAAAGATTCAACCCTGTAGGGGTGCTCCAACTCATCCATCACAAATTAACCACACGCCGCGAGAATAACCTCGACCACGGATCTCGTGATCTTCATAGGCAATTCTACAGGAAGACCACACCTCGAGATAGCCTGAAGTAAAAAGGAATTCCTCACGCAAGACGTTAGAGAAAGATAAAACAAATCCAGCAAGGCTGCCTGGCAGGCCAAATCCCAATAGGAGCCATGCGTATCTCTGTCTCGAGGCACTACCAGATGAGCAGTACGTACGGTGGCCTGATAGAAATCCCTCGAGTTGCCCCGAGGTGGTGTTGACACCTGATTTTGGCACGATGCAAAATATAGTAAAAATGGACTCAAACGAAAAGGTTTTTTCTACAAGAAAGTTCACATTGCCGAGTGAAACAACCTTGATGTTTAGGCCATCGCCATTCGGCATCATTTCAAGGGCCAAATTACACTTGGATTCTCATGTAGATGTTCTGAGTGCTTTTTGGTCTATTACGCCTCCAAGACAACCTCGAATGAAGGAATGCTCTACATGGATTGTCTTCGTCTCGTCGAGCTGATCGGTTTATATATATAAATCGTCTCAATATGAGGTTGTATGCAAAAGTTAGAGCAACCGAAATGCAGCCCTACCACAAAGCAAAATGTGGCGCAGGAGACCAGACACATGTCTGATGGGTCGCACGAGTCATTCGGCCCTCAAAAAATCCTTGGATGGAAAAACTTATAGCATGAAAAACTTTCACGTCGTCGAGGCGATTGATTTTTAGTTCTTCTCAATCTGAGGTCGTATGCGACCTGGAGAGGCAAAACAAAATCAGCCTGGAGTTTCACTCGGGACTTCTGAGTGAAAGTTTGCCGGCCGAGTGAAACGTTTGCCGTCTGATCAAGCAAAAAAGTTTTCCGTCCGGTCGAGTGAAATTGTCGTCCGAATGAAAATCGCTGCCCGAGTGAAAAGTACCAGTCGAGTGGAAGTACCGCCGAGTGCAATTGTCGTCCGAGTGAAAATTGTTGTCCGAGTGAAAAGTACCGGTCGAGTGAAAGTGTCGGTCGAGTGAAAGTTCAAAATGGCCTCGGATGGAAAAGTTTTCAACATGAAAGTTGTTCGTAACGTCGAAGCGGTCAACTTTTCTTTTAAGGTCATTATCATCTAAGATAGTATGCAGCCTGTAGAGACGCTACAACTCTCGAACAGTCCAGTCTACTACGTGACCGAGTCCGATTCAAAGTTAAAGATGACCTCGTGGAGTATTCAAGATGGGTTTATTTGGGTAAGTGATGAACATACGGATTGTTGGCCTCATCTAGGCACACAAAATTTATGTTTGGACCGTCACCATCGGAGGTCATATGCAGATTCCACGGCCCACGCAAGGAGCAAGATAGAAGATTGGGCCAGATTTGGGCTGAATCCGAATGGGACTAGAACTAGGACTCTAGGACGTGAATTGATGTAATTTTCTTGTAAGGAAAGCCTAGATGAATCATTTGCTTGTATGGGAAGTCCATCCGCCTCTTATATATGTTGGGGGTGACGGCCGATTGAACAACACACAATCGAACAAATCAATCTATACTACTTTTTCATCTACGTTCCTCGTTTTTTCTCTCGTTATTTGTTGTTCTTCGTTTGAGAGTTGCATATCCCGAGGATCTAGGGGCGAGCGAATCGACCTAGGGCAGACCATAGCCACCGCACTCCCTGGCGGGGTCCCTCCCGGGCGTGTGGGGTTTCGGGTCTGCAAAAGCATCCACAGACTGTCTTGCGTATCGCACTGCCGGATGGACCTCCTTCGACGTGAGGTGCGGTGCATCACCCCCGGTGTCGAGGGTACACGGTGACGTGTTCATGTGTCAACACACTTTCTTTTGACTCCGCTGGGGACTAAGATCAATCATCCTCACCAACCATCATGTCTGATCTTCCCAAGCCATCCGAGATAGATGTCGATAACATCATTAAGCCCAACCTTGACGAACTATCGGCTGAGCATCGCCAAGCTTATGAGGAGTACAAGAAGGCGCGTGAAGAGAAGGAGTTGCATTAGTTCCTTGGAAACTTCAAGAAAGATCGCAAAGGCAATATCACTCCGATTGGAGAAATCAAGTTCCCTCCTCTTCAAGCCGAGAAGGTTAAATCTCGTGTAAGTAATACCTTTTCTCCCAAGCAGTGGGCTGAGATTGAGAGTCGTATTGCCGATGGTAATAATTTGGTCTATCAAACTTTCATAGAAAATACCAATGCGTAGAAAAATATGCCTCAATCATCTAGTGGTAATATTGGTGTGGCTGCTAGTGTAGAAAACCCTAACTTGTCTTTACCTCTTTCATCGGCACTTCCCATGCCGATGAATTACTATCTTACCCACACCAATCAGATTGTGGCTGCACCTGCTAATTCCATCATGAGCATGCAAAGTTTGGTACCTATACCGAACCAAGTTGTACCTATAGGTGCAAACACTCGACCACAGCTGAACTATGGTTCGACATATGTGCCACAGTTCCTGCCTATTGCTAGTAATTCTACTCCTCCCATCCTACAATAGCAAGCTTCACCGTCTACTACGGATGATACTTTAGCTAGTTTTAGAGAGGAGATGGCTAAGATGCTTCGAGAGAATTTTGGAGTTGAGTTACCTCGGAATCGGATTTACCAAAAACCATACCTCAAGTACTTTGACACTATCCAGTGCCCTCCGGGATATAAAATTCCAGATTTTGTTAAGTTTAATGGAGAAGGCACACAAACCACATGGGAACATATTAGTCAATACTTAGCACAATTGGGTGAAGCAGGCTCGCTGAATGAATTGAAAGTGCACTTGTTTCCTTTATCATTAACTGGTACTGCATTTTCATGGTTTTCTTCTCTACCACATGGTTCTATCCGTTTGTGGTCGCAGCTGGAACAGAAATTTCATGATCACTTTTATAGCAGCGACAACGAACTTAAATTATCACATCTTACATCAGTTAATTAGAAAAATGATGAATCAGTCTCCGATTACGTCAAGAGATTTAGAGATACAAAGAACCGGTGCTATAGTTTGGTGATAACCGAGAGGGACTTGGCTGACCTTGTGCTCAGTGGTTTGAAAACTCACATTAGGGAAAATCTAGAAGGCTATGAGTTCTTAAGTGTCAACCAAGTCTTGCAAAAAACTTTGGCTCAGGAGAGCCGGAGCAAAGATCTCAAGGAGGTGCATAGATATAAAACTGATCGTCCTAAGATGAATATGGTTGAGTATGGTAGTGATCACTCGGACGATGAAGGTGATATGTATGCTGCTAAATTTGTTTGGCCGTCTAAGGCCAAACCGTTTACTTGCAATGATCTGAAACCGATTCATAAGAATCATGATGAAGAGATGAAATTTACTTTTAACATTGCTAAATGTGACAAAATATTTGATGCTTTGCTGCAAGCTAAGATCATTAGGATATCTCACAATTTATCGTCGATTGAAGAGTTGAAACGGCGTGCTTATTGCAAATATCATAATTCTTTTTCTCATGCTACTAATGTTTGCAATGTTTTCTGACAATAGATACAATCGACCATTAATGACAAACGATTGAACTTTTCTGAGATGCAAGTTGATAAGCAGCCCTTCCCAATGAACACTCTGGATTTGGAGGGGGAAAAGTTGCTCATTCGGCCAGAGGTAGTCGAATCTGCTGATAAAACTAATGTCATTATTGGTGAGCCTAGTAAAAGCAAGGAGGATAGCAAGGTCTTGGGGAGGCAGGTTGTGCTTGACAAGCAACCCAATGGCAAGGAAGTAATCAAGATCACCATCAAGAATCCTACACTTGGGGGGCAACCACAAGTGCAACAAGACACGTGTGTTAAATTTGTTAAACCCAAGAGTCCAGAACTTGGCAAGTGGAAGAGGAATGAAGCCAAGATACATCGTAAGCAAAGCAAGCCAATTTTTGATATGTTGTTGTCCAAATATGCAAATCAGTCGGCCGGTTTTAGCTCTAATCGGTTAACATACCTAAAGAGATCAAGGTCACCATCAGCTGATGTGTTCAGTCGGCATGCAAAACCCACTGGATTAAGGGTGTCGTTTCCACAAGAACAACGACAACCTGTTTGGGATTGACTTGGATGCTCGTATGAAAACCGACTAAGCATGGATGTCCATTACTCGGTTGGTCAAAATATGCCTCCGAGTGAAAACTATCCAAGTGTAAGAATGCACCCGGGTGGAAGTTTTCTGAATGAAAGAATACGGTCGAGTGGATTCTACTCAGTTAAACGTTCCAATGGATTTCATCCAAGTAAAAAGGTGTGCCCGAGTGAAAACTTCGTAGGCCAGAAAAGTCGACAAGAGTGGCGCGTCAAGCTGCCAAGTGTTGCAGCAGTGGAGTCAGGGAAAGGCAAGGAAAATATCAATGCCGACTCACTCATCTTAGGCAGTGAAACGTTCACCATGCAACAACCGACTGTGTGTAGCAATCCAACTGAGCCGATACTTGTTATCGCGCCAAAGCACTCGACCAATGATCATGAAGCAAGTACCAGCCAAGTGAAGCCAATTGATCCTAAATACACTCGGCCAAGGTGGTGTCCTCCAGGGTTAACAAAGACACAAAAGAGGAAATTACAAAGGTTGAGGAATCAAGAGATGGCAGAACAAGAGGCC
The DNA here is from genome assembly GCA_022496015.1 of Hordeum marinum. NCBI lineage: Eukaryota > Viridiplantae > Streptophyta > Magnoliopsida > Poales > Poaceae > Hordeum > Hordeum marinum. The sequence continues at coordinate 177,160,385 of CM039676.1, forward strand.
GAGAAGCGAAGGGATGAGTTGTTCAATGTCACTCGGCCCATGATACCAGTGAAGCAAGTGTGGAAGCCTAAACCAATGCAAGACATAGTGGCTTATGCATCTATCACAGTAGCAATTACACCACCAAAAGAGGACTATGTAGCTATGACATCGTCTCAATCGCCTATTACTTCTCCTTCACTCGGACATAATTCAGATTTAGTGGATGCAAGCGAAGAGGAAGACGATCTATTGGACTATGAGTCTACACCGGTTCATGAAGGTATGGATATCAATATGGCGTATTACTTACCCGCTGAATTCCTTGCTGTAGATGAAGAAGGGGAAGTGGCTCGGCTGGATTTTGGCCCCAGAAATGCAATATTCGAGAAGCCAAAGGAACCAGTGATGCACTTGAAACCATTATACCTCATGTCATATCAATGGATCACCACTCACTCGGATGATTGTTGATGGTGGCGCTGTGGTGAATCTCATACCCTATTCGGTCTTCAAGGAATTGGGTTTGCCCGATGATGAATTAATCAAGACCAATATGGTGCTTAATGAGTTTGAATGCAAAGAGAAAACTGAAGCCAAAGGTGAGATGTATGTGGAGCTTACAGTCGGGAGCAAAACTTTGGCTACTGCATTCTTTGTCGCCGAGGTGCAAGGTAACTACAACGTCATACTAGGGCGTGATTGGGTTCATGCAAATCAGTGTGTGCCATCCACCATGCACCAGTTTTTTATCTAGTGGGTTGATGATGAGGTGGAAGTCATTCATGCGGATAATTCGGCTTGTGTTGCTTTGGCCGATGCATTGGTGGATTGGCAACATCTCGATGCTACTTGCTTGACGGGACGTGACTTGTTAGAGTTTGATTTCCTTAGCGCAACGAAGAATGGCTTTGTGCCCGTCTCTTTAAAGTCGATTAGTGGCAATCGGATCCAAGGTATGATATGTTTAAATGTATTCTAATTCCGAGTGGTTGAAGAAACGTCTTGCAAAATATCGGTCTAGTGAGAACGATATGTATGAATCTGTAGAGGAGTTGGATGACATGGATAAATTAAGACGGGGTTTTCAATCGGCAGATCCATTAGAAGAAATAGATATATGCGATAGTTCAATTCCCAGGCCGACGTTTGTAAATGAAAACTTAAGAGCCGATCATAAATCTAGGTTGATCGGGTTGTTGAAAGAGTATGTTTGTTGCTTTGCATGGGAATATCATGAGATGCCTGGTTTAAGCCGAGAGCTAGTGGAGCATCGGTTACCTATAAAGGCTGGTTTTAGACCTTATAAGCAATCGACCAGGACGTTTAATCCAAAAACATATGACCAGATCAAAGAAGAGATCAGTCATTTACTTAAAGCTAATTTTATTAGACCTTGCAGGTATGCCGAGTGGATTTCTAACATTGTGCCGGTAGAGAAGAAGGGCTCTGGAAAGCTAAGGGTGTGCATTGATTTCAAAGATTTGAATAGAGCTACATCCAAACATGAGTATCCCATGCCCATAGCCGATATGCTTATTAATGATGCTTCTGGACATAAGGTCATTAGCTTTCTTGATGGCAATGCGGGGTATAACCAGATTTTCATGGTCGAGGAGGACATGTCCAAAACAACTTTTTGGTGCCCCGGATTCCTTGGTTTATTTGAGTGGACAGTGATGACCTTTGGGTTAAATAATGCTCGCGCCACATATCAGAGGGCTAAGAGTTTAATCTTTCATGATTTACTCGATGTTATAATTGAGGTTTATATTGATGATATTGTTGTCAAATCGGATGCTTTTGAATCTCATCTAGCCGATTTGCATTTGGCCTTTGAAAGGATGAAAAAATACGGACTGAAGATGAATCCTTTGAAGTGTGCATTCGACGTATCAGCTGGAAAGTTTTTGGGTTTCATTATTCATGAGAATGGCGTAGAAATTGATCCCAAAAATATAGAAGCTATACAAAAAGTGGAGGCTCCAACATGCAAGAGAGATATGCAAAAAATCCTTGGTAAGGTTATTGAGAAGGTTCATAGCTAATTTGTCAGGGAAGGTTGATGCATTTACTCCTATCCTTCGGTTAAAGAATGATGCTAATTTTACTTGGGGGGGGGGGATAGCAAGATGCATTCGACATGATCAAGACTTATTTGAGCACTCCTCTAGTGATCAAAGCACCCAAACATAGAGAGCCCTTTAAGCTTTACATTGCGGCGGGGGAAGGTGTTATCGGTGTTGTATTGACTCAAGAAGCTGAAGGAAGAGAACATACTATTACATATTTAAGTCGACGCTTATTGGACGCCGAGACAAGGTATACATTTATTGAAAATGTATGCCTCTGTTTATATTATGCTTGCACAAAACTGAGACATTACCTAGTGCCAAGTGCCTGCATAGTAGCTTGTCAAACTGATGTCATTAAGTACATGTTGCATAGACCAATTCTTAGTGGTAGAATTGGCAAGTGGGCTTATGCTTTAATTGAGTATGCTTTGGCTTATGAAGCTCTAAAATCCATGAAAGGCCAAATTGTTGCTAATTTTATTGTTGAGCATCGAATTAATGACAAGTATGATGTTGATATAAACCTTGTATCGTTAGTGCCATGGAGGTTATATTTTGATGGTTCAGTTTGTAGCAATGGCCAAGGTGTTCGTATTGTTTATATATCTCCTCATGGTGTTGTTTTTGAAGCCTCATGCCAACTGGAATACTTTTGCACAAATAATCAAGCCGAATATGAAGCATTGTTATTCGTTTTAGAGATGTTGCTCGCTATAGGTGCTACACATGTTGAGGCTTTTGGTGATTCATTATTAGTAGTGCAGCAAGTGTCCAAAGTCTTTCCATATTTAGACGAATCACTTAATGTTTATCTTGATAAGTGTATAGATACGATTTCTACTTTGGATTATTTTAGCATTTCTCATATATCTAGGCATGAAAATTGGAGACCAAATGAGTTAGCACAACAAGCATCCGGCTATCATGTTGATCATGGCATGTTTCATATTTCTCAGAAGTCGATGTCTTGTCTTGCTAATATGAGAGAGGTCGAGCTAGATCCCACTGATCCGACCACTAACAGTAAATCTGGTATAGGTAAAACTCATGACTGGAGGAAGCCCATTATTGATTACTTGGTGATCCGAGCGAAAGGGTGGATAGGGCTGTTCGGCATATGGCTTTCAAATATACAATGAGAGATGATGGTCTTTATCGCCGAACGGTTGAAGATGTTCTTTTGAAGTGTTTGGACGAAGACCAAGCAAGAGTTTCTATGGGAGAGTACATGAAGGCATTTGTGGTACTCATCAATAGGCACCCAAAATGAAGTGGCTCTTACAACGTGCTGGATTTTATTGGCCGACTATGATCAATGATTGCTTCAGGTATTATAAAGGGTGTGAAGCCTGTCAAAAATTTGGTGATATTCAGTTGGCTCCTGCTGCTACGTTACATCCTATTATCAAGTCGTGGCCTTTTAGAGGATGGGGTTTAGACTTCATTGGACAAATTCATCCATCTTCTTCAAAGGGGCATCAGTTCGTGTTGGTGGCGACCGATTATTTCACTAAATGGTGTGAAGCAGTACCTCTCAAGAACATGACACATACGGAGGTAATTCAATTCATAACCGAACACATTATTCATAGATTTGGCATTCCTCAGACGTTAACTACAGATCAAGGTTCATCTTTCATGTCACATCAAGTTAGAGAGTTTGCCGAATCATATAACATAAAGTTGCTCAATTCATCTCCGTATTATGCCCAAGCTAATGGACAAGCTGAGTCTAGCAACAAAATATTGATTAAGATCATCAAGAAGAAAATTGAGAATAATCCAAGAAAATAGCATGAGTTGTTCTCTGAGGCTTTATGGGCACATAGAATCTCAAGGCATGGTGCTACGAAGGTAACCTCGTATGAGCTAGTATACGGTCAAGAGGTTGTTTTACCAGTGGAGGTAAATTTGAGTGTTTTGAGAATAGCCAAACAAAATGATTAATCGGTAGTGGATTTTTATGATTTGATGATGGACAATATTGATGAGGTTGCTGATAAACATTTGGCTGCATTGAAGGCCATAGAGAAGGACAAATTGAGGGTAGCAAGAGCTTACAATAAAGAGGTCAAGTTGAAGAATTTTCAAGTTGGTGATCTTGTGTGGAAAGTGATTATGTCGATTGGTTCTAGAGATAGAAAGTTTAGGAAGTGGTCTCCAAACTGGGAAGGTCCTTCCAGGATTGCAAGATTAGTTCTTGGAAATTCATATTTGGTGGAATCCATACAAGGAGTATTGTTACCTCGAGCTCTCAATGGCTGATATCTGAAGAAGTACCACCCGAGTGTGTGGCAAGAAGCCTAATTAGGCAATGGCCGATATATGATTATTGCCCTTAGCATAAACATGGTCGATACATAATTATCGCCCTGAGAAATATAGATGGCCAATGGAGTGTTGACATCGTCCTTAGAACAAACATAGTGCAAATTATTTTTCCGCATGCTAGCTTTGTCGAAAAATAGGGGGCACGTGTTGACACCTGATTTTGGCACCATGCAAAATGTAGTAGAAATGGACTCAAACAAAAAGGTTTTTTCTACAATAAGTTCATATTGCCGAATGAAACAACCTTGATGTTTAGGCCATCGCCATTCGGCATCATTTCAAGGGCCAAATTACACTTGGATTGTCATGTAGATGTTCTGAGAGCTTTTTGGTCTATTACGTCTCCAAGACAACCTCGAATGAAGGAATGTTCTACATGGATTGTCTTCGCCTCGTCGAGCTGATCAGTTTTGATATATAAATCATCTGAATCTGAGGTCGTATGTAAAAGTTAGAGCAACTAGAGTGCAGCCCTACCACAAAGCAAAATATGGCGCAAGAGATCAGACACATGTCTGATGGGTCGCGCGAGTCATTCGGCCTTCAAAACATCCTCGTATGGAAAAACTTACAACATGAAAAAGTTTTGCGTCATCGAGGCGATTGATTTTGATATATAATTATTCTCAATCCGAGGTCGTATGCGACTTGGAGAGGCAAAACAAAATCAGCCTGGAGTTTCACTCGGGACTTCCGAGTGAAAGTTTGTCGGCCGAGTGAAACGTTTGCCGTCCGGTCGAGCGAAAAGTTTTCTGTCCAGCCAAGTGAAATTGCCATCAAAGTGAAAATTGCTGTCAGAGTGAAAAGTATCGGTCGAGTGAAAGTACTGACCGAGTGCAATTGCCGTCCGAGTGAAAATTGTTGTCCGAGTGAAAAGTACCGATCGAGTGAAAGTGTCAGTTGAGTGAAAGTTCAAAATTGCCTCGGATGGAAAAGTGTTCAACATAAAAGTTGTTCGTAACATTGAAACGGTCCACTTTTATTTTAAGGTCATTATCATCTAAGATAGTATGCGGCCTGCAGAGACGCTACAACACTCGGACAGTCCAGTCTGTTACGTGATCGAGTCCGATTCAAAGTTAAAGATGACCTCGTGGAGTATTCAAGATGGATTTATTTGGGAAAGTGATCAACATACAGATTCTTGGCCTCATCGAAGCACACAAAATTTATGTTTGGACCGTCTCCATCGGAGGTCATATGCAGATTCCACGGCCAATGCAAGGAGCAAGACAGAAGATTGGGCCAGATTTGGGTTGAATCCGAGTGGGACTAGAACTAGGACTCTAGGACGTGAATTAATGTAATTTTATTGTAAGGAAATCCTAGATGAATCCTTTGCTTGCACGGGAGCCGCCTCTTATATATGTGGGGGTGACGGGCGATTGAACAACACACAATCGAACAAATCAATCTATACTACTTTTTCATCTACGTTCTTCATTTTTTTTCTCATTCTTCATTGTTCTTCGTTTGAGAGCTGCGAATCCCAAGGCTCTAGGGGCGAGCGAATCGACCTAGGGCAGCCCATAGCCGCCACACTCCCTGACAGGGTCCCTCCCGGGCGTGCGGGGTTTTGGGTTTGCAAAAGCGTCCGCCGACTGTCTTGCATATCGCGTTGCCGGACGGACCTCCTTCGACGTGAGTTGCGGTGCATCACCCCCGGTGTCGAGGGTACATGGTGACGTGTTCGTGTGTCAACAGGTGGCTCCATAAGTGGCACTAGTTTGGACCAACACTCATGAGGAGCACTGGCCCAGGGGTTGATTAATGATCCGCAGGTGTCGGCGGGTCCCTATGCAATTTTATTAGTTATTAGGCAAACGTAGTACCAATGTTGGGCCTTACCAGACAAGTTTTATCCCAAAATGAAAATGAAGGGGTCCTCATAACAACCCCGAGCATGTTAGGCACGCTCAATTATGAAACATAACACCGGTTCACAAGTAACTAGGGGCGGCAAAAGTGGAACAAAACACCGAGCAAAAGGCCAAGCCTTCCCCCTTTTACCAAGTATATATGTGCATTAACTTAAATAGCAATAATATTGTGATAACAAAAGAATGTTCATGTTGTCACATGGAAGCAATTGCACCTGCAGCTAGAGACGCTATAAGAAGGACTGAGCAAGCGGTAACATAGCCAAACAAAGGTTTTGCTGGGATGTGGAGGGGTTAGAGCCTTTCATGGCAATGTTGGGAGGCTTGTCAAACAAGTGGTAGGTAGCGTGACATAGTGATAGAAAATGAGACATATAGCATGGCAATGATAGTAGTGGTATCCAGGGAAATGTGTCATCTTGCCTAAGATCCCACTCGGAAGAAGAACGAGTCCATGAAGAAGACGAGCCAACGTAGTCGAACGAATCCTTACACTCCGAACGCTTTCGGAACTCTATCGAGAAGGAACAACCTGAAAACAACAATCAACATATGGTACACCACAACATATGCATGACATGATGCACAAACAAATATGATGCAGGTCCGGTTTAAATATGCAAGGCATGCCAATGATAAATCACATCAAACAACTGCTACACATTAAAGTGAAGCTCAATATGCAACATGCAAGGCATGGCAATGATAAATCACATCAAACAACTACTACACATTAAAGTGAAGCTCAATATGCAACGAGTTGCATATTGACAAAACTCCACGATCGATTTATTTAGTTCACTCCCGTTTAGGTACTCATCAATATTAAATGTTGTTTAACATGGAAAACGGTGAAGCATACATAACTATATCATCTATGCATTTTAAATGAGGCCGGAAGCAACACATAGCATTTCCGAAATGTCCCCATAAGCATAATATGAATTTGGTGCAGATCTGTCCTAACAAAATTTTCTATTTATTAAACATGGAAATAAAGTGTGGCATGAGATTCTACATGTTTTTCTAGTCAAGTTACATATATAAAACATTTGCATCGGAGTCACGGATCAAAAGTTATTAAACAATCCATTTTTAACATGGCATAACACAAATTACATGAAAACAACAACTATAAATATTTTCACATGTGTGAAAGTTGAATATTGTGAAACTACATGAAAATCTATGCATTTTCATATATTAAACATTTCATTCCGATGCATGGTTAATTATTTATTAGCAAGTTAAAACGGGCCCTTTTCTGAAATTATGCATGCACTGGGTTATTAGCAAAATCGCAGATCTAGCAAAAAACGTCTATGGGCCGAATGCAGCTCACTGGGCAAGCCCAGCCACAGATTTGGCTCCAAGCGGTTGTGCACGTTTGGAAAAAAATGCCATGTGAAGGCAAAATATTGGGCTCACTAGGATATGATCCTAGGACCTCATGCTCCTGGTTCGCTGGGGTGACCAGCTCTCCTAGTGGGTTGCTCATGTTGGAACTTACTGCCAACTCTACATAACAACTAATACCAGAGTGGATCTAGGAAAAACAGAAGCCTTTCGGCCATGGCTCTGAGCTCCTCACCAGCGACATACGGGACGGTGGCGGCGATCTCGCCCGGTGGCGCGGCCGGGAAGCGGCAGATCCGATGGTTGGGTCTCCATTCCCAGCGTCAGGAGCTCGATTTGGTGGTGGGGAAGACTGGTGCACAAGCTGCAAGCTCCCCATCCATGGCATTGTTGCTGCTCCTGCTGGTCAAGAGAGAGAGGAGCTGAGCGGGAGGGAAGAGAAGGAGGAACACGGGAGGCATGCAAGGGATAGGAGAGGGCGGTCAGGTTAGGGCGATGGGGCACCTGGTCGCGGCGCCTAGGCTCGAAGCAAAGGCGCCATGGTCGCTCGTGTCAACATACAGATAAAGAGAGAGGTGAGGGACAAGAAGAAAGGGTGAGAGCAAGAGGAGAAGGGTGATGGGGAGCGACGGTCATCACCGATGGGACTCCGACGCTTGCGAACGCTGGTGGGGCCGGAGATGGCAGCCAGGCAACCCTGGGCAGTGGCTGGATGCAGAGGACACCGACGCACGATGTGCTGAGGTGCTAGCTTCGGGATGCTCGAGCGTCTCCTTGCTCTCGGAGAGCTCGGGCGACGCGGGGTTGGCCTCGGGTGGAGCACGGGCACGCGAGGCAGAGAAGCTCGGGCTCCTGGTTGCACGGGGCTCGAGGACAGGTCGGGGCAGCACGGGGCTGGCGGCGGTTAGGGAATGGGTGGATGGGACAAGTCCCCTAGAAATTAGGTTTAGGCTAGATTAGGTATGAGTTTGGTCTAATATAGCAAATGGGGCTAGGTTAGGGGATTTCATCTGTTTTCGAACCGTTCGATCTCGATCGGATAGCCCAAAAGCGGAGGAGTTTAGCTAGGTGGGCTAGTGGGCTGTGTAGAGGGGAGTGGGATGAGGAGAGGGAGAGATGTGAGGCCCGTGACATGTTTTGAAATACCGAAAACGTCTGCGATAATAAACTGATGATCACGCTACTACGGTTGATCGTTCGGGTATCAAACGAACTCGTAATGCGACAAAATTTGGCAAGCGGCCTACCTACACTATAGTAAGACCGCACGCCAGGTTTCGACCCAATCCGGGAATATTTTTAGCGCGCCTTTAAAAAAAATTAAACGGTACCGCGGGCGCGGGCATGTGTGGTTGGTCTCGAAACGGGCAATGGCAAGAACGAGGAGAACCGGCGACTATGAATGGATGCAAGTTTGAAAACTCATGTTGACAAAATGCCGATGTTGTGCAGATGATGTGAATGATGCGATGATGAATGCAACAACCAAACGAAACACAGACAAGAATGGAAATAAAAGGGGAATCTTCTGGAGCGTCGGTCCCGGGCTGTTACACGCAGCCCTCCGGTGCCCATCTTCTTCTATATGAAGGGTTTTGACCTGAAAAAATCACACGAGGGCTTTCGGGACGAAGCACCACTGTCTCGATGCGGAACTTGGGCAGAACCAATCTAGGGCTCCGGCGGAGCTATTTTGCCGGGGAAACTTCCCTTCCAGAGGGTGCAATCGAAGCCATCGTCATCACCAACAATCCTCTCATCGAGAGGTGGTCAATCTCCATCAACATTTTCACCAGCACCATCTCCTCTCCAAACCCTAGTTCATCTCTTGTATCCCATCTTTGTCTCAAAACCCAGATTGGTACCTGTGGGTTGCTAGTAGTGTTGATTACTCCTTGTAGTTGATGCTAGTTGGTTTACTTGGTGTAAGATCATATGTTCAGATCCTTAATGATAATTAATACTCCTCTAAATATGAACATGAATATGCTTTGTGAGTAGTTACGTTTGTTCCTGAGGACATGGGATAAGTCTTGTTATAAGTAGTCATGTGAATTTGGTATCCGTTTGATATTTTGATGAGATGTATGTTGTCTCTCCTCTAGTGGTGTTATGTGAACGTCGACTACATGACACTTCACCATTATTCGAGCCTGTGGTAAGGCATTGGGAAGTAATAAGTAGATGATGGGTTGCTAGAGTGACAGAAGCTTAAACCCTAGTTTATACGTTGCTTCATAAGGGGCTGATTTGGATCCATATGTTTCATGCTATGGTTAGATTTATCTTAATTCTTAGTTCTTAGTTGCGGATGCTTGCGAGAGAGGTTAATCATAATTGGGAGGCTTGTCCAAGTAAGGGCAGCGCACAAGCACCGATCCACCCACATATCAAATTATCAAAGTAACGAACGTGAATCATATGAGCATGATGAGAACTAGCTTGATAGAAATTCCTATGTGTCCTCGGGAGCACTTTGCTTTATATAAGAGTTTGTCTAGGCTTGTACTTTGCTACAAAAAGGATCGGGCCACCTTATTGCACCCTTGCTACATTTATTACTTTCCACCCGTTACGAATTATCTTATCACCAAACTATATGTTACGGATAATTTCAGTGCTTGCAGAGAATACCTTACTGAAAACTGCTTGTCATTTCCTTCTGCTCCTCATTGGGTTCGACACACTTACTTATCGAAAGGACTACCATAGATCCCCTATACTTTTGGGTATCACTTGCCTGAGTAGGTTTTGGAAAAAAGGTCTAGAAATCCCGGGCAGTTTTTAGGCCAAAATTTTGGTGGGCAAAAATAAGTTTTCCCTATCCTGTTTTTAGGCTTTCAGGAGCGCCTTGAGATGCTCACCACCATGTGATTTTTGCCACACTTTTTGGTCGTCGCAGCCTCGAATCGTTCTAGAAAAAAAGTAGTCAATTTTTTTGTGCCTATCCTGTTTATACGCCTTCAAAGAGTTTTGAGACACTCGCCATTATAGTGATTTTCTAGAAAAAAAGAGCGCAAAAAAAGAGGCGCCAAAAAAAGAGGAAATAATAATTTCAGAGTGCGCTCTTCCCTTGATTACGTGTATCCTCATGATTTTGTTGGTGTTCTAGGCTCGCGTCTCTAGCACGGTCTAGCATAGGACCAGCACAGTACCGTCGTTGAGCGTTTATTCAACTTTGCATCTCTGAATTGATTATTGTTGGCACCTTTTGCTACCATATTATAAGCTATCCCAATTCCACATACATCTACGTCGTGTGTTTGGCATCACCTGACAATCGCTCTATCCAAGCCTTGAGAGTCTTGACTACAACGGTTGCCGATCACCACCTGCTGCTGGGTAAGAACTGTTAAGAATTTGAGATTTGCTTGACGGATTTGTGACAAACCACCACCACCACTTCCTAGTAGTCTATAGGTTCATATTCTTGTGTGTTCCTATTTCTGCTAACCATGACAGGATTACAAGCCGGCGAGATCAACTGTGACGGCATGACGAACAAGGAGCTCCACGATAAATTTCAGCAAATGATGGGTCAAGAGGTGAACGACTTGGCGACGAACCTTGGAGAGGCTATGGAGAAGCTATATGGTTTGGAGAAGATGGTCGACACCAAGCTTGATGCTAAATTCAATGAGGTGCTTGCACGTCTACCTCCACCAGTTGTACCTGTCATACCTCGGCAACAACAACAATGCCCAAAATTCGCGGGATGAGCGCGATGTGTGCCTATCGACCAAGGCCAAAATTTTGGTGCCATTGTTACTGCTGTAGCTTCGGTGGCTGTTATTGCTGCTGCTACTGTGGTTGAGCAGAATGAGGATTATGACGGTGATTACAATGCCGAGGGAGAGGTTGCTCCACATTAGCCCGAGAGGCAACCACCACCACACGCACCAGGTCATCCACATGGCTACATTCGCAATGGTAGGGCTCCCCCCTCGGGTACGGGATCATGACCATCTCCCCCAACTTAAATTGAATATTCCGAAATTTGAGGGTAGATATGTTCTAGATATATATCTTACTTGGGAGTTAGAAACAGAACGACGTTTTACATGCTTACAATTTTCTGAGGATAGGCGTGTTGTTGGTGTTGTTTGTGTATTCACTAGTTTTGCTTGTGTTTGGTGGTCTGGACATTGTAGAATACATCATGATAATATCCCTACTACTTGGGTTGCTTTGGAAATTGCTATGCATAATCGTTGGGTTCCACCATATTATCAACGTGGATTGCTTCAAAATTTGCAGCATTTAAGACAAGGAAAAAATTCTATAGAGGAATATTATCAGGAATTACAAACTAGCATGATTAGATGTGCTATTTTTTAGGAAAAATGAAACTGTGCTTACATGTTTTATGGCTGGATTAAATAGAGATATTCAGACTACTTTAGAGTATCAGGAGTATAACACTATCACTCGTTCATTCCATCTTGCTTGCAAAGCTGAACGTGAAGTGCAGGATCAACGGGCATTGGGCTGAACTAACTTTTCTGCAGGTCATACTTCATCATGGATGCCATGGACCTCATGTACTTCCACACGTCCTACTATGGCATCGTCTACTCCAGCCACCAACTCCAACCAAGATACCAAGAATCAGGCACCGCCACCAGCCTCCGGCAAGGGAACGCTTTCGTGGCCTGCACATAGCTCATCTTCATCCATGGCATCTGTAGGGCAAACACATGAGGTTATATGTCATCATTGTAAGGGTAGAGGTCACTTCGCGAGAGAATGCACATCCAGGCGTGTGATGATTTTTGTTGAGGATACCTCCGCTAGTGATTATGATGAGGAGATTTTGGCTCTTGTTGCATGTGAAGAACATGGTGCCGAGGATACCGAACAAGAGACACACTACATGGCTGCTGACTACACGTACATGCATGAAAGTTTAGTTGCTTAACATGTTCTGAGTGTGCAGGTTACACAGGCTGAGAAAAATCAGAGGAACACCTTGTTCCATACAAAGGGAGTTGTGCAGGAGCATTTTGTTCACGTCATCATCGATGGAGGGAGTTGCAACAACTTGGCTATCATGGACATGGTGGAGAAGTTCTCTCTAATCACCATACCACATCCTCATCCATATTACATCCAGTGTTTCAACAACCGTGGCAAGGTTAAGGTAACATGTATTGTTCGTGTGCACTTTAGCATTTCTACATATTTTGATTATGTTGATTATGATGTGGTACCATGCAAACACGCTCTGTTTTACTTTGTAGACCATGTCAATTTGATAAAAAAAAATGTACACCATGGTAGGAAAAATCAGTATACTCTTGTTCATAAGGATTGAAATATAACTTTGCTTCCTATGTCTCCTGAACATATTACGAAAGATGACATTGCTAGAGCTAGTAAAGCAAAACAAGAGCAAAGTGATACTGAAAATCAGATTGTGACAAAGGAATTTGCTCAACATAATAAGCCTAATAAACAATCATCTAGTGTTGCATCTGAAATAAAACTGAAGAGTGGTTGCTTACTTGCCACTAAATCTGATATTACTAATCTGGATGTTCCTACATCTGTTTGCTATGCTTTTGTATGTAAATATGTATTGTTTTCATTCGAGAACACGCCTCCCTCTTTGCCTCCTGCCGTCAGTAAAATCTTGCAGGAGTTTGCTCACATCTTTACACAAGACATGCCACCGGGATTACCACCTATTTGAGGGATTGAATCAGATTAACTTAATTTCTGGCGCATCTCTACCCAACCGTGTGCCATACCATACCAATCCAGAGGAGGCGAAGGAGATTATGTGTCAAGTACAAGAGATGCTCGACAAAGGTTACATACGTGAATCCCTTAGTCCTTGTGTTGTTCCTATTATTCTAGTACCGAAAAAGATGGAACATCGCATATGTGTGCGGATTGTAGAGGCATTAATAATATTACTATTAGTTATCATCATCTTATTCCTAGGCTAGATGATATGCTTGCTGAATTAAGTGGCTCTACAATTTTCTCCAAATTTGATTTGCATAGTGGATACCATCAAATTCTTATGAAATTGGGAGATGAATGGAAACATCATTTAAAACTAAGTTTGGTTTATATGAGTGGTTAGTCATGCCTTTTGGGTTAATTAATGCACCTGGTACTTTCATGAGATTAATGAACGAGGTTTTGCGTGCTTTCATTGGACGATTTGTGGTGGTCTATTTTGATGATATACCGATTTATAGTAGATCTTTGGAGGAACACTTGAAACATTTACGTGTTGTTTTGCTCTACGTGATGCACGTTTGTTTGGTAACCTTGGGAAGTGCAATTTTTGCACCGACCGAGTATCTTTTATTGGCTATGTTGTTACTCCACAGGGAATTGAGGTTGATAAAGCCAAGATTGAATCTATTGAGAGTTGACCGCAGCCCAAAACGACCACACAAGTGAGGAGTTTTCTTGACCTCATTAGTTTCTATAGGCGTTTTGTGAGGGATTTCAGCACCATTGATGCACCTCTCAACGAGCTTTCAAAGAAGGACGTGCCTTTTGTTTGGGGTATCGCACAGGAAGAAGACTTTACAATATTGAAAGATAAGTTAACACATGCTCCTTTACTCCAGCTTCTTGATTTTAATAAGACTTTGGAGCTTGAATGTGATGCTAGTGGAATTGGATTAGGAGGTGTGTTATTACAAGATGGTAAACCTGTTGCGTACTTTTCTGAAAAATTGAGTGTGCCTGGTCTAAATTATTCTACTTATGATAAGGAATTATATGCTCTTGTTCAGACTTTGGAAACATGGCCACATTATTTATGGCCCAAAGAATTTGTAATACATTCTGATCATGAATCTTCGAAACATATTAAAAGTCAAGCAAAACTAAACCATATACATGATAAATGGGTTGAATTCAGAGACTTCCCCTCTTGTCATTAAACACAAGAAGGGAAATGAAAATATTATTGCTGATGGATTGTCTCGTCATTATACTATGCTTTCACAACTTGACTTTAAAATATTTGGTTTGGAGACCATCAAAGATCAATATGTGCATGATGCTGAATTTAAAGATGTGTTGCATAATTGTAAAGAAGGGATGACATGGAGCAATCTTGTCATTAATGATGGATTTGTGTTCCGTGCTAACAAGCTATGCATTCCAGCTAGCTCTATTCGTCTTTTGTTGTTGCAGGAGGCGCATGGAGGAGGATTAATGGGACACTTTGACGTGAAGAAGGCGGAAGACATACTTGATACACATCTATTTTGGCCAAAGATGTGACGAGATGTTGAGCGTTTTGCTGCTCTCTACACTACATGTCAAAAACCTAAGTCATGACTCAATCCTCATGGTTTATATATGCCTTTGCATGTACCTAGTGTTCCTTGGGAGGATATATCCATGGACTTTGTTTTAGGTTTACCTTGAACAAAGAAGGGGAGGGATAGCATATTTGTTGTCGTGGATAGATTTTCAAAAATGGCACACTTTATACCATGCCATAAAAGTGATGATGCTACTAGTGTTGTTGAGTTGTTCTTTTGTGAAATTATTCGCTTGCATGGTGTGCCAAATACAATTGTTTCAGATCGTGATGCTAATTTTCTTAGCCACTTTTGGAGATGTTTATGGGCTAAGTTGGGGACTAAACTAATTTTTAGTACTACATGCCACCCCCAAACAGATGGACAAACTGAAGTAGTCAATAGATCATTGTCTACTATGCTTAGGGTTGTTTTGAAGAATAACTTGAAAATGCAGGAAGAATGCTTGCCTCATATTGAATTTGCTTATAATCGTTCATTGCATTCTACTACTAAGATGTCCCCTTTGAAATTGTGTATGGTTTCATACCTCGTGCGCCTATTGATGTGTTACCTCTTCCATCTTCAAAGAAGGTTGATTTGTGCTAAACAATGTACTGAAATGATCTTAAGAATTCATGAGGAAACTAAGGAAAACATTGAGCGTATGAATGCTAAATACAAACTTTTTGGAGATAAGGGTAGAAATTTTTTTGTCTTTGCACCTGGAGATCTTGTTTGGGTACATTTGCATAAGGATGGATTTCCTGATTTGTGCAAGTCAAAGCTAATGCCACATGTTGATGGTCCTTTTAAGATGTTAGAGAGAATAAACGATAATGCATATAAACTTGAGCTGCCTGCAGAGTTTAGGATTAGTCCCACTTTTAACATTGTAGATTTGAAGCCTTATTTGGGTGAGGAAGATGAGCTTTCGTCGAGGACGACTTCATTTCGAGAAGGGGATGGTGGTGAGGACATCAATACCATTGTTACACCTTCAGCCCCTGCTGCTATACTTATTGGACCGATTACTAGAGCATGCATACGCCAGTTTAATTACTAGGTACTTCCGTTTCTTGGAAATCCTTCTAATGTTCATGAACATATGTTTTTGCCTAAATTATATACTTTTGTTTTACTTATGAATGAAGGACCTAGCATGGACAACAAGGATGGCTATTGGAGCGGGATCAAGCATGGAGGAGAAGGTGCGCACGCATGAAAGAACAATGGAGTTATGGACGAGCATGTCATGATGTGGACGAGCATGCACTAGAGAGCTTTAGCAACACACTAAGGCGTGGATGAGCTACGGAGGAGAAAAATGCCGGTAAGACCGCATCAGAGCATCCTCACAACACCATGCAACACGCAAACAAATAAAGGGTGGAAGAGCCAAAGGTAGTCTGTGTTGGAGATATGCCCTAGAGGCAATCATGTATGATGATATTTCCTACGTGTTTATGAATAAAGATAGTCCTTGGACATTATCAGTGATGTGTATTAACAAGTATGTGGCTTGTTTGTGATACTATGCATTGTATGATAATTATCATAAATGTTCCCTAGTCGAAAGGGTTGTGTGGACGCACAACTAATCAGACTAGCATATGATACGATGGATGGTCCAGTCTCACTGACCATGTAGCATTGGATGCTAGCCGGATAATATGGACTCAGAAAGGTCTGGTCGGATTCGACGTAGTCAGATCCGAGTCGAGATAAGGTCTGAGTTGGACAGACCCAACTATGAGACGTAGCGATAGGTCATGTGTGAGTCTCTAGTATAACATAAGTTCTATGTCCTAAGACCTGAGCTGGCGCATGTACTCGGGATGGTGAAAGACTTGCTTTGGACCAACCAAACACTACTCCGTGACTGGATAGTTACAAAGGTAGGTCTCAGGCTTTTCCAGACCCATGCTACAAGACATGGTCGAGCAAGATGGGATTTGCCCCTCCGACCAAGAGAGATATACTTTGCGCCCCTCGGATGATCCAACCTGGATAACCATGGCCATGCGATGAGGATTATAAGATAATCCGAAGTGTTGGTCGAATTCACTGGAACGAGAAAGAGGTCGTGTTGCAACAAGGATGACTATATCGCCTTGTGCACTACAACATATATTGTGTGGCAAAGGGAATAGAAATATGAAGTACATGTTCGCCTAACCAGCTTCATCAGACACTTGGTGATGAGGACATGACTACATTGGATACGACCAAAAATGTTACATACATGCATATTTGTGAGGTGATTTCTTATAAGAATTATGCAATAATTTATTTATGTTATCCACAACAAAAATACTTCACCTATTTTTATTTTATGCCTAAATACAGAATGGTCGAACACTTGTATGAACCATGTGTGATGACAAAGGAAGATGAAATGGTTGGGTGTCATTCAAGAGGTCCTCTAATGTCAAAGGAAACAATTATGTGTTGTTCAAGAAGTTATCTCACGTCACTTTTAGCCCAAGAGAAGATAGAGTCCAAGTCTCTCACGTTCTGGACTCAGATTCGGACTGCATAGATACACTTATCTCAAAACACCAACAACGTTTTCATATGGACTCGGAATTGGGTCGTTCCTTTTTTGCTGGAAACTAGATTTCATATGCGTTTCAGCCCAGTTGGAATCACCTTAAAATTCATCCGGATCGCGAAGATATCGACGAAACAATCTGACGTTGCAACAAAATCCGAGTCAAACTACAAATCCAAAGGTGTTGCATCACCTCCACTTGGGCCCATGGGCCTTGTACGACCTAGGGTTGGTTTTAGGGTGTCTTGGGACGTCCTCCCACCTCCTTGGCCGCCACCCCTTGCTCCTATATAAGTAGATCAATCTAGTAGCTTTTCCTTTGGGGTTTGTTTAGTTAAAAGTTAGCCATTGCAACTTCGTGTACTTCATTTGTGTCCAACGACCAGACCAAGGCCGCTTTCGGAACCCCACCCTTATTAATACTTCATATATATTCGCAATATTCAGATTGCATTATCATATTCTTGCTTGTTCTTCGATTGCTTGCAGGAATAGACCTTCGTGGTCAGGTTGATCGTGCTCCGGCGTGGTCAATAAACTCTTGGAGATTGGTTTAACGATTGCTAAGGCGCAACGTCGTGCATGTTCATAGTCGGATCGTCAAAGTCGTCTCCACCAAATCGATAGTTATCATCTCATCGAAAGATTGGGACCCTCACCTCTATCAAGTGGTATCAGTTTTCAGGTTGCTCGGTGAGAACTTCCAGTTATTCCTATATTAGATTTATTTTTCTTACCTATTGCCCAAGAAAAAGCCACAAAAATAAGTTAGATCTATTCATTCCAAGCCAGTATGAGCCTTTGCAATTTTGTTTTTAGTGCTTGCATAGTTGAATTATCGGTTGCATCATCGTGTCGAGTTGCTAGTATTAGCATCTAGTCCCTTAGAGTTTCGAGTTCTGTCCATAGATTGTCACGCCGCCGCCGCACCATCTTCATCGCTGCTGCCATATACCACCACCACGCAGCTATCATCCCTTCCGTTTTTGCCCACCGCCATTCATCATTTTCCGCTGCCTATTTTGATCATTGTCATTATCACACTTGAGGTCGTTCACATCTATGCTTGATCCAATCTGCATCTTATCTGATTTATTGGATAGAAGAAAAAAAGTAAGAGAAAAAAGAAAAAAGAGAGAGAGAGAGAGAGAGAAAAGAAAAAAAGTGAGAGAGAGAGAAAGGAAGAAGAAAAGTTGGTGAAAAAAATAGAGAGAAGAGAAAAAACAAATTTCGGATCTACCTAGACTCAATCTCGTATGTGAATTCGGATTAAAATCTGTTTTGCCCAGTGTTCAGTAAAACAAGAGTATCTTCCTCATACGAACTCGCAATTGAGTGATTCTTTTTGCATACGAAAGCTTGAGTCAGTAGCATTCTTGAGAAAAAATATCAGAAATTTCACATAATATTTTCTAGAGGAAAGCTGCAGAGAGAGTATTTTATATCTTGTTTGTCGGTCATTTATCATCATTATCTTTACTGCCATTATGATCTTCACTTATATCTTGCTGTTGAGAGCTAATTCATATCATCCCTTGCTGCTATTTGTCCTACGCCATGACTCCATTAGTGTTTTAGGCTCACGTCTCTAGTACGGTCTAGCCTAGGACCAGCACAGTACCATCATTGAGCGTTTATCCAACATTGCATCTCTGAATTGATTATTGCTAATCTTTTGCTACCATATATTAAGCGTTACAAGATCCACATATTTCTACACCGTGTATACATACGTTCACCTGATAATCTCTTGACCCAATATTCGGATATATTGACACCATCGGTTGCCGGTCGCCACCTGTTGCATGGTAAGAATTTGTAAGACATTGATATTTGCTTTACTGTGAGCGTTTTACCACCACATCACAGTAGTTCATAGGAACAATATTCTTGGATTTTGTTTCTTCTTTCTACTAATCATGACAGGATCCAGAGTTGTCAATTTGTGGGCTTCATCGATCGTGGAAGACGTGCCACCACCTAAGCAAATGCCACAACCGTCACGAGAAGTGCAAAGACATCCCAATACACACGATCAAGTTAATGTTTCTATACCAGCATTTAATGGTCGTTTTAGACCTGCTTTATATATTGAATGGGAGTTTGAAATAAATGATATATTTGCATCCCATCATTTTGCTGAATGTAAGAAAGTTAAGGTGGCAGTTGGTTCTTTCATTGGTTATGCTTCAGTTTGGTGGAGCGAATATTGTCGGTTACACCATGATATTATACCTACTACTTGGGATGATTTGAAACTTGCCATGAGACACATATTCGTTCCTGCTTATTATACTCATGACAAGCTTAAGAATTTAAAATATTTAAAACAAGGTAGTGACACCGTAATGAAACATTATGATGATTTACAAATGGCCTTGTTACATTCCTCATTAGAAGAAAGTGAAGAAGATTTTATGGATAGATTTTGGGGAGGATTAAACCGTGATATTCAGGAGATACTAATTCATGAAAAGTGTTATTCTATGGATCGTTTGTTTCGTCTTGCTTGCAAAGCTGAACAGGAAAAACTCAACGTGTTGCCCAAAAGGATATAGAGCGCAAGGTGCACATTCCAAGAGTTGATACAGTTGTTCCTTCAACTACTAGGCGTACTGTGACAACCATATCAATTCTTGTGAGGGCTACATCACCTTCACCATCTAACACGTCACCATCGAGAGTGCCTACATCATCTGAGTTGATCATAAGAGGTAATGGCAAAGGTATTGATCTTCCACCTCCACATGAGTATGATGAATGCCTTGTCAATTCCAATGTACTCTGTGATGAGCTACCCATTACTTTGATCACACCACCTATTTTAGAGGACTATGTTCATGATTTTACTTAATCATGTGATCAAATAACTACAATATCAACAATTGTGAGTGCACCCATTGAATTAACTATTGATGAGCAAGAACCGTGTGAATCAGGAAATAAATGAAATTTGAGTCAAATATGCTTGCAAATAATTCTGTTAGTGTTTAATCATTTTGATATAACCTCCAATCTTGGTGATAATTCTATGTCAAATGACATGTTGCATGTTTGCTTATTTAAGCATGTTGTAGCATCTAAATTTGAAATGATTCACGTTTATTTACCAATATTGGGATAGTTTAATGATGAACATTATGAATCTTTTAATATGAATAAGAACTTCACTTATATGTGCAAACTGAGTTGCAATATTGTGATGCCTTCTACTTCTTGTCATACTCTTTTGGCTTTATATTTCATGACATGTGATGAGTGCCCTTGTATATATGTGTCACATGTGTCACAACTGAGAACAATAAAAATGGATGGCATATACATATACAATGTGTACGCTTTTTTTTCTTTTGGCGGCCACATTTCAGAATAAGCAACGCCGAGGACGGCTTTGTTTTCAAGAAGGGGAGGATGATGAGGACATGACTACCATGGATATGACCAAAAATGTTGCATACATGCATATTTGTGAGGTGATTTATTATAATAATTATGCAATAATTTATTTATGTTATTCGGAACAAAAATACTTCACCTATTTTTATTTTATGCCTAAATGCAGAATGGTCGAACACTTGTATGGACCACGTGTGATGACAAAGGAAGAGGAAATGGTTGGGTGCCATTAAAGAGATCCTCTAATGTCAAAGGAAACAATTATGTGTTGTTCAACAAATTATCTCACGTCACTTTTAGCCCAAGAGAAGATAGAGTCTAAGTCTCTCATGTTCTGGACTTAGATTCGGATTGCACAGACACACTTGTCTCAAAACACCAACAACGTTTTCATATGGACTCGGAATTGGGTGATACTTTTTTTCTGGAAACTAGATTTCATATGTGTTTCATCCTAGTTGGAATCACCTTAAAATTCGTCCGGGTCGCGAAGATATAGACAAAACAATCTGACGTTGCAACAAAATCCGAGTCAAACTACAAATCCAAAGGTGTTGCATCACCTCCACTTGGGCCCATGGGCCTTGTACGACCTAGGGTTGCTTTTAGCGTGCCTTGGTACGCCATCCCACCTCCTTGGCCGCCACCCCTTGCTCCTATATAAGTAGATCAATCTAGTAGCTTTTCCTTTGGGGTTTGTTTAGTTAAAAGTTAGCCATTGCAACTTCGTGTACTTCATTTGTGTCCAACGACCAGACCAAGACCGCTTTCGGAACCCCGCCCTTATCAATACTTCATATATATTCGCAATATTCAGATTGCATTATCATATTCTTGCTTTTTCTTTGATTGCTTGTAGGAATAGACCTTTGTGGTTAGGTTGATCATGCTCCGACGTGGTCAATAACCTCTTGGGATTAGTTTAGCGATTGCTAAGGTGCAACGTCGTGCACGTTTGTGGTCAGATCATCAAAGTCGTCTCCACAAAATCAATAGTTATCATCTCATCGAAAGATCGGGACCCTCGCCTCTATCACTTGGAGTCGGCACGCCTTGCTAGAGGCCTCTACCTAAGGGGTCGCGCGCTTAAGGGAAGGAACACGTGGGCTTTAGGATCCGTGCGAGGCCCAAGAGTTGAGCCCGTGTCGGATGCCTATATATGTCGGAGGTGTGGCACACCCATCCGGTTGATTGCTTCGGCACCGTCAATAGGGCTTTGCATGTGTTGCAACTAGCCACCTCCACTCGCCGCTGCCGACTATGTGATCGGACCTAGCAGTCCGCTGCACGGTGTTCCTCCTGTATCCGTGGATACCGTTAGAGGCGGTGCACCTGCGCCGCTCCGGCGAACCTGTATGTTGGATCCGGCGACCGGCTGCACGAGGGTGATTAGATAGGCCGTTCAAGGGAGATCGGACGAGGAGGATACAGACCACGCGAACGCGCTGCCCCAACTCTACTTCCGCTGCACGACACTCCGCGTCTAGTGGTAACGAACTATGATCCATCTCCGTAGCATGTTCTTGGTTGTTCTGCGTGTAGGAATTTTTTAATTTGCATGCGATGCACCTACGGTAGATCCCAACAGTCTGGTCCTTTTAGGTGCATGTAAATGAAAAACTAAAGTAAAACCAGTAAAAGGGGTGGAATGGCATGGTGATCAAGATGTCCATGATCTCGGTGACATTTTTGCAAAGCCCATCTTGAGGGTGGCATTTTTGCGAAGCCCCATGTCCAAAGTGACAATTTTTCAATTTTCTCCCTACTAGTAAGATGCCTGTGAGATGCAATGGGGCGACAATGGAATATACGAAGTCATTTCTATAGATAATCATTTTACTCGAGAACATACATTTTCTTTTTTCTCTCTTCATTCACCCATCCATTTAATCCCAAAGTGCATGTGTATTGCCGCAAAATTTACATCCTAAAACGCATGTGTATTGCTATAAAACTACACATATCATCCCATGTTTGATAATATATGCGTTCAAATATCAATGGTCAACATGCTTGGTTCTGCGAGCAAGTTGTGTCTTGACATCTTAATGCTTGGTAATATGATGCATACATGTTGGTTGATATGTCTCTAATGTATCTATAATTTATGAAGTATTCATGGCATGTTTACATTAATTTCATATGATTTTGGTATGATTTTATTAGAACTAACCCACACTGATGCTGTTTTGAGCAGAACTACCATGGTATTGTTTATTGTGCAGTAAAAAAGTTCTCGGAATGGGCTGATTTAGTATGATTTTTGTGGACCAAAAGAGACCCCCGAAGCATTGGAGCTGGGCCAGAAGATCCACAAGGAGGCGGCAAGCTTGCTAGGCGCGACCACCCCCTAGCCCGCGCCTAGCAGGCTTGCCACCACCTCGTGGCCCCACTTGATGTGAGATCAACGCCACAAATTCCTATAAATACCCAAACCTCCGAAAAGAAACCTAGATCGGGAGTTCCGCCACCGCAAACCTCCAGAGCCACGAAAAACTAATCGGGAGGCCATTCTGGCACCCTGCAAGAGGGGGAAACCATCATCGGAGGCCATCTTCATCATCCCGGCACCCTCCATGATGAGGAGGGAGTAGTTCACCCTCGGGGCTGAGGGTATGTACCAGTAGCTATGTGTTTGATCTCTCTCTCTCTCTCGTGTTCTTGAGATGACACGATCTTGATGTACCGCGAGCTTTATTGATATAGATGAATCAAATGGAGTTTTCCCCTCTCTATCTACTTGTGATGAATTGAGTTTTCCCTTTGAAGTTTTTTTATCGGATTGAGTCTTTAAGGATTTGAGAACACTTGATGTATGTCTTGCGATGGGATATCCGGGGTGACAATGGGATGTTCTATTGATCCATTTGATGTATGTTTTGGTGATCAACTTGCGGGTTCTGTGACCTTGAGAATCTATGCATAGGGGTTAGCACATGATTTCGTCTTGAATCTCCGGTAGAAACTTTGGGGCACTCTCTGAAGTTCTTTGTGTTGGATTGAACATGATGAATCTGAAATTGTGTGATGGATATTGTATAATCAAGCCCATGGGTACACATGATGACACAGGAGTATCTAGGTGGCATTAGGGTTTTGGTTGATGTGTATCTTAAGGTGTTATTTTAGTATGAACTCTAGGGTTGTTTGTGACACTTATAGGGATAGCTCATAAGATTGATCGGAAAAGATAACTTTGAGGTGGTTTTGTTACCCTACAATAATTTTTCGTTAGTTCTCTGCTATTTGTGACTTTGGAGTGAACTCTTTGTCGCATGAGAGGTATTTACATATGATTCAACTATGTGAGTATTGTTGAGAGAAATTGCACTAGTGAAAGTATGAACCCTAGGCCTTGTTTCTAAGCATTGCAATACCGTTTGTGCTCACTTTTATCACTAGTTACCTTGTTGTTTTTATATTTTTTAGATTACAAAAACCTATATCTACCATCGATATTGCACTTGTATCACCATTTCTTTGTCGAACTAGTGCACCTATATAATTTGCCATTGTATTGTGTGTGTTGGGGACACAAGAGATTTCTTGTATTTGATTGCAGGGTTGTTTGAGAGAGACCATCTTCATCCTACACCTCCCACAGGTTGATAAACCTTAGGTCATCCACTTGAGGGTAAATTGGCACTGTCCTACATGTTGGGAGACGTAGTAGTAAATCAAAAAAATTCCTACGTGTCACCAAGATCTATCTATGGAGAAACCAGCAATGAGCAAAGTGGGAGTGCATCTTCATACCTTTGAAGATTGCAAAGCGGAAGCATTACAAGAACGCGGTTGGTGGAGTCGTACTCGCAGCGATTCAGATCGTGGTGGAATCCAATCTAAGCGTCGAACAACGGCGCCTCCGCGTTCAACACACGTGCATCCCGGGGACATCTCCTACGCCTTGATCAAACAAGGAGGAAGGAGAGGTTGAGGGAGAGCTCCGGCAACACGATGGCGTGGTGACGTTGGAGCTGCATGGTACTCCGGCAGGGCTTCGCCAAGCGCTACGAAGGACAAGGAGGTGGAGAGGTAGGACTGCATCGAGAGAGAGAGAGAGATGTGTGTCTTTGGCAGCCCCAAACCCTCCACTATATATAGGAGGAGGAGGGAGGGCGCAGACCGTAGGGTTCCCACCCTAGGGCTGCGGCCGGCCCTAGATGGCCCTTGGGGTGGTGGCTAGGAGAGGGGAGAGGAGGGGCAGTGCCCTATGTGGGCCTAGGGCCCATCTGACCCTAGGGTTTGCCCCCTTCCCACCTTGCTGCGCCTTGGGTCCTTTGGGAGTGCACCAACCCACCTAGGGGCTGGTTCCCTCCCACCTTCGGCCCACGCAGCCCTCTCGTGCTGGTGGCCCCACACGATGGACCCCCGGAACACTTCTGGTGGTCCCGGTACGTTACCGGTGATGCCCGAAACACTTCCGGTGACCAAAACCTCACTTCCTATATATGAATCTTTACCTCCGGACCATTCCGAAACTCCTCGTAACGTCCAGGATCTCATCCGAGACTCCAAACAACCTTCGGTAACCACGTACACAATTTCCCTATAACCCTAGTGTCATCGAACCTTAAGTGTGTAGACCCTACGGGTTCGGGAGGCATGAAGACATGACCGAGACACCTCTCCGGTCAATAACCAACATCGGGATCTGGATACCCATGTTGGCTCCCACATGCTCCACGATGATCTCATCGGATGAACCATGATGTCGGGGATTCAATCAATCCCGTATACAATTCCCTTTGTCTACCGGTATGACACTTGCCCGAGATTCGATTGTCGGTATCCCTATACCTTGGTCAATCTCGTTACCGACAAGTCTCTTTACTCGTTACATAACACATCATCCCGTGGCTAACTCCTTAGTCACATTGAGCTCATTATGATCATGTCTTACCGAGTGGGCCCAGAGATACCTCTCCATCACACGAAGTGACAAATCCCAGTCTCGATTCGTGCCAACCCAACAGATACCTTCTAAGATACCCGTAGTATACTTTTATAGCCACCCAGTTATGTTGTGACGTTTCGCACACCCAAAGTATTCCTATGGTATCCGGGAGTTTCACAATCTCATGGTCTAAGGAAACGATACTTGACATTAGAAAAGCTTTAGCAGACAAACTACACGATCTAGTGCTATGCTTAGGATTGGGCCTTGTCCATCACATCATTCTCCTAATGATGTGATCCCGTTATCAACGACATCCAATGTCCATGGTCATGAAACCGTGACCATCTATTGATCAACGCGCTATCCAACTAGAGGCTCACTAGGGACATATTGTGGTCTATGTATTCACACATGTATTACGGTTTCCGGTTAATACAATTATAGCATGAACAATAGACAATTATCATGAACAAGGAAATATAATAATATACATTTTATTATCGCCTCTAGGGCATATTTACAAGAGTCTCCCACTTGCACTAGAGTCAATAATCTAGTTACATTGTGATGTATCGAACACCCGTAGAGTTCTGGTGTTGATCATGTTTCGCTCATGAGAGAGGTTTAGTCAACGGATCTGCGACATTCAGATCCGTATGTACTTTACAAATATCTATATGTCCTTCCTAAATGTAATCAAGAATGGAGTTGAAGCAGCGCTTAATGTGTCTTGTCTTCTTGTGAAACCTAGGCTCCTTGGCAAGGGCAATAGCTCAAGTGTTGTCACAGATTAGAGTCATCGGGCCCGACGCGCTGGGAATCACTCCTAGGTCGGTGATGAACTGCTTCATCCAGACTCCTTCCTTTGCTGCTTTTGAAGCAGCTATGTACTCTGCTTCACATGTAGATGCCGCCACGACGCTTTGCTTGCTGCTGCACCAGCTGACTGCCCCTTCGTTCAAAATATACACGTATCCGGTTTGTGACTTGGAGCCATCCGGATCTGTGTCGAAGCTAGCATCGATGTAACCCTTTACGATGAGCTCTTAGACACCTCCATATATGAGAAACATGTCCTTGGTCCTTTTCAGGTACTTCAGGATATTCTTGACCGTTGTCCAGTGTTCCGCTCTAGGATCACTTTGGTACCTCCCTACCAAACTTATGGCAAGGTTCACATTAGGTCTGGTACACAGCATGGCATACATAATAGAGCCTACGGCTGAAGCATAGGGGATGACACTCATCTTTTCTCTATCCTCTGCTGTGGTCGGGCATTAAGTCGTACTCAATCTCACACCCTGTAACACACGCAAGAACCCCTTGTTGGACTGATCCATATTGAACTTCTTCAATATCTTGTCAAGGTATGTGCTTTGTGACAGACCTATGAGGCATTTCGATCTATCTCTATAGATCTTGATGCCTAATATGTAAGCAGCTTCTCCAAGGTCCTTCATTGAAAAACACTTATTCAATTAGGCCTTTATGCTTTCCAAGAGTTCTATATCATTTCCCATCAACAATATGTCATCCACATATAATATGAGAAATGCTACAGAGCTCCCACTCACTTTCTTGTAAATACAGGGTTCTCCATAAACTTGTATAAATCCAGACACTTTAATCACCTCATTAAAGCGAATGTTCCAACTCCGAGATGCTTGCACCACCCCATAGATGGAGCGTTGAAGCTTGCATACTTTGTTGGCATCTTTAGGATCGACAAAACCTTCTGGCTGCATCATATACAGTTCTTCCTTAAGGAAGCCATTAAGGAATGCCATTTTGACGTCCATTTGCCAGATCTCATAATCATAAAATGCGACAATTGCTAACATGATTCGGACGGACTTCAGCATCTTTACGGGTGAGAAAGTCTCATCATTGTCAACTCCTTGAACTTGTCGATAACCCTACAAGCCGAGCCTTATAGATGGTCACATTACCATCCGCGTCAGTCTTCTTATTAAAGATCAAAATATTTTCTATGGCTCGCTTATCATCGGGCAAGTCCACCAAAGTCCATACTTTGTTCTCATACATGGATCCTATCTCGGATTTCATGGCTTCAAGCCATTTGTTGGAACCCGGGCCCGCCATCGCTTCTTCATAGTTCGAAGGTTCACCATTGTCCAACAACATGATCTCCATGATAGGGTTGCCGTACCAGTCTGGTGCGGAACGTGTCCTTGTGGACCTTCGAGGTTCAATAGCAACTTGACCTGAAGTTTGATGATCATCATCATTAACTTCCTCTCCAGCCGGTGCAGGCTCCACAGAAACAACTTCCTGTGCTGCGCTACTCTCCGGTACGAGTGGAGGTACAATTACCTCAACAAGTTATATTTTCCTCCCACTTACTTCTTTCGATAGAAATTCTTTCTCTAGAAAGGATCCATTCTTGGCAACAAAGACTTTGCCTTCGGATCCGAGGTAGAAGGTATACCCAACAGTTTCTTTGGGGTATCCTATGAACACGCACTTTTCCGCTTTGGGTTCGAGCTTCTTAGGTTGAAGTTTCTTCACATAAGCATCGCATCCCCAAACTTTCGGAAACGACAGCTTAGGTTTCTTTCCAAACCATAATTCATACGGTGTCGTCTCAATGGACTTAGACTGTGCCCTATTTAAAGTGAATGAAGCAGTCTCTAATGCATATCCCCAAAATGATAGTGGTAAGTCGGTAAGAGACATCATAGATCGCACCATATCCAATAGAGTGCGCTTATGACGTTCAGACACACCATTTCGCTGAGGTGTGCCAGGCGGCGTGAGTTGTGAAACGATTCCACAATTCCTTAGGTGTGTGCCAAACTCGTGACTCAAATATTCTCCGCCACGATCAGATCGTAGGCACTTTATTTTCGTGTGCCAAATTCCTTGAACTTTTCAAAGGTTTAAGACTTGTGTGTCATTAAGTAGACATACCCATATCTGCTTAAGTCATCAGTGAGGGTGAGAACATAACGGTAGCCACCGCGAGCCTCAACGCTCATTGGACCGCATACATTGGTATGTATTATTTCCAACAAGTCAGTTGCTCGCTCCATTGTTTCGGAGAATGGAGTCTTGGTCATCTTGCCCAGGAGGCATGGTTCACACGTGTCAAATGATTCAAATCAAGAGACTCCAAAAGTCCATCAGCATGGAGTTTCTTCATGCGTTTGACACCAATATGACCAAGGCGGCAGTGCCACATGTAATTGGGACTATCGTTATCAACCTTACATCTTTTGGTACACACACTATGAACACGTGTAACATCATGTTCGAGATTCATCAAAAATAAACCATTGACCAGTGAATCATGACCATAAAACATTTCTCTCATATAAATAGAACAACCATTATTCTCAGATTTAAATGAGTAGCCATCTCGCATCAAGCGAGATCCAGATACAATGTTCATGCTCAAAGCTGGGACTAAATAATCCCGAAGGTAGATGTAGAGGTAGCGTGCCGATGGCGATCACATCGACCTTGGAACCATTCCCGATGCGCATCGTCACCTCGTCCTTCGCTAGTCTCCTCTTATTCTGTAGCTCCTGCTTGGAGTTACAAATGTGAGCAACTACACTGATATCAAATACTTAGGAGCTACTATGAGCGCTGGTAAGGTAACAAGTATATCACATATACCTTTAACGTTGCCGGCCTTCTTATCCGCTAAGTACTTGGGGCAGTTCCGCTTCCAGTGACCGGTACCCTTGCAGTAAAAGCACTCAGTCTCAGGCTTGGGTCCATTCTTGTTCTTCTTCCTGGCAACTTGCTTACCGGGCACGGCAACTGCTTTGTAGTTCTTCTTTAAGTTCTTCTTACCCTTGCCTTTCTTGAAACTAGTGGTCTTATTGACCATCAACACTTGATGTTCCTGTTGATCTTGACCTCCGTTGATTTCAGCATCGAGTACAACTCAGGAATGGACTTCTCCATACCCTGCATGTTGTAGTTCATCACAAAGCTCTTGTAGCTAGGTGAGAGTGACTCGTGGATTCTGTCAATCACCGAATCATCCGGAAGATTAACTCCTAGCTGAGACAAGCGGTTGTGCAACACAGACATTTTGAGTATGTGTTCACTAACAGAACTATTTTCCTCCATCTTACAACTGAAGAACTTTTCGCAGACATTATATCTCTCAACCCGGGCATGAGCTTGGAAAACCATTCTTAGCTCTTGGAACATCTCATATGCTCCGTGTTGCTCAAAACGCTTTTGGAGCCCCGATTCTAAGCTGTAAAGCATGCCGCACTGAACCAGGGAGTAATCATCAGAACGCGGGCGTTCATAACGTCTTGAGTTGCTGGGAAAATGGGCGCGTCACTAAGCGGAGCATCAAGGACATCCAATTTCTTGGAAACTATGAGGATGATGCTCAAGCTACGGACCTAGTCCGCATAGTTGCTTCCATCGTCTTTCAGCTTGGTTTTCTCTAGGAACGCATTGAAGTTGAGGGTGACATTAGCGTTGGCCATTGGATCTACAATATATATTATAAAGATAATTTTAGATTAAGTTCATGATAATTAAGTTCACATAATCAAATTATTTAATGAACCCCCACTTAGATAGACACCTCTCTAGTCATCCAAGTGACACATGATCCACGTCAACTAGCCCGTGTCCGATCATCACGTGAGACGGACTAGTCATCAATGGTGAACATCTCCATGTTGATCGTATCTTCTATACGACTCATGTTTGACCTTTCGGTCTCCCGTCTTCTGAGGCCATGTCTGTACATGCTAGGCTCGTCAAGTCAACCTAAGTGTATTGCGTGTGTAAATCTGGCTTACACCCATCGTATGCGAACGTTAGAACCTATCACACCCGATCATCACGTGGTGCTTCGAAACAACGAACCTTAGCAATGGTGCACAGTGAGCGGGAACACATTTCTTGAAATTTTAGTGAGATATCATCTTATTTAAGCTACCGTCGTTCTAAGCAAATAAGATGTAAAACATGATAAACATCACATGCAATCACATAGTGACATGATATGGCCAACATCATCTTGCTCCTTTGATCTCCATCTTCGGGGCACCATGATCATCATTGTCACCAGCATGACATCATGATCTCCATCATCATGATCTCCATCATCGTGTCTTCATGAAGTTGTCTCGCCCACTATTACTTCTACTACTATGGCTAATGATTAGCAATAAAGTAAAGTAATTGCATGGCGTTTATGATTGACACGCAGGTCATACAATAAATTAAGACAACCCCTATGGCTCCTGCCGATTGTCATACTCATCGACATGCAAGTCGTGAATCCTATTACAATAACATGATCAATCTCATACATCACATATATCACATCACATTCTCTGGCCATATCACATCACACGGCATATGCTGCAAGAACAAGTTAGACGTCCTCTAGTTGTTGTTACAAGTTTTTACGTGGCTGCTATAGGTTTCTAGCAAAAATGTTTCTTACCTACGCCAAAACCACAATGTAATATGCCAATTTATATTTACCCTTCATAAGGACCCTTTTCATCAAATCCGATCCCACTAGAGTAGGAGAGATAGACACCCTATAGCCACCTTATGCAACAAGTGCATGTCAGGCAGTGGAACCAGTATCACGTAAGCGTACGTGTAAAGTCGGTTCGGGCCGCTTCATCCCACAATACCGCTGAATCAAGATAAGACTAGTAACAGCAAGCAAATTGATAAAATCGACGCCCACAACAACTTGTGTTCTACTCGTGCATAGATTCTACGCATAGACATGGCTCTGATACCACTGTTGGGAGACGTAGTAGTAAATCAAAAAAATTCCTACGTGTCATCAAGATCTATCTACGGAGATACCAGCAACGAGCAAAGGGGGAGTGCATCTTCATACCTTTGAAGATCGCAAAGCAAAAGCATTACAAGAACGCGGTTGGTGGAGTCATACTCGCAGCGATTCACATCGCGGTGGAATCCGATCTAAGCGCCGAACAACGGCGCCTCCGCGTTCAACACACGTGCAGCCCGGTGACGTCTCCTATGCCTTGATCCAGCAAGGAGGAAGGAGAGGTTGAGGGAGAGCTCCGGCAGCACGACGGCATGGTGACGGTGAAGCTGCGTGGTACTCCGGCAGGGCTTCGCCAAGCGCTATGGAGGACGAGGAGGTGGAGAGGTAGGGCTACGCCGAGAGAGAGAGATGCGTGTCTTTGGCAGCCCCAAACCCTCCACTATATATAGGAGGAGGAGGAGGGAGGGCGCAGCCCCAAGGGTTCCCACCCTAGGGCTGCGGCCGGCCCTAGATGGCCCTTGGAGCGGCGCCCAGGAGAGGGGAGAGGAGGGGCGGCGCCCTAGGTGGGCCTAGGGCCCATCTCACCCTAGGGTGTTCCCCCTTCCCACCTTGCTGCGCCTTCGGCCCTTGTGGGAGGTGCACCAGCCCACCAAGGGGTTGGTTCCCTCCCAGCTTCAGCCCACGCAGCCCTCTGGTGCCGGTGGCCCCACTCGGTGGACCCCCGAAACCCTTCCGGTGGTCTCGGTACATTACCAGTGATGCCCGAAACACTTCCGGTGACCAAAACCTCACTTCCTATATATGAATCTTTACCTCCGGAGCATTCCGAAACACCTCGTGACGTCTGGGATCTCATCCGGGACTCCGACCAACCTTCGTTAACCACATACACAATTTCCCTATAACCCTAGCGTCATCGAACCTTAAGTGTGTAGACCCTACGGGTTCGGGAGGCATGAAGACATGACCAAGACACCTCTCCTGTCAATAAACAACAGCGGGAACTGGATACCCATGTTGGCTCCCACATGCTACACGATGATCTCATCGGATGAACCATGATGTCGGGGATTCAATCAATCCCATATACAATTCCCTTTGTCTACCGGTATGACACTTCTCGAGATTCGATCGTCGGTATCCCTATACCTTGTTCAATCTCATTACCGACAAGTCTCTTTACTCGTTCCTTAACACATCATCCCTTGGCTAACTCCTTAGTCACATTGAGCTCATTATGATGATGTCTTACCGAGTGGGCCCAGAGATACATCTTCGTCACACGGAGTGACAAATCCCAGTCTCGATTCGTGCTAACCCAACAGATACTTTCGGGGATACCCGTAGTATACCTTTATAGCCACCCAGTTATGTTGTGACATTTGGCACACCCAAAGTATTCCTACGGTATCTGGGAGTTGCACAATCTCATGGTCTAAGGAAATGATACTTGACATTAGAAATGCTTTAGCAAACTAACTACACGATCTAGTGCTATGCTTAGGATTGGGTCTTGTCCATCACATCATTCTCCTAATTATGTGATCCCGTTATCAATGAAATCCAATGTCCATGGTCATGAAACCGTGACCATCTATTGATCAACGAGCTAGCCAACTAGAGGCTCACTAGGGACATATTGTGGTCTATGTATTCACACATGTATTATGGTTTCCGGTTAATACAATTATAGCATGCAAAATAGACAATTATCATGAACAAGGAAATACAATAATAACCATTTTATTATTGCCTCTAGGGCATATTTCCAACACTACAAAACTCTGCGCTTGGAGGCCCAACACGAGTCTACAAGAAGAAGGTTGCGTAGTAAACATCAAGCTCTTTTGTGGCGCCGTTGCCTAGGAAGTGAGTGCTTGAAGGTATATATTTAGATCTTCCAATTGAATCTTTTAGTTTCTTGTTTTTCACTAGTTTGATTTTAGAAAACAAAACTACAAAAAAATGGAATTGATGTTGCCTCATATGCTTCATCTTTTTAATGTCTTTCGTGAAAATGATGGAAAGGAAAATTGTGCTCAAGTGTTAGAAGAAGAAGTTATTAAAATGTTTGGCACTAAATCTTCGAGTGATGGGCATGATTGCAATGTTATTAGTATGAATTCTTTGAATATCCATAGTACTAATGATGATTGCACTAGTCATGATAAAAAGATTTCTTATAAGCATGTCAATTTTTGTGGAATGCATAGAGTTTGTGAAGACATGCCTAGAAGGGAAGATAGATTTTGTAAGAGGCATAAGTATTTAGAAACTAAATGGTTGCAAGAGAGGCTATATGTTTGTGCTGAAAGACTTCATATTTCTCGTCGTCCTTGTGAACTTTGCAATGAAAGTGGTCATTTTAATTTCCAATGTGAATTACTCCCTCCGTCACAGTTTAGAAGGCATGCACGTATACCTAGATCGTCAAGTTGGCCTTTATATAAAATATTGTTTAACATAAAAAATTATATCATTAAAAAATAGAACATCTAAAGTTTTTAATGATATTTTTTTATAATATATGATTTTTATTAAGTTGGTCAAATTGACGACCTAGATACATGTGCAAGCCTTCTAAACTCTGACGGAGGAAGTATTTCATGATCGAATTGTGTCCAAAAATTGTGATAACCTCGTTACCCATGAGCATCATAATGAACTTAGTCTATTTTTGGGGTGTGAAGAAATGAGACATAAAACTAAGGATGTTCCAGCTTGGGTTCTCATGAAAATGATTGATTTTGATCTAAATGAAACCTATGCGTATTGCGTGGTAAATTGCATTGAGAATCCTTATAATTCCAATTACTTAAATACAATAAAATAAATATAAGATTAAGAGAATACTAATGGAGGGGAAGAGGTTTCCCAATATCCACATGTTTTTTCTTATGATGAATCAGGTAACAAGGAGGAGCTTTCTATTCAACCAACCTCTTCAAAAAGAAGCTTGGCGGAATTAAATAAACCCACAAATAATGTGCTAAAGAAGAATAAAAGAAGGAAAAGTAAAGGTAAAGAGGTATCTCTCCAAAATAATGTTGCTCCCATTATTGATAGGCCTCATGAGAATGAATCAAAAATACTTGTGGATGATGATACACTTGAGGATGATTTTGTTATGCCTATTGCTTGTTGTGAGAATTATGATTGGGAAGATAATGATACTTCTTATAATCTTGAAAATATTTATGGCACCAACTTGGAGGATGATGATAATAATTGCTATACTATTGGTGTTATTCATATTATTAATGATGAGAGTGATTATGTTTATGACATACAAAGCCACAAGCTTGGGGATCCTATGTTTTATAAAAATGACATGTTTGAGAATTTATTTGCTGCAACTAATGTTTGTCCCAAGATTGGGTATGCTATGTTTAATGAAGATGATCTTTTTATTCCCCCGACTTTGAATGATCGAACTTGTGATTATGGCATGCCTCCTATATATGATGATTATGATTATGACATGTATGTTATAAAGAGTGATAGTAACCATGAAAATTTTCATAATGATTTTAATATTGAATGTGGTTATGTCAATCAAGTATCTCATGATAGTTATTTTCTTGAGTTTGCTCCCACTATTATGAATGAGAAGAAAATTGCTTATGTGGAGAGTGAAAAAATTTCTATGCTTGTGGATCATGAAAAGAACGCTTTATGTGCTGGTTATATTGCGGAATTCCTTCATGATTCTACTGAAAATTATTATGAGGGATGAACATATGCTTGTAGGAATTGCAATATTATGAAGTTTCCTCTCTGTGTGTTCAAAGTTTTGAAGTTATGCTTGTTTTGCCTTCCTATGCTAGATGATTCTTGTTACCATAAATTATTTGCTCACAAAAATCCCTATGCATAGGAAGTGGGTTAGACTTAAATGTGATTTTC